>BSBM01000834.1:1200000-1800000 GCA_027924585.1 Larix kaempferi | reverse complement strand
TTCTTGATCTTACTGATTGAATCGATTTCCTTGGTTTGATAGGAAGAGGAGGGTGCACATGTGGAGCTAGGGCATCTCATTGTGGCAAGAAAAATCAAAGGTTTCTCATTTGATCTCTGCGGGAACATTCCTCAACAACATGGCAAGCACTTCCATCACTCGGGTATGATCTCAAGGTAAGTTTCTCATTCCATTGATCTATCCTCTATCAAATTTACTTAAAACCCGCATTTAAAATCAACTAAAATTATCCTAAAAATTCTATTGATCAAATCCCTTGATCATTTGGCAAACCGCATCTAGGTATTGTAGATCGGGCAAATTGCAAAGTGGGTTCTTGAAAACGTCTTACTTGGGTGACTTCATAGGCCCAAACCCCAAGGCACTGATCTCCTCAAGCCCTCATGACTTTCCTGGCTTGCCCTATTTTCCTGTGGGTTGATACCTGTTTGGTTGCTTGCACACTTTGACATTGTCATATCCCTTCATCAAGCATAGCTAGAAAGCCCTAACTGTCAGATCTACGTTTTGGGGCACTTTCCCTATTTTAAGGGTCACGTTTCCCAAGGCAATTAAATTTGACGTTTCCCAAGGCAATTAAATTTGACCATTTTAATCTAGCTTTGAATCATGGAATCATACTTAATCCTTGAATCACTATGCTTAAGATCTATTCATCAATTCATATCATCTCTAAGCATCCATAGAGTTTCAGTCTCCTTAAATCTAGGTTTCCATACCTATCACCTTACGTACCTCACTTTGTCTGATCTGATATGGTGTTTGGGTTGATCTCTCCTATCGGGAGCATATCTGGGTCTCCCCCTTGCTTCCTTGGCTTTGGTAGCAAAAGCGAAGAGTGCCTTGGTTGGCGTGACAACCATCCTGTTGGGAACTAGGGCTCTCTTGGTTCACCACTTTAGTTTCCTGTCCCCTCGGGCCTCTACCATCCACCTTGGATCCATTTGTAGGGGAAACTACAAGATTGGTGAAAACAAGTCCCTTCCCATGCATGTGTTACAAGAGGTGAGTGCTTGTTCATAATTAGTTTATTCAAGTCATTATATTAGATTGCTTTCAGATTAGGCTTTTTCCTATGTTCTTGAGTGTCTTGGAAATTGCATTGGCATGTCATGTCAAATTGCAATGCCTTTTCGTTGTGATATTCTCTACAGTTGCTAAATATTTTGCTGCTCTGCTCTGTTATGTCTTATTCTAGTTTGAATACATGCTCTATTGCAACTGAATGCATGTTGTATTTCAAATCATTAGTAGCAGAAATCATACTGCAGGTCACTTTAAAATTGTAAAGTATTTTGAGCTTCTGAGTAATATTATCTGTCCATGTTCATGTTTCAAGACTGAAGACTATATTTGTAGGTTCGTGAAAGAGAGTTAAAGACATTAGAAGAATGCAAATTGGGTGTATCTGCTACTAAGAGGCGTCAGCAGATGATTGGATGCTTGCCCAAATTACTCAACATGATACGGGATATATTTTGTTTAAGCAAATGCTCAGTTCTCACAAGCCAAGAGCTTGTCCACAAAATTATATCAAATCACATTGATGTCACTGATAGAAGTAAATAACTCTCTTTCATCATCTTTCTTGTCTTGTCTTGAAAGAAAAAATTTCAATGCCATGCTGTGTAATCTCATCTCATGATTAATATTTTGTACTTGTAGGTGAAGTTGAGGAGCAGTTACACCTCCTTCGGGAATTGGCTCCTGAATGGATTTCTGGAAGGAAAGCTTCCACTCGTGACTTTGTATACAGGTATGCAATGTATGAATTGAATTGAGAGAGATGTAATCAATTAATGTACGACACTTAACTTGTGCTCTATCAATGTCCACCAACCACAAATTAAGTGGATGTGCTAGTTTAAATTATGGAAAAAAAATGACTTGTCCACTTATTAACCTCTAATTCACTCAGTTTGGCCAATTTGACCTATACACCATCGGGGTTTGAAGGAAAGGTTGACATTTTGAAATGTTCGATGATGGAAAGATACCCATGCTTCTTCCATTGCACTTGGACTTTTATTAAAAATCTAAATGACTTGTCCACTTATTAACCTCTACTTCAATCAGTTTGTCCAATTTGACCTATACACCACCGGGGTTTGAAGGAAAGGTTGACATTTTGAAATGTTCGATGATGGCAAGCTTCCCATGCTTCTCCCATCGCCCTTTTATTTTTTTAAGTATAAATGACCGTTGAGCATTGATTCTCGCCATTATTGGGAGAAGGGAGCTGCCACGTAGGCATTCCCACCAACAGTTACAACGCGGGAATAAGTGATGTTCTTCAAGCCATGGTATTCCTCCAGGGAGGCTATTGTGGATCTCTCGGAGAAACAAAGAAAGATAGAGCAAGGTAGAGGTAGAGGCAGGGGCATATTTACATCTTCGTCATCCTCCTCCCAAAGCCAGAAGAAGGATCAAGCAGTTTTAGGGTTCCCTTTCAAGAAGCCGGTCCGTATGTCATTCTCTCAAACCTTAAACGATGGGTTGTACGGGACGCAAGAGAGAGCAAGGTAGAGGCAGAGGCAGGGGCATATCTAAATCTTCTTCCTCCTCCGCCTAGAGCCAAAAGAAGGATCAAGCAGTTTTAGGGTTCCCTTGCAAGAAGCCGGTCCATCTCAGTCATTCTCTCAAGCCTTGTTCTTATGAGAAATCCTCCAAAAAAAAAATCGATGGAAGATCAGAGAAGGCCACGGCCGGGAATCCATCGTTGCTGTTGGGTGCTCCCACTCCCGAGAAAAAATGTAGACAAAACTCTTATTTGAGAGTTAAAAACAAGGGAGTTGCTATGTCCGTCAAGGAAGTCGTTAATCAAGCCAGACAACAGTTACAAAGTTCAAATCATTCGACAACTCACGCCAACAAAAATCAACGTTCATTGTTTATTTCTGCACCCCTCGAAGCTCCAAAGACTACATATTTCAGTCTTCCAGAGAAGTAAGCATTTAATTGTCACTGTATTTTGGTCAATCTGATTTGCTTGGTGTTTGATAAACTTGTATGTTCATGTGTGGGTATAGGCATGCAATGCTAGTAGACTTTTTCGATGCCATGGAGGCTGCCATCAGATTGCTTCGGCTTCGCAAGGCAAACAGTAGCTTCTGCAATATTTGTCCCCAAGTTGAAACAATGACCCACAAGTATGTAAAACCCACAGTGGTTCTCGTTCTACTCTCAGACCTACAATGCATAGTGTTTGATGACACTAGTAGGTATAGAACTTATTCCCTTCGCAGGATCTACAGCTGTCCGTTGGTAGCTTTAGAGTAATGAATTCCCCGCTTTTTAGGGTTCCTTTTCACAGTAAAAGGACATTTTCTTCACTGTTTGTGAACCAATGGTAAACCCTAATTATGGTTTCAGGAGATTTAAGTATAGCCACGTGGCACAAATGAAGTACATTTTACCCGAAGACATGTTGCTTGAGAATATTATGGCACATGACGAGAAGATGCTGTGCATGAAGCCGGACTTGAAAATCACTCTATTGCACGATGCAATGCTAAGTGGCAAGGACAAGGTCTCCAAAGTCAGCGATACGTTGGGTTTGCGAAAACTCTTTCGTATCCGTCTAGTGGAGTTTGTTGAGGCTCATCCCAAGGTGAGTCTACTCGAGCTATCCTGTATTATTAGTTTTCTTAAAATTATTCAATATCATGAGTTCTAACTAGGTATGCACATTGTGCACTTCATCGATTGCAGGGGAGAGGCAATCCTACCATATCCTTTTAATAGAAAATGTCAGCTAACCCCCCAAGCTGCTCTCCACTACCTCCTATGATATGTAACAGCCTTTCACTAGCAAGAGGTGTTGTTTCTAGTCCACCTGACCATGATCATGGAGAACCCCAACCCTCTATGATGTCTTCACTTCTACCCAAAAATTTTCAGAGGCGTTTTTCTCAGAGAAATTGCACAGTTCAACCATTTGTAAACTCCCCATTCCCTGTGCCGGAGCAAGAACCAGTTTTTAATCCTCTTTCTGAGGTCCCTGAAACAGTGAAGCCAGTTGGGTCTGATGGGGTTCATCCCTCATCCCTCTCTTCTCATCTCTCACCAGGGTTTAAGTTCCACTTTGCTGTCAAGTTCTTCCCCACTGCAAACACTCAAGACATTAAGGAATCCAATGAAATAGAGTGTCAATTATCTGCTTGTAATAAAGCACATTTAGAATCCCCGATTTCAAAGTCTTGCTGCACTGCCCAAATGCCAAATTTTCATCAGTCCCCTTCCAAGACCCCTAACCCAGAGCATGTGGCTGAAGGTACTATTGATGTAGACACACCTTGCAAAACAACACCAGTGTTTGAGAATGCAATCTCCCCTATGCCAAAGGGTTATTTCTCCCCTGTAACACTAGGGGTTACACGTCATTCTGCTATCAAAACACCGGTTGTTAAATCCATAATGAAATCTAATTTAAAGAGTCCCATTTGTAAGAAATATATGAGACTTGAAACGTCGCCAAAAGGTTAGGGGACCTAACACGTCACTGTCCATCTCAATGCCACATTCGCCAAAAGGTTAGGGGGCCCGACAGGTCGTCCCGGGCTTCGAGCTGGTGACTTCTCTTGGAGCCCAAGCACCTAGAGCCCCCACCATAACCTTTTCTCTTACGCGTCAATAAGAATAGGGATGGTTAGGTTTTATAAACACATATGAATCACTCTCCGTTGCCAATGTGGGATAAACCTCATTGGACGAGTCAATCACCATCGTCAATCACCTGATCGAACGACTGCTGAGTCTCTGCCTGCAATATTTTTTTTTTGGTTTTATCCACTGAGATTCACCTTCAAGTTATTTCCTTCACCTCTGCGCTATAGAGAAAACTGGTGGTATCGCTTTACGGTGGTATTTCAGTATAATTTCCGATTGCAAACAAGACTCATGTGTCCTTGTTTATCCATGGCTTCAAGCGAACTAAACTTACAGTTTATCGCAGGGTGAAGTAAGTCTTGGTTTGATGAATATGGAATCAATCAAACGACTGTCCAGGACTCAATCTATCAAGATCAGAAGCATCTTCCCATTTCCACGAGTTTGATAGGAACGCCGATGGGTGATGAATATCGTTTTCATTGTGGCGTCTATTCCATGTAATTTTCCTCCAGG
Organism: Larix kaempferi; assembly: GCA_027924585.1. Classification (NCBI taxonomy): domain Eukaryota; kingdom Viridiplantae; phylum Streptophyta; class Pinopsida; order Pinales; family Pinaceae; genus Larix; species Larix kaempferi. The sequence goes on along the minus strand of BSBM01000834.1, from coordinate 1,794,855 downwards.
AAATCATCCATGCCAGACGTCTTCAGGGTATATATATGAGTATTACTACAATGTTTCAGACACGGGAAGGATGGCAAGAGACTTCAACAATAGGATCTTCCACTACTTAGACACTTCCATGTCCTCTGCTACTTGATCAAACTCAATGTCTTTGAACAAAGATCGGGACTTAGACTCCTTCAATGCTTCAATAATACATCTGTTATAAGAGGATCAGTCTTCTACAAGATAATTTATTGTCGATTTGTCCAATTCACTTCCCAGGGTAATGCCCTTTTCAACAGGGTCATAACTTCATAACTCTGTCATATAATATGTCATAACTTTCTTTTGAGCCTTCTTCTTAGAGTTGTCAGTACAGGGATCCTTATAACCATTTGCTTTGTCATCATAGACAATGTCTTATTTATTTGCCATCAATTCCAACCTATATAACTGCCATATTGCCAACAAAATATGCAAAATCCCGTGTTGTTCATCCCACTATTGTTGCATGGATGTTTGTTGATCAACTTGACAGATCTCTTTTAATTCATCTCCAAATTTCTCCATTAAAACTCTTTCAAGAATCAACGCCCATTTTCCTTGGAGTGGTAGAGCTATGACATGCCCTGCATGCTCCTATTGTATCATACACAAGTGCAAATTTTAGAATTGCAACAAGATTTACAATCACGGGTTATGATCAATCCCAGTTGAATAGAATGAAAAAAAGCTAAGCCATCCAGGGTCAAGGACAAATATAAAGGGCAATTAGAACCACAATCAATTTGTAATATGATCCAACTCATGAGAAAAATAATGAACATAAATAATGCAAAGCTGAGGGTTTTTCAATAGACCAAAATGCATATCTTTCTTATTGTGTGTGGATAAAATGCCTTGGCCTTTCCATGAAATTATGGAGTCTTCTGCACTCTATTTTTGCACCAAATGTAGCCTTCATTTGTAATAAACCCACGCTTTTTTTTAACCCTACAACACAGAAGAGGGACTACCTTCGTGTTAATATGTCCAAAGATTTGAAAGAGTTTGCCCTTATTCAGGTGTGTGACAAAATGATTAAACATGGTCAGGTATATCATAATGCCAAACACTTCCTTCCAATGCTAGAGTCCAAACCACAAAGTGCATGGTTGTCCTCTAATGTCTCAGCTCAACCACCTGTCGATTGCTGATCCATAGGAAAACCAAGGTCAAAGTAGTTTTCATGTTAATACTGACAATGATGGAAGGTGGTACAAGTTGTGTATTAAAATAACCAAAACCACCTGTTGATATTCGCAACATTAGTTTAGACCTTTGGTTATTTTGGTAGATAGCCAACTGATTTTGAGTTTTGACAGTACTTGTAGAGGCTGCATGCATGACCGGTTCTTTTTGGTAAAAAATACACTTTATGTACACATTCTTAAGATAATTGAAGGAGGCTTTTTATTCAAAATAAAAATGATAAAATAATTTTTGGCATTATTTTCCAAATCATCATTATTCTATTGTGGCAGTTGCATAGGGTTCTTTAAGAGCTTTAGAAAAGGTGACGATGACTTTCTTGTGGAATTAAACTTCTTAGAGATATGGGTCATCACTGTTGGCATGGTATAAAGTCTTTCAAGAAGTGAGGAGAGAAACTACAAAGTACATTTGTTGAACATTATAAGTAAGGTTTTGGGGGATGAGTTGTTATGGATCTTTTGTAAAGGAAAATTGATACTGTGGAATTCTATTTCAATTTCAAAACACCATGCAAATCACTCTTAGAATACCATTCTCAAATATGGTAAATTATTTGAAGGAGGCTCTGATGGTTGAATGTTACTAGGTGAAATAATTTGATCTCTATTCTTTTAGCATAGATGGATAACAATCACTAAAACTAAAAACCAAGCATTGATCCAATAATTTGTTAGACTCTAGGAATTCTCATCCTCCTCTATTCAGGTTCGAATCATTAAAAAAAATTAATAGATGTGTATAGCTGAAGGTAGAGCCAAAGTTGTTCATCTTGTTACTATGTTAGGGAGAATGAACACTTCTATATTTGGCCTTCCCATTGAACATGGCTTACTCTAGATAAAAGTATGGTTTTGCTTAATTTATATCAAGAAGAGTTTATTGACTGGGTTTCCAGGTAATTGATTTGGACCTTTGGTTGCTTACTTTTGATGGTCAATTTTTCCAAGGAAAAGGTTCAGGATTCAGAGTATAATGACTAAGATATACATCCAAGGAAAATCTTGCAGACATCCCTTACGATTTTGTCTAAATACCCCAAAATGTTCCCTCATTCCCAATAGATGGCGAGAATTTAGGTTTCACGACTTCTTGATTAATGTGTTGATGTTTCCATGCAATCCAGCTTAAGCTATGTTTCTTGTCACTACCATTTCCATGGAATTCATTAATTGCATTAGTCTCATCATTCCCATGGGTTTTCCTTTGTTCCTTGGATCCCTTATTTTATCCCAAGTGGGTTTCAAGTGTTTTCCTCTCCAGTGTTTGTTAATGCCCATATTGCTTTGTATAATCTAAAGCAAATTTCATATGTATTTGCTAGGCATTTTTGTTTTTAATTAAAGTTGTAGATAAGGATTACTGATGAGCCAGTTAAACCTGCTTATACAACTCTCAAAGAAACACTATACAAATTAGGAACTCTGTATTGCAAGGCCCTTTTTTTCCAAGTGTAGGGAATCTCTTCTTAGATTTCATTCATAGCTAAGAATGTGCAGCACCACTCTTGCAGTGCTGAGTAGTTTGTCAATGCATCTTTCTTTGTTAATGCTTGCTTTTACGGAAATAGGCAAGAATATAGTTCCTTCTTCCACTTTCTTTGTAGGACAATAACTGATAAGAAATAGCTCTTTAATTATTTTTGTCTGATATCCATTGAACATATTGAACAGTGCAGTTACCTTAATTGGTCTCTAAGTATGAAATTTCCATTAATGGCAGGTTCCTCAAGGGGAAAACTTATTGAACATATCCTTTGTTATGAGAGGGTTTTAGAGGATTTATTTTTGGTTGTGTTTCAGGCGCTATGTTGGCAGTGTGGAACATATAATTCCATACATATGCAATGCCAAATATTGTTTGATTGTGATATTTAAAGCGCGAATAACTGTTTTTAATTTGTGCATATGAAAGAGCTTTGGCTGATCTGTTGATTTTCTATTTCTTTGAGATGTCGTTTAAGAGATGTGTATTGTATTTGCCAAATTCTTGGATGAACACTAAGTAAATATTTGAGAAGCACATTGTTAATAACTAGCATAGATCCATCTTAACCTGGGATCTGTTATGAGGTGAGAGATATTACTGGCCCCCAGTAGGTCTAGTGCTTCTATCCATAATATGGGGGCTTAACGTGGAGACTATTCTGTAGCTAAGATAAGATAATTTTATTAATGTTCAAAAAATGACAACAAAAGTAGGTCAATGGGACTACTGACTGCAATGATGTCAATACAAAGCCGGAGCACTAAACCGTATCCAATAAAAAAAAAGATACAAAAAGTAGAATATGGATCTATGCTAAAGCCTGAAAACCCTAGTTTCTGAGAGTGGGAAACTGCATTAGGAGAGAGATGCACAAAGGGGATGGATCCATGCACTGGAAAGCAAATGATGATGTAGTTATGCCATGGTATGCTAGATCCATTTCTTCTAACATCCGAGGCCGAATAAAGATGAATGACATTCCTATAGTACAGGTTATCATTGAGATCATTGACATTCCTAGGGTTCTTATTGAAAAGCCACATTCCCAATAAAAATTCAAATATTTTATCCTCTCATGTCAGTTAGTCAATTAATGTGTGAGGAGAGACTGAGCATTCAGTACTCAGAGTGAGGAGAGAGAGATCACTAACTTGGGTTGATGAAGAAATGGGATTAAAAAATGACTACCAAATGTGCATAGAGTGACCATCATTGTTGGTACTTAGAGTGAGGGGAGAGAGGGATCACCAACTTGGGTTAATGAAGAAATATGAAAGAAAGGGAGCCATTAAATGTGTGTGGATGTAGAAATTCTTAACCAATCTTGGGTTCTTAACATCATCTTAAATGGAAATCTCATCCCTTGACATGATATAAATACAATCAGATCAATGGAATCAACTTCAAGATGAGATCTAAATGCTACTGTCATTTCTAACACCAGTTTTAGCAGTTCATGCACATTGATGCATGGTAACAAAGCAAGATTGACCCTGCAAGTTCATATTATTAGGTTTATGTGGATGTCCACCTATCCACCTATTCCAACACAGTGGCTTACGTTTGTGTTGCACAGATTTGATTTTTTATACAATCGCTTACCTTGCATACATTAACTTTAGGGTATGGACACCTAAGGTAATTTTTACCTTAAACTCTATATTCCTGGACTGAAAAATGATTGTGGATGAAATTCAGCTTCGTACTGGTATAATTTACTGCTTGTTGGCTGGCTAGATGTCTGTAATTGGTTTGAAGGACAATCTATAATGGTTTTTAACCTTTCCTCTGGTACTAATTTGTGTTGCCTCTCATTGAGGTTCTACATTGGCTGCAGAAACAATGGAAAATTAAAGAGCCTTAGGCTTGAAGTTGTTCATGTTCTAGATGTAATTCAAATAGAATCTGATAATTTGTTGAACTGTTATCAACCAATAAAGGTACTATGGGACGAGAGGTTATAATAAGTTTCATGTTTCTCAAAGAAATATCTCTATTCACATCGTCAAGTAGAGATGAGCCTACAGAGGGCATATAAATAGAGATGAAAACCCCAACTAAGCCAAGATCCTGACAAATTGGCATCCATACAATACTATTTATAAATAATATGGTCTGACAATGCTGGTTCTTATACAGGAAAACAAATTGGGTAAAAGTTACCCAACCAGGATTAGGTCACCATACAGGTGCCTCAACTTCCTACGAAAATCTATATCACATTGAATTCCCATTTTGAACATTTTGTAGTATTATTAAGGGATTATGGCTAGAGATTAAACACAAAATTTTATAAGGAATGCCAAAATCGTTGATCAAATTCTATGTACACTGCTATACATTAATAAAAAATCATTTTTCTTCCTAGAAGTTGGGTCGCCAGTGCTCTAATTATAGTGACCCAACAACTCTATTTTAGTGTGATGGATTATACTTTGCAACTTTCCTCTTGGTCATCCTCCTTTATAGTCATTCATCATTCACCTAGATTTTCGATAAATTGACAAACTAATAAATAGTAAACACTTTTCTGACAAAGACTTGAACAAGGAAAAAAGACTAGCAGAAACCGTGTAGACATTGTTCAGAATAATGAATTCTCTTAAGGACTGGATCAACATCCACCCTCCCTCATTTTCATCTAGTGTCAAGGTCGACATCAAGTTCAAGGTTTGGCATTGTGATTGGTAGTCATGAATATGATAGAAGTTCAAGAATCATTCACATGGAGACTTGGCTTGAATACAACAACACATTTGAGATTCAAAAGATGACATTGCCAAATTAAACCTTGTAGGGAGCAAGATCAGGATTCAGAATGCAATTTTGAATTGGGATGACCTCATAAAGTCAATAAGACTTCATTTTAGCTCTGCATGGTTGTACATGATTTGCACATCAGCCGGTTGCAACTTTGGAAAAGGTTCAATGAAATGTACAAGAGCACATCCAAGAGTTCAACAACAATAAATAAAACTTCATATTGATGTTCAAGTTGTTGATCTCTTCCTCAAGTTTGAAAGTGGCCTCCTTCCTCATCTATTTCCAAAGGTAAAATTTTAGAGGATAAATGTTTTATCTAGAACAACCTTATAAGGAGAAGACCTAAGTGATGAGTCATACGAATGCCAAGACAAAACTAAACAAGGTTAAAAAAAACCAGGCTACATCCAAGGAAGCCTCAATACAATCATGATTAACATGCAAACTAGATTCTACTCACTACAAATCCATTGCAAAGAGGAAAATAATTCAAAGTGTGATTTAGTTCTTGAAGTTTAAAGTCAATGATTTGAACCAATACTTTGATTTATTTAACTTATCAAAACAAAGACCATTGGTACTACAAAATGACATGGAGAATGTGCTCTGTATCCCCCCCCCCCCCCCCCCCCCCCGCAATACCTTAGGAAGGTGAGACAATTCTTGTTTCAAACACCATGGATGAATGCAATTGAAATAAAAATAATACACTAGGGTTATTAGGAATATGAGAGACATAAGTATTATTATCATGAAGGATATCATGAACTATATGTTGAAACTTCAAAAAAGAGATATCTAAGTATATTTGGATGCATTAATAGGATATAGAGATGAGAGTGGGTTCTATATTGGTTGCTTAGCCAGGCTTAGTTTAGATTATAGAAGACTAAAAAATTCAGAAGGACATTTTTGTGGGCCAAGTATGCTGGTGAGCAAGGGTTGTGTTTGGTCCCATGGGATGTTTACATTTTGCTGAAGGAGGGTGGCTTGGCATTGATTTATATGGCTTCTTGACGGAAAAATCTTAACAACAATGCATTGGAAGCAATTTGGAGGGCTCATCTCCTTGGCAAGTGCTATTGAGGTACAAGAAATTGTAGGCACAGCATGTTCATAGGATCCAGGGTAATTTCATCTTGTCCAATACTATTTTCACCCCTCAATTGTAAGTCCAAGGCTATGTTATTTTTGAGAGCATGTGGACTGATTGGAATTTTGTGGCTAAGTATGTGAATTGGAATTATTCAGGTAGTATATGTGGTTGGTACCTAGATTTCTGCTCAATTTGGAGTTGGAAGGATCAATGCCAATGTGTTGCTGAAATCCCTTGGTATCAAACTCAGAGAATAAACCAGGTGCATCTTCCATTGGAAGGACACATGGGATGTTGATTCTAGATCATGGATGGAGTGGAGGGTGTTAGCACATCATAAGGCTTTTCTTACTTCAATATTGTCTATTTTGGGCATTCAAAATTTCAAAGCCTGATCCCCTCAAAATATTTGTTTAAGATTAACAGTCAAATACAAGGCCCAGTTTGGAGGGCTTAGAGTGAGTATTTTGGTAAACCAATCCAGAATGATGACACAAAGCAATTATAGTCCGTGCGGCATCAAACTTCCTTCTGCTCCAAGTTTGAATGCTAGGTGGGCCTCTTCCAATCGGGAGAGCAGATGGATACAAAAAATCTATTTTTTGGTCTTTTCACTTATCTTAAACAACATGACAGACGAAGTATTGTCAACATCATCCGATAGAAACATAGTTCTAATGGGTGCCTAATCTATTCCATTTGGAATTCATAACTCTTCTATAATATCCATTGGCAAATCTAGTAGAAAATATACCAACACTAGCTAGTTTATCATATTGGCCAGGTCCAATTGGTCATTAGACAACCTTTATAAGAAGGTCCTATTAGGAAGAACAATTAAACAATAGTTAGTCAAATATCTGAAACAAAAAAACACAACATAGTTCATTGATGTCTTTTACCGACCATTTGGTTCCCTAATACACATAATTTGTTGGTATTAAAAACTCAACAAGAAGTTATGACAAGTTCATTAGTTTCTACTTTATATTTGACATTACATTGTTTCAGAGCCTATTGAAATTAAACCAAAGTAACTATCCCGTAATGGACTGAAAATTGGCACTTGACCAAGGACAACTACTGTATCAGGATATGCAAATCCACCAGAAATATGGTGCAATCATGATGACCATTGTATCACAAAAAAAACTCTCTTGCCGAATGAATTCCATATAAATTCTTAGTTATTCAGAAGACATTGATGGGTTAGAGAATCCTCAACCATAAAACAATAGAAATAAGGGAAATGAAGTAACTGGTGCCATGCAACCAAAGCACCAAATTGAAGTATGAAATGATTTAATACATAAGGACATACCTCTCTTGGAATACCAAGTTCTCTATCACTTTCTGCCCCATAAGAGAGTACAACCTATCAAAATCACAATGATATTTTATAGAGAGCTCTTGTTTGAGATCAAAAGAATGAGCTCAAGTGAACTAATGGGTGTGCAAGTCAGAGACAAAACACATATAATTTCATATCAATAATGACAATAATACCACATGGTATAGTTTGTGAAGATCCATAAGAAATATATCCTCTCCTAGGGATACATTTCCAAAAAAGGAGCATTGCTCATCTGCACCAACTCGAGAAAACTAGTTAACAACAACCTTAATGCACATATTTATGAAGAAGTTAGTGATGACCAGTAATGGCTTATGGATGTAGTTTTGTGGTTATACAATAGGGTTGTCTTCACTCCATTCCATTTTGTATCTTTCAAATAGCAATGTGTTGAATGGTGGGCTCATTTTAGACATGATTTCACCTTCTAACATCCTAACTGTTGGATCTGAGCTAATTCTGTGAAACTATCAGAACTCCTGGGCATTCTTGAGGCAATAAACAATAGAAATGAGCATCCTAATTAGCATGAGAAGAAAATATGGGTTATTTCCATTCACATTTTGGCATGTATAGGACTACTTTGGGTGGTTAAGCCAATTCCCAACCCTGTTTGAGTCTTTGAACTTCATCTATCCAGGGCTGGAGAGAGGGCCTTATATCGATGTCGTTTCTATCAAATGTCCTCACTAGAGGGACCAACCCCCTAGGTATGTTAATTTTGTTTTAGCTAGATTATCTCGTCGTTGCTAATAATGTCAAGAGGATCAATTCTATTCTTTATAGTCTCCCTTTTGTTTGACGCTATCTGAACCAATCTAGTACACTACACCCTACTTAGCATAATCCACTTCTAGAAAAAAGGCTCTGAGAACCTATCTAGAATCTTGTCAATGAAATTGTAAATAAGGTCAATGGTTTCATCTTGTAGCTTATGATTAGTTTGGCAACTAGGGAACTAGGTAATATTTCCAATAATAGGGAACTAGTCCCCTAGAGGAGAGAGGGCCTTATATCGATGTCGTTTCTATCAAATGTCCTCACTAGAGGGACCAACCCCCTAGGTATGTTAATTTTGTTTTAGCTAGATTATCTCGTCGTTGCTAATAATGTCAAGAGGATCAATTCTATTCTTTATAGTCTCCCTTTTGTTCGACGCTATCTGAACCAATCTAGTACACTGCACCCTACTTAGCATAATCCACTTCTAGAAAAAAGGCTCTGAGAACCTATCTAGAATCTTGTCAATGAAATTGTTAATAAGGTCAATGGTTTCATCTTGTAGCTTATGATTAGTTTGGCAACTAGGGAACTAGGTAATATTTCCAATAATAGGGAACTAGTCCCCAATAAGAGTATGGAACATGGTAAAATGCTATTTGCTAAAATGGTGTCTTGGATTGACACCATACTACCCATAATTCTTGAGAATCCCTTCTTGATGATTTGAAGTAATTGTCATGACTGTTTGCCACTATTTTGGAGGTCTAAGTGCACCCAGAACTGATTTTCTGGTCAAAATTCACACTAGAAATTACTAATTTGTCCTATATCTGCCTATTTGCACGCCCATAATTGTTAATTAGGGATATATAAGGGATAATCAATGCCCATAATTGTTGATTAGGGTTGTCTGAGGGCTAAGCAGTGCCTAGAATGTTGCACAGTGTGGGAGAATGGCCCGGAGTTCAGTTTGGAGAGAGGTTGCACCTGTCAAAATTCATCCTTAAGGCCGAGTTAGGGGATTGAAGCAAAGGTTGAAACTGCAAAAAACTGTTACAAAGTAGACGTTGACCTTAAAATAAATATGTGTCATCATCCTTGAGGACTGATCCACTTGCAGAATGTGCCACTATTGTTCAAAAATTATGGCATCAGTTTGAGGGTTTACACATCAATTTAGGGAAGATTTGTGACATTTCAGAGGTAGCATAATTTTTATGGATAATCACATCATTGGTTTCACTGTATGTAGAAACAAGTAGATGGTATACAGTATAGAAAGATGAAACCTCATGTTACAGCCCTAGTGCTCCTCTTCAAATCTGTGTTAGAATTTTATTGGAATGTTCAACTTGAGTTTAGATTAAATGTCTTTTGGAGGCTAGCATGGAAATATTGATGCACAATGATAAGATCAATAAGATGTATGGGCACCAATATAAAGGACCTATAGAATTTTGATGGAAAAGGAGATATTCATGCATGTATAGCTCCCTAGCGAGAATCAACAGTCACATAGAAAGGAAAGACATTTAGGCTAATGACACCATATTCTAGTTGTAGCAATAGTAAGCATCCGGTCAATAATTATGAATAGGAATAGAAAACATAATAACCAATTGTAGAATACTAGAAATAAAACTACAGAGTTTTGCACACAATTAATTTTTAAGACTATTCCAGACAAGGAATGAGATAGAAGATGAATTGCATAACCGAATTGAAGTGTTAGAGGAAGGAGTTTTGATTCGCAATGAAAAAATGGGACTGTGGATGGACAAATGACCCACTCTATTAAGATGTTGCAGCCATTAAGAAATCAAAGACAAATAATGCAAACACTTATTCCTCAGAAAATCCTTGTGAACAATCCCATTTCTCCACCACTTTCAAATCCTAAAATTTATATTTGAGATTATATTGTTTTAGAGCCTATTGAAATTAAACCAAAGTAACTAGCCCGTAATGGACTGAAAATTGGCACTTGACCAAGGACAATTACTATATCAGGCTATGCAAATCCACCAGAAATCTGGTGCAATCACGATGGCCATTGTATCACAAAACAAACTCTCTTGCTGAATGAATTCCATATAAATTCTTAGTTATTCAAAAGACATTGATGGACTAAAAATAAACTCAAATTTGTAGCTCAAACCACCAACATGCACAACAACAAAAATGTAAGACAATTTGCTAAGCTTTAGCTGCTAAGCGTTGGGGAAAACAAATTTTCTATGGAAACTAACCTTTGTAAAGAGTCAAAGACTGCAAACCCCAGGGAACCTTGAACAAACGAAGGTATTTTCCACTCAACCACCGTCGAATTGCTTTCCACTCAGCCACTGTAAAATTGTAACCCAAATCAAGCTTCATGCAAAGATACGAATCATAGGATTCTTCATGTGGGTTTGTATAGGATAAATTTTTCACTCTTGCAACATTATATAGGGGAAAAAACGTCCCCATTTCTCTAAATCACTAGACCGTTGCACGTTTTCCATCTTACTAACAAATTTGGGATCTAAACCCTCGTTTTTCTCATTAACCGTGAAATGGGGAGGTAAAAAACAGCATGGATACCTCCATTGATGAAATTCCATGGAATATTTGGACCAAAAATTAGAAAATATATATCCGGGGAGCGAATTCAACCGAAAACCTCGAATCTAAGGCAAAATAACCAGCGAAAATTCCTTATGGTCCATAAATCGGGGAGAACAAACTAGCAATCCCCTCTATGAATGAAAACCATGGGCGAACAAATTGCTCACGCCTCCATGAATGAAAATTTACTGGCGAAACAACTACCTTTGGACTGCATTACGAGAATGACGAGGGCAAACCGACCATTTCCTCCCTCTTTCACAGGGCTAAATTGCGTTTTCCCTCTCTCGCTGGGTGGGCTATTCGATTTTTCACCATGTGGAGATTCATAAAATGTGGACTAATTTCTTAAATTTCAAAAAACCCGTTTCATATTAAAAATTCGCTCAGGGTTTCTTAGTGACCCCTATAATTTCGCCCATGGGCTATAATTCGCCCCTAAAATTTTCCCTACCTGACGCAGACCCTTGAAACTTTTGAAAAAGGCTATGGGATTCCCATTGATAAGGGGAGAGAATTTTGCAGTCCAGACACAAGCCATGATCCATTTTGTGACAGCCCAAGGCATTCCAATCTGTATGAGCACCAATTTGAGAAAATCCCAATTAACTTGATCATATGCTTTTACAAGATCAATTTTTAAGACCAAAGATTTTTGTTTTCTAGTCTTAATTGAGTGCAACACTTCTTGTGTAATACCGACGACATCCAGAATTTGACAATTGTCCAGAAACCCAAACTGCTCCCTAGACATGAATTCCAAAATCTTTGGCTTAATTCTATTTGCAATAACTTTAGTAACAACTTTATAAGCCAAATTGCAAAGGGCAATAGGCCTGAATTCATTGAAGGATCTTGGTTTGCTTGAATTTGGAATCAATGTCAAGAAAGTCGAATTCAGACCGCCCTCCATCCAACCTTCGGTCCTAGAGAATTCGACCATATGAAGTAAATCCATACCCATTATATCAAAGAAATGCACAAAGAGGTCGACAGACCACCCATCGGGCCCAGGGCTCTTGTCTCTCTTAAAAGCTTTTAATACTTCTTCAATCTCTTTTAAACTGATAGGCCTGCCAATTTCTGCACCCTCTTCCTCAGAAAAGAAAGTAGGATAGTGTTTAAGCACACTAAGTTGCGTCTCTAATCAGAAGACTTCGGATCCTTGAACAGATTCTGGAAATGTTGACACGGCTGCTCTTCCAAAAGATTTTGCTTGCTAATTTCGGCACCCGAGTTGTACTCAATTGACCATATAGAATTTAAGTTTCTCCGGTATGATGCATAATTATGAAAAAACTAATACCATTGAAGCCAATCCAATACCATTTGAAAAAAATAGTAGTTGTGACATGATATATGATTTGCCACATTTATAATTCGCCGATAGGCACTACAATGAACATTTCTTTGTATATGGAGGGCGATCGCAAGCTTTTAATCAGGGATTAAGGATGGATGGCCAGGATATAGTGGTTTGGCATATACACTAAAAAGATTCGTCAAACACACACAATTAATGGCCTAGATTTACTCTTGGCAATCAACATATTGGAACAGTCATTTGTTAATCCACCGTTTTTTTTCATTAATCAAATCCTTTGCCAGGTGGGAGTGAGTTTTTTTGTTTGATCGGAGCCTTTTCCATGCGGGAGCTTGGTTAAATGAATTGCCTTGGTCTTCACCGGCTCTCTGGGCACATCCAATTCGTGGCGTTTCAATGCTCACAAAGGGTGAAGCCTCTGAAGATTTCCAATAGATTGGCGATGCATGTGATTCTTCAAACAGGTCGTTAACCCACCAAACGGGAACCCATGTTAACTCCATGAATGATTTCTGAAACCTTTACCTACACCTTTTCCAACCCGGCTCATCAGTCATGGTTCTCGAATATATATTTCGTGCAGAATTGCATCCGTATCAAATTTCGTGCAGATTCTCATCTCGTAGAGCTATTTCACCATTTTCCAGTTTCCATTCAGGAATTTCAAACAGCTGAAGGAATTTACGCACAAGGATATCAGACTTCAAGGAAGAAATTATCTTGGCTTATAGATCAATACTGCCGGCCATGAATTCTTCAATTTAGTGGATTGTACTTGCATTTGCTGCCTTCATTGTTCTTCTGCTCCCTACAGCATTAGGACGGCATGCTCCAGTACAGTCACACTCTGGTAAGTCCATTAATGCGGCAACCTCTCAGTTAGAAGTTTAATAAACAAGAACCTTGTTTTTCAGTTTTTAGGTTTCTATGATCAAAGTTTTAATATAAGCAAGATCTTGGTTTTTCAGTTTTTAAGGCTTCTGCCATCATCAAAGTTTTGATAAAGAGCGTCCATGTGAAATAGTTTTTCAAATCTTTATCTCTATCTTTTCCTGATGATAAACCACACTAGATTAGTTCCACTCTTTATCAAGACCTAAATTATCTTGGTATAATTATTTGTAAAGCAGACACAGGTTTTGTTTCTCTGGCTAACAATACCCTAATGCTTCTCTATGTTGCAGAAATTAACAAACCAAACTTGTCAATCTAATAAAATAGAATAGGAACTGAAACCCTGGCGGGATGGCAACTTCAAAATGTCATCAATGAGATGCTATGAGATCTTAGTCAGTCGATTTCGTAGTGGTCGAATATAAAGGAAATTGTGATAGAGAATCCATAATTATTTAAAAACCATAGTTATTCGTCCTCTCCCAATAATTTGTATTAGGGTTTGAGCCAAACATGTGAAGGGTTCTTGCAGAGAGGAGACCATGCAACAACTGCATATATTTCTTTCTGCTATTCATCTCCTTGAGAAATATGAAATGGTGTAGATTTTCTGTTAAATGTATAAATTTTTCATGGGCAGATGGACAAATAGTCTATAATAGGGGATGCTATTAGCTATGTGTTAGATTTGCAAAAGAAGATCCAAGAGATTGAGGGTTAAATTGAAGGACTTTGCAGCTCAAACAAAGGCGATTATTAATTTTCAAGCTATCTATATATTTATCTTATTTTCAAGGATCGGTGATTAATGTGAATTGTAATCTTATTTTCAAGAATTATTTTGATTTATTGAACCTTTCTCTCACATCCAACCACCATAATTTATAGGTTTAAATCCTCCCAAGACCTAAAATAAAATCTGGTCGAATCCTTCATCCTATTTTCAACAATCATTCAGTAACAAGATCAAGTTTGGAATGCACATTAGTCATACAAGGAGCTTAAATACAAACATGCGATATCGGCTAAGTTCAGAAGTATGGGTGCCACCTTTGTCCAACTTGAAATTGAAAGTATTTTCTATTAGTCTATCACCTTAAAAAGTTTTTGGTATTAGTGGAATTGTAAACAATGCTTCTTTTAATATGATTTGTGCATGTAAATGGTGATATATTTCTACCAAATATGCGCCAAGTAATGGAGCAGATCAATTAGAATATCCTATTCAAATTTCCTGATCATTGCAAGATCATTAAAAGTATTTACTCAATCATTTCATCATCACATGCACGCCCCTTTATTTGTAGCATAAAACAAAAGAAGATGTCACTCATACATAATAACCAGTGGCATTAGAACTGCTAAGACACCCCATATAATATACATTTGTGCCCCATAAAATACAATAGCAAACTTCCTCAAATTTCATCAGATAATAAGATTCATAATAAGCATCCATTTGACCATAAAGATACCTTAAGTGATGGAACCATAGATTTGGCCTCGTCTACAGTTTCAGGGCAAAGATTTCCAATCACACAGAGCTGTAATGGGAAACAATGTTCAGATTCAGTAAGATAGAATTCTTCTGGAAGTACCTCATTTAGATAGGCATTGCTTGAGTAAAGGATTTCATACTTCAAACTCACCCAATCCATTTCTGCTAAGTACACTGCAAGACCTGAGTAAAGGATTACATACCTCTTTTTCAAAACTGCATACTATACAACAGTTGATTAACTATTCCATTTAAGAGGCAGGAAATTTTAATTATAACCCTTTTCAGAACTTTAATCCAAAGAATTGACACAAAGGATACTCTCTAACTTGTTTCACAGCATATGGATTTTTGTATCGACTGAACTGCTTCACATACTGCAAAGATCTTTCAAACACCCCGCATAAAAATAATAACAAGAATAATAACTTGCAAATGCAGATTTCAAATGAAAATAAAGTCAACAAAATAATTTCTAAGTTGAATTTGGCATAGAAGTGGACTTAATCATTGTTGTTTAAACACATTTGATCAAATTTGATATATCTTTGCAAATGCACTATTGAGAATATTGATTCACCGTCTTACCAATAGGATGCGTCTCTTGATAGGTTTTGTTCAACAATCATTCGGTAACAAGATGAAGTTTGGAATGCACATTAGTCATATAAGGAGCTTAAATACAAACCTACGATATCAACTAAGTTCAGAAGTATGGGTGCCAAAGTTTGTCCAACTTGAAATTGAAATTATTTTCTATTAGTCTATCACCTTAAATTTTTTGGTATTAGTGGAATTGTAAACAATGTTTCTTTTTTTAATATGATTGGTGCATGTTAATGGTGATATATTTCTCTTGCCGCAATTTATACCAGATAGAGTAGCGATCAATTTTCTCATGTATTTTGATTGTTTAACCTACAACTAATGGTTTAAAATATTCTAAGTAAGTAAAATACTAAAAGTAATCTAAATAAACTAAATACTAAACTAATCCTAAAATAAATATACTAACTATACAAATATTAAAAAAATTACAAATTTAGAAACATGTTTGTGGGAGAGTCCTAAGAATGACTTGGATTTTTTGTAAATGAAATAAACTTGTTAAAAAAAGTATGGACTGAAAGGAACTTAAACTTGCTTGCTAAAATTCTCACAAACATGCATCAAATTTCAAAAGTTCACTCCATAATTGTCACCTACCCACATTTCTGAGAATTATTATTTTATTTGCAAAATACTTTATGTTAAATTTAATTACAAAGTTTTGTAATTATGATAAGTTTTGATCATGGATGAATGTAATTACTGATTATTATTATTTAAATAAATTAATTAGGAGACAAACACCCAAGAGGACTGTTAAATGAGTGTTCACTGACCCACTAGGAGGAATGGAAGCTGTTGGAAGGTATGGGACAGATGGCAGCAAATTCACTTCACCACTAGCTGTTGGTTATGGGACAACTACCCCTAAAAATGGGGCATTATCCCCCAGGTGGAGGGAGTGAGCAGGAAGCTCATTTAATGACCCAGTAACATCTGAAAAGGCCTAGGCAGCCTATAAAGGCAAATTCGAATTGAGTAGGTAGCTCTTGATCAATATTTCTGCAGAATATTTCCTCATGTGCATCAAGTGATCACTGAGAGATTCGAATAGGGAGGCTAGTGGTGAGTGAAATATTAAGTCTACATATTGCTGAGAAGAACCAGAGGTGCTGGTGCAAGTCTATTGGACTGCTAGTTATTGAAGATATAGAGGTCATTTGCTACTACAAGAAGAAGTCCTATTTCCTGAGTTTCTTCCTCCTGGTGGTTCAGTGAATAGGCTCGGGGGTCCTAAGACAGTACTTGACTGTTTTCAGGAATTGGTTGGGTGGAACAGTCTTCTTGGGCTGTTTGTTGCCCTACAGAGTTACCAGGTTCTACAAATTTTCTACTTATTCTCAGTTAGTAATTCTGTTCTGTATAGCTAGTATGTTTCTATTTCCTGTTTCGAAAGAGAATTTAACTCTAGATTTATTTAAAGTCTGAAAGTGTAAGTTTAATGATGAGTTAGAAATTGGAAAATCAATATCTATATTTTTCCCCATGCTGTTTGTGCATCGTACTCCAGTATAGATACACAAATTAAAGATAGATTAAAGGATAGGCAGATTGCCATTTTGAAATTCGATAGATAAGAATAGTAATTCATATGTTTATTGTTTTCTGTTTTATAAGTACTAAATGTAGAGAGTTCTATATAATATTATTATATATATATAATGTTTTCTTAAATAATATGAAAACAAACAAAGCATAATTTCTGTATAGTTGCATTACATCATTATTATGAACATAGAAAATAGGTAGAACTCATCTCTCTATTTATCATATTCTGTTTTGCAATACAATAAACAGAGCAGCTAATAAATGGATGTAATCATCATTTCAAGAGTGCTCAAAACAATCATTACATAGTTTCCACTTGCTTATACACACACTGTTTTCACTTCTTACTATACCCATTTCTTATAAATTTATAGTTCAAACAAGTAATGGAAATAATATAAATATTTTATACCAGTTAGATATTATTTCAATTGATATCCTAACTGTTAGTGTCGATTTCCATACTGAGTTTTGTTTATAACAAAACTTTATTAATTTTTCATTTCCATCATTATCGTTTTACAAGACTCTTTATTACACAGGCTTTGGATCAAGCCAAAGTCCTTTTAAAAATTCGTTGTCAAGATTTTGATCTCTAATCAAACAAAACCCAAACTAGGGTATGACCTGTTGTCATCTCTACAAACGAAGAGATAAACTAGTTCACGGTTATATTCTACCCAGTTATCATTTATATTAAAGTTTCAAAATCTTTGAAACCATTGCAACAGATATAACTATTACCTAGAGAAACAAACCATTTTTAGCACTGTATAAAAATGACAGTATAACAATTGAGAGGCAGAATGTATTTCACAGGACAGATGAGCCTCGGCTCTGTTACATTCCCACATTTACGCATATCAACAAGTGGAATGTCAAAAATGTTTTCATTATTATAAGTTTCCATACCCTTGAATGAGGAATCGATCGTTCCCAACAGCAAAACCTTACATTATGTTCAAACGAAAATAAGATAGGTTTTTATTCCCTTCATCGTTGAAATCATAAACCTGAGTCTACGTTTCCTCATAGATGAAAATCTAAGCATCGAAATAAACACAGCGAGTAGAGACGAAGGTCTCTCATTAACACAAAATACATATCAAAAGATCTTTTGACAGACGACGCCATGGAAAACACCGACTTCTCTCTGTTGAATCCAAGCACATCATCTGAGAACAAAGGAGTACCTACGAAGGTATCGAAAGACCCAGAGCTTACCAGGGAGGGAAGCCCGCGTTCTCTTTTCAAAACCATTGTCCACATTTTGGTCCTCGACACCTGCAACTTGACAAAAGAACCACAGCTTAGTAATAGTTAACAACATTACTTAACAAAAGAATCTAAGTTCAAAACAAAATATTTATTTTTACTTACGTTCCAGAGCTTACCTTTTTAAAAACAAAAACCAAGTTCGTTGCCAAACTCCAGAAAGTCGACGAGAAATCTACTGGAAATGAGATGAGGAACTTCCAATAAAATACAGTAGGGTATGTCTCATACAAACTCAGAACGAGGAGTCTTGAAACCTTCTACACGTTATTAACTCAAATTATAGTGCCGGTCTCATATTACATTACCATAACCATGGCTTAAAACCTGCAACTCCAAAAACTATCTATGGAATTCGAAGTCGAGACCTACTGCCATTTTTGCTAACCCTAGAAAAATTTGGCAGCCTGTCGGCCACAGACCGAAAACAATGGAGACATTAAACCACTTTTCCAAACTCATAAACCACATCAACGATAGAATTTAGGGTTGAGATCCAACGGTTCAATTTCATTATAATCAACACTCTTGGTTAAGCCAGCGAGATGGATTTGGGTCGTATAAACCCTTGCATTAAATGCTACGTCAATTCACATGCAGGGCATTTTCCACCTTGGATCACGTTGGAACATTTTCACATCCAACTTGGAGAATTACCAACTCATAGCCATTACAAGTAGTCTCAGATTTAACCATTATGGTGTTCTTACATTACGTAGAGTGATGGTGATCCTTGTCACCTGGAGATTTCTTTTCAAAACTTTAATGCAAGATCAAGGCTCGATCCCCTTAACAGCTCGAGACTTGCGCTATTAATGAAACCAACGTTCAGCACCCTGTCAACATTAAGAACTTGTTAGCACTCATTATAAATGCAAAACCTAGTGACATGATGTTACCACATTATGTTATGGTTTTCGAACCCAAGGTTCTTTTGGTTTCAATTTACGATTTATAAAAACACGTTACGACGTTATAATTCCATTGACTATGTATATATAGTCCCAACCCTATCCCTTTAGATTCATTGTTAAATAGATTAATAATTCGAATTTCTTATAGTTTCCAGTTATGAGTTGTGGTTTTTAAATAATCATTTATGACTTAGATTTTAGTTGTTTGGACAACTATAGTCATATTTTCGACATAGTTTCACTAATGTCTATCATACAAATAGATATAAGCCTTGAAATGACTATAGGTATCACCATTTTCAACATTGCAAAGTTACAGATAGAATGAACTATACATAGGAGTTTTTAATATTATCATTGGGTTGTGACCATAAGAAATTTATTATTAAAAGTGATAGAAATAAATAGTCTGTGAAGCTAATGACATATTTTAGCAGGGAGACTAACTAAATGTTACCATACTCTTTCATGCGAACAACAAATGACCTTGCGATACATTTATTACATCATTGATGGAAAGATAAAGACGACATTATAACTAGCTAATACAGTGACAAAACCATCAGCGGAATGACGTACATTTATGATTCTATTTTAAACATCGTGGAGTTGTGAGACAACATCTTAAACAGTAATTGTAGCATTGAAAACCTTACCTGCTCACTTTTGGAGAGTCGCAACAGAAATTATAACATTCTATTTGGTTATGATGCTGAAAAATTGAATTACACGTACTTCGTTCTTACCTGTCGTCTGCACACAGGACATTCAATAAGCTTTAGCATTGCAGCTAAGTAAGCTCCAGGGTACCTCGTAGGACACCCTTATGCAGCAAAGTCAAATTGTCAGTATCTTTGCAAAAGAGAAAGTGTCACATCTTTTTCCCAACCTGTTTATTTTATTGTCATCATAATCATGTTACTAGTTATGTGTTAACAACTGTCATTATCTTATTGCTACTAAGACAGAAAATAAAGCATGCTTAATACTAATCACTGTACAACTAATGTTGTCATAATCTCCATTAATATTTCCGCAATTATTATTATTATAGTTAATACTGTTATTAAAAATTTTAAATTTTTATGAAAATTTCGGATGTTACAATAATGCTCATAAAAATATGCAATTTCAACTTGCTTGTTGAAATCCTCATAAACATGCATCAAATTTCAAAAGAAGTTCACTCCATAATGTTCATAAAAATATGCAATCTAAATATATAGAGTATTAACCTACGACTGCAGAATGCAGATCAGATCGCTGCAAAATGCAAAATGCAAGATAAATCTCTTCATGATCTTCTACTTGTGCAGGCACCTAATGCCAACGGATCTCTAAGATTTTCTGATGTGCTTTCTCATGAATGATATCACATCCTCCAATATTTTTGGCAACCTCCCCTACTCTTCCTTCTTCATCCAGACTCTCAGATTATTTAACGTAATCACCTTTGTACCATCATTGTATTCGATTTCGTATCCTAAGAAAACCTACAATGACAACAAAATATATTAAATTCAATGATTCTAATTCTAAATAACTACTAAATGTAAAAATAGTCAAAAAGTAGAAACTAAAACTTATAAAATGAAGAACAAAAAGTAAAATCAGAACAAAAATGATCAAGATTTGGTTGACAGCAGTGATGTATTTTCTTTGGAAATAATAAGCTTTTTTTTTAAACATGAATCCTTTGAACTATCTCCGTTGATATGGTATCTTGGCAGCAATATAGTATCTCAACGATCGAGGATAGACAGATGCCATTGATCTTGACTGCGTTTTTCTCTTCCGATTACTTGGTGATAGAAGTGCCACCTTCATTGCTTGGCACTACTTTGATTGTCAATATGGTATTATCTTATTAACAAATAGGCGTGATATCTGAAGGGTATTAATATCATTAAAAAATTGTTTACTACATGGAAAAAATTATTTATTGTTAATGTTTTAGAGTAAAATTATGTTATTTTTATTATTTATATGGAAAAAATTATTTATTGTTAATGTTTTAGAGTAAAATTATGTTATTTTTATTATTCATCTTGTAGAGTAAAATTATTTTATATGTATTTATGTTATTTGTATTATTTAAATTTAAATTTAATTGTTTTATATTTATATTATCTATTAATTAAAATAATTTATCATTTATATTGTATTTATGTTATTTTCAATAATCATATTATTTGAAGTAAAATTTATTTTAAATTAATATTATTTTAAATTAATATTATTATCATATATAATTTGAATTAAGATTAATTTTATATACATTTATGTTATTTAAATTAAATCCAATTATCTAGATTTTAATTATATATAAATTAAAAATTAAATCTAATTATCTAGATTAATATTATTTGAGTTATATATAAATTAAAAATATGATTGTATGTATACATTCAATTATATGTGTTCAATATAAGCTAATATTAACATTTATTAATATCTAATGATCTTTTATATATATATATAACTTTTTAAAATACTTTGAAAAATATTAATTTATTATTAAATAAAAATTATATATATATATATATATATATATATATATATATATATTTAATATAAGTTTTTTATTAAAAATGAATTATAACAAATTTATAAAATAAAAATATTCAAAATTATGATCAGTAAGAATGTTTTATATATTATGTAATATAATACAAAATTATTTGTTTGTTATTTTATTGGAATCAAAGTAAACTATTATAATAATTTTTTTTAAAGAAATAAGTATTTCCTTTACAAAACTTATTCAAGAATTTATATTTTCAAAATAATAATAGATATTGGAAAATTTTGTATCATGTTAAATATGAAAAAAAGTCGAAATTTTTTCATAACTAACCATCTAATCTCACAATCAATAAATATTCTATTCTTAATTACAAATAGTAATTTTTTTAAAAATAAATTATATTATATATATATGTATATATATATATATGATCAAAGTATTTATTGTTGTAATAAGTGAAAAATTTTCAAAAAAACGAATGATACTAGATATATAATTTGTTATAATAATAAAAAAAATGTTTAATGTTCAGAATTCAATGATCTTCAAACAATATTCAAAGAATAATTTTAGGTCATTTCTTTTTAAATTTACACAAATAAATTAATTTTATGTGTTTTTTTTTATAAATTTAGATAAATAAATTTTTTTATTTCAATTCTAAAAATAGAATTTACGAAAATAAAATAATAATAATTGTACTTATATATTTATTTATTTGAATTTTGAGTTATTTAGCTATATATGTTTTTAATAATTTTATTTAAATAAACAAGTTGTAACCTAAAAGAGAGAACAATACATCCATTAGTATAAACTTAGTATAATGATAAACTAAAGTAAATTATGATTAACCAAAGTCAATTCTTTAACATGGCTAACCAAAGTCAACCATTAACTAAATTCAACATTGGTTGACCAACATTAGCCATAATAATTCATGGTTAACCAAAGTTAGTTGTGGTCAACAATGGGATGTTATCAACCACGGTTAGATATAGTCAATCATGGTTAACCAAAGTCAACCATAGTTAACTATGCTTTAATAATAGTCAACCAAGGACAACCATGATGCACTAGAGTCAACCATATTTAAACAATAGTCAACCATGGTTTAAAATACTTAAACTTAGTTTAAAGTCAACAATGGTCAAGCATGGTTCAAAGTCAACTATGGATTAAAGTGAATGATGCCCAAACAATGGTTAAACCAAATTCAACCATGGAAATCCAAAGTCAAGCATAGTTAACCCCAATCAACTGTTATTAACCTTAGTCAAACATGGTTAACCAAATTCAACCATTATTAACCTAAGTCAACAATGGTTAACCAAAGTCAACCATAGTTAACTAAAGTCAACCATAGTCAACCACAAAGCAACAATACTCAACAAAGTCAACCATGAAGGAACCATAATTAACAAAGTCAACAATGAACAAACCATAACTAATATGGTCTTTCATAACTAACCAAAGTCAATGATGGTTTACATAAGTTAACCATGGTTTTAACCAAAATCAACTATTGTCAACCAAAGTTAACCATGGTCAATGATGAGATGTCATCAACCATGGTTAAATATAGTTAACCATGGTTAACCAATGTCAACCATAGTCAACCATGACATAACCATAACCAACCATAATGCACACAAGTCAACCATGAACAACTATGACATACTAAAGTCAACTGTGCCTAAACAATGGTAAACCATACTTTAATGTAGTCAAACTCACTTTAAATTGAACCATGTGTAAACAATGGTTAACCATGGCCAACCATAGTAGCCATGGCTAACCTTGGTCAACCATGAACATCCAAAGTCAACCATGGTCACCCATAGTTAAGCGTGGTAAATCATGTTCAACCATAGTCAATCATGGTCAACCATAGTTAGCCATGGTCAACCATCATCCACCATGAAAATATGATGTTAACCATGGTCAACCATAATCAAGAATTATTATCAATGGTTGACGATAGACAAACATGGTCAACCAAAGTCAAGCATGGTCAACCATGGTTAATCATTTTCAACCATGGTTTACCATGAACATCAAAATTCAACCATGTTAAACCAAGGTCAACCAAATCCAACTATAGTCAACCATGGTCAACCATCATCAACTATGAACATCCAAACTCAACCATAGTAAACCGAGGTCAACGAAAGTCAACCATGGTCAACCATAGTTAAATATGGTCAACTATGTTAAACTAAATTCAAGCATAGTCTACCAAAGTAAGCGAGAGTCAAGCATGGTTAACCAAAGTCAATCATTATAACCTACAGTCAAGCATGGTCAACCATACTCAAACATGGTCAACCTTAGTAAACCATGGCCAACCATAATCAACCATCGCCAACCATACTTAACGAGGGTCAACCAGAGTTAACCATTGTTAACTATGAAAAACCATCTTCAACCATGAACATCCAAAGTCAACCATAGTCAACCATGGTCAACCATAGTCACCCGTGGTTAACCATTGTGAACAATGAACACCCAAATTCAAACATGGTAAACTATAGTCAACTATGGTCAAACATAACCATCCATAGTCAACGAAAGACAACTAGGGTACACTATGGTCAACCACGGTAAATCATAGTGAACAATGGTCAACCAACTTCAACCATGGTCAACCATGGACATCTAAAGTCAACCATTGTTAACCATAGTCATCAAAAGGAAACTAGGGTCAGCCATGGTTGTCCATGGTCGTCGAAAGTCAACCATGGTCAATTAGAGTCTACCATGGTGAATCATGGTCAACCAAAGTCAACCATACTCAACCATGGCTAGCCAAATTTATCCATGGCTAACCGTGGTCATCCAAAGTCAACCATGGTCAACAAAATTCAACTATAGTTAACCATAGTCATCCATGGTGAACCATGTTCAACCATGTTTAACCAAAAAGACCTTTCTTAAAAGTCAACTATGGACTGAGATTAACCATGGACTGAATTCAACTATGGATTTGAGCGAAACTCAACCAAAGTTAAGCTTAGGCAGCCAATGTCAACCATGGTCAACCAGAAGTCAACTATGGTTGATCAAAATGTCAACCATCGTCAACCAAAGTAAAGCATGATTAACTAAAGTCAACCTTGGATTGACATCAACCATGGATTAAGTCAACCATGCCTAAAATTTAACTATGGATTGAAGTCATGGTTGTATTGAAGTCAACTATGGATTGAAGTAAACCATGGATAGACGTTAATGGTTCATTGAAGGCAACCTTCGATTCAAGTTGACCATGGACTAAAGTAAACCTTGTAGTGAAGTGAAACTTACTTGAAAGTCAACTATTGTTTGATGTCAGCTACAAATTGAATTCAACCTTGGATTGAAGTGGAATGTGGATTGAAGCCAACCTTGCTTAAAAGTCAACTGTGGGCTGAAGTGAACTACTGATTGAAGTCAACCATGGATTGAAGTCAACCTTTCTTAAAAGTTAACTACAAATTGAATTCATTATTTCCTGAAATTCAACTATGGTTTGAAGTCAACCTTGCTTAAAAGTCAGCAATGGTTCAAAGTCAACATTTGATTAAAGTCAACAATGGATTGAAGTAAGCCATGCTTCAAATTCAACCTTGGATTAAAGTCATTTGTGGTTCAAATTCAACCGTGGATTAAAGTCAACCATGGATTGATGTCAGCTATATATTAAAGTCAGCCATTGATTGAAGTCATTAATCTTAATATTGTTAATGGATTGCAATGAACTTGAGCTAAAGTCAATTTTGGAGTGAAGTCAAGCATGGATTGAAGTCAACCTTGGCCTGAAGGAAACCTTAGAATGAAGTCAACCTCTTAGTCAACATTGGATTGAAGTCATCCTTGAAGTTAACCCTGGAGTGATGTAAACATTGGATTGAAGGAAACCTTGGCTTGAAGGAAACCTTGGATTGAAGTCAACTAGGGATTGAAATCAACCTTGGATTGAAGTCACCCTTGGCTTGAAGTCAACCTTGGATTGAAGTCACCCTTGGATCGAAGTCAAACATGGAATGAAGTCAACCTTGGATTGAAGTCAACCTTCAATAAAAAAACTACAGACTGAAGTCAACATTGGATTGAATTCAAATTTGGATTGAATTCAACCATGGATTGAAGGCAACGTTGGTTTGAATTCAACTTTGGATTGAAGTCAACCCTCAAATGAATTCAATCTTGGATTCAAGTCAGCCATGGATTCAAGTCAAAATTTGATTGAAGTCAACATTGGAATGAATTCAACCATGGATTGAAGTCAACCATGGATTGAAGGAAACATTAGATTGAAGGAAACCTTCGATTGAAGTCAACATTGGATTGAAGTCAACCTTTCTTAAAAGTCAAATATGGGTTGAATTCAAATATGGATAAAAGTCGACATTGGATTGAACTTAACCATGGATCGAAGCCACCATTGGATGGAAGTCAAACTTGGATTGAAGTAAACGTTACTTAGAAGTCACCTATGGATTTAAATCAACCTTGCCTAAAATTCAACCAAGGATTGAAATCATCCCTACTAAAAAGTCAAACTTGGATTTAATGGGTTTAATTAATGGATTTAATATTATTATTAATGGATTTAATTAAAACTTAAACGAAGTCAACCTTGGATTGAAGTCAACTTGGCTGAAGGCAACCTTAAAATGAAGTCAACCTTTTAGTCAATGTCGGATTGAATTCAACTATGAATTGAGTTCAATCATGTATTTAGTTCAACTTGAGCTTGAATTCAACCTTGGATTGATGCACGGGGGCTTCACTTAATAAACCGCTATCATAACATGTTCGTTCGTGGCATATGAAACAATATCCCTAATTTCACTAAATATTGGAAAATACCTTCCAAAATCATTTTTTTAACCCCCTCCCAATATGCCTTCCCAATTAAAAAAAACCCCTATTTTCACTATATATTGTATGTATCAATTTTTTCATTAACATTTTTTATACCCCTTTCTATTTCTACCTGGTATATTGAAATGATACCCCTCTTATGACCCCACATGCATTCTACAATGCAGCTTGCTTCTTTCGATGTATATTGTGGATGCACATTACTTCACCCATAATGCAATTACTCAACCACATATAATTATGATTTGCAACATCTAATGGTCTAATGAAGAGATAGGAGATCACTTCTTGTAACACACTAGAGCCAATGCACATAGTACAACATTTAGATTGCATGTTGCAGTTCCACAATCGCTGACTAAGCCTGTTGTGGGCTAGGTATCCAAGCCCCTAGGGCCTGTAACAAGCTCTAGGAGGCTGGCTAAACCTCCCAAGGCCTATAATAGGCACGAGTGGTTGGGTATTCAAGGCCCCAAGGCCTATCGAGGGCCTATAATAGGCCCTATGGTCTTAGAGCCTCCCAAGGCTATTGGTAACAACTGGCTGAGTGTTATTGGTAACAATTGATTGTTAATGACCATGTCTCTCGACTATCGAATGGAAACCCACTTCACCACGAAACCCCTGGCCTCAAACATGCCTCAAGACGCGATTTCCTTGTGTACTAGTAAGTCCGAGCCTTGCCTCAACCCGATTTCTCATCCAACCGTGATCCTACCATCTCCATTTGGCGGATATTTGTCAACTCTCCCATATAAAAAAGACCCCAAAGTATTTTTGTATTATTACATTAAATTCAAAAAACCTTTGCCCCTTAATATATAAGCAATATAATTTTTAGGTTTTCATGAATATTTAATACCGCAATATGAATGAACGTGATATTATATTGCCTTCTAGTGAAGCCCCCGTGGATTGATGTCACCTTCGGATCGAAGTTAACCATGGAATTAAGTCAACCTTGGATTGAAGTTAAGCTTTCTTAAAATTCAACTATGAATTGAAGTCAACTATGGATTGAAGTCAACTTTGGATTGAAGCCAACCTTTCTTAAAAGTCAACTATGGATTAAATCAAACCTTGCTTAAAAGTAAACTGTGGATTGAAGAAAACCATGGATTGAGCTCAACCTATCTTAGAAGTCAACTATGGATTGAAGTCAACCATGGATTGAAGGAAACCTTAAATTGACCTTGCTTAAAAGTCAAGTCAACTATGGAGTGAAGTCAACTATGGATTGAAGTCAACCATGGATTGAAGGCAACCTTGGACTGAAGTCAACCTTGGTTGAAATTCTCCTGTGGATTGAAGTCAACCTTACGTAAAAGTCAAATATCGATTGAAGGCACCTTTGGATTGAAGTCAAACATTAATTTTAGTCAACATTTCCTAATAGTCAACTATGGATTGCAATCACCCAAGGATTGACTTCAATCCATGGTCAACAATGAGATGTCATCAACCATGGTTAAACATACTCAACCATGGTTAACCAAAGTGAACCATGCCTACCCAATGGTTAACCATGGTTTAAAGTCAACTCATAATTTTACAACCTTTGTCGACCATGGTTAACCAACGTTGTCAAATTCAAGTTTACGATAGTCGGTCACGATTAACATAATTAACTACAAAATCAGAAATAAATATTTATGTATTTATTTCATTTATTTACCTATATTTATTTATTTTGATTTTTATTTCATTTATTTTTTCATATTTAATTTCAATTTTTTTATGTTTTTATTTATCTATCTATTTTATTAAATATTATTGGTTAATAAATTAATATATATTGATCAAGAATAATCAATATTTTATTTACTTATATTTATTTATTTAGATTTAGATTTTATTTATTTCTTCATTATTTAATTTCAACTTTTTTATGCTTTTATTTATCTATCTATTTTATTAAATATTATTGGTTAATAAATTAATATATATTAATGAAAATAATAAATATTAATACTAAATAATAATCATAACTATTAATATTAACATATTTATTTACTATTTTTTTATAATACTAAATAATAATAATAATAATAACTGTTAATATTAACATATTTTATTTACTATTTTTTTTATTTAATTATAATTTTTTTATTTTATTAAATAATAATTATTCATATAATAATATATATTAATAAATATTAAAAGAGAATATTATTAAATAATAATAATAATATAATAATATGATTATTAGTATTATTATTAAATAAAAAATACTCTTATTTTTTAATAAAAAAAATTATTAAATAAATATTTATATCTAATAAAGAAATTTTAATATTTGTAATAAAAATAAACGCCTTATATATATATTTTTTATTAATATTAATTAAAATCATTATTTCATAATAATAATTATCATAAAAACAAAAATTATTATAAAACTAAATAATAATATTATTTTAAAATCAAACTCATCATAGTTTAATTTAATTTCATTAAATTAAATTAAATTAAATTAATTAACTTAATTTAATTTAATTATTTTTATTTAATTTAATTTAACTTAATTTTTGTAATAAAAATAAATGCCATATAAAAATATTTTTTTATTAATATTAACATATCTTATTTACTAATATTAATTAAAATCATTATTTCATAATAATAATTATCATAAAAACACTAATTAAATTATTTAATTAATTTAATTTAATTTACTTTAATTAATTTAATTTAATTAACCTAACTTAACTTAATTTAATTTAATTTAATTACTTTACTTTAATTTAATTAACTTAACTTAACTTAATTTAATTTAATATAATTTATCTTAATTCAATTTAATTTAAATTTAATTTTTAATTTTTTTTATATGTTTTATTTTATTTAAATTAATTTAAATTAAATAATTTAATTTAATTTTTAATATTTTGTATTTCTTTTATTTTTATTTCCAAATAACATTTTTATTATTTTCTCAGTTTAACTATTTCTTTTGTGGGTCGCTGTCCACTAGCAACAATCACATTTTTAAATGTGGTCGATATTTGCCCATCCGGGAATATCAACCACTTTTAAATGTGTGGTCATGGTTGATATAAGTAGATGAGCGAATATCAACCACATTTAAAAATGTGGTTGTTGCTAATAAATATTCCATATTAAGTTACAACTAATCAAAATGGTAATTTTCTAAGAAAAATTATTTTTTTTTTTTCAGAAAAAAATTAATCTATATTATTCATATTAAATCAAAGAAATTACAATAACTCTTATCCATGGATAAATTCTTAAATTCTTCAGTACAATATTAACCAGATAGCCTATCGCAGCAATACTAATAGTCCATATACCATATGACATAATATCAAATCTTTGGCTTACCATGATTATGTTTTAAAAAACCATACCATTACTATCTTATCCTATTTAGTCTAAAACAATAGTTATCACTACAACAAAAATGAAGAATAGTATCGTCTCCCTTCGCTAGAAGCGGATATTATGCTCAGCAACAATTCTGTGTTCCAGGAAGAGTCGAGACTGAGCCCATCCTTCCTGAAGAGTAGTGAGACCAAGTTTTGAAAGTCTGTCTGCTTTTTTATTATAAACCCGGGCAATGTAGCAGCATGTGATATCCTCGAACAGTATGGCGTTCCTAGTCCTCCATATGCCCCAATGGAAAAATATAGGAAACTGAATGTGATGAGGATACCTGTTATGCCAATGCTGTAAGCATGAATCAAGCGATCTGGCTTCCCATTCCCCTGTTATCCTGAATCGATCACATATTAAGTCGCATACCTGTAGAGTGAAGCCACATTGAGAGAAGATATGGTCCCCCGATTACTCTGATTGATAGTAGAGTAGACAGCAAGTAGGACCGATACCTCCTCGAAGTCGATATACCTCAACTGTCAGTAGTCGCTGATGTAAAGCCAACCATAAGAATATCATGACTTTATCAGGTACATTCCAAAGCCAAATATGTTTGTTCCACCATGGTAACTGGGTCATATTGGATGATTCAGCGATAGACAGATAAGCCAGTCTCGTAGTAATACTCCCATTACTACTACCGAATGCCCAAAACAATTCATCTAGTTCATCATTAAGAAGAATTCCAGCATGAGAGAGTTCTGCAGTATGTGAATCCCACTCAGTACCAATCGCCCCTGACAAATCTAGTTCCCCAGTCGTTTTCCACTGAGTGGTCCTCAATCGATCACCCAACCTGTTCTCGGCTTGATTGACAACATATATACCCTGTTGGTGGATCGATAGTAGTGTCTCCGATGTGAGCGTCTGATGGTCGGTGCCCAGGATAGGGTCCAATCCAATACGAATTTGAAAGCGATTTCCGATATCCCACGCTAGGTGTCTGTAGATTAATGGGCATACTTCGACAAGTGCTGCCCAAATAGTCGAGCAATTTCTAGGCTTCTTCTGCTCAGACCGGATCCAATCTATAACAGTCCTGTGGTGTATATATTTGTCCCTACTGATAACAACCCAAAGACCATGATCAGTTAAACCACGCCAAAGACTCTTCATATGGAGTGCCCAATAAAACCATAATATGTTCTGAATCCCCCATCCACCTCTGTATTTTGGAATTGAGATTCTATCCCATGCCACTAGGTGAATACTCCTTTTTATCGGAGATGCCTTCCAAAGGAAATTGAAGAAAATTTGTTTGATCGTGTGGAGGATAGTGGACGGGACCTTAGCCAAGGAGAGCCAGTAAATCGGTAGTTATGCCAGCGGAAATAATTATGTGAGAAGAAGATAAGTGCATAGTGAATATGGATCTCTATAGCAATGGATTTTTTAAGATTGAACGATATCAAAAGGAGACGCTCTTGTACAATAGTTGGAAAGGGAAGCTTCCCAAATTTTAAGACAATTATAATACCAACGATTGTGATTGTCATTGCATAAGAGAAACAAGAATCAAAATATGAAGAAGATGTAGAAAGTGTAGCTGTAGAGATTGATAAAAATCCACAAGAGAATAAGGTGATTAAACTTAACAAAGTATAGGTAATAATTGTGCAATACAACATTTTCAAAGAGGAGCATCCACTTGTAGAAACTATTAAGGCCACATTAGTTGCAACCACCTCCTCTTTAGTAGAAAAGAGCCATATAGATCTGTACCATGGCTTTGAGTTGAAAAGACTTGAGAATGGAGAAAATGTAGAGGTATGAAGATGATGGTGTGTAGTATACGACTTTATCCTGGTTATATGGTTACAAGAGTATGATTTTGGGTACCATGAACAATTTTACCTAGCTCTTCCTTATGCTTCGTGATTGGAGGACTTTAGGAAGGAAGGGCACATTGTGTAATTAACACAATGAGTGACTAGAAATATCATTCACATAGTGCATGCACCATTATATACGTTAGTTGTTGGGTTCAATAAGTTATTAACGGTCGCATATGTTAATGTAAGTTATTTTTATGTTAATGTAAGTTAATTGCCTTGCCTAAGGAATTGGGAGGTTGGGTCTAAAGAGCCCTTCCCTATTTGCAAAAGCATTGGCAGTAAAATGCATATGGCGGGTCATAAATGGAAATGGCTTGTGGACACAAATTGTTACTCATAAGTACATCCACCCCTTATCCGTTATTGAATGAACCAGGCTACCACACAAGACGCATAAGAATTCTTCTATAATGTGGAAAGCTTTCATCCAAGTGTATCACGTCACATGAGATCACCTCACTTGGAGCATTGGTGATGGAAGAAGTATGCGTATTGGATGTGATCCATGGGTAGGGTGCCCTAGAGATTTTCGTTTTCTTGAGAATATGGCACATGTCTTAAGGGATCGAGGATATATATTCTTGGAACAGATACACGATACTACCAACAACACTCAGGATCGTCAGGTCTGGTTATTTGCTGCAGAGGTTGGTTTGGAAGGTGAGTTTGGTGAGAGATGGGATCATTATATTAGAGCTCTTTCCCATAATCATGCTAAAATTAAAGACCGCTCGGACAAACTCATCTGGGCAAGGAACATGGATGGTGGCATTTATTCTCCCAAGTTGGGATATGGATGCTTTGTGAAGCGGAGAATCGACCATTGCCTCCTTGGTGGACAAAGAGTATTTCGGATCTTAAATTCCCTCTCAAAAACAAACTTTTTGCATGGTTAGTGCTTTCGGATAAGGTCCCTGTATGGGAAATTTTCCAAACCAGATATAAGATTGGACCTGGATGGTGTGCTTTATGCAATTTGGAGAATGAGACTAGAGACTACCTTTTTCTAAACTGTCCTTATATGCACAAAATGTGGGAACACGCTTCAAGCACTGTAGAAAAACCTTTCACTTGGGCAGGCCCGAATTTGGAAGCAACATTGCACAACTGGCTCACAAACGAAGGTTTAGATGTTTTCAAAGCATTGTCGATTATCTTTCTATCGGGTATATGGATCGCCAGGAACTTGCTATCTTTCAAAATAAACTAATACAACCATATCATTGGGTCGCTAAGGGCCTTGCCATTCTAAATGCCCACACATTGTCTTGCATAGGAAAGAAGACTGTCAGAAGAATCACAGAGGTATGCATTGACAAAACTTATAGTTGGGATTTTTTTTATGGTGCTTCGCAGGGATAGCTTACACTGGGGGGAGCCGGGGGTATTATATATACCTCATAGACATCCTATACTAACTTTTCGGTGGATTTGGGCCCTAACACAAGTAATCGTGCTGAACTGATGGCGATTAAAATCACATTGAAGCTTGTGATATCTAAAGGAATAAATAGTATCCAAATAATTGGCGATTCAAAGTTGGTTGTGGACTGGCTCTATAAGAGAAGATCCTCGAGGAATTGTATTTTGCAGCCTATATATGAGGAGGTGGCTAGCTTGGA
This sequence comes from Larix kaempferi, assembly GCA_027924585.1. Taxonomy (NCBI): domain Eukaryota; kingdom Viridiplantae; phylum Streptophyta; class Pinopsida; order Pinales; family Pinaceae; genus Larix; species Larix kaempferi. The sequence goes on along the minus strand of BSBM01000834.1, from coordinate 1,761,280 downwards.
AAACAACTTCAGGAGGATATCTTTTAGTCACATCTATAGGGAGAAGAATGCAGAAGTAGACAGTCTCTCCAAGGAAGGCCTCATGCTGGAAGATGCTTATTAGCAATGCCAGTCACATGAAGGTGATACTTTTTCGAAAATGGAGAAGAGGCTCATTCGGGATGAGATATAATATTTATTTTTCCTATCTTAGCAGAATTCAGGATTCATTGGGATCTTAATGTTACTATTTGACACCATTTCAGACTATGTTTTTGGAACATTTATGTATAAAGTTATAGTAGTATTTTTTTAACATTATATGCTCCATTTGGATGTAGGATGTAGACTTTATGTCTTTGTAAAATGTGGTTGAATTACAATTAATACAACTGCGCATTTTTTCGGACGAAAAAAAAGTAAATTATTTTTATATATAGTTAATCCCACTTAGTAAATGAAATAATCAATTCACATTTAACTAATATTAATATTAGAGATAACTTTGGGACAAAGTTCTCTTAAAGAAAAGGCACATTGTATAATTTAGCCACACTTTATGTTGTACACAACTATTTTGTTCACAAAATTAATAATTTAATCTTTATAACTTTAAGTAATTATTAGTGTTCTTATGATTTATTAACTCATAACCTAATGACCGCATAAAAGTTTATTGGGGTACAAGTTAAAGGCTTAATTTGTATCTTTTTTTAGTAGAAAAAAACATACTATTGATATTCGAAACAAATCAAATAGTACATAAACTGTTCAAGTCTTTTAAAATACTTTTCAAAAAAGAGATTTATAAAATCATACTATCTCATATAATTTAACTTTCGAAACTTATCTCAACACCTATATTGTCCCAAAATTCAAAAAGACAAGAACCAACTCAAAATTCAAATATATTCACAGCTCCATCATCGCAACTATGATGGCCCTGGAATTCTTCCCAAACTATAACTCCTTCCGCTCCTTTCATTGCTTGTTTTGATAATTTATCTGTGAGTGAGTTATGTTGCCGATAGATATGCTCAAAGGAAAGGTTTTTTAACAATTGTATTTCAGCCTTGATCCTATAGCACCAATGAAAAAGGGAAGAAACCTTCAGCTTGTAGTCACCACAGGCCCATTTGATAGTAACTCGAGAGTCCCCAAAAACTTTGAGTTCACCAATACCGAACGTGTTAGCCACTTTCAGAATACACCAAAGAGCAAGAAGTTTTGCTTTCATGTTAGTAACTCTTCCACAATTAAGTCTTAGAGTGAAATAATGATCTTCATTTAATAAAATAGCTCCACCCGCAACACATAAGCCATCTTTTGCAGCACCATTGAAAAAAGCTACAAAACCATTGATCTAAAAATTGAATGTACTCACTTTTTGAATCCTTGGATAAGCTTCCTCCATACCATAATCTTTAACCAGGTTCACAATCTGAATACATGTATATTGCAGAATCAAATTTTTTTTCTAAAAAATAGCTTTGTTACGTGTATGTGTCACCTACCCAAATTTTGAGAAATATTATTTTATTTGCAAAATACTTTATGTTAAATTATAATTACAATGTTTTGTAATTATGACCAAGTTTGGTCAAGAATGATTGTAATTACTGATTATTATTATTTAATAAATTAAAATAGGAGACAAACACCAAAGGGAACTGTTAAATGAGTGTTCACTAATCCACTAGGAGGAATGGAAGCTGTTAGAAGGTATGGGACAGATGGCAGCATTCGCACTCCACCACTAGCTGTTGGTTATGGGACAACTACCCCTAAATTTGTGGCATTATCCGCCAGGTGGGTGGAAGAGAGCAGGCAGCTCATTAATGACCAGTTAACCACTAAAAGGCCTAGGCAGCCTAGAAAAGGCAATTCGAATTGAGCAGGCAGCTCCTACAATATTTTCTGCAAAAATATTCCTCAAGTGCATTAGGTGATCACTGAGAGATTCGAATAGGGAGGTTGTGTGAGAGTGCAATTGTGAGTCTGCTAGTTATACTGAGAAGGAAATCCAGAGGAGCTGGTGCAGGTCTCTTTGACTGCTGAGTCTTGATGACTGGGAAATCTATATTCTACTGCAAGTTGATGTGCTAAGGCTTCTATAGAATCTTCCTCCTGGTGGTTCAGTGAACAGGCTCGGGGGTTCTAAGGAAAGTAAGTTGGCTGTCTTCAGGAGTAGGTTGGGTGGAACAGGCTCCTTGGGTGGTTTGTTCTCCTACAAATTACCAGGTTCTATTTTTTGTTGTTATTTTTCAGTCAAATAAATTCTGCATTTATCAGTAAGAAATTATTCTACTTTCTAACCTAAGTATGTTTTCTAAATGAAAATGATACAATAGATGAAATGATTGATAAAATGACTTCTCTGCATTTTTCCCCATGCTGGTTTCTGCATCGTACTCTAGTACAGGAAGTAAAATTAAAATCAAATAACTGATGGGCAGAATGCCAAGTGAATAGATAGATTGATACTGTAGTGTTCTTCTAAATTCTAATGTTTACATGTTTAAACTCAGAAACAGAATAGTATATAATAAACAGTTATAGAAAGCATTCTCCTGTACTTAGTTATAAAAGAGAACAATTCATCTCTGTATAGAACTATATTTCTATTTATCACTAACCATTATTGAAATCTATTACCATGTATTCTTTTGTAAATATGTTATGAATACCAGATGTTTCAGGCATTATTAATTATAGATTTCTAATAGCTGCAAAAACTCTTGTAATCAGAGTTATTGTATTTAAATAATAAATAGATATTTATAATTCGTAATTTTTCATATCATAAATTTATTTCAGCAAATATATCTCATATTTCCTTTTAACTACCAACTAGGGTTCCCTTTTTCCAAGTTTTCATCATATTTAAAATCCAAACATTCTATCTTGTTATCATTCTGTTTCAGGATCAAAATCGGAACCCTTAACCTAGAAACAAATCAATTTCATTTTTCATGACAAAATCAAAATTGGTCCGACGTTTGCAATGCTTAATAGTTATTTCAAACTCTCAGACTATAAACACATACTTACGATTTCCTTTAATCAAATAGAAATACGCATTCAACATCCTAATTATTTCTTGACCAAACCCTACGTATATTTTATTTTCGAAACAGTAACAGAGACCATAGATTCGGTTCATTATCGAATTTGTTACAGTAACAAAATACTTAGATTGAATCTCGGCCAACATCCAAAACTATTGAAACATTAACACATTTCAACATAAAACATTGTTGTAAACATAGTATAAAACCAAGGGTTGAATCCTTCAAATATTATCCTATTTCAAGTAAAAACTATAGTTCCATTTTCCATTCAAACCTAAAATCGCACAGACCATCTATTCTTTTCACAGAGATGATTCAATAATAATATTAAAACTTGTTATTAAAACAATCACTATTTATTCCACATTGACGATTGGGATTCCAAAACGTTACACAGTAAACATTTCAGTTTTAAAAACTGTATGTCCCATTAAAAATGAGGGTTCATCCCTTCATCAAATACATCTCCAAACAAGATACATTTCAACCAAAATTTTACAGTAGACGCTGCATTAACCAGACTAGCCAACATCTTAGCAGCCGGGCACTTAGCATTAATGCACACAAGTTACATTCAAAGGACAAAAACCGAGCCAGAAATCCAAACATCTAGAACTTTGTCAAACATCATTCGTCGACCTCAACTGAACCAGGATGACCAACGAGGTAAGGAAACCACTGAGGCTTACCGGTGGACAAACATAGCTCCTCCATCATTTCTCAAATAAATGGTCCTCCGACGAAGGCAAACTTGTCACAAAAACTGCGAATGGTTAAACAAGTTACTGGATATATTTATGAAAGCATTTAAAATAATAGTAATGGGTTAGAAGAATACATTACCTTCGCGTTGAGAAGACTCTCTTGCAAACAAGGTTAACAAAGCCACCCATCCAGCTTATGGAAGAGAGAGTTCCAGTTCTGAGTTCAATAGTTACCACGGCATGAAAGGTCTGGTTCAATTACTTCAACACAGACCCTGAACTAACACTCTCTCAAGAATTACACAGAGAAATCATATAAAGAATTGCTCCTTCGACGTTTTAGCTACTGTAAAAACTTTGCCAGAAGCTCGACTTCTTAGCATAACTTTCACTTGCAGGTTGAACGCACACAGGTCACGGGTTAGAGCTCGGGGAACCTCCAACTATAAAAACCCTAGAACCCCTCGGCCTGTCAGCCTCTCCCCAAGACCATTACCTAGCAAAATGAATGTTGAGGAACTTGTTTCAACGTGGTTGTAGTATGCAGTTAGGGTTTTTCTTTACAATCTTGATAATCCATAGATCAACGATGGAGGTTTGTTGCCATCTAGGTACGTTGAAAAGTGGGCAACCACTACATTAAACACCCCAATTAATGTTACAACCACGACAATGCCAACTCCGTAGACTTAGGATCAAGCTTGACACAGCTCGGCGATTTAAGTGCTTTAGGTGAAATCCTTCACGTTCTACTCAGCCATGAGAGCATCCACGTATAACCACAATCAACACAGTAGGAAGAAGACTTGAATGTCAAGGTCATTCATATTAATGATGCCAACAAATCTCATACTCCAAGCTTTTAATAACCATCATTTTCACCTGCCAGCATTCGAGCTTAGGGTTACAACATTTCATTTTATATCTAGTCTAATTTTGCTAATAGATTGATCGGTTAATACATTTCATTACATCATTTAAATAAATACAAGTCGTATGCTAAAGTTAGGGAATAGCTAGAATTACATTGTTTACATCGTATTCATTTGTTTACATAGCATAGTTCATTCCATTATATAAATAATGGATTGAAAGGGAAATCCATATAGTTTTGTAATTCCATATTAAAGCCATTATAAATATGAAGGTAGGATTGAGATGATAATTATTTCAATAAATAGTTTGGTACATGCAATTAGAAATGCATAGAAACTATAGTCGTAATCTCTATATTGGAAATATCATAATTATAAAAGTAAGATTTTAATGGATACTATTATGTGTGCTCATATAGTTAGGAATGCATAATTATTTTAGTTGTTTTTCAAATCATCCTTATACACTAAGTATTCTCGACTCGATGATAATAAGACTCTATATAAAGTCGAAGCATTCATGACCTGTACATAGTAATAATACTTCTATTGAAATGAAAGATGACAATAGTATCATTCTAGCACTTAGATAGTGTAACCTATTACTTAGCCTAGAAATTTATAAGTATAAGCGAATCATTTTGACAATTTCAATAAGGATTGTAGAATAGAAATAGTTAATTACGATATGTAACTATGATCAAATGACACATCTAAGTTAAACAAAGATCCATACCCGAAGCAAGGAAGAAAATAGATTTGTTTTCACCAAACATTGACGATTAAATGAAAATCATAATTGTTCTTAAATAATTGTTTCGTCGCATTCTCTTACCTGTAAATCTGCGCAAGAGGAACAGGTACAAATGCTTTAGCTAAACATAGCTAAGTAAGCCTCAGGGAACTCGTAGGACCCCATCGTCATCATCCAAAAAACAAAACCGTCAGTACACGGTCAAGAAAACATAAGCACATGATTTTCGAATTACTGTTAACACAAGCAGAACTAATGTCATAAGCATGTTAAAAGAAGTATGTCGCGTCGCTGTCAATTAAAATATTTTAGTTATGAGACTCAGTAATTAATATGTTTTATGCATTAATGACTTATTAATTCAAGGTTGTCTTGTCAAGCTTTTATTATTTTCGCAATCGCAATTTATGTTACATTTAATGTTGTTATAAAATTTTTAATTTTTTATGAAAATATCGGGATGTTACAGTATGCCAGATGACCCACGAAGTCATAGCTGGAAGAGTAGGGTGAGATCTACAGATTCTTATCCAATTAAGATAACAGAGGTCAAAGTTTTCCAATCCCCAATGTTTATCAAGCTTCAAAGTAAACAAGATCATATTCCAAATCTTTCTAGTAAAATCACATTCAACAAGTAAATGTTTTGTGGTTTCAGAATTTGATTTGCATAACAAGCAAATGCTTGGTCCACGCCACCCTTTTTAATGAGATTGTCCCAGGTTTTAAGACCATCTAATAGAGCATTCCACATAAAACATTTGGTTTTCAACGGTATCTACCAATTCCATAGCCTTTATACCACCAATTTTGAGGGAAATAACATTTGTTTCGAATGATGGCATTATAAGCAGATTTAGTCGTGATAATGCTAGTAGTTGGATTACCATTCTAGAAAAGATCATCTTTTACATTAGAAAGACGACAGCCTGCTGAGTTCAAATTGCAAATGTACCGATTTCACTCAAAAGCTGCATGCCCAATTAATTCCAGGTCCTTTGCAGAAAACCAGTAGGAATTAAGTTCAGACTTGTTACTCGTCTTCTTGATATTATTAAGAGTATAAAGACCACATTCTTTCAGGTAGCCAAGGATATCCTCAGATAGTTTATAGTTTTCTTCCAAACCCAGAATTGGGTCAGTACTGACTGAAATCTCTTTACCATTCCCAACCCGCCATATGAGATCCTTTGCCAACCAATTATATACATTGATGAAACCCGCCCAAACAGATGAAGTTCCTCTTGTTCTTTTTTTTGGATTCCTTATCCAATTTAAAGTGTTCCCTTTTATATACTTTACCGAAAGAACTTTGGACCAAAGTGTAGATCTAAATAGACCCCTCTAGAAGCTTTTAATTCGTAGAGCACAACTGAAAGTGAAAAAATGTTTTATACCCCAGCCTCCACAAATTTCCGGCAATGATAATCTGTCCCAACTAGCCATAACTAGATTACTTCGATCTTTACCTCCAGTCCATAGAAAATTGAAAAATAATTTACTTAATGAATTGATGATAGAACTTGGGACTTTTAATAGAGAGAACCAATAGACAGGTATCCCTATCAGAGCTGCTTTTAAAAGAGTGAGTCTTCCTCCAACCGACAGAAGTCTATAATTCCACTGATTTATTCTGCATTCAACCTTTTACAGAAGCCATGACCAGTCTTTGATCTTGTAACCATTAGGATTTAGAAAAAATCCTAAGTATTTAATATCATCCTCCATATGACAAAAATTATATGGCATAATTTCCTTTAATTCAACAATCTTTGGATCCGCAATCTTGTAATGGAAGAAGTTAGATTTGGTAGAACTCACCAACATACTTGATGCATCATAAAACACCTTTATAATTTCCTTATAACTCAACCATTCATCAATAGAATCTGTCCCAACTAATAAGACATCATCTACAAAAATAAGGCGAGAAAGAGATAAATCAGTTGAGAACTTTATACCCTTAAATTTTCCTTCTGATTTAGCTTTAATAATCAATCTACTCAACCCTTCAATAATTAAAAGGAATAAGAGCAGAGACAACGAGCATCCTTGTCTTATGCCCCTAGTGCTTTTGAAAAAACCAGAAGGAGCACCATTTATCAATACTGCAATATTTGCAGTAGTAACACAAGCCATTATCCAGTTTAATACCAGAGGAGGAATGCCAATTTGTATGAGGATCAGTCTCAAGAAAACCCAATCAAATCTGTCATACGCTTTCTCCAAATCCATTTTGAGTAAAAAATCCTTCAGTTTCCTCTTCTTAATCGAATGAATGATATCCTATGAGATTCCAATTGCATCTAATATTTGACGATCCCGCAGAAAGCCAAATTGTTCAGAAGATATATGCCTAGAAAGAGCTGGCTTCATTCAGACATAAATAATTTTTGTGATGAGTTTATAGGCCAGATTGCACAAGGCTATTGGTCTAAAATCCCCAAATGTTTTAGGTTTACTGCACTTTGGGACCAGTGTGATGAAATTAGAGTTTAGGGCCCCATAAATGAAACCTTCAGTTCTTGATAATTCCACCATATTCAAAATATCCTCACCCATGATATAAAAAAAATGCACAAAAAGCTCAACTGTCCAGCTATCAGGCCCTGGACTTTTTTCTTTAGCAAACAACTTCAGTGTTTTTTCAATATCCAACAAAGTTACTTGTTTACCCAATTTCACTGCTTCTAGATCATCAAAGAATTTAGGGAACAATCTGGCTATTCTTAATTGAGCCCCCAAATCACATTGCCCAGTATCCGAGAATATTTTACCAAAAAAACTTTTAGCATATAACTGCAAATGCTCCTGACCAATAATTGTATTTCCCACATCATCAGTTAGTTCCCAAATAGCATTGGTATTTTTCCTGTGAGAAGCGTAGGAATGGAATTTATTTATTTATTTATTTTTTCCCTCATGCCGATCCAAAGGGCTCTGCTTTTAAGTCTCCAGTCCATCTCTTCCTGTTGAAGGATAAGATCCTTCCTTTGCTCAAGATATTTCAATTTTACAAAATCACCTTCTCCCATATTCTGGTCAAAATTCCTGTAATGAAGATCCTAGATTTGTTCCTCTAGCTCATAATACTCTTGAAGATCCTTTAAATTCTTCTTTTTTATCCAATTTGTAACTAAATCTTTAAGTTTCCTTAGTTTGTGAACTATCAAATCCATTGGATTCAAGTCTTCACCTATATCAAAATTTAACCAAAAATTCCGAATAAGCAAACATAAGTCATCATTCTTTAACCATGAACTGTTAAATTTGAATGGAAACTTCAGCAAGGTTTTTGAAACATCTAGTTGAAGGAAAACTGACCAATGGTCAAAAAATTTAGCTTCCCCCACCCATGATTTGTATTGCTGTAAAGTTTGAAGAAAGGATGACTTAACAAGGAATTTATCCAATCTTTTATGTATACCTTCCAAACCCCTCCTAGGATTTGTCCATGTAGGAGAAAGAATAACCGACTGAAGATCCACTAAGCCAAATGTACACAAAAGCTCTGAGAAATAATCAACCATATCATCCATTCTAGCAGAAGGTCCCCAGATCTCAGAAGTAGACATAATAAAGTTAAGATCACCTGCGATAATTAGATTTTCAATATTTAGAAGACCATAAAGCTTAAGTGAATCCCAGAAGGGACCCCTATCATTTTAGGGTCCATAGCAATTCAGAATGGACAAATTCTTATTAAGGCTCCCACGCCAACCCTTAATAAAAATACCCCATCTTGTCCTCAAAGATTGGAATTTGAAAAATCGAAGATTCCAACCATCTAATAATCCACCTGACAGACCAACAGAACTTATGGCCAAAAACTCCCACCTAGGAAAACAGTTAGCCATTTTAACCAAGGCACACAAATTATCACACATGGTTTCTTGAAGCAGAATTATCTCTGGGTTAGTAGACTGAAATAATTTGGTTAAGGCCCTAAACCTAGAAGCCTTTCCCAAACCCCTGACATTAATAGATAAAGTTGTCATTAATCACCCACCAAAATGGGCCTCTCTGCTCTAATTTCCCCATTGTAACCAACAGAAGGAGAAATAGCATTCTCCTTATCAGATTCAACAATTCTAGCAGAAACCGGTTTATAACTAATAGCTTATCCAACCAGGGAAGGATCTTTAAGTCTCTTCTCATTTTTCCTGATAGTGACGTTCTAGAAACGCAAAAATTGAATAGGTTCTACATCCAGATTCAAGGAAGGGTTCTTCGAATACACTTTCAATGCGTAAAACACTCGCCAAAATTAGGAGGGAGATATCCGCTTTCATCCACAATGTTTCTTTCTGACAAGGAGAAATCCCTAGCCTCCTCACCCCTAGAAGGCGACCTATTCACATTAACCCCCAATTTTGTTCACAATGATCCACAACAAGGATTAAATGAGGAGGACCTACCCCAAGCATAATGAGAGTAGAAATGCTATCCGCTGAAATGAGACAGGTCGAAACCCCCTCAAGGTTCTCAACCGGAGAAGAAGAAACCTCCATATTTAAAATGACATCACCAGTAGAAATGCATTTATCTAAAAATTTCTCAGCAACAATATAAATGTCAAGTTCAGCTTTGGAAACATCCTTATAGGGCGTAACAGAATTTGGAGATAACTTACTTGAGACATAGCTCTTTGGTGTAGAAATCATGTAACTTGACTGAGAACATCCCAACGAACCCTAACCAAAGACACCATCTTCATTAGCCTCTCGCATAAGATAAGGGCATTTATCCAGAATATGTCTCGTATTTCTACAATTATAACACCGAAATGGGATTTTGAAGTAATCCAATCTTTGCCAGAAAGCACGAGCAGCCCATGAGACTTCCACCTCAGCCGACAATCTCTTAGCCATATCAAATTCAACCATAACCCTAGCTATTCGCCTATCCACGTCGAAAAGGGATTTTTTATCCATTCTAATAAATTTACCAACAACATTAGCCAAACCAATTAGGATATTTTTGGTCCAGAGCTCAATAGGTAATCCTAGAATGAGCATCCACATATGTCTTCTAGACTGCTTCTCCCTTATCGGGTCAAATCATGTATGCCATCGTTTCAACACAATAGAGCCATCTTTGAAGAGCCAGGTACCCGCCAGAATATCCCTAATACGCTCAGGATCTAGGAAAATGAAACGAATCCATCGGTTCACCAGGAAGTTAAACCTAGGAGAAAAACCAACAATAGGTGCCCAATTCTTGTTTACCCAGTCCAGAATTTCTTCCCGATTCCCCGTAGCATACTCTAACCTACCCACCAAAGCTCTGTTTGCCAACATATCCACTCTATCCAGATTAGTATTTGCTTCAATGTTAAACTGGTCTAAACCCTCCTTAGCCTTCATTGCCTTCAGTTTCCTTCGATACCTCACCTTCTCCTTGCATAGACTATTCCCCTTCACCTTATGCTCCTCCTCGGTATACTGTTCAAAGTCCTAACCCGACCCATCAAACTGCTGTGAAAACAAACCATTATGGCGAGGCCCCTCCCTATGCACATTTGGAGGAATAACGGGATAGGCCATCCCAAAAATAGAAGGTTCACCTAGTGACCGGTAAAATAACCGACACCCATCACAAAATTACAAAACACGAATCAAAGCCCTAATTTGAAAAGGGACAAGTGCCCCCACAAAAAGAACATTGGGACCCCCTTTTTCAAACTGAAAAAATATGACCCAAATATGAAAAAAAAAACACCTTCCCAAGTCGAATACCAATCAGACCCGACTGAAAAAACCAAAAGAAAAAAAACTGAAAAATCCTAGAAGCAAAAATAATCGAAGAGGAAACAACAAAATAGTTTTTTCCCTATTTTTTTACCCTTGGTTGGTACTAGGTAGATCCATTGAATCATCTTGACTCCAAGAACTGCTGCAATCCATCTCCAATCATCCTATCGGATTTTCCAGCCATTTCCAAACCCTCATCCCGAGTTCCGAGAGGCTTAATCTGTATCTTACATCAATATGAATTGCCCTCTACTTCATATAATCACTTTATTAATAATTAATCAATATTGTTATTTATTTGAATACAATTTTTATATATTTTTATCTGTTTTTTTGGAACTATATGTGCATTATCCAACAATATGTTCAATATCCAAGAAAATGATGAATGATAAATGCTTTCAAATTTATGCAAGTGCTCCCAACTTTTATTATTATGAATGATTTTTTTATATTTGATATTTTATTTACTTTTATATCTTACTAATATTTGGTGTAGTTATTTTTTCCATTTTAAATTATAGGAACATAGATGTAAAATTAGAAAAACTTTATAATAATAATTAAGAAGATGTTGTATTTGATAAGAAAATGGTGAATGATGAGTAGAGAGAATATACACATCGTAAAGAAAATCCCCTCTTGATACGAGTCTAATTGGCAACTTTATAGAATATTGATCTTTAAATTATTATTTTTTAATGATAATTTAAAAGAAAACACATTACAAATATTTTAAAAAAATTAAAAATAATAATACTTCTCCATATCTACCATGTTTTTATGTCCCCGTAGGGGATATATTATGTTTCATGCAAACCCTATTACTTGCACCTAGTTTGCGCCTATGCCTATAAATTTTTTTCCTGCATACTATGGTTTGGGGTTATTTGTAAATAGTTGGGGAAAAAATTATTTATATAAATTTTTAAATAGTGGTAATTTGTCAACGTTTCATTGGATGAGAGCTGATAACGTCAGCCTCGGTAATCGCTTCCTGTTTTGGCGGCGGAAGGTGCGTCATCCGAGTTAAGGCTTGGTTGCTGGTTAGTGTAAATAACAGGTGGTGGGCGTAACAACGCGTGGCATATAAACTTCTCTAGTTTTTTGTGCCGGGAAATGTCTTCGGCGCTTTCTGCAGAATGCGATGGTTATGGTTATCATAGGAAAATGGAACAAGTCTAGCGTCGCAGCTGGCGGAAGTGTGAAACGAGAGTAAGGACAGGGTAATTAATGTTTTAGTGGTTCAATGCTGGCGGGCAAGGGTGTCCTGTCATAGTATTAACTCTGCTGCGGGTTCCCTAGGTGGAGTATCTACGTGGTGACTAATGTGGCTTGCAACCTGTCATGGAGCATGGTGAGTAATAAATGTGATATCAATGTATTTAGTAGCTCGTAGGCGCTTGTGCTATAATGTCGAAATCTTCGTTGTTTTGTTGTTGATGTTATATCCCTGGTAATATTCATCGAGCTTGTTTTTTATGAATGGCATTGTTTTTTGTTTTGTGTTTTCGGAGTGGTTTGAAGGAATGGTCGAGAGGCCTGCGATGTATTAGGTTTTAGATTCAGGAATGGGGTTTTCGGTTCGTGGTTTGAACGCATAGCCAGTGGTTCAGGTCTCCACCGTGGCTCTCATAGTCGAACTAGTCTGATGTTCTTGTTGATGCAAGGTTTCAAGCTGGTTCTCGTCAGTTGCAGAAAGGTTTTGGCTTTTGGTTCGAAGTCTGCTTACAGCAATGTAAGTTGTCAGATCTTGCTCCGGTTTTCAGCAGGTTAAAGATATAAGTTTGAATGTATTTGTTATGACGTTTTAACTTTTTCAATGGTTTAACCAGAATCGTATTCTTGTGGCAGGTAAAACGGTGTCTCTGGTTTTCTCATTTGCAGTAGCAGTGGAACAAGCATTCAAATCGGTAAGTCTCGGAGATTCTTATGGTGGGTTTGCTGGTTCAACGATGTCTCTGGTTTTCTCGTTTGCAGTAGCAGTGGAACAAGCATTCAAATTGGTAAGTCTCGGAGATTCTTATGGTGGGTTTCCTGGTTCTAGGTCTGGCTTAGACGAGACTTTCGTCAAAGGTGTTGGGAAATAGTTTTTGTTTGTAGGCAGTATGGCATGTGAACAGAATGTGATTCTCAGTCTGCATTGCTCTATCTGTGTCCTATTCTTGTATTTGCAACATTTTGCGATACTGCCTGCGGGCTTCAACCTCTGGCATTTGTGATGAATAATGAATAATATGAATAAGGGTTTAAATATTGTAGTTTTAACTATAAATCTGGTTCTACTGTGATGGTTCCTTGATTTACATGGAATTTGAATGATAAGTGTCTTTTTTGTCGTCGATAGCTTAGAAATCACCAATTAATGTCAACCTCTTTTGTTTTGTTCTATCAATGCGTTGTTTGTGGAAGGGGATGAGCCTAACCTGTGGTGGACGTTTAAATGTATCTAAATAGCGCTAAAAGCTTTAAATTTTGGTTTAAGATGTATGAATTTGAAACGATACCATACGGCTATACCCTTCAGGAATTTAATCACTGACAGTAGAGTCAAGAATTGGCCAAATGACCGATAATCTCATTCTTTTTCTTAGAGCAATGTAGGTTGTCAGATCTTGCTTCGGTTTTCAGTAGGTTAAAGATATAGGTTTGAATGTACTTGTTATGGCGTTTTAACTTTCCCAATGGTTTAACCAGAATCGTATACTTGTGGCAGGTAAAACGATGTCTCTTGTTTTCTACTTTGCAGTAGCAGTGGAACAAGCATTCAAATCGGTAAGCCTAGGAGGTTCTTATAGTGGGTTTGCTGGTTCTAGGTCTGGTTTAGCCGAGACTTTCATCAAAGGTGTTGGGAAATAGTTTTAGTTGTTTTTTTTTTTGTTGATTGCCACTATGGCATGTGAACAGAACGTGATTCTCAGTCTGCATTGTTCTATCTATGTGCTATTCTTGTGTTTGCAACATTTTGTGATACTGCCTGCGAGCTTTGCTGAGATGGTTCCTTGATTTACATGAAATTTGAATGATAAGTGTCTTTTTTGTCGTCGATAGGTTAGAAATCACCAATTAATGTCGACCTCTGTTGTTTTGTTGTATCAATCTGTTGTTTGTGGAAGGGGATGAGCCTAAACTGTAATGGACGTTTAAATGTATCTAGATAACGCTAAAAGCCTTGAATTTTGGTTTAAGATGTCGACAAAAGAATAAGAGTATCGGTCATTTGGCCCGTTCTTGAATCTAGTGTCAGTCATTAAATTCTTGAAGAGTGTACCCGTATGGTGTCGTTTCAAATTGAGACATAGGTTGCCTTGCGAAAATGTTTTCATTGTTATAAGGTGTGAAGCAATACGGTCGTTATGGTTATCATAAAAATAAAATAACTTCAACATTTGTTGATAATTAGTTGATGCTGCATACAGGTTTCGAACTCTAATGTGTTTATATATAATGATAAGCTAGCAGGTGGCAGATGTGAGAAACAACAGTAAGGGCAGCATAATTATTAAAGTTTTAATAGTTCAATGCTAGGGACAAGCGTCTGCTGTCATAGTATTAACTCTGCTATCGGCTTTTCTAAGTGGGATATCTAGGTGGTGATTAATGTGCCTTGTAATCTGTGATGAAAAATTGTGCGTGGCTCCGGAATGCTGACCTGTGCTATGAAATAGCTTAAAAATTGTCCTGGCTGGACTTCATGGTAGAAAGGAATAATAAATGTGATATTAATGTGCTCAACACCTCGTGAGCAGTTGTGCTATAGTGTCAAAATCTTCGTCGTTGATGCTATATTGCCTTGGGTTTTGGCGTTTTAAGAACCGTGATCCTCCACTACCTGTTCATCGAGGTTGTTTATTAATGGCATTGTTTCTTTCGTGTTTGGGGGTGATTTGAAGAATTGGTTGGCAGGGCTGCGATCTATAATCGCTTCCTCTTTCGGCGGCGAAAGATGCGCCATCCGAGTTAAGGGTTATTGTTGATGTTTGATATTACAGTTCGGAATATCAATATTTAATTTTCTATGTTTGATGTTACATTTCCGAATATCAAAATTTGATTTTTCTATAACGATAGTAGTGCTTGCTGCTTAGTGTAATATAGCATGTGGTGGGTCCGTGACACGTGAACGATCATACCCCTCATTGTTTAGCGTGTCTGTGTCTGGCTCGTTGGCGTAGCAACGCGTGGCATATCACAACCGCCTACGAGCTACTAAATACATTAATGTCACATTTATTACTCACCATTCTCCATGACAGGTTGCAAGTCACATTAGTCACCACGTAGATACTCAACCCAGGGAACCCGCAGCAGAGTTAATACTATGACAGGACACCCTTGCCTGCCAGTATTGAACCACTAAAACGTTAATTACCCTGTTCTTACTCTCGTTTGACATGTCCGCCACCTGGGATGTTAGACTTGCTCCATTTTCCTATGATAACCATAACCATCGCATTGTGCAGAAAGCGTCGAAGACATTTCCCAGCGCAAAAAACTAGACAAGTTTATATGCCACACGTTGTTACGCCCACCACCTGCTATTTACACTAAGCAGCAACTAAGCCTTAACTCGGACGACGCACCTTCCACCGCCAAAATAGAAAGCGATTATCGAGGCTGACGTTATCAACTCTCATCCAATGAAATGTTAACAAATTACCAGTATTTAAAAATTTATATAAATAATTTTTTTCGCAGCTATTTACAAATAACCCAAAACCATAGTATGGAGGAAAAAAAATTTATAGCCATAGGTGAAAACTAGGTGCAATGATGTTATGTCGCTCATAACTATTCATCGAGCTTGTTCATGAATCAAATGATCCAAAATCGCTTAGCCCATGCTTTTTTCAATTATTTATGAACGGAATTGTTTGTTTTGTGTTTGGAAGTGGTTTGAAGGAATGGTCGACAGGCCTGCGATGTATTAGATTTTAGGTTCAGGAATGGCGTTTTGCCTTCGTGGTTTGAACCCATAGCCTGTGTTTGAGGTCCACGCCATGGCTCTCAGAGTCGAACCACTCTGATGTTGTTCTTGATGCAAGCTTTCAACCCGATTCTCGTCAGTTGCAGTAAGATTTTGGCTTTTGGTTCGAAATCAAGTTTCAACAATGTGGGTTGTCAGATCTTGCCCCGGTTTTCAGTACGTTAAAGATATAAGTTTGAATATATTTGTTATCACGTTTTAACTTTTTCAATGGTTTAACCAGAATCGTATACTTGTGGCAGGTAAAATGATGTCTGTGGTTCTCTCCTTTGCACTAGCAGTGGAACAAGCATTCAAATCGGTAAGTCTCAAAGGTTTCTATGGTGACTTTCCTGGTTCTAAGTGTGGCTTAGCCTGACTTTCGTCAAAGCTGTTGAGAAATAGTATTAGTTGTTTTCGTTGATGGCCAGTATGGCATGTGAGGACAACATGATTCTCAATCTGCGTTGTCCTATCTGTGTTCTATTCTTGTATTTGTAGCATTTTGCGATATTGCCTGCGAGGTTCAACCTTTGGCATTTGTGATCAAAACTGAATACTATGAATAGCGGTTTAAATATCATAATTTTAACAATAAATCTGGTTCTAGTGAAATGGTTCCTTGTTTTACATGAAATTTGAATGATAAGTGTCTTCGTTCTCGTGGATAACTTAAAAATCATCAATTAATGTCAAGCTCTGTCGTTTTCTTCTATCAATCGGTCGTTTGTCAAAGCGGATCAGCCGAAACTGTAATAGACGTTTAAATGTATCTAAATGGCACTAAAAGCTTTAAATTTCGGTTTGACATGTTGACAAAAGAATGAGGGTATCGGTCATTTGGCCGGTTCTTAACTCTACTATCAGTGATTAAATTCCTGGAGGGTATACCCGTATGGCGTCGTTTCAAATTCAGACATAGGTTGCCTTAGCGAAATGTTTTTATTACTATAAAATGTGAAACAACACGATAGTTATGGTTATCATAAAACAACTTCAACATTTGTTGATAATTAGTTAATCCTGCATAGAGGTTTCAAACTCTAAGCTGTTTATTTTATATATAGTAACAACCCGACAGGTGGCAGAAGTGACAAACAACAGTAACACAGAGTAATTATTAACATGTTAATCGTTCAATGCTGGGGGGCAAGGGTGTCCTGTCATAGTATTAACTCTGCTATCGGCCTTCCTAAGTGGAATATCTAGGTGATGATTAATGTGTCTTGTAACCTGTGATGATAAATTGTGAGTGTCTTCGCAATGCCGAGCTGTGCTATCAAATAGCTTGGAAATTCTCCTAGTTCGATTTCATGGAAACAAAAAATTAATAAATGTGATGTTAATGTGCTCAGTGCCTCGTAAGCAGTTGTGCTATAATGTCAAAATCTTCGTCGTTGATGTTATATTGCCTTGGGTTTTGGCGTTTTAAAAATCCTAATCCTCCATTGCGTATTCATCGAGGTTATGTATTGATGGCATTGTTTCTTTCGTGTTTGGGAGTCGTTTGAAGAATTGGTTGACAGACCTGCGATGTATTAGGTTTCAGATTCAGAAGTGGCGTTTTTCCTCCATGATTTAAACCTATAACCTGTGATTCAGGTCTCCACGGTGGCTCTCAGAGTCGAACCAGTCTGATGTTGTTGTTGATCCAAGCTTTCAACCTGGTTCTCGTCAGTTGCAGAAAGGTTTTCGCTTTCGGTTCCAAGTCTACTTTCAACAATGTAAGTTGTCAGGTCTTGATCCGGTTTTCAGTAGGTTAAAGATATTAGTTTCAATGTGTTTGCTTTCACGTTTTAACTTCTTCAGTGGTTTAACCAAAATGCTATACTTGTGGCAGGTAAAACGATGTCTCTGGTTTTCTTCTTTGCAGTGGCTGTGCAACAAGGATTCAAATCGGTAAGCCTCGGAGGTTCCTATGTTGGCTCTGCTGGTTGTAAGTTTTCCTTGGCTGAGGCTTTCGTCAAAGGTGTTGGGAGACAGTTTTAGTTGTTTTTGTTAGTAGCCAGTATGGCATGTGAAGAGAACATGATTCTCAATCTGCATTGTCCCATCTCTGTGCTATTCTTGCGTTCGCAGCATTTTATGATACTGCCTGCGAGGTTCAACCTTCGACATTTCTGATGAAAAATGAATAGCATGAATAATGATTTAGATATTGTAGTTTTAACTATAGATCTGCTTCTAATGGAGTAGTTTCTTGTTTTAGATCAAATTTGAATGATAAGCGTCTTCCTTGTCATGGATAAGTTAGAAATCACGAATTAATATCAAGCCCTGTGGTTTTGTTCTATCAATCGGTCGTTCGTGAAAGAGAATGAGCTGAAACTATAATGGACGTTTAAATGTGTCTAAATGACACTAAAAGCTTTAAATTTTCGTTTAAGATGTTGAAAAAAGGATGGGAGTATCGATCATTTGACCGGTTCTTAACTCTCTTGTCAGTGATTAAATTGCTGAAGGGTGCAGCCGTATGGTATCGTTTCAAATTCAGGCATAGCTTATCTTAGGAAAATGTAATAGCGCTAAAATGATGATGATAATGTCGAACTATTATTAGACTTTAACTATCATGAATCTCAATATATGGCTTATGTACTAACATTGTCAAAATGATTAAGTTCTGACACCCAGGTAGACATTCGTTGCTAGGAAAACTATCAAAAGATTTGAATATTAAAGTTTGCATAAATACGACCATGCCGAGAAGCTCTTGTGCCTATAAGCACATGGCCTGTTCGATTTAAGTTGATAGTATTTTTGGTGGGCAAGAGCTGATACCTCGATCCCTCTGAGTCTTGATGAGAATAAGTCATCGCTAGATCTCTTATTGGCAAACTGGATGAGTATTGGTAAACTTGATTCATCGTTAATGACAATGATTAAAAGCAAATTAATGTGGTAGATGAAAATGAACTCGTAAGGTTTGCTGGCTAAATCCTCGCCGTAGAGATATGACGTTCTTGGTACTTGAACTAACGCTAACGTTCTACTAGACTTTCTTCGAGACCTCCTTCCTTAGAATTCATTTTGCATTAGCGAATTTGAGGCAAGAGGCGCACAGGGGCATCTGGTTAAAATGCATTAGAAGAATAAACTTGATTTAAAAATTAAATGGCTTCGAGTAGGAGCTATACAACGTGTATTTTGTTAGCCAAAACAGTGCTCCGAACATATCAGTCGTTGTATACACATAATATGCCTGCGAGTTTTCGTCAGAGGTAAAGATGTAATTTCATCCCAGAATGCCCAAATGGATTCTTCTTCTTTGCTTTGTTCAGAGTGTCTACGTAAAGATTGAAAGCCTATAATGGGTTGTTTCTTCCTTATTGGAAGTATAAAAACCTTGCTTTGCTGCCTGTAATTCTTTAGGTGTATAATCTATCCTAAGAGGAAGTGTAGAGGAAGCATGCTTGGAAATTTGTTAGTAGATGTAGCCCTCTAGCAAATGCTGGATCGTCATTTTAAAAAAGCATATTATCTTGAATGTAACCATATAAATATATTGGTCATACAAGCATGCAGATATTTACTTTATTCAGAAAAAGAAAAGAACCATGAGTCAACAACCTTGAACACGAAACCTCCATATGTGCATTTGTTTGACAACATGAGGCCTCCGACCTTGATCCACAAATCCATTAGTAGTGGGTCATTGTTTTCTTTGGGTATAAAAATATCTCGTGAATTTATAACATAACCCATAAAAACATCGAAAACCAATGTTGTAACTCAGCATTGTTATTGTTTTCAATGACCTAAACATACATTAATGAAATGCAATGACAATAATAGTTGATCAATATCTACAATCATAACAAATGTTCGTAATTTTTGTTGAATATAATATTTTTATTAAAAGTGCATACAAATTAATATGCCACCCATTATTATGTTAAAAGCAAAAAGCATTTATTTAGACAAAAGCATTGCACTAAGATTCCTAAATTAAAACAAGGTAGAGAGAAATAAAATTTTGAGTACTTGTACTTATAAAAAGAGCTAAAAAGAAGTGAAACTTTGAGTATTTTTCCTTGGTCAACTTGCTTCGGAACTTACTATGGCTATTTTTCCTTGGTCAAGTTGCTTCGGCCAAGCCTTGCCATTAGAATGCACTAGACTGGTTAGAAATAGACCTACACTTTTTTTTCATGCTTAAATCTCGTAGTTATCGACCTATTCTATCATACTTTCATTTACTGCTCTCATCCTAATTGGTTGAGTCTCGACGCTTTTATGAAGTCAAATGTCTACGAAATGGCTTTACCCACCTATAGAAGGGAGGCTTGACACTTGTTCTCCCTATACCAATTTTGAATGAATCTTAGTAGTGACATATCCCTTCTTATGCCTTTTTAGCAATATTAGAAAACACATCTATGATTCGTTAGCTTATCCCTAGACACCTTATCACTGTCTACCATATGCCTTTTATCCTAGTCCCTTCAAAGGTCCATCTCAATCTCTTTATGCATACAGCATAAGAAAACTCTTGATCATGTCTTTGATCTTTGTCTTTTTGTGTTGAACCTTTGCGACCAAGCTGCCATGATTTTCCAGCAAACGTCCAAAATTAAGAATAGCCCAAGCAAAAAAATCACAGATTGGTGACACATTGCCTTCCACACTAGTTGTTTGAATCAAGACTGGCAACTATTCTCACAGTTTCTTCTATTGGAGATCTAGCACAAGAAGAATAACAAAAATTTCCAGAATCAGTACAAAGAAGAAGCAATAATCTAGGCAAAAGTTAAGCATCATATTTTTGAAACTTTGAAGTGTTGACAAATGATTTTATTTTGGCATTGTATCAGTTTGTAAAACAAGAAACTTAGATTTTCAGAATCAAATTGCGTTTAGTTGAAAATTTAAATTCTTTAGGTAATAATAGATGTTAAATTTGTTTCTTTTCCCATGCTTTGGCATCTAGTTTTATCATTTTTGATTTAATATTAAGAATATATATTCTCATGTAATGTTCAAATTATATTTAAACATAGTAAGAAAAAGCTTAATAATAGCATTGTCGTAGTAATAATATACAAGAATAAATAGGATAATCATAATACATAGGTATGTTATTAAAAAGGCATGCCTTTGTATCAAACATGAACAACATTTCTACTTTTTTATTTTATTTTAATAGTCAATGTTGTTTGGTTTCAAAAAGTCTCGTATGCTTCTACAAGAGTCTCATTGAACTTTGCGTCCATCTTTTTATTTCTTTTGTACTTTGCCCTGCTAGGCATTGCCCCTATTATTTAGCAACATTGCCATCAAAACTCCCATGAGTTATGCCTTTGAGGATTCAACAAAAATGCAAATGGAAATGAGTTATGACTTTGACATCAAGTAAACCCTGACCAGAATTGAATTTGCCTTGCTTATAACAAATTTTTGCCATAGTTACCAAATTTAATTTTTGCTTCCAATTACCTGTCATAAAGAAAATAGTTTCCATACATAGGCATATTTTTTCCTTTTATTTTCTAAGACATTAGTTGGAAATCTTTAAAAAATGTTAGAATAACATATACTAGTTGTGGAAATCGCATAGTTTGGGTGCTATAGAGGTATTCATGTGTGCTGAATATGCGTATATATATTTGCAATACCATACATTCATGACATTGAGAATATCCAGATAGCCATAACATTATTTCATAGCTATTGTTTAATTCATATTGTCTATTTTCCAAAGCTTTTTCATCAATCTCTCATATAGTTTTATTAGACATGAGTTCCGAACTATAGCATCAAGACTTATTTGTGCTAAACAATACATTTCTTTCTTTCTATGATATAAAGCGCTACATTGTTTAATCTTCTAAATTTTGACTTGGCAAAATTATAGTTTCCAATATTTTGCTAGTTTCCAATATTTTGCTTTCCAAAAAATAAAAAAATACCTTGATTTCACTTTACAAACATCATTTTAAACTAGGCTTATCCAATAAATATATTATGTAAGATGATGTACATGTGCCCTGGCTTATATTTTAGCGGCTGTATCGAAACATTGCAGGAAAGCTTTTCCTATTTTGTGTATGTTTGCAGGCTTGCTTCGCATCATCTCTGTCAATGATAACTAGCAAAGCCAGATCTCAACCTTCTCAGGAACAGGTATTTCCCTTGTTCGCTATGTTCCTTCAATTCCATTCATTGCAGAACACACATGCTTTTGCTTGTGAAGTGCATCTGAATCTAGACATGGATATGATTCATGAATAGAGTTTCTAGGCTTATATTGATTCTTTTAAGAGCAAATGGATTAAGTGGCTGGTCTCGGCAACTTGGCATCATTATATTATTATGCTTAAAGGTTTGAAGATTTAGTTATAGTTATAGATGTTCTTTTTAATTATTATATATATAATAACAATAAACGAATTAATATTGTGCACATTAAGGCTTTTTCCATTGATATCAAATCTTGGATATTTGATAATTTCAACTTGGCAATCGGCATGCCGTTTTTTCCTATTCTACTAGGAGGGCAAAATACAGTTCATTTGAAAAAATTTAGTTATGAATACGTTGTTTCCTTTGCTTTCGTTATTTGTAATGGCAACAACAATTTACAATGTTTACAACATTATGATTTTAGAAAAAACGATGCCCTTTGCTTCTTTTCTTTCCCTTGGGATCTGCTTCTCTTCACTTGCTTGTAGGTTTTCCTGTATAGACGACTAGGGGAATAGGAAAAGAACAACAAAAAAAAGGCAACAAAAAAATGCTATTGCAAATGTTTTTGTAGACAATATGCGAAAAGACAAAAGTAAAAGTGACTATGTTTTAAGAGAAAATGCCCTTGGGATCAAATACTCTAATTGGCAACAAATTGATGAGCGTTTGGCTACAAGCAATTTGTTTCGACTAGACAATTTCCACTATGGGCTAGGAAATTGCCTGTTCAATGCCCTTGCAATATTATTGCATTTCCGATATACATCAATAGAGATAAGGGAAGGGATTGTGAATCATTTCTGTGTTTGTCTAGATCAAAAAGATCCCTCTGCACTGTTATCAGTGCGCATAGAATTGACAGTTGACTACTTGCAAGAATTGCATAGCATAGGACATGTCAATGAATATCTCAATCGCATGTCGCAATCTGCTTCGCAACCAGATGATCAAAGTGTATATGGACTATGGGGTGATATATTTTGCATCAAGTGCTTTTCAAAATGGTTAATTGTTCGAGTCGCTGTTTGGTCATTAACAAAAGGAACAAAATACCTTCATTTCAATGCTGGGGAATTCGAATGTTGCTACAATATGTTGTTCCATGACCACACACCAGCTCTTGGCCATTTCGAACCATTGTTGTCGTATAAAACAATGCAAGCCAAAACACAAGCAACCGATATGCTTTCTCAAAGCGCATATGTAAATCAATGTGTATTTAACGAAGTTGAAACGTCATTTCAACTTCGAGGCAATTGCCATGACTCCTTCTTTGAATCAACCTCCAAATTGACACTGTTTGTTGATGGACAAAGTGTTAGAAAAGCAATTGCGCAAACTTTTTATAACTCTATTGCTTCAAACGATATTAGAGCAACACAATGCTTGGACATATATCTTGATAAAAACACATTAGCAAATACATCTTTTGTTTCTATATGGAGAACCTATATTGTCCATTTGGCAGAGGCATATATCATTGGTCACATAAAAGGAGATCGATCTGCCCTTCAATCATTATGTGAGTTGCTAAATGCTCAAATACATCTATGGAGCAATAATTAGCAAGAAAATATTGCCATATTCCATGCAAGAAATAGATCGTCAAAAGTTCTATGCCTAATGCAACATGTAATAGATACAATGCATTCACATTTCCAACCCTTGTTACAAGAACACTATGAAACTAAAATACGCTTTCCGCTGAATTGCAATAGAAATACTTCTGCAATTGCAATGAATAGTTTTGAAAAGAGCAAATAGACAATAGCGATAGAAAAAATTGTAGAGAAGAACATTAACAAGGGATCCTTGAATGAACCAATATACATAGATACAATCAAAGCAAAGATACAAAAACAAAAGATAGCAAACATAGAAAAAAACAGTTCTTGCATTGCTGAGCAATTTTCCGAAATCAAAACCAGCATGCAAACATGCATTGATGGCAATACGCAAAAAAACTTGCGCTTGTTGAAACACAGTCTACATAGACAAGGAAAGAACATTCGTCAAAAGCAAAAAGAATCTGCAAAGGCAAAGAAAGCAGCTGTTACATACTTAAAATCTATTCAAGACACAGCTATTCATGCATGTTCTGCTTATAAGCAATTGCATTTTAAAAAAGACATTTGTTGTATGAACAAGACAATTAAATTAGCCCTCGAAACTCTGCCAAATACAGAAGCTATGACATGTCCAATGGTGCTTGTTCAAACTTGTAGACCTTGCAAGAAAGCAATTGCTAATGGGAAATTGCCTACGTTTGCATCGCCTACACAAATCTACGACAATAACATATTGCCATCTGTAGCTATACTAACTGCTTTGGAAGAACAATTGGTATCACCAAGAATAGCTTTTGCACAAATAAGACAGCTGGGTTATAACAAAGCACAAATTGGGCTAACTGGCTCAATTATCAATGTCCCTGCAAACTTGGATAGAGTTCAAATAGCATTGCCTAGAAGTCTAGATGACAATTTGACCGTTGCAGTTATGCTAAAGCGAAAATTGGAATACAAAAACACATATCTATCTAGAAATATTCGGCTAAAGATCATTATGACTGCGCTAACTGATTTATGCAAAACCGAACTTTATAAAATTGAAGGCATTGTGATCAATACTAATTGGAAAAAAGTATTTAATGAAACAGCGAAACAAAAATCAAATACTCAACAAACAACGGAACAAGTAAATGATGATGAAAATGAAATAGACATAGAACCAATATCAGAAATATTGATACATGGATATGGAGAAACACATCTAGCAGATGATTTAGACAACAAAATCATAGAAGTTGCACCTTCTGAGAGCTTCCGACCATTGAGCATTTTCCAAGACAAATACTCTGAAGAGCTAAATTTTCCTGCACTTTTCTATGAATTCAATCAACCCAATGAAATTTTTGATCGCTTTTCTTATCAACAAGTATCATAGTAGGAGCTAGAGCATAAAAGTACAGACTTTGAAACCCATGGCACAAACATTTTCTTCAAAGCAATTAAAATCATAATAAAACAAGTAAAAAACATTGCTTGGATATCGATTCGCATGGGAGAGTTAAAGGACAAAAAAATATTGGCAAAAGATGTCAAGTCAAAAGACAATTTTGTAAAGATACAAGAATGTCCAATTGCGTTTTGTCCATTGAAAGCAATTAGAACATCACCTGATTATTTTGAAAATATGAAAAAAGATCTATTTGTAATGATTCGACAACAGAGGTCGACATTAATTGGTGATTTCTAGCCTATCGACGACAAAAAAGACACTTATCATTCAAATTTCATGTAAATCAAGAAACCAACTCAGCGAAGCTCGCGGGCAGTATCGCAAAATGTTGCAAATACAAGAATAGCACACAGATAGAACAATGCAGATTGAGAATCACGTTCTGTTCACATGCCATACTGGCTATCAACAAAAAAAACAACTAAAACTATTTCCCAACATCTTTGACAAAAGTCTCGGCTAAGTCAGACCTAGAACCAACAAACCCACTATAAGAACCTCCGAGGCTTACCGATTTGAATGCTTGTTCCACTGCTACTGCAAAGGAGAAAACCAGAGACATCGTTTTACCTGCCACAAGTATACAAGTGCAGAACACCTTTGCGCACCTTTATGCAATGCATTGAAACAAATTAAACAAAAACATTTGGGAGACTTGCAAGATAGTGCGTTGGAAGAAAATATTGACACGTTAATAAGAAGACATCCAATGCTTTGTACTCACTACTATAGACACAAAATACCAACACTAAAGTCTCCTATGTTAAAAAACAACACATTATTTGGAAAAATACAAGATTTCTTCTTTACGACCGAATTTAAACAAAGAGGAAATGAACATGAACATGAACTAATTTGGATTCAAAATGCACCTGTCTATGGAAAAAACTCAAACGACGAGATTACTACTTCTGTTGATCGCTATATATCCAGAGACTCGTCTTTACTTGATCAAAATCTTATTCAAACTCAAACACATTGTCACACAAAAACATGTACAAAACATCGACATTTCACATGCAGACTCAATTTCCCATTGCCTTCTATGGATAATACCATCATTCTAGAGGCATTGGAAAATGCTTCAAATCATCTCATTCAAAGAGCAAAAAAATTATTCGCTCCTATTTAACATAGAGAATATTCTAAAAACACGTCATTTGCACAATTGCTTCTAGGGCTAGCCCTAGCCAAAGATGAATACATTTTGCTGCTGCGGTCTTTGCTTTGTCATTCTACACTAATACTAAAAAGAGATGCTGCTGACATTTGCATCAATTCATTTGCAAAAGCAATACCAGAGTTATCGCAGACAAATACAGATGCACAATATATCTTAAATGCTTACGCTACAGCAACATATGTAAGCTCTTACATTAGCAAATTTGATAGATCCATGATAAGCTCTGGATCAATCGCTGTTTACATTGAGCACAAATGCGTCGGTACGGACGTGCAAATGGATTTTTTGCTCTGAGTATTCCGTGTATCTGTCAAAGTCACATGACAAATGACCATAGAAAATGCATATAATATCAGCCTATTTTTACATAGAATTATGCTAGTATTTCTTTTTTATTTAAACAATAATTAAATTTAGATTCAAAGCACTATTACTAATTACAATGTTAATGGGCAATCTAGCAATTGTCCAAGTGTCATTAGTCAAAAGGGCAAAAGCAAGTAGACATTGCAAAAAAAATCGCTGCAAACTGATGAATAAGAATGTTGTGAACAAAGTTGCAAGCTTGAATTTAAAATTTGTTGCAATGCAAACAGTGTTCTGAAGCATTGCTAGGAAGACAATAAATTGTACTTTTCCAGTATGCAATAAATATTGTATAGGCAGAGAGTATTTTCATTTAATTGAGATACAATGTTGTATTCTCATAATTTTCCCTCAGACATCGAGAGTACAGACACACAATGTAGTTTTTTGCGAGAAGCAAAATATCCACATCTCCAATGGCGTTGCAAATGCAATTTTGACGAGTTAAACAAATATAAAATCTTTCTTGTACCACTCTAAGCATCGTGGATCCAACTTCCGATCACAAAAATCTAATCATATCACTGTCATGCTATTTGCCATTAATAGTTTTAGATGATGTAAATAACATGAATTAATTGGATGCAGTTTTGGTAGTTAAAAGCCTCGTTTGCAAAGAGAGCTTGATATTGATTAGATCTCGAGATGAAAATGTTCTCACAAGTTGGGGCCTGCAGACGTCATCGATTTATAAAACAACTGGCCTCAATTCACAATACTCTCAAGAGCTCTCGTGCTCATATGCATTCAAATGATTTTTCCCAATCATACTATTTGAATCTTTGCATAAATTCTTAAAAGCTTATGATCGATTGCGTTTATTTTTAAAAGTATTTGGGGTGCCTGTCTATGGCAAAAATGACATGCCTTGTTGGGAACACCGATTGGATTAGGCTTAAACATATGATTCGAAATAAGACTCAAAGAAACTTTAAAATTAGTTATGATGTGCTCAAATAAATCTAGCAACTAAACTGCTTTTATAGAAAAGCAAAGACTTATGTCTAAATGACCAAAAGAGCTTAAAATCCATAGGTTTAAGCAACATGTGTTTCTTTGCAAAATCTATATCAGTTTTGATGACAATATTCTCAAGAAACTACAAAAATTTAGAAAAGTTTTTAACTAAAGCCTATTATAATTAACAAAGTCAATGCTACTAGACAATGAACAACAGATAAAAAACCAGAAGAAGGTGTTAATCAATGAAACTATTTTGCATGAAAGTAGATTGTGTTTTTGCTGTTCTTTGTCAATGAAATAAAAAGGAGCAATTTTTCAATGTACCTGTGTCTTTGAATCAATAACTGGCAGCAAATTTTGAATTGCATAATCATCATTAAGACGGTCAATAAAGGTAGCTGCACAGGTCCGGAGCATGTGGCTTCCTTTACTGTCATTTCGGACAATGTTTTTAAACAGATAGAATGGAGAATCATCAGATGCAAGTTGTTCTTGAATTTGCAAGAGCAGTTCTTTGAAAACCTTCACCGACCTGTAACTGCAATAGTAGAAGACAGTAGTCAATGAGCATAGGTTGTAGTTAGAGATCGTTAAAGCTATTTGTGTTTTTTTTTTCCCTATTTTGTTGTTTACGTAAAAGAGTGGAAATTTTATTTGGCTTTAAAAAATAGCAATTTCAAAAGAACATTGGCTATGCAAATAGCATATTTACTGTTGCATGGTCATTTGCCGTTCCACCGTCTTTGATATACAAGTCAAATCGCTTGTTGTTGGATTCACATACAACAACAATTGCTGTGACAGAGCCAACAGAGTACGAGTCGTTTGATGACAACAAATCAGAAATTGTCATATCTAGAGCTAGCTTCCTCATTTTGCAAACTTGATCAATTGTCTGAATTATTGTATGCGGATATATGACTATTGAATACTTGGCATCGCCTCTGTCATATTGGCCCTTTTTCTTGAGCCCTTTTTCTTGAGCCCAAATCGACTGATTCTTAGACTTTTGCTCGTTGAGAAATAGCTACCAAAACATTTGATCAAATTGTCATTTATTCTAGCAGGCATTGTCATTAAACCATCTCTATCAACAAAGTCTGCATGCAGTATTTGTGCCTTTACAAGAGAAGTTTGGATTTTGTTATGTGCAGGCCCATATACAGCCAGGATGTCTCCTTCAAAAACAATTTTCGGTGTTATTGTGCATAGCTCTATAATAGTAGCTGCTTCTAAAGCTGTTTCTTTGAACCTGTTATTGTTATAGTTAGAGAACATGGCCAGGGAGAAAATTATCAGCAATCAATAGCAGGAAAGCTGAAACTTGCATCAAGTTTGAGAATGAGAAAATACTTGTCAATGCAATAGTTATATTCTGTTGTTTCGTGCGCTAGAAAATCATAAAAGAAGATGCAGAAGTTACGTGTATTAAAAATGATGTAAAAAGCAATTAGACCCAAAATAATTGCATATCTTTTTGGACTTTCGGCAGTTGACATTTTTCCCATTGCCGGGTTGTTTGGTGCTGATGTTGTTTTTGTTGTGTTGTGCAAAGACAATGAACTATCTTCCATTATTTTGCAATTTTGGGTTTGAGTTTGAAAAGCTGCACATGCGAGAAGAATTAAGCAAATCAGATGTAACTGAGATTGTTAATTAGGGCAAAGAGTAGAAGAGATTTATAATAGATGGGAAATCTGGAAAAAACAGATAGCATAAAAACAAAGAAGCAAAAAACAACAACAAATGTCCATAATTCTTTGACTGGATTTTTGACATATGCATAGCGCGAAGTCTATGTAGTGTCAAGAATTTGAGTTAAACAAGCACAGGAAACTATTTACAGTTAGATATTGAACAAATTTTGATCTAAAATTATTTTGAACATAGGAATTTGTTATTAAAACATTTTATGTTCACTATATATGGTCTGCATTATTATAAAATGGAGATAGCACATGCATATTTTTTATAAAGAGTGTCTACATATGTTGTCACATAATTGCTAATTTTTTAGATCTGAGCTATGGACAAAATAAAGTGTAAACAACTATCAATAGAAAAAAATAATCAAGATTTGACATCACAAAATAGATTATAAAATATGAAAAACTTCAACAAAATTTAGGCTCATAGCTATGACATGAATATTGCACATGCCAAAAGCTAATCTAAACCTAGCTCACTATGAATAGGAAAAAAACCAAATTGCCGTAGTTTAAAGTGCATGAAAGTTGTAGGGCAAAGAATAATACCTGGTTTTGATTTTGTGCAAATATGCCATCATGAATCCGTTCATAGATAGGTAGAAAATAAAATTAGATAATGCAAAAGTGAATGGACTATGCATTTTAATCAAAGATCGATAGGAATGTTGAATAGTGATCAGTCCAATAAGCACTTGAAATATTGAAAACAATATCTCTGTGTTTCAGATTTGTTCAAAAATGATCAAACATTGAATCGATGTTTGTTGTTGCTTTTGTTGTTTTTAGTGTCAAGCCTTTCATTTGCATAGACAATTGCAATTTTCTTTTTGATGTTGTTTCTTGCAACATGTCGATGTTCAGGTCACCAGCTACTAGGATTTGAGTGGCTGATGTGAAACTTGACAAAATGCAACTCAATATATGGAAGAGATCATCAAGCACACCACACGGTCTATTGTAAATGTTCATTGCTTTCAATACACTGGAACCTAAGTGTAGATCTACGCAAATTGCTTCAGTGAAGTTTCCTGTATAGTTTTTAGAATTGATTAATAGCAATGTTTTTTTTAATCGATTCCATGCACTGAAAATGCTCACAAGAAATTGTATTTCTCTATCATTGTTGTTTCTTTGCTAAGTGTGCGCATGTGAGTTTCTTGCAAACATAGAATGTCTGCTTGCATAAGTTCATGATCATTTACAACATCGCCATAGTGCAAAAGCAAGCTGCGTGTGTTTAGCAATGAAATGAGTAATTGTTCACCGTTCGACATTGAATGCAGACCACATTCAAATTGCAAATTTGCTTGTGTTTTTAATCTAGCTATTTCAGCGGTGACTTTTGGACAAGCTATAAAATTTCCTTGTTCCAATTTGTTTAAAACATAAAGACAATCCATATCTCTGACACACAAGAGCGCAGTGTAAACAAGGCCATGTCTCTTAATTCCTTTTGCCTCAAATGCCAATCTGTTCATTGTCAATCCTTATGCTCTATGAATTGTCCTTGCACATGCCAACTGAATTGGGAATTGTGCTCGCATAACATTGATTTTATTTTCAACTCTTGTTTCTATTGCAATCCTTTTGATTGGTGTCCAATTGGAGTTTACGCCAGACGTATAAAGATATTGCATCGTTGCACGTTTCTTGTCTCCAACTTTTGCATCTGCAAGCTCAATCCAGACAATATCCTGGTTTGTTTGAGTATAGTGTTTAAACACACCTTCTGCACCATTAACCAATCCATCCTGAGTTGAGTAGTTGCCTCCAACTAATTCAATAAGCATATCTTTTTTTACTACTATCGTAGAGGGAAGTTGCAATGTCTTTTGTTTATGGTCATTTTTTTCAATCGAATCAATTTTGCTATCATGTGCTACAAGTGTGAATGTTTCTGTTTGCATAGCTGATAGCATTTTTGAGCTATGTTGTTGAACATGCTTATTACTATGGAAAAGATAAGGAAATGTTTCATCTGCTGCTGGTTGTTTGTAGCAATGTTGGTTTAAATAATCTATATCATCCAATGTTTGAGAGCATGTTCTGATTCTATTCAAGATCGATATCAATGTTTGCTCTCTTTGACGTACAACTATTGTAAGTTCATAGCATTTTATGGCATCGAACCAAAATGTGTAAGGAAATGTCTGTTGTTGGAATCTAGGTTGTTCAAAAATCCAAGAATCATGGGCAAGTTGTGCTTGATACAAATCGCCATAGAATATGACATCAAGGTTTGCAAATGCTTTGGTTGGTGTGTGCATTATTTCACGTAGTCGTTTGTCAATGTTGTACAGGATCCGAGACCCTATTAAAGAGACTCCATCAATCAACAATACTCGAAGTTGTTCACAATCTTTTGTCAGAAGATCTAGGGTGTTTGAATTTAGTGGAAGCATGTTTGAACTTAATGGCAGTCTAAAGGCAGAGTGGACTGTAATGCCAGCTGCATTATATGTTGCTTTTCCAGTAAACGCAACTATAAGACCTTTTTTTTCTTTCTTTAAAGGATCAATACCAATTTTTTTGTCATAGTAATGTAGCAGACCATCATAAATAGATTTTGCGGTGTAAGTTTTACCTGCTCCTGCATCTCAGATCATTCAGATTGGTTTGCTTCCACCACTTGCTAGCGAGACTCCAACCTACATTGGTTCTGCTTGAGAACTCTTGTGCCTCTACATTGTTTAATTGCAATCTAATTTTATTTAAGTGCAATCTAATGTTGAGAAACATGCTGTGATTTGTTCCCTCTATTGGCCAAAAGGTATTCTGCATGTTGAATAGTCAATACTACTGGGTAGCATTCTGGCATATCCTGGCTATAAAAAAAGATGATATATAGTCATCGCTCAGTTTATGCACCTAAGCTTCTTCGAATAGATTAGTCACAGGTCTGATGGGATCCGCTTATGAATAGCATGCAATGTTAATAGAATTGGTGTGTATAACCCTAGCCCATCGCTCCACGAATACGTAGTGCAGCATTAGACTTTTTAAAGCACCAAAACCCAAGGGGATATAACATCAACAACGAAGATTTTGACATTATAGCACAACTGCTTACGAGGTACTGAATACATTAATATCATATTTATTATTCTTTTCTACCACGAAGTCCAGGTAACAGAATTTCCAGGTTATTTGATAGCACAACTCAGGATTGCGAAAACACTCACCATTTTTCATCACAGGTTGCAAGCCACATTAGTCACCACCTAGATATTCGAGTTAGAGAAGCCGGGGTAGCAGATTTAATACTGTGACAGGACACCTTTGCCCGGTAGCATTGAAAAATAGACAATCTACTTCTAGTACAACTTATTAGCACTAGAGACGCGACTGAGCTCAAATGTGAGTGGCATGACTAATTCTTGGAATTGCGATAAAAAAATCAGTTGGATTAACAAATGGCATACTGTAGCAGTCGCATACATCCAACTTCACAAATAAAAAGCATAATAACAGCATTCATAAACTCCATTTTTGTCAATACTAAATAGTCAAGCAAATTCTAAGTGCTGTATTCCATTCTAGTAGCAAACCAGTCACTTGTCTCCGCTTCTAGCATATCAATTCATTAATCATATTTCTGCTATTTCAAAGGAGCACTAAACTCCACCACTGCTAACTACACTGCCATGTTCTTTTATTAATTTGCTTAGCCTCACAACAGGCACTGCGCCAACTAACGCATAAGAACCCTTGTTTCTGTTTCTAATCAATTGAAAACGATACATAGTGTGCGCTGAAACCACTCGAATAAATGCATATGTCCTGAGTAAATGAATGGATAAGCCTTCTGTTCACTGCCAACATTTGTTTCGGATGCTCAATTTCAATGTTTTCCCCTTTCGTTGCAGACACATACTCAACATTTGATATTATGAGTTTTCTCATGAATGTAGCTAGCATTGATATGTGGCCCCGCCATACCTTGATCTGTCAACTATATCTCGGCCAGTGCAATGATTAATATAGTGTCAACTCAACTTGAGTTAAAACTCTCTTAGCTACATCGTCCCTGGCGTTGCAAAGCTATAGTTCACCGATACTTAGAGTATACGTTTAGTTAATCGAACACTAATTACATTTTTAGTTTCTTTTATAAGGGAAGACACTTCCCACGAACATGGGTGTGTTCATCTTTTTTTTTCCCAAGGAGAAAAATCACTTCTTCCTATTCATGTTTGAAGAAGATTGTTCGAAAGGACAATAACAATTGTGTAGTTTTTTTTATTTAAAAAAAAGGCTGTGTTTTGTTCACCTACATGGAGATAATGGATGAATATTGTACTTAGGATTCTACAACATTTTATAAAGCTTAGTAGTAGTGTTTCCATTAAGCATGATACATTGAGCCAATCAATATTTATAAGTGATTCATTTAGCCCATATTTATATATGTCATTACGCGGAGCCATTCGGAGTTAACCCAATAAATTGAACCTTGCATCAGGTTGCTTATATCTTTACACAGCCTATATAAAAAGCTATGTTTGTTAAACTTTGGCCTGGCCTATTCTTGGGTTTCAAGCAGCTGCAATTATGGAGGGGTGTTGGAACAACAGGTTTTACAGGTTCATAACAATGTTCATTACTTGATGCATAAATCCAAAAAAATGAATAGAGACAAAATATATGTATTAATGACAAAATATACATTTTCTTTCATAAAAGCCTCATTCATACCAAAAAGGATGCACTGTTTTTTTAATGTTTAAAAATAAAAATTGTTTTGGTTGTCTCTACACTTGACAATTTTATTTTACTATATTATTTTACTTTGATTTATATACAAATTATAATAATTTTTAATTTCTATTAATTACATTTTTTTTAAAGTCATATTTTGATCATCTTGTCTCTAAAAATGACCTCTAAACCCAAATGGTGTTTACTACTACTCGTGGATAACCATAACCAATCCAAATGTTGAATTACTATATGTTTTCAGTATTGTGCTGATATAACCTTGACAAACATATACATGCACATTTGTTTTTGAATAATTGTACTTATGTTTGTCAAAGAGCTAATGCAAATTTTAGAGAAAACACACTTCCACATGGCCAAATATCCAGCCGATTTGGATGAAAAGATCTAGCAGCTCGAGTAGGTGTTATTGCAGAACCAAAGGCAAAAACCTTAGATCAATGTCACTTGTTCCCTATGCTACCCATCTCAGTTTCATAGGTGCCACATTTGGAATTTTCATAGGAGTATTGAAAACTTCAGGCTCAATGGCTAATTCGTTTTATCTCAAAAGAAATTTTCCCTTGCTATAATTTTGTGGCAAGAGTATCATATTTCTATAGCTTTTTGCTTATACCAATAGTTGTTATTGCTATTAGCACCTGCGGGGACATTGCCACCTCGTGGCTCTTGTTTTATAATATTCTTTCTAACGCCTTCGAATAAGTTCCGCTAGTGAAATGCAATTAAAAAAAATTTCACAATTCACCTAGTAGTGGCGTCAATATGCGTTTTCCCAATATATGGAATGTCCCCATCCATATCATAATTCGATTCGAAAAGTCAATCAACTAATAGTTTAGTGGGAATTTGTGCTTAGCATATTATTTGCTTTTGGATGTTAACACTCCAAAAAAAATCCTCATGTGGTTAAAGCATGCAACTTTATTTTTCTTTCTGATTCCACATTTATCTTTTTATAAGAAAAATTATCTTATAAACATTTTATAGGGTCAATGTAATTACGTCGACAGCCTATGGGGAGCTGCTACCTGTCTCGTAAAAACCCAATCTGCAGCAGTAATTTCTGTGTTTTTCTTCGGCCTGGTAAATCTTGGAGGCTTTTCTCCTGCGCATCTTCATCACGGTTCTTTATCCACCTCAAACCCTTGCTTTGCACACCATCTTCATCACGGTCCTTTATCCACCTCAAACCCTTGCTTTGCACTGCGAGAGATGGCTGGACGCACCCACCAACGGATCGACTCTCCTTTAACCCGCATTCTCTCTGGTTTGTCAAGGCTCTTTCCTTTCAATTCTCATTTTTTCAGTGTCCACGCCCACGATTTCTATCTTTAAACCAGAGAATCTATAGAATTTTGGGCTCTGCAAGATTTCTTCGTCCTCACCATTCTCTATTGAAATACGAAATCACATCCTGAAACCTCTGGGACCTCCGAGATCATGACGAGAGACATACCCACAGAGTTCTCCACCTTCGATAACCGCCCACTGGGAAAATCAGTCGATTTGGATACCATTTTGGCCTCTGCAGACAGAATAACATCACGCTGACACTAGAACGCATCCAAACACTTGATGTTGTTTGAACAGAGCAGGCGAAAAGAAGCCAACGAATATCTCGCCGCCGTTACTATGAGAAACAACGATTAAATATTCAAGCTCAAATTTTCTTTGCCTTGAGGTACTAGCTTGTAACTCATGTTCTGAGGAGCTATCTTGAATGGAATTCAACTTCTGCTCCATGTCTTAGTTCCTAGACGAAGCTTGCTCTAATGAACATTGAAGATGTCAGAGCACTGATCTTATCTTCAGAGAATTTGATCTCGTTTTGGTAATTGGCATTCGACTCCTCAAGTTGAGATACTTTATCGTTAAGCTGAGCAACAGTAGCTTCAAGTTCTGTTGATGTGTCTTCCAGCTTCACTCTAAGTTCAGATACATGCTCAGAAAATTGTTTTGCTTCAGTTTCAGTCTCAATGCACATTGTTTCTGCCAAATTTAGTTGTTCTTTGAGCTCAGAGCTCATTTGCTTTTCCATTTCCAGTAGTGATTCCAATTCTTTTAACGTCTTTGCAGTGTCCTCGTGCTTACTATGAGAAATGGCGATTAAAACTTCAAGCTCAATGTTTCTTTGTGCAATTTCATGCATCCATAACTTTTTCAATTCGCTCTCGGCCACTTGCAAACTCTCAAATTTCTTATTGGATTACAACAAGACAAGTTGGTGAACGGATAAGAATTCCAGCAAAGCCAAAGAATATCCGAACGTGTCAAATGATTCGATATGCCTCCCAAAGAATCACCTTCAGCCCTCAGTAGCTGCAACCTGCTCATATCTACGAAACTATTGTTGAGATTCACAGGGTTGTCGAATGATGAACCTGATGTGTTCTCCAGCTTCAGTCTCAGACTTAGACAGTGTCTTGCTGCATTTTTACTTCCACAATATTCCCCTTAAAGACAAAAGGAATGCGATTAGGCTCTTTGGTGTATTAGCAGATCTGTGTAGGATGATATCCACTTGTTTACAGCTTTCTAACTTGGCAATGTCTAGAGTACAGCATAGTGTAGTAGCCCAGCATGTGAGGTGCCCCCAATCTTGTCACTATGTTTTGTCTAAAAAATAACTGCTTCCACAAGTCCAGTGTTATGCTCCGTTCAACGTGATTAAATAGATTCCTGAGTCTTGCATGAAGTGATTGAATTGAACCTGCCAGATAGACTTGTCCAAATTGTGAAAATGCAATTTAAAGTTCTATTGCTAGATGTGTGCAAATAATTCCATTGCATATATATAAATGCACTTTTAAAGTTCCATTGCTAGATGTGTGCAAATAATTCCATTGCATATATATACATGCACTTTTAAAGCTCGATTTCTAGATGTGTGCAAATAATTCCATTGCATATGTATCCAAGGAAATGAATATCGGAAATAAATCTCATTCCTCCCATAAAATTATGAATTGTGAACCCTTGTAACTTGAGTAACCTTGGCAGTAAATGGACATTTGAAACTGGTCGGATACAAAATCCACATGCTCGAGAATCAAACAGAAAAGGAGCTCCAAAGACGAACAAGAAAGAGGTGGAAACTGTGATCAGATTGAGTTTCCAAAAATGAGAGGCTCGAATTCCTCCTAACCATATACAATGTACATCTGCCTAGGGTGTGAGTAGAGTTATGTGTTCCACTGAAATGACTCTAGGAAATTGATTCTTGAAAATTTTGAAAAACTGCCTTTCACAAAAGTCTATAACAATCCAAAATTTGGTAACCAAGAAGACAGGCAATAGGATTACAATAATCAATGAAAATAAACATTTTAGGAAACTGTAAAAGCACTTTAGATTTAATTTAGCTCAAACTATTAGCAGGTTACAGAACAACTAAATCTAATGAAGAATTTGATGTGAGTCTCAGTTCCGATGCCTATTCAGAAAATTGTTTTGCTTCAGTTTCAGTCTCAATGCACCTTGTTTCTTCCAAATTCAGTTGTTCTTTGAGATCAGAGCTCGTTTGATTTTCCATTTCGAGTAGTGATTCCATTTCTGTTAACTTATTTGCAGTTTCCTTGTGCTTACCATGAGAAATGGCAATTAAATCTTCAAGTTCAAGGTTTCTTTGCCTTGAGGTACTAGCTTGTAGCTCATGTTTTGAGGAGCTATCTTGAATGGACTTAGGCTTTTGCTCCATCTCTTCATTCCTGACTGAAGATTGCTCTAAAGAGAAGTCAGAGCATTGATCTTATCTTCAAAGACTTTGACCTCATTTTTGAAATGTGCATTCAATTCTTCAAGTTGAGATATTTTATCACTAAGCTTAGCCACAGTATCTTCAAGATCTGCATGCCTCAATGTTGCATTCTACAACTCTCCTTGTAGTTCCAATGACTTTACCTCTCCCTGTTTCAAATTATCCTCCAGCAATTCATTGGCTTCATTTGCTTCTCGCAACTTATTGTTCAAGTCATTCAATTCATCCAATTTAAGCTTAAGGTTATCTTCAGAAGTTAAATTTTTTTTCTCCAAAGCTGAAATATCTTCCTTCATTTGAGTTTCAGCCTCTTGATGTAAATTCAGATTGTTCTTGAATTCTTTTATAACACCTTCTGTTGTTCTCAGTTTTTCCTCAAATTCTGAAGTTTTCTCTTGTGAACTTCTTAGCTCTTCCTCAACTAGAAGCAATTTTGATTGTGTTTCCTTAATTACCTCCTCTATTTGCTCACTCATGGAAATCTTTTCAGAAAGAACCTGAATCTCTTCTTGAAGAGAAGCTACAAAGAATTCCATCCCCTTTACCCTTGACACAAACATAGAAGATAGGTTCTCAAATTTGCCACCACTTTCAAAAGCATTTGAAGCATGTTGTTCATGCTCTCTGAGTAATTTATCATATTCTTCAACCTTATCCATAGAAATATTCAACTGGCCCTCTAAATATACAATCTGCTCTTGAGAAAGTGCTAAATTTGCATCCAATCTATGTGATTTAGCTCTTTCATCATCCAGCTCATCCTCTTTCAATGCCCTGGATTCCATCTCTCTTTAGAGAAGCTCTGACTGCAAGTTCAACTTCTCTTCTACTTCTTTTGTCTTCAACTCAGAAACTGCAAGCTGTTCTTGCAACGCTTCTTCTCTTTTTGTTAATGCCAGATAATTTTTGGTCATTTCCTCTAAGTTTCCTTCTAGTGTTCTTGCACCATCCCTGAGTTGCATAATATTTGACTCAGAGGCACTAAGCTCACTTGTCAGTCTTGCAACTTCTAATTCAAAGGCCTTCAATCTTTCTTGCTTTCAGAGCATCTTTATGTTTTGTGCCTGAACTCGTCTCGACTGTTTCCTGAGATGACTCCCCCTGTCATCATGCTTTGTTTCTCTACATAGTTCCTGTGCTAATATCCTTTCATAATTATCTTTGATTCCTTTTTTGATATAGATGTTATATTTCTCCTTCAACTTGGTCTCTTGATATAGATGTTATAATGCATCACCTTGCCTTGCATAATTATCCATGCTTTTACCCTTACTGCGTAGTTCATAAGTTAGTTCTCTACTGATTTTGCATTATTATGCGCCTGATTGCTTCACCTGTCGCATTTATTGCGCTGTGACAGAGCCTTGTGACATTTAATATAGTCGCATACTTTGCTAAGACAATAAAAGATATGGCACGTTTTTCATTCTGTTGATGTATATGTAACTACGGAATGTATTTCATTTATGTATTTTCATATATATTTATTGTACCCTTATTAGAGATGTGTTATTCCTCTATAAGGAAGTGTCGTCATGTGGATTGACAAGTGTCACAAGTGTGTTTACTTGTCGATGGGTTATTAGACCACCATGTGTGGGGTCGGCCTTGAAATATATATTATATTGTGGATGTACCTAGCTAGACAAGTCGGCCCCATAGTGTAACTGGGCAAACAGGTTAAGTATAAATAGAGATCGGGAGATCTCTATTTTGATCACTCGGAAACTCACACTTCTCTCACTCAGAAAGTGGCACACTAGTGAGGAGGAGGATCATCTACTACTGGGAGACTATCTCAGTGTATTTTGGTTGTACTTTGGTTGAGCCATTGCTCTCTCTATCTCTGAGGAAGTTGAGGGGTTTTTCACCTTAGGGTTTTCCCCACGAAAACTCTGTGTCTCTTGTCTCTCATGCTTTTGATTCTTGTGATGCTTATTATGATTGTTATGCATTGATATATTGTACATGTTATTCTCTCAGTAACGATCCTAGAGTATTGTGAATTAATGCTCAAAATTTAACATGGTATCAGAGCTAACTTGAGAAGAAGACATTGTGCAGTGATGGAAACTAGGGTTTCTTGTTTATTGGGTTTCTCTCCATATATTTTGGAAAAGCAGTATAGTATATTGACTCTACTCATCAAGGAGAATCTATCTGTGCAATCAGAATTCAATTCTGAGCATTTTCAGATTTGCCCCTGAAAATTAGGGTTTCCACAAAAATAGGAATTTCTGGAATCTAAAGACATAGCTGGAAGCTCTTTGCAAAAATCTAAGTTTAGAGCTTTGGATTGAGATTTTTGGCTGGGTAGATCTCCAGGAAACTCAAACCCTAATTCAGGGCTCTCCCTAGTGAACTCGGGAAGACAAAAAGGCAATTTTGAAGGGTGTAGCCTTGCAGATCTCAATTTTTGAATACACCAGGTTGATCAGCTCATCAAGGCGCATCTTTCTACCCTTTAAGAAAGTTGAAATTCACATTTTGAATTTTTAGGGTTTTTTTCGACAAACGCTAATCCGGGACGAGATCTAGTTTTCAGCAATTCAAGTGGTAAGACCTAAAACTTTTCTATTTCCATTTGAAGTACTCTTTAAAATGTCTCACCACACCAAGCTTGAGGATAAGCTTGAAGGGGCTGATAACTTCCGAGCCTGGAAGTATAGGATTGGGTTAATCCTGGAAGAGAATGAGTTGGACTCATATATAAAAGAAGACATCCCTATCCCAGAGGCTGAAGAGTCTAAGATATTGCATAAGAAGGACTTGGTCAAGGCAAAGAGAATCATTGCTGATTCTATCAAAGACCATCTCATTCCCCATGTGTCATCTCTGAAGACACCCAAATGGATGTTTGACTCCCTGACCAAGTTATTTGAACGAAAGAACATAAATCGGAAGATGACTCTGCGGAATCAATTGAAAGGGGTCAAGATGTTGAATGGAGAAACCATTCAATCTTAATTCTCTAAGGTATCTCAGATCAAGGGACAACTTGAAGCTGTGGATGAAGTAGTGGACAATGGTGAAGTTGTTATGACCACTTTGAATGGCCTACCTAGGTCAAGGGACTCCTTTATTCAAGGAATTTGTGCAAGAAATTTTTTTATCTCTTTCAGTAAATTGTGGTAGGAATGCTCTCAAGAATAAGCTAGACTTGTAGCTCGTGAGGAAAAGATGGGAGGTGAAGATCAAGCTCTCACAACTCACACCAAAATAAGCAAGCCCAAGAAGTAGCACTCTCGCTACAAGAGATCCTATCAAAAGAATAAGAAGGATCTAAGATGCTTCACATGCAATGAGAAGGGTCACTTTGCTTCAGATTGTCCCAAGAACAAAAGGGATATCAACAATAACTCCAGCAAGAAGAAGAAGGGCAACAAAAGAAAGTTCCATGCTCATGCTGCTGAAGATGATGAACCTTCAAAGAAGAAGGCTAGGGCAAAAAGTGATGATAGTGATGATGACTCATCAAGTGAAGAAGAGTATGTTCTAATCTCCGCTCTCACAGGTACTATCTCCCATGGTTGTAATGATTGGTTAATTGAAAGTGGGGCTTCCAAACACATGATTGGGTTTAAGGAATCTTTTGTAAACCTATCTGAACATGAATCACCCCATAAGGTGAAACTTGGGGATGATTATCAATACCCAATCAAAGGAAGTGGTGAAGCCTCCTACAACCTAGATTCTGAAAAATCTTTGAAGATAAAAGAAGTCCTTTATGTACCTGGGCTCAAGAATAATCTTCTCTCCATCTCTGCATTGGATGCAAAAGGCATGAGGGTTGCATTTGTAGATGGCCAAGTCCTAATGTGGCCAAAGGGTAAAACAATCGATGATGCAGTAGTGATTGGAGAGCAAGAGGGAGGATTGTATAAATTGAAGGGTCAACTGAACATGCCATGGTACATGACTCCATGGAGCCAAGTGAACTTT
The DNA here is from genome assembly GCA_027924585.1 of Larix kaempferi. Classification (NCBI taxonomy): domain Eukaryota; kingdom Viridiplantae; phylum Streptophyta; class Pinopsida; order Pinales; family Pinaceae; genus Larix; species Larix kaempferi. Next base: position 1,719,329 of record BSBM01000834.1, on the reverse strand, counting down.
GGCATAGAAGACTTGCTCATATGCACTATAGGGAACTTCCAATTGCAAGCAAGGCTATAGAAGGTCTTCTTGAAATCAAGACCAAACATGAAGGTGTTTGCAAAGGATGTGCAAAGGGTAAGAACATTAAGAAGGCTTTCCCAAGCAGTGAAAGCAAGGAAAAAGGTATCCTGGAAACCATCCACTCAGATGTATGTGGTCCTATGTCATCCAGTTCTTTGAGTGGGTATGTTTACTATGTCTCGTTTATTGATGACTTCTCCAGGAAGACTTGGGTATACTTCTTGAAGAACAAAGATGAGGTGTTTGGTAAGTTCAAGGAATTCAAAACCTTGATGGAGAATCAAACTGACAAGAAGATCAAAACATTCAAATCCGACAATGGTGGAGAATTCACCTCAGGTGACTTCAAGAAGCTTTGTAGTGATTCAGGTATTAAGAGGGAGTTGACTGCTCCTTACAATCCACAACAAAATGGAGTTGCAGAAAGAAAGAACAGAACAATCATGGAAGCAGCAAGGGCAATGCTGCATGACCAGGATCTACCTATGCCTCTATGGGCAGAAGCAGCTAGAACAACTATATATGTATAGAACAGAACACCCCACAAGATATTGGACAACAAGACACCAGAAGAGGTCTTTTCTGGTAAGAAACCTGAAGTCATCCATCTCAGAATATTTGGTTGTCTAGTATACACACATGTCCCAAAGGAAAAGATGACCAAACTAGATCCTTCAGGAAAGAAGGGTATCTTTGTGTGTTATAGTGAAAGCTCGAAGGCTTACAGAATATAATTTCCAGGGTTCAAGAAGATTGATGTCAACAGGGATGTAACATTTGATGAAAACTCAACAAACCACTTATACTATGAAACGAGAACTATATACTATGAACGAGAACTCTACCCATAAAAACGATGATTTTTGCAAAGAAAAACACCAAAAACACCCCCCAAATAGAAAAGTGTTGATACCAGTATACACGTATTTTTTTTTAGGGTAAAAAATAGAGCCATGGCCTAAACATCCCATATTGTTGTTTAACAAAACTTTAAAATCAACCTTAAATTGGGAAAAAAAAATTTCTTGAAGAGATAAATTACAACTTTCAGGAAAATTGCATATTAAACAAAAAACAAATTTCTCTAATAATTTCACCATTATAACCATATAAAAACAAAGGAATTATGATGCAATTCATAATGAGATAATACATTAGACCATACAAGAACAAATGGTTCATATAAATATTCAAAAACTCCTCTAGAGTTTCAATTACAAAAATCATATTAGTAAAAAGCATCTAAACTGCTTCTTCAAATTCATCCATGGATTCTGACACCCCATCATCAAAAACTCCTCTAGAGTTTCAATTACAAAAATCGTACTAATAAAAAACATCTACACTACTTCTTCCAATTCATCCATGGATTCTGACACCCCATCAGAATCTACATTTTCTGCAGATGAAGGACTTGATGAAGATGTAGATGACCCATACTCTTCTCTATTATCAATGGGTGCACAATCTGAGTCTACATCTATACCCATCATTTCATATGTCATATTCCTTCGGGATCTACAGCTTGGTTTAACACACTCCCATCTTGCACGAATGCTCCCTATTCCACGAATATTAGCTTTGGGTTTTAAAAAAGAAATTAAAAACAAATTAAACTAACAAATTTTAACTAATGTTATAATTAAAAATTTAAAAAAAAATTAAAAACAAACTAAACTAAGATAACATTATAATTAAAAATTTAAAAATACATTAAAAAAAAACTAAGTATCTATATACTAACCAAACTAACATTATAAAAAATTAAAAAAAAACTATACAAAAACGTAAAAACAATTAAAACAAAAATTTAAAAACAATAAAAAAATCAAACTATACAAAATTTTAAAATAAATTAAAAAACAAAATAATTAAACTATACAAAATTAAACAAACTTTAAACAAAATTTTAAAAAAATTAAACAAACTTTAAACAAAATTTAAAAAAACATAAACTATACAAAATTAAAAAATAAAAATTTAAAAATTTAAAAAAATTGAAACAATGCAATGGCGGGGAGGTGGGCGGTGGCGGTGGAAGGGAGGGCGGTAGGGGAGGAGCGAGGAGGGGGAAAGGGAGGGCGACGGAGGGATAAGGGAGGAGGAGGAGGTGGTGGGTGGCGGCGGTGGAAGGGGAGGGCGGCGGGGGGAGGTGGAAGGGAGGGCATGGGCGCGGGGGGAGGGGGAAGTGGAGGGGAGCAGGGAGGAGGAAGGAGGGGGAGGGAACCGCTTGCTTGGGCGCCAAAGGGCGGCCCTCATGGCCCCCGTCGATGCTCGGCATCGACGTTGATGATGGGCATCGACGGGGGCCACGAGGGCTGCCCTTTGGCGCCCAAGCGAGGGAGGGAGGTCCCTCGCTTGGGCGCCAAAGGGCGGCCCTCACGGCCCCCGTCGATGCCCGGCATCGACGGGGGCCGTGAGGGCCGCCCTTTGGCACCCAAGCGAGCGACCTTCGCTTGGGCGCCAAAGTGTGGCCCTCACGGACCCCGTCGATGCCCGGCATAGACGTGAGGGCCGCCCTTTGGCGCCCAAGCGAGGGAGGTCGCTCGCTTGGGCGCCAAAGGGGGCCCTCACGACCCCCGTCGATGCCCGGCATCGCCGTCGATGCTGGGCATCGACGGGGGCCGTGAGGGCCCCCTTTGGCGCCCAAGCGAGCGACCTCCCTCGCTTGGGCGCCAAAGGGCGGCGATATGCCCAGCATCGCCGCCCTTTGGCGCCCAAGCAAGCGGCTCGATGCCCGCCCCTCCCTTCCACCTCCTCCTCCCTTCCCCCGCCCAGCTCCACCACCTCCTCCCCTTCCCCCTCCGCCACCCTCCCCTTCCCCCGCCACCGCTGTCACCCACCTCCCCCCTCTCTCACCGGAACCCACCTCCCCAACCATTGCATGGTTTTGTTTTTTTTTTAAATTGTGTTTAATTTTTTTTAATTTTTAATTTTTTTGTATAGGATAATTTTGTTTTTAATTTTTTTTTAGATTTTGTATAGTTTGGTTTTTAAATTGTTTTTAAAATTTTGTTTTAATGTTTTATATTTTGATTTTTTTATTGTTTTTAATTTTTTTTTTTAAATTTGTTTTTAAATGTTATATAGTTTGATTTGTTATTATATATAGTTTGTTTTTTTTTTTAATTTTTGATTTTTTATAATGTTAGTTTTAGTCTGTTTTTATTTTTGTTTTTAATTTATTTTAACATTTTGTATAGTTTTTTTTTTTTTAATTTTTAATTTTTTATAATGTTATTTTTATTTTGTTTATAAGTTTTTTTAAATTTTGTGTAATGTTAGTATATAGTTAATTAGTTTTATTTTTTAATTATAATGTTAGGTTAGTTTATTGGGTTTTTATTTTATTTTTAATGTTAGTTTAATTTTTTTTTAAATGTTAGCTTATAATGTTGTTAGGTTAGTTTAAATTGTTTTTAATTCTTTTTTAAATTTTTTATTATAATGTTGTTAGGGGTTAGTTTGATTTGTTTTTAATTTTTCTTTAAATTTTTTATTATAATATTGTTAGGAATTTTTTATTATAATGTTGTTAGGGGTTAGTTTAATTTGTTTTTTAATTTATTTTATTATAATGTTAGACGGGGGAAACATGCAGCAGAAGAGGACATGAATTTGGCCTGCATGATTTTGTTGATTAGTTTCATGTTTTGAAAAAAATGCTAAGTTTGACAATATTTTGATAAGATATATTAGTAATGTTTTGACTTTCAAACTTAATTTTAGAAATAAAATTTCTATATATAATGTTTGAAATATGTTTTTTACAAATAATTTGTATAGTTTTTCTTGAATTTATGTGAATCAACACTTTTCGGAAAATAATATGAAATAGTATCATTTTTATACAAAACATATCTGAAAATTGATTGAAAATGGTTTTAAATGTCTATATTTTCTGGAATTTTTTACAATTTTGTCAATAAAAGTGTCTTATTTTGTCCATTAAAATGTTTTATTTTATAGAAAAATTGCAAAATGTATATGTTTTTCATTATAAATTGCTTAAAAATGTATGCTATTTTGCTAAATTTCTAAAAATGCACCTGAAAATAGAAACTAGATTTTTTATACGATAAAGATAATTCAAAGGTCCCAAAAAATGCCTCGAAATGAAAATGTGTGATACTGGCATCACCCCTTTTTGAAACGGAGCTAAAAATACCTACTAAAATTAGGAGAGAGAAAAACGAGAACTGTGTCGAGTTCACGTTTCATAGTATAAGTGGTTAGCATTCATCAAATCAAGGAAGGCACCTAACGAAGTTTATGAATAACCTAAGGAAACTAGATTTCAAGACACTACCATGACTGAAGCAATTCCAGAAGTTGTTCGTGAGTTTGAATATCCGCAAGAACCTGTAGATCCACCTTGTGAGGATAACTCTCACAAGAGGAAACCTGCATGGGCTAGAGAGCTCATTCAAGATGCAGAAAGATTTGGCATTCCAGAAGAAGAACACAGAGCAAAGAAAAGAACCAGATCACATACCAACTATGTTGCTTTACTTTGTGACATTATGAACAAAGAACCTTCCAGTTATGAAGAAGTAGCGAAAAAGAAAGAATGGAAGGATGCCATGGTTGAGGAATACCAATCAATAATGAAGAATGATGTTTGGGATGTTGTCCCAAGACCTAAAGAGAAGTCTGTTGTGACTTCCAAATGGATCTACAAAATCAAGCATGCTGCAGATGGCAGTGTAGAGAAATACAAGGCAAGATTCGTAGCTCGTGGATTCTCTCAGAAAGAGGGAATAGATTATGAAGAAACTTTTGCACCTATAGCCAGGTATACTTCCATCAGAACAGTACTTGCCCTGGCTACAGCAATGAAATGGAAAATACACCAGATGGATGTCAAGACTGCTTTCTTGAATGGTGTAGTTGAAGAGGAAGTATATGTGGAGCAGCCACTCGGTTTTGAAACACATGACAGGGAGCCATATGTGTACAGATTGAAGAAAGCCTTGTATGGCTTGAAGCAAGCTCCCAGAACTTGGTATGGTAGGATGGACAGTTTCCTATCTAGCTTGGGCTTTACCAAGAGTAAAGTGGATTCCAACCTTTACTACAAGGTTGAGGAAGGGAATCCTGTGATTATGCTCCTGTATGTGGATGACTTATTTGTAACAGGAGCTGACAGATTGATTGCAGATACAAAGAGGAAGCTTGCTGTTGAGTTCGATATGAAGGACCTGGGATGATGCACTATTTCCTAGGTATGGAGGTGTGGTAGAGTACAGATGGGATCTTCCTTGGACAAGGGAAGTATACTGTAGATATCCTGAAGAGGTTCGGGATGATGGATTGCAAGGCTATGGCCACACCTATGGCATCGAATCTGAAGCTTCTTTGTGATGCTTCATCTGAGCCGGTTGATGTCTCTATGTATCGTTAGATGATTGGGTCCTTGATGTACCCGACGAACACGAGACCAGATATTTGCTTTGCGGTGAACACATTGAGCCAGTTCCTAACGGATCCGAGGAGTGTTCACCTGGTTGCTGTAAAGCATATTCTGAGGTACCTGAAGGGTACAGTTGATTATGGGCTCAAGTATGAAGTGAATCAAAAGTTTAACCTGTAGGGTTATGTTGATTCAGATTGGGCAAGCAGTGCTGCAGATAGGAAGAGCACATCTGGGTGTTGCTTCAGTATGGGATCAGGTGTGATCTCTTGGTTCAGCAGGAAGCAGTCCTGCGTAGCACTGAGTACAGCTGAGGCAGAGTATGTTGCAGCCTATTCAGCTAGCTGTGAGGCAGTATGTCTTCAAAAGCTACTGTCTGAGTTATTTGATCTCCCGTTGGATGCTACTGGTATCTTCTGTGATAACCAGAGTTGTGTGAAGCTGTCTGAAAACCCAGTGTTTCACGACAGGTCGAAACACATAGAGATCAAATATCACTATATCAGGGATATGGTGCAGAGAGGAGCAGTGAAGCTCCTGTATGTTGCGACGGATGAGCAGATTGCAGATGTGCTGACGAAACCACTAGCCAGAGTGAAGTTCGACTACTTCAAAGAGAGGCTTGGTGTTCTTCGGATTGATGACACTTCGAGGAAGAAGTGATGGACACATTTGCAGAAGCCATTCCAAGCATGTTGGTAGGAGGATCCTTCATATGGCTGTGGATGTAAGCGCTGGATGATGAGCATTAGGACGATGCTCCAGTTACTGCTCTGTATATGCATTAGGAGGATGCTGGATATGATCAGTTGGATCATTTATATGTATATGTATGCATCATGTTGGATGCTGGATATGATCAGTTGGATCATTTATATGTATATGTATGTATGTATCATGTTGGATGCTTGGACCATGTATCTGTATATGTATCAGGTGGATACATTGTATGATCAGGTAGATCATGTATGTTGATATGTATCATATATGATCAGGTGGATCATATATTTGTATTTGTATTTGTATCAGGTGGATACATTGTATGATGAGGTGGATCATGTATGATGATATGTATCAGGTAGATACTTGGTATGCATCAGGTAGATGCATGATATGATCAGGATGATCGTGGATGATGAGCTTCAGGATGTTGCTCCAGATGATCTGCATCAGGATGTTGCAGTGATGATGATCAGGATGATCATGTGTACATCAGGATGATGTATGGTGAGTATCAGGTTGATACTCTATGGTCGTGGATCAGGTTGTACAGATGAGCATATAATTTGGCCCTGGGAGATTTGCAGATAGTCTTGCGAGGTTTTTCCTATGGCATGTAATCTGGCCCTGGGATATCTGGCAAATGCTCTTTCGAGGTTTTGCTCTGGGAGGACATATGATTTGGCCCTGGGAGATCTGCAGATAGTCTTTCGAGGTTTTGCCTATGGCATATAATTTGACCCTGGGATATCTGGCAGATGCTCTTTTGAGGTTTTGTCCTATGGCATATAATTTGTCCTTGGGAGATCCGATAGGTTGGGCTGTGTGCCCGTAATAAGTCCTACGATGCTCTTGTGAGGTTTTGCCATGACCACATGTAATCTGTCCCTGGGAGATCTTATAGGTAGAGCTGTGTGCTCGTAACAGCCTGGGATGCTCTTGCGAGGTTTTGTGGTGACCACATATAATCTGTCCCTGGGAGATCCTATAGGTAGAGCTGTGTGCTCGTAACAGCCTGGGATGCTCTTGAGAGGTTTTGTGGTGAGGTCACATATAATATGGCCCTGGGAGATCCTATAGGTCGGAGTTGTGTACTCATAACATCCTGGGATGCTCTTTCGATGTTTTGTGACGCACGTAATAAGTCTTGAGGATTCCACAGTATGGCTAGTGATGACGAAGACTTGCAAGTGGTGGGCCTACATCTAGTATGAAAAAGGACTGGTTCTGTAGAACTTCCTATGATGAGTAGAGTTAGAGATTGGTTGAGATAGCAGCAGCAGTGACAATGATAATGACGGTGCATCGATGACGATGATCCTGAGAAGAAGACTTGTCTAGCAGATCTGTGTTGAGAAATACCTTCCTAGTTAAGAGGGAGTGTTGATGTATATGTAACTTCGGAATGTATTTCATCTATGTATTTCGTATATATTTATTGTACCCTTATAAGAGATATGTTATTCCTCTATAAGGAAATGTCGTCATGTGTATTGACAAGTGTCGCAAGTGTGTGTACTTGCTGATGGGTTATTAGACCACCATGTGTGGGGTCGGCCCTGAAATATATATTATATTGTGGATGTACCTAGCTAGATAAGTTGGCCCCATAGTGTAACTGGGCAAACAGGTTAAGTATAAATAGAGATCGGGAGATCTCTATTTTGATCGCTCGGAAACACACACTTCTCTCACTCAGAAAGTGGCGCACTAGTGAGGAGGAGGATCATCTGCTACTAGGAGACTATCTCAGTGTATTTTGGTTGTACTTTGGTTGAGCCATTGCTCTCTCTATCTCTGAGGAAGTTGTGGGGTTTTTCACCTTAGGGTTTTCCCCACGGAAACTCTGTCTCTTGTCTCTCATGCTTTTAATTCTTGTGATGCTTGTCATGCTTATTATGATTGTTATGCATTGATATACTGTACATGTTATTCTCTCAGTAAAGATCCTAGAGTATTGTGAATTAATGCTCAAAATTTAACAGAGCATCTTAAACTCTTGATTTGCCAGAGCATCTTCTCTTTCACTTTCAGTTTTACTCAACATTTCTTTGAGCAAAATAACTTGCTCTTCAAGCTCTTTTGCCGAAACATCTGCATTCTCTCTTGCCCGTGACAACTCTTCCTCTACTTGACTCAAATTTTCTTCCAACAAAAGAATGTGCTCTTCCTTTTCTTTTGCATATAGATGTGCACTGCCAGTTGCCTGTACGAATTCCTTTTCCATATTTTCCACCTTTTCTTGAGCAGTCTTTAGTTTCACCTCAGTATCAATAGCTTCCAGTTGCCTGTACGAATTCCATTTCCATATTTTCCACCTTTTCTTGAGCAGTCTTTAGTTTCACCTCAGTATCAACAGCTTCAATAGCTAAATGCAAGTCTCCATTTGCCAACAGTTCTTCTTCAACATTCTGTTGTTTACTCTGGGAACACACACAACCATTAAAATAAAGGAATTGAAGACATAATCAACATTTATAAAAACAAGATAGACAATGTAGAAACACGATATCTTTAGCTATATTAGCAAAATTTCTAGGTTTCCAATTCTAATTTGTATATATATGTTGCAGTTAATTTTGGAAACAAAAAGAAATAAAACAAGACATTTTAATAGGTTATTTGTCTATCTTATAGTCATATGTAAAAATTATCTTATATTTTACAAGTCAGAACTCACCACAGAAGCTACCTGTGTGTTGTCCTCGGATGTTTTCTCAATATCCAGTGTAGTTTCAAGTATGGTTGGCATATCATCGCAGAGTTCTCCAACTTCTTCCATCTTTTTCAGTATTTTTGTTGACTTCTAATTAGCTTGCTCAGGCTCAATCCTCCCCTAGAAAAAAAAATTAGATATAAGCCCAATTTATCAACACTCACTTCGTTGTGAACTAGAAGCCCAGACAATTGAACTCTCTAACATCATAATTTTTTGATTATAGTATGGAAATATTGATCCAAAGACATGTTACAAATCATCTAACCTTATGAAGAAACCTATTTTTAAAATAATACAGATGCTCTGTTCCAAATCATCTTAATCAATCATGTAGAAGATCAATTTTGAATCATTTCATCAATCATGTTGAAAAGCTAAAGAATTGAGCATCCTATTTTAACAATAACAATCTAACACACAGATGCAGATATAGCAAAACTCTAGCTCAGAGAACTCGGCAGACTCTTTGATCTATTATATCGCCAAGGAATTTAGTAAAATAAATTCATCGTACTTCGCATACCACCCTCTCGTATGAAAAGATTATCCTCTCGTCTCAAATGGATTTTTTCTTGTGGAAACCTTTAACTTGTCATTGTTATCTATGTAATGTGGCAAGCTATCTTGCTACAGAGGCATGTGCCTATGTTGGGATTTCATTTAGGTTAATACTCCTCTTCCTTTTAATGAATATAGTATGTAACTCAAGTCCAAATGAAGGCATTAGATATATTCTAGTAATTCAAGTACGCTCTTAGGACAACTCTGCCTCTTGCTTACATAGTCATGTTTACAATACTTACATTTAGAGCATTTGATTGTTAGATAGATTGCAAAAGCCGTATAACTTCTCATGATACATTTAGTTCATTACTTGTGCTAAAGACACAATGGCGATATCAATTCCTTAACAAGTTTTAGAAATGATAAATATGAAAGATTTACGACCCATGATGAATATGAAAGATTTATGACCCGATTGGTAACCAAGAAAGCTACTATGCCCAAATTATCCAATGGAAAATTTCAAAAGGAAAAAAAAACAGTGATCTTGGTAAGTGTCTAAAAATAGTCGGTATACAACAAAATAATTAACCTTTGTTGTATCTCTTCATTGAGCTCGGAATTAGTTAATGGAGACATAGAAATCTTGGGTGAATTTCATGGACTTCAAAAGAATGATGTTATAAAATTATAATTCAACATTTTTTCTAAAAGTCCAATCTTATGACAATATTTACTATTTATCAAAGATGCACAAAAGGCTTGGCATTGAAAATCCCAAGAAAAAAGAATTTCCAAAACCAAAATGCAAAGTTTACTCACAGGTACCAATTAGCACGAAGTGATAATGTATCCTACATTTTAATATTTTATTGAAAATATATGTAGCAATTGTTTCAAAGGTTTTTTTTTTTTTTAGAAAAAAAGGTAAATTTTCATTTTCAAGGGATAAAATATGTAAAATAAAAAATAAACATTATACAAAAAAAATTCCCCCTATGGGAAGGTTGTAAGAAGATAAGTGAAGAGGAGAGCCAACTGTCTCCCTCTGTTCGAGTATGGTCAGTTTCAACTTCATTGACATGGACATTCACAGTTGTAACTTCAGGTTTGTTGTGTGTTGTCATATCATCCTTTGCCTCGTCATGAGGACCACTAAGATGGTTGATTCTGAGCGAAACCTTTCCCCTAGAAACAGGGTCTGTTAGACAGAGTGTGACCGTGTGCGTGAATCTCTTGTTCACATTTGCAATTGCGCATGCCTTCTTGTCAATGCTTTGCCATTTCAAATACGAGATCTTTTTGTTCTTTGCTTGCTAGGTGTTGGTTATGTCCTTATTTGTGTTGTTTCTCATTCCTAAGACGAAGAATATCCCAACCAAAGAGATGATGGAAAGAGTGTGGAGAAAGTGTTGGTTGTGGAAGAGATTTGTCACCTATGCCGATCTCATTGATGATGAGAAAGATGATTAAATTCCAAACTCAGGTGCACAAGATTGTGAATAGTAGTTTTATTCTGATGGATTCTAATCATTTTGTTGTTGGGAAGAAGGTGGAAGCTTCCGAGTGATGCCTCTTTAAAATGTCAAGCGAAGCGAGGCATGGATTTCCTTATCCATTTTTGTCTGATTTTCAGCGCTACATTGCTTTCCATTGGAATGGCGTTTCGCAAGTTCCATTGCATTGTCCTTGTTAATATTGTGTTATCCTTCTTCGATCGAAATTCTCTTCTTTTGATAATTTTCGAAGTGAATTGGGAGTATTTGCAAAGTGGGGCACACTCTAAACTAAATCTTTTGGATGTTCGTGAAGATTCCATTAGTCTTGGAGGATATGAACAGCAAAGCACCTGCCCTTTATTGTTTTACTCACATATGTATACATGGGTTTCTATTTTTTGCTTATTAATACTTGCAATAGAGTTTTCCTTTCAATTTCATCAACTACTATCTCTATCATAAATTAGCTAGACTTTCTTTCAAACACATAAATTATATTGTCTACATACACACAATTTTTTCTCATTTTACAACATATTGAAGTTTTTATCTGCGTTTCATTTCCCCTTGGGGGTATGCTAGTTATTATTATGTCTCCAACATTTAGTTTTTGGTCGGGAACATTAGACGGTGTGGCAGCGACGGACAGGTGTCGAATATTAAGGTTGAGGCAAAGGTTGTATTTATTTTCAAGCGTTGAGTGACGTCCTCTTGGGCTGTGCCCCGGGTCCTGTCGGCGGGGTGACATTATCCGCTGTAAATATGGTAGATGCTTGGCTTCAATGCGATGGTGATGTGTTCGTTTAATGCGATATGGCGTTCATTCCCTGGTTTATTGTTGCGCCGTGGTTTGAGGTTAATGCGGTTGTGCGGCATGGCCGGTGGGGTTGAGGTTGCAGGGTTTCCGTCCGATGCAGGGACTGAAGGACAGGTTCCACCTTCCCGCTGTTGTGTCTTTCCTCAGTGCGCTTCTCACGGCGATATGACAGGCGACTTGTTAGGAGCTCGAATTTCCTATTCTTCTGTGTTTGCATTTTCTGGTGTTTGGGAACCGAGGATGGATTTTCCCTGCTGGTTTTTGTTTTTGTGATGGGGCGGTGTACTGTGCCCGGTATGGGCGCCTGCATTTCGTGGGTTTTCGAAACCGTTCTCCGTCCGTGCAGTGTCTTCGCTTCTGGGGATTTGAATGGTTGCTACCGGTGTTTTTTGAGCACGCGCTAGAAAATAGTTTCAGGCTCTCTTCTACTTCAGGTGGGTCGTCTCCTCTTGCCGGTGGTTATTTCCAGTGCAGTTGTCTTCTGTCTTCTGTGTATCGATGGGTGGTTTACTGCGCCTTTGTCTCTGTGCGAAGGCAGGTTCGACAATCGAGCAACAGTTTTCGTGCATTGGTGCTTCTCTGTTCCTTTCGTTGGCTGGTCTACTGGTCTGCATTTGCAATAGACAAGTAAATTTATCTGTTCTTTCTGAACGGTCCCCTTCGTGAAGCGTAATAATAATAGAATACGATTTGATACAAAAAATATTTAATACGAATAAAACAATATGAAAGTAGTTTGTTTATATATAATATTTTTAATCAAATATTTACAAATATATCATACATAGATATTTATATAATAAAACTTAACATATATTTAAAAAACAAAAATATAAAATCTCAAGATTTTTTATGGAAGTATGAGAGAGAGCAACTTATTAATAGTTATTTTAATAAAAAAGTATGAAATTGAATGGTATTTTTGTTTTATAATTTTATAATGTTTAAAAAATTAAATGATATTTCTAATTTATAGTGTTTAAAGAATTAAAAACTTTTTTTAATTGGTTTTCAAAATTTAATGGGGCACTAATAATCCGTATTTATATCACACCTACACTAAATATTACACAAATTCGAATTTACTCTGAATGTTGTCAATACAGCCTAATTAGGCTACTATGTTGTGGAAGCCCAACATGTAAGTGATATATGTTTACGCCTCGGTTTCGTTTTTGTGGTTGGTAAAAGTTGTGTTGTTCCAACATTCCATTACGCTTTCAGAAGCTAGGTGTTTTTTTCCCGATGGTTTTTTTTAGGGCTATGAACAAATATAGTGAAAAAAAAAATTCAGCGGCATCTTGTTCATCGACTGGGTGTTTGGGTTTCTTGTTTTTTATGCACATTTTCAGGGTCGAGCATGTAATTGACTTGGGTGAATCTTGAGGCATTGTGCACTCCTGTGAAATATATCTTAAACTTTAATTTGTTTTGGCCATTTTCCTTTCGACTCTATGTATTTAGAGGGATGGAACTGTAGTAAACGTTGGATGCTAAAAAAAAATTTCATTTTTTATTTTGAAAGCTACATACAAGTAGCTACTGTTTGCACTGATTTGTCAATTGGTTTTCTGATGTCTATTTCTGTTCGATTGGAAAATAGCTTCTTGGATGTTCTCACTCCGAAAAAAAGGGAAATATTCGTGGGTCGGGTTAAGGATCTAATCTGTTTCGATTTGGTTCATGCAATTGTAAAAGTGTGTTTGAATTTCAGCTCCCTTGCGTGTGTTTGGATTTGTTCTTGCCTTTCTCTAACTTGTTCCGTGGTCTGGAAAAGAGCTGTCTATGTTATATTCACTGGCGGTTTTAGCCAAGGTTGAAATTCTCATACTGAGAAGCACAAGAGAGTTTGATTTAAGAAATTTCGATATCATTATTTATTCGTGCTCTTCAATGAGCTCGATCTTATCTCAGATCGTTTGTAGATCTTCATAGGTAAAAAACAATGGCGTCTGTAGTGAACATATTCTGTTAGAATTGGGATATATTAGGCAACAATCTCGATATAGATTTTGGAAAAGTATGTGTGGATTTCTATTATAGTTATGAGATAAAGGTTATTTATAGAATATTATTGTATTTGAAAGAAATATTTGATATATTTTGTGTGCACCAAAGTGGTTTCAAAAATCCAATGTTCTGGTGTTCCAAATAGCATTTGTATCGCGGGTTCAAAATAGTTTGTGCTCTGTTTGGACAACGGTAGTGGCACTGAGTTTTCATGCTCTGTTTTGAATGTGTGGAGCATTTTTAAATGCATTTTTTTTTTTCCGTTTGAATTTTAGAGAAAGCTTTTTCCATTTTCAATGTAGATAATCTCGTATTCCCTGTTGCAGAGCCCCCTCCCTGTTTTTGCAACTGTCTGGCAACTTTCCTTCAATCGATAATTATAGTTAGCTGGAATGTATTATATTCTTAGAACCTGTATTGGGAAATTTTTTATTGTTTTCTTTTAGTTCATGGATAGAGTTGCAGTATCTCGGGTGTGGTGAAAATCTTCTTCTGCTGTCTACTATTGTGGTTCCTTTCCTTTGCCATTTGTCACTGCTATTATGTGCTTATTCTGTTAAGGTATTGTAACATGCGTATATCTGATTGGCTATTTGTTAGGGGTTGTTATACATTCATATTCTGTCTGTTTCTCCCCGTTGTCGAATGTCCTGTACTCCATGGGTTGAAATCGTTTTCTGTTTTTATTTTATGTTGATGGATCCTAGGATATACCGAATTCCTTCTATCAAGGTGCATTGCCTTGACAGATTTGTAATCAGCTTGTTGACATTTTCCTCTTGCATGGTCTTATCGCTATGGGATTTTTAATGGCGTTATAACCCGATCCAGGATTTTACCTGGATTGGGATGCTTGCTACAATTAGTATTCTTGCCTGGATTCTCGCAATTCCCTGGTGCCCTTCTTTCATATGTACAACTGCGCTTCATTTGTGGTGCTTGTAATGCTGCTTCTGCTGGTTATATGCAACAAAAACAATAGAAGTTTTACTTGATATTAAAAGCCCTTGTTCCCTTTGGGTTTAGTTTTAGTTTTGGTTGACATGTTTTTCAATTTTATTTACTTATATTTATTTATTTATTTATCCTTATTTGTGAAAAGTGAAATGTGTTTTTTCTAAAGCACAAAATTAGTATATAAAATCAAATCTTCTTGTTTATAAAACAAAAAAAACCTTTCCACATGGTTTCACTGTTTAGAATACATTGTGTTGAGAATTGAGATTTGTGAAGATTTTCCAACATGCTTATGCTTTCATTTGAATTATTTTGTCATACACAATCAAATATTTACTTCTTCTATGAAATGAATAGTTTCGCTGTGTAGAAATGATAACTTATGATGGCTTCAGCGTGCAATTTCCAGAATTGGAAAGCTCTTAGGACTATGAAGCTAGTGATTGGTTATTATTTTTTAATGTGAAAATAAATAGAGTTTCTTAAAAATATTGTTTGCTAGATACAAAATTCTGTCAATATAAATTGGCTATAGCTTGAATTTACAAATAAAATTGATTATATACTTTTTTTAATGTCAAGTAATTGATTTGGATTATCAAAATGATTAATTCTTATGGCTTGACCAAAATAGTTGATTCCCATAGCTTGAGCTTGCAATTCTGGCGACTTAATCAAAATAATAAAGTCTCATGGCTTTGACTTGCCATTGACAACATTGAAAAGCTTATGTGAGATATAGGGATCAAAAGCTTTGAATTCATTAGCTTAAGTTAATGAATGATGGATTGTCCACTCCAAAGACAATGGGCACCGCCACTTGATGTGGAAAATATGCCATAAAATGGTTGTTCAAAGTATTTTTCCAATTTCAATGGAAAAATTGTCTATATAGCTTGTTCATAAACGATTTTAAGATGGGAAGCCCTTTCTCTTTCTTTGATTTTCGTCTGATACATGTTTGATGGGATGTGCTTAGATATTTCCATATTTAATATGCTTTTCTACGGTCAATTCCAACACTGAGAATGTCTTCTGTGGACTCATTTCTGTGAGGTTTTTCTTTTCTTTGGTTGCTCGCATTAAACTATGCCAATCTAGTTTTTATTTTTACAATTTTTTTATGAAAATATAGTTTTGCTCCAGCCATATATGGTTGTTGAATTGATTTGAGAATAGCTTCTCTTTGCTTTCAGTTCATGTTTTGTAGCATGGATTATGTGTATAGTTTTCTTTCTTCTTTGATATGCATCCAAAAACTATGCACATACATGGTGCATCAAATTTTAGAATATTTTTGCTCCAGCCATATATGGTTGTTGAATTGATTTGAGAATAGCTTTTCTTTGCTTTCAGTTCATGTTTTGTAGCATGGATTATGTGTATAGTTTTTTTTCTTCTTTGACATGCATCCAAAAACTATGCACATACATGGTGCATCAAATTTTAGAGATTGATTGACGCAATCATGGTAACCAATTTATTTTTTCTATGATTTTTCAACAGGAGTTTTTTTCTCCTGTTTTGTCTTTTATAGTTGACTTTCATTCTTATATTTTCGCATTGTTCTGATACAAAGTCTTTTGGGATATGCAAAAGTATGGATCAAGGGGGGTGTTAGGATATTTCAATACTCCATCCTTGTCCTACCTAGCATTATTTATTTTTCCTAGTTGTTGATGATGTCATTTCCGCCTAGTGGTGTGCAGATGTCATCCAGGATCCATCTACCACTTCCTGATCCATGCATGCATCATTTTAGGACCACTTCAGTGAGTTCCCTATTTTATAAGAACCTACTGAGTGTTCCAGTGCAGTCCACCTGAGTTAGCTAACTCTTGTGGGGGGTTAGAGCTCTGGATGCCACTGATTGTGGCCTCATGCGCCCTTTTCTGATTAGCATGCATGACAAACTCACTATTGCTCCCTCCTTAGTTAGTTAACTAATTATGTGTTTAGTTAGCTGAGTTTAGGTTCAATTCAGTTGAGTTTGAGTCTTCCAGAGCACTCCAGTGGTGATAATCTTTATGCTAGACCAACTTAGGTTCGAATTCTCTTGTGTGATTTGAATTCTCTCCATTGTATCATCATTGTTCATTATACTGATTATTGGATCGTGTGACATTATTCCGCTTCTATCTGAGTTTTGCTGCATAATTATTCTTCTGCTCTTTTTTACTGCAGTTTTCACTCTTATTCAATTTTTCCGCTCATTCTTTCTTCGTGAGGTATCCTCAGCTCTTGGATCTACTGTGACATAGAATTTCACATGGTATCAGAACCATTTGAGTGAATAGGTTGAGCAGTTTCTTTCGAGAGTGCACTAGAAGCCTTTCGATTTCCACAACAAATCCTGGTGCCATTGCATTCAATTGATTGGAGAAATCCAATGAGGTCTAGCCAGGTGTGAAGGATACAGATAAAAGTGCCTACTTTCCTAAAGCAATGCTTAGTAGAAGTCTACCTCCATTATTGAGATTTTTTTGCAGGTTATTCAAAGTTTTTTAGTGTTGCAACAATTTTCTGCAATTCCAACAATTTTTTTGTAGTTACAACAGTTTTGCTGCAGAAGCAACAATTTTCACCTTGTATTCGCTCCATGTCATGTCCCAAAATTTTGCATTGGGTCGCAATGGCCTAATCCACTTGGCCATACTCATGATAGTTTGTCAAATTGGTGTTAAGTGTCAAATAATTGCCAAGAATGATGTCCAAGTTAGTAATAATGTAAAATTAGATCCAAATGGACAAGGTGGGTCACATTAAGAGAAAATTCCCAATTCAAAGTTGTAATATTCCCATCCAAATGAACTATAATGGAGGAAAATTACTAGTTCCCTAGGTTGGGGGTAGAAGCATTAAAAGTTGGAGTAAAGGAGCTACAAGACCCAAAATGACTTTAGACTTACAAATTCACATTAAATGGATCAATTAAATAATAAAACAAAGAAAATAAGGTGGCATTGGATCATGAGGGCACATAAGAGGTTGTGGGACCCACATGTAGCAAGATTCTTCCACTACACTTGGCATGATTCTCTCACCAATTCGAGTTCAAGATGAAGGGTAACATACTTGGGGGAGTTTAAGAGGTATTATTCATGGCATGAGTCATTTAAGGTCGAATTGGAGTGGAAGAATAATTCCCAGGGAAGAGGAAGAGGCATTTTAGAAGAATTGTGACACTTAGAGCTAGATTCTCTAACTCCTATGACAACAATGATGAATATTCTATGACACCTATGACAAAGTTCAGACCAGATTGCTGACATATGACATATATGACATGTAAGGGCTAAAAATAGCCTCCAAGAGGGTGCACAAGGGAGTTATGGAAGCCAAGAAGCTTCCCCATTTGAATTGAGGGAAGATGGAGACTAGGAATTGTTGGACAAGTGGCACACATTGAAATCTCTCCCTAAATCAAGTTGGGATGAGTCTCTTGGATGGAATTCGAGCTAAGGAGGCCTTTGGAAGTTTATAAAAAACAAGAACAAAGAATTAAAGCAGTTTTTGATCATTTCTCATTTTGCAAATTGGAGAGAATAGCTTGTCCATGCTAGTGGAGTGTTAACTCTACTTGCCTTAGTACCAATTTCGAGGGTGAAAGATTCCCATACTAATTGGAAATTGGAGAGGCCATTAAGACCTTTCATTTCGAGCTACAATGGAATTATTTGTTACAGGTTGAAGCTACAGTGCAGCTCTTGATTCTTTTTTCTTCAGCTTGTTCCCATCTCTATCTCACATTTCTCTGCATATTTTGGCTCTTGGAGGAAGGGCACAAATGGTGAGATGATGATCTCTTTGGGAGAGTCCAAGATACACCATTTATTTGTAATATGATATATTTACTCTGCATTTGATTCTTATAAGATACTCAAGTCGAAATACCGAGTGAAACTATGTGAAAATACCAAACAATGCATAAATGGTGCCATTTTCCCCATATCTTGTTATAAGAGCTTGAAGTTGCTTTATTTCGATTTGTATCAGTTCATATATGTGACTTTTATGATGTAGGGAGATTAATTAATGTCCTAAAGAATTTTCATATACATTACATAAGCCTTTGGAACACAAATCTCGAATTTCATAGCAAGTGGTGAAGTTTCCTATCATTTCCCCCTATGTGAAGACATGTCCACAAACCTATGATTTATGGGAGTTGTAGCATTATTTAGAAACTAATTAATGATGAATTTGGGTGTCCATTGAAACCCTTTAACTAATCCATGTTTCTTTTATTAAAGTTTGGGGGTTCTTACTGCATTTGGGAAGCCATTAGTGACCTCTACCCTTAGGGGTTTGAACCTTGAAATTACTAGTAAATTTCCCTATTTTCTCCCGAACTTAAATGAATGTTGCATAAGTATTTTGAGAGTTCCCAAGCATACATAAGCTTCATTTTTATGTCTCAATACCTTTCAGACACTTTTAGTCCCAATTCAAAATCCTTAGGAGTCTTTTGGAGCCATATACCCCTGGGGGTTCCAACATCGATTTTCCTAGTAATTCTGCCTTTCATTTTCTAATTGTAAATGCAAGTTGATGAAGTATTTAGAAAGTGTCAAAGCATATAATAGCTTCTTTAGTGTGTCCAAATATACCTCAATCCACTCCATACATAATTCGAAAATATTTGGGATCATTTGGGCTTCATTAGTCCAAGTTTCGAAAATTGACTCAATTGGGAAAAATTCTAAATTGGGGACATTACAGTGGTATCAAAGCATGGTCCTTGCACCTGTGAATTAATATTATACATTGAAGAATAATTTGCATCCATGTCTTACTATTATGATGACTCCTATGAGTACAATTCTTATGAGAAATATGAATATCATTGTGAACAATATGAAGCAGAATGTGAATGGTTTGAGGAAGAGGTGCCATCAAGCAACACTTCTTACAATTTCATAAGGAATGAGGGTTATTTTTATGACCTTGAATCTGATGAAGATGAGTGTGTCACACTACCAAAGGATAATTCTATGAATGAATTACAAAGATTGAGAGCAACATGTAAAACCTTGCCCCAACAATATCATGCATATCTTGATCTGTATAAGGGATGTACACAAAAGGCCATTCCTTTTGAAGACTTTGTTGATTGGGTGTTTGAAAATAGGCCCAAAAATGAAGATGTGGAGTCAGTGAAGAAAGGTCTATTCCCTTATTGCAAAATACCTTGGAGAGCAAATCACATATGTTTGAGTAAAAAGGAGGAGACCCATGAGCCACCTAGTTTTGAAATAGGTGAAGTAGAAGAAGCAGCACATGAAGAGGATCGAAAGTCACTCCCAAGTGACTTTGAAAAATATGAAGTGATATCACATGAGCACGAAGAAGACTCTATTGAAAATATTGAAGATCATTTCGAAACACATTCTACCTTGGACATGAATCAAATAGCATCTACTAATGGATGCTTGAACTATGAAGGAGTACCTACTGATGGGTGCTCACACCTCTATGTTGGTGACATAGAGATCATTTTTGAAAGTGTTGTTGCAAGCCAAACTTCCATTAAGCATGTAAATGAAGACCTTGTAGCAGTTGAAGAAGAAACATGATCAACTTTCCCATCACCACTTGAGCTTTATGAAGTTGGTGCACAAGTAAGAAAAAAGAAGATGAGGAAATTCATTTGCAAGAGACTCATTTTCTTGAAGGGTCATTAAAGATGAATGAAAATAGGATCCAAGATACCATTAGCATATTCCATGACACTCAAGCATTGGTGTCAAATTCTTGTTAGAGAGTTTCTTCATTGAAGGATTTATCCTTCCTTGAAGACATGGAGAAGATTCAAAGAAAAATGAACCGTGATTAGAAGTTGACAAAGCGGTCGAAACGATTCGGGCAACTATCTTATAATTTTCATATTTCATCTGACTCACTACTAACCCTCAAGAATTATTTCGACTCGGATGCTCTGTAAATTCTTTAATCAACTTTGGCTTCGGTCGAATGGGTACCTCTGCACCTTTATTTGACAACCCTATAATCTTGTAGATAAGTGCACCATTTATTTCGACCGGGGTATCAGAATAAAACTTCACATTATGATATCTTCTAACTATGAATTGGGCAATAATATCCTTAAGTCCACCAAAATTTTCAAGCAGAGGTGCTTGCATGTAGTGCAGAATTGTAGCAGCTCGCAGTTTTTGAGCTTCCTCTCTCCACTGGCCTTCTGAATTCTTTACCTTAGCTAGAATGTCCTTCCAAGTTCTTTGCCAATGTGACTCCGACACTTTAGCACTTCGAACCTGCTACAAGCGGGTTTCCAGCGGGGTTTGAGCTTTTTCTAACTCACGGACTTTAGCTGCAGCTGAACGAGTGGTTGTCTGAACCCTCTTGGGTGCCATGGCTTCTATGCAATTCTCAGAGTCGTAGAGGTTTTCTGGTATTTTTGAAGTTTGGTTCTCCAGTTCTCGGCAGAAGAGTATCTAGGAATCCTCGAGCTCGGGATTTAAAGAATACGAGCTTGACACATGTGACTGCGAAGTAGATGGATGCAATAAAGAATGATTTGACGATGGAGTTAATTTTGATTGACAGGCTATCAGTGCCTCATTAAGTGCATGCTGATTCCGCTCATCTACTAGTTGGTCCTCCCAACTACTTTTTGTATTTATGTCGAAAGGTTGTCGTCTCCTCTCTTTTGTCTGATCCTGTCGGCCATGGCTAAGCTGTCGACTCTAAGGTGGTGGTCTATTCTTCTTTGGCTATCTCTATACTCATGGAGTCTATCATGTCGGCGTACATGCACCGGTCTCCTTTCTTTCCGATCCGTATTCTTATCAACTTTACTCATCCAGTCCTTAGTCATTATGGATGTGATCTGAATTATTGTTTTGTGAAGATGACTTACAATGCTTCTCTCTTTCAGTTATTTGTAATCATTTTTTATTTTATTTTTATTTTATTTTCACGACTTGTACCTTTTTAGTCGGGCACCATTTACCAGTTTCTTGAAAACACTACCCTGTAACGTTTTTAGTTGGACAGCACCGTTGGTATTTATCATTTCGACGATATAAGGCCCCATCCACTCCGCATGCAACTACTTTGGTTTCCCTTTTATGCGGCTATTATAAAGCAGTGCCAAGTCACCAACTAACAGATTATTCTGTTTGATGTTTCTATCATGCCAAGCTTTATGTTGTTGTTTCTGGACTTGTTGATGTTCTATTGCCATCTGTCGACTTTTATCTAGTTTCGACAGTTGTAATAGCCGTTCTTATCGTGCATCTTCGACATCAATGTGTAATACTGCAACAATTGTCGGTGCTTGTCTTTGGAAATGCAGTGGGACAACTGCTTCTTGTCCATAGACAACTGAAAAAGGTGTTTGACCTGTCGTTCTTTTGTACGTTGTTCTGTATGCCCAAAGAATAGCAGGTACTTTATCATCCCAGTCATTCTTCTCCATGTTGCATACTTTTGTCAGTCCTCTTGTGAGTGTTTTTTTAAAAGATTCCACGGCGCCATTAGATTGAGGATGATATGCTGTGCTTATTCTATGATCAATTGCAAACTCCTTAGTTAATGCTTCAATAGTTTTGCAGACAAAATGCGTACCTTGATTGCCTAGCAAAGTTAAAAGGCATCTGAAACGTGTAATGATGTTTTAATAGATAAACTTCGCAGCGATTTCGCTCGAACATGTTTCGACTGGTCCTGCTTCTGCCCATTTGGTGACGTACTCTACAGTAGTGATAAGATATCCTGCACATGTCTGTCTGCCAATTACTGGAAATGGTCCAATGAAATCAATCGCCCAAATTTCAAACGTTCGGCTAGGAATAATTGAAACCAGAGGCATTTATGTGCTAGGCAGCGGTCATCCCATACACTGACATTTATCAAACTTCGATACAAATTCTTGATAGTCTTTATGAATTGTTGGCCACCAAAGTCCAGCTTGCAGAATTTTCCTTGCTGTTATGTCTGCATGATAATGTCCTCCTGCCGGTCCATAATGAGCTTCCGAAAGTATACTCCGTCGTTCATGCTCAAGTGCACACCGACGTAATATATCATCTAAGCCAAGTTTATAGGGGAATCCGTTGATCAGAGTATAAGGTGCTGCTTTCATAGCGAGGATCTTCCTCTTCCTCTCAGTCATTCCTTCAGGAGCTTTCGCATCCTCGAGAAATTGTGCAATTTATGCAAGTTCTGAAGGTACAGCTTCAATTCGAAACAAATGTGCATCTGGAAAATCATCTTCTATTCCTGTCGGCTACTCTCCGGTGTCGACTCTCGACAGGTGTTCTGGTCCGACATTAGCCTTTCCAGGTCAGATAATTACTTCGAATTCAAATTCCTGAAATAGTAGAAGCCAGCGACACAACCTCCCATGGTGCAATGGTTTATTGACTAAGTATTTCAAAGCCTGATGATCTGTATAAAATACAAAAGGATTAGCCAATAAATATGTTAGGATATTTAGACACTTAGGAGTTAGTTAAGATCAACTTGTGTAATATATCCGTTAGGGATAGTGTGTTTCTTTAGTATGCATTAGTATGCATTTGTAAATACTTAATCCGACGGTCACAATATGTTTCCGACATAGAGTGATCCGACGGCTCAACTTCTCTTAGATCAAACCTAACCTTGATCCGTGGCTTAACACCCGATTGGTCCATGATCTCTATTTAAAGAGCATGGAGGGTCATTGTTTAGTTGATCGATTATGAGAAGCTCATTTGTAACTTTCTTTCTTTGCATAATAAATTGTCCCGTAGAAGCTATTTGGCCGGGGCCGTGGAGTGTTTCCCTCAAAAGGGTTTAAACCACGTCAAAACATCAGTGTGTTGATCTGTGATCTGTTTGTGTGAAGTGGTTGCTCTTGGTGTTCGGTCCTTTGGTAGTACCCTGTGTACCCGAACATGGTATCAGAGCTTTTATGAAGTGCCGCTTCCGGTTATGATCTAGATCTTGAACTGTTGTTGCCGAAACTCGAAAGGGTTTCTAGTTCTGATATTTCTGTGCATTTCTGGGCTGTGGGAGGTGTTCCATTGCGTCCGGAGCGTCGTTTCCATTGGAAAATAGTTTTCGTTTGATCGAAAACGGTTCTCGGTTGCTCCAGAAACGCGTTTTTCATCAGATCTGAAGGTATAATGTTACAGTGACGCATTTTTTTTATTTCGTTTTTGAAAAGAAAAAATCTCATATTTCATTTTTGTTTACTGTTAGATTTTTTTTGGTTCGGATTGTTGCTTTCCCGTCTGCGTATGCTCTTTGCCGTGCACCTTGAGCGATCTCGGCAAATCAGAAACAGAAAGGGAAAGGGTTTTTTTCGGATGTGTATGCTCTTTGCCGTGCGCTTTGCGCGATCTCGGCAAATCAGAAACAGAGAGAAGACGTAGACTTTCCGGGCAAGCTAACAAGATCTAACTCCACAAGTGTGGAAAAGTTTTTTTTGTTTCGTTTTGTGGTTTGTTTTGCAGGAAAAAGGGCAAGCACGCAAACCGAGCAAGAAGAGTAAAAAAAAAAAAAAAAAAAAAGCCCCCTTCCTCATTTCCATATTTTACATACCTTTTAAACTAGCTCACTTGGTCCAAAGTTGCTTTATTCCTTAATAGGTCTTGAGTTCAAGTCTTAGGAAGTTACTTTTAAAAAGAAAAGTGCATGCACTTTCTATTTTCAAGTTACTTTATTGTAAAAGTGCATCTCACTTAAATAATAAAAAAATAAAAATACAAGTGAGTCACTTAAGCTTTTTATTTATTGTTGCACTATTTAAAAGTAATATCATTGTAAAAGTGAAATCACTTATTTTACAAAAGTGATTCACTTAAAAGCAACTTTTTTGTAAAGTGATTGTCAAAAGGTTCATCTTGGGAAGAGGGGGGTTCTTTTTTTTGCTGGACATTCTCTAGCTGCCACGTCACTATTAGGGACATCTTCAACAGTTTCTTTGTTCAAGCATAACTTCATCATACAGAGTCCGTTTTCAGTGCCGTTTTTTTTGAAACCGCCTATTTTTTCGAGCTCTTCACATCCAGACTATTGGTTTCTGCTTTTACAGCCATTAATTTACAAATATGACCGCCCTTTGTGATATTCTACTTAACAGTTCCAACTATTTCTCATGGAAATCTCGTATGGAGGATGTTCTACGAAGTAGGGGACTTTTCAGAATTACAACAGGGAAAGAAAAAGAACCCACTGATGATGATAAGAAAATAAAATGGGCAAATAGATGTGATGAAGCTCGTGGATTGATTGGGATGTCAATCTCTACTGATTTGCGATTCCACATATCTGGAATTGATGAACCTAATGCTGCTTGGGACAAGTTGGAAACTGTGTTTGGTAAACACAATGAAATTCGAGGTCACCAACTCGAAAATGAGTTGATTTCTTTAAATCCAAGTGACTTTTCATGCATTCAAGATTATTTATCTAAGTACAAAACTCTCAAGCTCTTATGTGCAGAATGTAAGATTGAGAGGGAAGACAAACAATGCATTTATCATATTCTTTCCAAACTTGGACCTGCATATTCTGTTTTTGTATCTACATTTTACTCCATGAAAGCGTCATTGAATGCAGCTAGCTATCAAGAGCCTAGTCTTGAATCCTTTTGTGATTCCTTGATTAGGGAACAAGATAAACTCATTCATCTTGGAATAATCAACAATGCAGATACATCTGGGAAAGCCTTATTATCCCAACAGAAAGAAAAGTCCAAGCCTCCCAAGAAACAAAATTTTCGCAATAATAAGTCAAACAAGGGTCCAAAACCCTCTCAGTCAACTCCTTCTTTAAAAAATGACAAAGGATCCAAGCCAAAAGGCAAGAAGACTGAGCGTCATTGCAACTATTGCGGGAAAGATAATCATGATGAATCCAAGTGTTTCAAGAAGATGGCAGCCTTGGAAGCAGCAATGAAGAAGCACCACATCAGCCTAGATTCGCCTTCAGAATCTGCCTCTCATGGACATGCACTTTGTGCTTCTGGTTATTCTTATAATGCATCTTCTTCTTCTACTTCAAATGAATGGCTCATTGATTCTGGAGCATCTTATCATATGGCTAAGGATCAAGCCATCTTTTCTACTATGCATGAATGTAACACCAAACAAATATTTGTTGGTGATGATAGATCTCTAAGTGTTGTAGGAGCTGGAACAGTTCCAGTAGATAATGGTCATTTTAGTGATGTACTATGTGTTCCAAGAATTTCCTGCAATTTGTTATCAGTCTATCAGATCACTCATTCTGGTGAAGGTAAAACTGTGACCTTTACACCTCACCAAGTTGTAATCAAGGATTTTAAAGATCCTCAACAGGTTCTAGCTACCGGAATTGTTGATGATATTACCAGGTTGTACAAGTTTAACAACTTTGGGTCATCACCTTTCCCTTCAGTTTTTGTTGCTCATAGTGATAACTTGAGCAAACTTTGGCATGAGCGATTTGGTCACTTAAATTATCGCTCATTGCAACAACTATGTAAAGAAAATATGGTGACAGGTCTTCCGATGGTATCTTGCAGAGATGGTGTTTGTTCCGGTTGTGTACTCGGAAAACATCATCGGGACAGTTTTGACAAACGTGCCTCTTGGCACGCCTCGGTTCCCTTGGAGCTTGTGCATAGTGACTTGTGTGGTCCTCTTCCATCTGCTTCATTTTCTGGTTTCAAGTATTTCTTAACTTTCATTGATGATTACACCAGACGCACTTGGGTTTATTTCCTAAAACTTAAGAGCGAAGTATTTAACATGTTCTTGGCCTACAAGGCCCTTGTTGAAAAACAATCTGGTCATCAAATTATCAAGTTAAGATCTGACAATGGAGGAGAATATGTTAACAAACAGTTCACTACTTTCTGCACTGAACAAGGCATCCAACAACAACACACTGTTCCATATACACCACAACAAAATGGTGTAGCTGAGCGGAAGAACCGCACTTTAAAAGAAATGGCAAATTGTATGATCCAATCTAAGGGACTAAGTCTTCAATTTTGGGCTGAAGCCATAAATTGTGCAAATTACATAGTTAATCGCACCCCCACAAAAGCATTACAAGGTATAACACCGGAAGAAGCATGGAGTAAAGTTAAACCTGATGTAAGTCACTTTCGTGTGTTTGGTAGTGAAGCATGGGCTCACATTCCGGATGAAAAACGGAAAGCATTGCAGCCTAAAAGTGAAAAGTGCATATTTGTTGGATATTCTGAAGATGTAAAAGGTTATAGACTTCTTCAACCACCTTCTCATGCTATAATCATTAGAAGAGATGTTAAATTTGATGAAAATATCTTGGCCTGCGAGCCTAACTCGGCGAGTGTGCCATCTTTGGCCTGCGAGCCTGATTCGGCGTTTGTGCCTTCTTCTTCTTCTTCCAACTTCCTTGACAGGTTTCCAACTCCAGTTTCTGATGATGACAGTGAGGATGAAAATCTACCTCCGCCTTCTCATGTTCCTCCAGTTGCACCAGCACAAGTGCTTCCTCGATGGGTCCGTTCAACATGTGAAGCAGCTGGTGATCTTGCCGGTGATCCTAGAGATCAACGTCGAACACGTTCTCAGTTTCAGCGAGCCTCTTCTCTTTTGGCTCAAGTTTCCGAGAATCATGATCCAGAAACTTTTACAGAAGCTTCAGGGAATCCAGATTGGGATGCAGCCATGGATGAAGAATATCGTTCCTTAATGGCGAACGATACTTGGGATCTTGTACCTCTTCCAAAAGGAAGAAAACTTGTCAGATGTAAATGGGTCTACAGAACTAAGTATGCATCAGATGGAAGTGTTGAAAGACTTAAGGCAAGGTTAGTTGCCAAAGGTTTTTCTCAAGTTGAAGGGATTGACTACAATGAAACCTTTGCTCCCGTCGCCAAAATGAACTCCATCCGCCTTGTTCTTTCCCTTGCAGCCTTACACAACTGGGAAGTCCATCAAATGGATGTCAAGTCTGCCTTCTTACATGGTGATTTACAGGAGGAAATTTACATGGAACAACCTCCTGGCTATGTTCAGAATAACTCTAGCCTTGTCTGTCGCCTTAAGAAATCCTTATATGGCCTTAAGCAAGCTCCTAGAGCTTGGTATGCCAAAATGGATAACTTTCTCCTTGACACTGGTTTTTCTAGATGCCATTCTGACCCCAATGTCTATACCAAGAAAGTAGGAAACCATCTCATCATACTTGTTCTATATGTTGATGACCTTATTCTTACTGGTAGTGACCCTAAGCTTATAACCCATGTGAAATCCAGTCTTAAACAAACTTTTGAAATGTCAGACTTAGGACATTTGCATTATTTTCTTGGTCTCCAAGTTCTGCAAACCAAAGAAGGAATCTTTCTTTCTCAGTCTAAGTATGCTTGTGACCTTCTTCGTCGCTTTCACATGGAAGATTGTAAACCAGCCCCTTCTTCCTTCCAGTCTGGAGTCAAACTTTCTGCCACTTGTACTTCACCTGAAGTAGATGCCACATTGTATCGTCAGCTTGTTGGTAGTCTTTTATACTTGACTCATTCCCGTCCTGACCTTTCCTTTGCCGTTGGTCGAGTTGCCCGTTATATGCATACACCTCATGAAAGTCACTGGAAAGCAGCTAAAAGAATACTTCGATATATTCGAGGTACAGTTCAGTTTGGGATTCATTACAGTACAGGGGGGAAACCTTTGTTGGTTGGTTTCACTGATTCAGATTGGGCCGGCGATCCTGATGATCGAAAGTCTACTGCAGGTTATGTTTTCAGTCTGGGATCTGGACCTATTACTTGGGCTTGTAAGAAACAACAAGCTCTTGCTCTTTCTTCAGCAGAGGCAGAATATCGAGCAGCAGTTAATGCCAGTCAGGAAGCTTTATGGCTTCGACAGATCCTTTCAGAGTTTGGATTCGAGCAGCAGCAGCCTACTCCACTTTGGTGCGACAATCAAAGTGCCATCAAGCTTGCCAAAGATCCAGTTCTACATCAACGCAGCAAACACATTGAGCTACATATGCACTTCATCAGAAATCTTGTTCATGATCGGGTTCTTGAAGTGCTCTTTTGCCCTACAGATGATCAAGTTGCAGACATCTTCACCAAGTCTCTTACAGAAGCGAAGTTTTCTAAACTTCGATCTATGTTAGGAGTTCAGGAACTTGTCATTAAGGGGGGATAGGCTCTAATGCCTCCTTCCTTCTCCTAATAGTGTCACTTTGTAAATCCTTCAATCCTATCCCAAGTTGTTCTTAAGGGGGGATGTTAGGATATTTAGACACTTAGGAGTTAGTTAAGATCAACTTGTGTAATATATCCGTTAGGGATAGTGTGTTTCTTTAGTATGCATTAGTATGCATTTGTAAATACTTAATCCGACGGTCACAATATGTTTCCGACATAGAGTAATCCGACGGCTCAACTTCACTTAGATCATACCTAACCTTGATCCGTGGCTTAACACCCGATTGGTCCATGATCTCTATTT
Organism: Larix kaempferi; assembly: GCA_027924585.1. Taxonomy (NCBI): domain Eukaryota; kingdom Viridiplantae; phylum Streptophyta; class Pinopsida; order Pinales; family Pinaceae; genus Larix; species Larix kaempferi. The sequence continues at coordinate 1,690,180 of BSBM01000834.1, read as the reverse complement.
AAAGAGCATGGAGGGTCATTGTTTAGTTGATCGATTATGAGAAGCTCATTTGTAACTTTCTTTCTTTGCATAATAAATTGTCCCGTAGAAACTATTTGGCCGGGGCCGTGGAGTGTTTCCCTCAAGAGGGTTTAAACCACGTCAAAACATCGGTGTGTTGATCTGTGATCTGTTTGTGTGAAGTGGTTGCTCTTGGTGTTCGGTCCTTTGGTAGTACCCTGTGTACCCGAACAAAATAATGACGGTATTTCTGCAGTGCAAATACCATACCTAATGCATCTCATTTAGTAGTGGAGTAATTTCTTTCAGCCTTATTCAGCTTCCGATTGCTGAACGCATTAGGATAATCCATTCCATCTTCTCCAGGTCGTGTTAAAATAACGTCGACTGCTATTCCAGACGCGTCAATGTGCACATGAAATTTCATCGACCAATTTGGAAATCGGAGGATAGGTGCTTTGACCATTTTTCTCTTCAAGGTGTTGAATAAACTATCACACTCCTCCATCCACCTGTATTCCCGATCTTCTTTTAACAATTATTCGAGAGGGTATGTCATATCAGAGTAATGTCTGATGAACTTTCTATAATACCCCATATGACCCAACAGGATCCGCACTTGCTTCGGATTGACTGGAGGCTTTAGGTCGAGAATAATTTTTATCTTTGCAAAATCGACCTTGATTCCTTCTTTCCATACTACATGGCCCAACAAGATACCCATAAGTGTCACAAAGATGCACTTTTTAATGTTCACCGATAACTGAATCTACTGACAACGTTCCAATAACAGTCGAAGCCATTTGCAATGATCTCTTAGCATTGTGTAGATTGTCCAGTCGTCAAAGTAGACAGCCATAGTTTTGTAGATATATTCTTGAAACGCTTTGACGACAATCCGAGAAAAGACCGCTGGTGCGTTCTTCAGACCAAAGGGCATGACTTTGTATGCGAATGACCCAAACTCGCACACGAATGTAGTCTTTTTCTGATCTTCTTTAGTGATAGGTACTTGATTGTACCCAGAGAATCCATCCGTGAAGGAATAACACTCGTGCCCTGCAACTTCATTAATAATCTCATCCGTGAAAGGAGTTGGAAAAGGGTCTGTAAGTGTTACCTTGTTCAGTTCGTGAAAGTCGACATAGATTTTCAGTCCTGTTGGGTCATGCTTCTTTGGCTGAACAACCATTGGGGTCGCCCACTTTGATTGGTCGATATGATGTATAATTCCCGCTTCGAACATGCTATCAATCTCCTTTTTAACAATGTCTTTATACTTGTGAGCAAGCTTATAGGGTCTTTTCTTTAGTGGTCTGGTGTCTAGTTTGATATCAATTTTTATTTCTCCCATCTCCTGCACAATTCCTTTCAGGTCTTTGTAATCCTGAGCAAATACATCCTGAAATTTCTTGAGGAGATTGGTGATTTCTGTCATTTGTTCTTCATTCCTGTAATCGCCAATTTTTTCCATTTTCGATCGGTCGTCATTTGAAATATCTACTCCTTTTGTTTTGATTTTTGCGTCCATCCATTCTGGAGCACAGTTGTCATTTATTGGTCTTTCACCTTCCTTAATTTGTGTAAATGATGGCGGAAAGTCTTTTTTCCGATAACCTTTCTGGTTCATCTTTCTTGACAATCTCTATCCTAAAGATTGTTTTTACCTGCTTCGACATGCTCGGGTGATCCTATCTCCATTGAAAAGTTTCCCGACTGACTTCTCTATTTCTAAGCTTAGTCTTGTCAAATGCCGGTTTTCTGTCGACGTTATGTTATAGTAGGTGGTAGGTTTGTGAGCAGTCTGCTTCTTTTTTGCAAGTGCTAGATTTTCTGTCGGCTGTAGAAATTCTTTGATATGTTTATTCGCTTCGACCAACTTTTCCTCCTTTAGGGAAAACTGGAAATCATTGATGAAATTTTCTTTAAAATCTTTCCAAGTGAAAGTTTCTCCTCTTGCCTATTCCATCTTGTACCATTTATTGGGAAAATCATCCAGTGTGTTGGGGAAGAGGTGAGGCCATGCCCTTTCATCTTCATAGCCCAGTTTTCTCCATTCTTTTTCACAACGGTCGATGTGGACTTCAGGATTTTGTCCTTGTGTGAACATAGGGATGTCGGCCTGAGTCATCAGCGTCTTTCCTCCAAATCTTTCTACAAAAAATGTCGATGCGGTGTTCCAAGTTTGAAGTTTCGACTAATGGGTATCCCACCGTCTCGCAGCTTGACCAGTGAATATCTCAACCAGACTTTTTAGTCAGCCTTGCTCTCTGACATGTTTTGAGACTTGTTCGACATGTACAGCAGGGGAATCACGTTACTTGTATCTCAACGTCGGATTACATGTTTGTGAATTTCTGTCTGGTACAAGAGTCGTATATGCTCGCATTTTTCACTCAAATATATTTGGTGTGTATGATATTGAGAGACAGTTCTTCATTTTCTTCTTTGAGATTGCTTCCACCGTCCAACATTCTTTTGCATGAAGATCATAATTCTCTATCTGCCAGTCGCAGAGCTCTGCATCAGAATTATATCCGAGTGAAACAAGATCTCCAAGGTGAAGCTCTCCTTGGAAATTTGGTTCAATATGGTCTTCGTTATTATCTATTCGATAGAGATGTTGAATATCATTATCTACTTCTGCAGGTTCTGACCATGTTTCTCCCTAAGATGGGAAGATAGGTACAATAACCTTCTGACCGTTTCCTTTTAGCTTGACGCGAATTTTATCTAAGGAAATTGAAGCTTTCATCTTTTGCCCCCAAGGTCAACCGACCAAGGATGGGAAAGAACTTGCATCATCTTTGGGGTTAATGATTTCAAAATCAACTATTGTGGTGATGCCCTTAAGGATGTTTCGAATCCATTCCATACTCCGATCGACTCAATAAGCCCTTGATCTGCGAGCTTAAGATAAATTCCTGATTCCTGTAATTGTGGTTGACCGAGTTGGTCCCAGGTATCACGAGTCATGATATTCATTTGTGAGCCAAAGTCCAGTACGACTTGTCGTACATGGTAACCATTTATGTCAAGGTCGACCAATAGGTTAGCATCATTTTTTTCTTTTTGGTTAAGTCATAAAAAGTTTTTGGTTTGTCTTTGCACGACATGTTTATGCTTGAATTTATGCAACAGGTCGATTATTTTTCCTACAGCTTCATCATTTGTAATCAAATTGAACAATTCATTGAGTGCTTCATGTCGGTTTTCTTCAATATCTCTGCGGGCTGCCAATTCACAAAATATGTCGGATGCATTCTTATACACAGATTTTTGTTTCACAGGATTTGGATAATCCTCTTTGGTCACTGTTTTACTTATCTGTGGTTTATCTTGACCAATGTGGGTACCTTGTCTAGTAATGATTTGCAGGTTTTTAGTACGAGGCACATCATATTTAGGTACACAATATAAGAGATGAACATTCTTTTTATTATTAATTTTTTCAATCATGGTAGGGCAATCCTCTAAAGTGATCGCCTACCGCACACTTTGTACAAAACTTAAGATCAGTTCTTTCTTTGTATGGGCATTTTGCATGCCGATGATCTTCACTAAGACATGTAAAACATAAACCAAGTTGGTTAGGTCGGGGACCACGACCACCACCGCCACGACCACGACCCTGGTATCCTCCACGCCTGTTATAGCCGTCATATCGTCGATCATATCTGCGGTCATTATATCTGGGATATCTATCATTTCTATTCCGATTGTATCGGTCATTTATTCCATCATTTCTGTCAAACCTTTCATTTCCTGTATTTCTGTCGTTATGCTACTCGACAGAGTTTGCCTTTTATACTACATGGTAATTATGTCGATTCTTCAAATTTAGATGACATTCATCAATCGAATGGGTATTGACTTCGCATATTTGACACCACTTTGATTTCTTGTTCTTCAGATTGTACGGGCAATCATTTGTGGAATGCAAGTCATATTCTTTACAGAGATCGCAAAAGCATATGGTTTGAATAAGTTTGACTTCTTGTCGCCGATCCTCAATTCGACAAGAATCTTTAGTTTGTCTTGCAGTTTGACATGTAGTACACCATAGCTCCAGCCCTTTCAAAGTCATACTTTGAATTTCTTGCTCCATACTTTCAAGGTGTTCATCGGCATGTCTGTCCATGGAGACCAAAGGATATTCGTCGTCCATTTCAATCTCCAGTGCTGCCTTCAATGCTTTTGCATAAGTATTGACACTCTATCGACGTACATGTATTTTAATTTTACTTATGAGACCGACAATGAACCATTTAATTAATAACTTTTCTTTGATCTCATAGTCGTTTTTTCTCAAGAGGTCTTTGAACCTCTTATCATATTCCTTGACAGTTTTTGTCGGCTTTTGGACTGTTGTCTTCATTCGTTCGGCTGCCAGATATTTTGCATCTTCTATCATGAAAAAGGCCAGAAAACTTTGCCCAATTTGATCCTTAGTTGCATTTGGTATTTTTGCAATATATCCCATATACCATGTCAATGCTCTTTTTCTCAAAGAGCCAGCAAACTGAGCCAACTGTCGTTCTTCGCTGGTGACTTGGTTGGCCGTCCATATTGCTTCACACACGAACCAATGTCTTGTCGGATCTTCATCGCCTTCATAAAATGGAAGGTGTGATGTCAAGTGCGACATGTTTGCTGATGTATTGATTTGAGAATTAGATGGTGGAGTAGGTGGATTATTTATGCAACCAAAATTTGGTGCTTCTTTGACTTCAATTAGCTGTTTATCAGGACTGGGTTCTCTATCTTCAGAACCAATGTCTCGAACTTCTTCTGTTTTTCCAGGTCTCAGAATTTTGTCTTCTTTTGCTGCTTCTGTCGAAATCCAGGTAAAGTTCTGCTCGAACGGGATTTCGCTAATTCTCATATTTTCCGAAGTACTCTGCGAGTCACTTAACTTTTGTATTGGCAAGGGGGGTGCTTCTTCATGTTCTGAGTACATTAGATGAAAGCTTCTGTTTGAAAATTTGGGTTGAAAAGACACCCAATTTTCTTCCTCGGGTCGATGAATCAATAATCTATTGACTTCATCACCTTCTTCACTACGATGCCTCCAAATTCCCGACTAGACAGCATGGAGACCAATATTTTCTTCGACAATTTCTTGCACTCGGACACTTTGTGTTAAATGAAATGGAGAAGGAGGTGTTACCATCTCAGGTATCTGAACTTGGAGATCTCTACCACGATCTATCCACAAGTCTTCATCCATTGGCGACAGGTCTTCTTTGACGCCCCGATCATCACGGGCTTGAATCGACTCTTGCAGCTTTCCCTCTACATCTGTCACGACACTTGATCCTCATTTACTCCAGAGCGCATTTGCCTACTCCCTTAGCTCTTCACGCTGCTGTCTCCTTTTTTCTCTTTCAATTTTTTGAGTATCTAGAGTGCTTTTATGACTCATGGTCCTATCTTTGTCGGATTTACGTCCATTGCTGGTCATGTCACCTTGTCATATGTCGTTTTTCATCAATATTGGTACATCAGAACATGTTTCTCCACCCCCCCCCATGCCGGCCCGAAGATTTCTAGACCACTGGGGAAGTACAGACCATGATTTGTTCAAAAAGAATTCCCATTCGTGCTCTTTTACAAATCATTCCCACTTACGTTCTTTCTCCTCCCAATTAGAGTTTGGAAGGGGCGGGAGTAGCAACGGTCGTGTCTCGACAATATGCGCAATGCCTTTGTCGATAAAAAAATTGAATAATAAGGTTGGCAGGGAACATAGAAATTGATCAGCTAGCTCAGTGAAGAACTTTTTTCTAACTTCGTCTACAGAGACGCGGTCCTCAATCGCTTTCTCTTCATAGAAGTCGTCCACAATTTTTTCGCACCATTCCGACAGATTCATGCATCCTCCGTTGATCAACTTCGACAACAACTTCCGCTCTGCTTCATCAACTGGTCTTTTCATCCAGTAGCTTTTTCAGTGCGGTCGACACGGACTCTACAAATTTCTTATGGGTCTCGGAGAAGAATCTTTCCCTCGCTTGGGTAATTGTCAGCTTGTTCCGTCGCGCATAATTCTGCAGGTAGTGCATGATTTTCTTCACCCACCAATCCTTAATCTCCTGTTCTAAAATCATGTGTCATGCTCCTATTTCTGAATGCATCATCCGGAAACAGAACCAGATGTTGTAGTCCCAGGGGTCATGTGGTTACCAGAGATACATTATATATTATAAGCAAGCACAATGATACAGATACAAGAGACAAGAGACTGATAGAGAGAGATAAGCACAAGCTTTTATTACTAGCAAGAGAAGAACGCTACATAGAATAGATCATAGTTAACCCATACACTAGCTCAACAGCATATATATATATATATGTTTACATTCAGTTATATAATGGTATTATCGGCGCAACCGACCGACATATCCCGACTAGTCGACACAGCTTGTCGACTTACATTGCAAGTGGTTGAGCGGAGAGCCTAGTCGACAGGCTGACCTAGGATCCTCCAATAAAAGCCAATGAAAAAATAGGTAGAAGATTGCACAGTACTCAAAGTATCGGCAAAAGAAGTTGTCGATCAGATTAGAGTTGCATATGATTATTTCAAGCTCCAAATAAACACACTAGAGGTGTCCAGCTGAGGTCGCTCGAGGGCGAGCCACAAGTTTGTGTTGGGGGCTTGATGGAACGGGGTTAGAGCCAATGAAGTGCGGAAGCCGACAGTGACGAAGGGGTCATCAGCGAAGGAAAGGACCATTCGCGAAGGATAAAAAGCCGACGAAAGCGCAAGTTTTGGTCAAAGTTAGTTAGATTTGGTCATTTGGACCATTTTGTAACCACCTTAGGCGTCTATAAATATAAACACAAATTGTAATAGATAGGAATCAATGCTATAATCGAAGAAGATAGAAGATCCATTGGATAAGTTGTATTTTTCTGCTTTTGGCAAGTTTTGCTCTATATATATGGACTCGCGTTAAGTCGCTTGGAACTGTTCCTGCAAAGTTTATACCACATATTTTGAGATGAGTTAATGCATGAGGATGTTCAATTATGTCTTTGTTCTGTGTCTCTATTTGTGTCGCCATATTATGAATGATGAACATTATCCCAATGATGCGATTTGTTTAAGGTTTTCTTGCTCTGTCAATTAATCTGTGATGTAAGTTGATGCGAATGGTATTTACATTTTGTTGATGCGGATGTCGAATGTACATGTGAATTGTTAGTATAATGCGAAGGCAGCTATCTGGTTTCTGTAGCTACTAAGTAAGGGTTAATGCATGTTCTCTCCCTACTGTGGAAACTTGGTTTCTGCATCCCCCTTGAACATCTCAGGTGAGACCTCACTCGCTCTGCGGGTGTTGCTGGAAAAGGTAAAACCTTTCTGGGCCGATGCTTAAGGGTGTCTAGTTGGTGTTTGTTGACAGCAGTGCGAAGTGAACCCCTATCGATAGAACTATGCCAACAGAAGGTGATTTAGATAATTTAGGTGAATGTGTTCGGGGTTTAGCAGGATGTTTCCCCACTTCCTCCTCTTCCAACACTACATTGTATTCATCATCCTCTGCACCCTCTAAATCGTATGGTGCTTCCTCTTGATCCCCCTTTTATTACTCTAATTCCTCTTGATACCCCTTTTATTCATTTGCTTCCTCTTCTTCCAATCCTACTTCCTTTTCCAAAAGAGGTTTTTTTCTTGCCTACAATGGGCCCCATTCCATCTTCGATGGATCTATTTCAACCCCCTCTTTTTTTACTTCCTCGAGATATTCAAGAGATTCATATTTTTTACTAAAGGGGTTGGATGGACCAGAATGTGTTATTTTGCTAGTTGCTAACCCCTTGGTTTGTTGATTCCTGTGCATTTTAGATACTTACTAGAAAGAATATGGATTTGTTTCATTGGTTGGATTTTGAGACTACTTAATAGGGGGTTAGGATTCTTGAGCTCTTGGGAATCTCTTTGAAAAAATTTCATACTCATGATAGGAATTACATTTGAAATGAATATGCTCATATTCTAAGGATTACAAATGGATTAAGCCCTCTGTATTAAGTTGCACCACATTTGGAAGGCCCTTCTCCAAATTTATTTCCATGCAAATTCTAGCATAGAAGTAGATAAATCCTTTTGGCTTAGTTCAAATCAATAAAATGGCCTAACTTGTCTCCAATGTATTTGAGAATGGAGTCATACCATAAAATTATGGGGAGGTATGGTAGTTTGACCCACACAAGGGCTATAGAGATCTCTATTTCTACATCAAACCCAGGGTTCAATGAGAGAGGAACATTCCTTTGTATCCCATGAAATAAGGGTTGATATGAATATTAGATCTTTCTCCTCCTTATTGTTAAATGAAAAACTAAACAAGAAAAATATGGACCACAAGCAAAGTAGGATATCTTACCATTAACCTTGGGATCCCAAAGCTCTAAAATCCATACTTGAACTATTGGAGAACTAGGACAAAGAGCAATAAACTTGCCTATTAAATATCTCTCCTTAAAAAATGAGGGCTTTTATCCTTGGCTTCGAGGACGAATTGCCTAGGTTGGGAATAACTTTTGCACTCTTGATGAACTATATATAAATTAGTCACTTCTCATTAGATGATTTAGGGGCTCTAAGCAATGAAAGAAATGCCTCGGTCTTAGATTTTGTTGGGTCATATATACTGAAAATGAAAAATCCTTTGAACCTAATGGCAAACGCTTCTTAGGCTAACTCCTAAATTGTCCCTCAAAAAATTGCAAACAAATCCACAGCTCTAGGATTGATTAGGCATTGTTGATAGTTGGGATGGTTGAGTTCAAGGATAGCTAGGGTAAACCCTAGCCATGTGATGGAAGTGATTTGCTTCACAACTCGTTTAGCAATTGAAAAATTAAAGCTTTGTCCATACGTCCAAATGAAATATTCTATACATATAATTACATTATAAATTGTGGTCATATCCATACCAATTAGTGTATGGTCTTAAATATGACAAGAGGGTGGGCTTTGATCCACTTATGTGTGTGTAGGGAGTGCAATGGAAACCTCACGCATTCAACCACTGCCTTTTGGTGCCCCCATGGAAACCTTAGGGATTGAACCCTAATGGGAATTGAACTTTGGTAATTGATGAAAAACTCATCATTCCTCACTAGTGGATCCAACCCCTTTAAGCTAGTCCGATTATAAAATAATTAAAATATGAGCATAGGAATTAATATATTAACACAAAGAAAAGAAACCCCGACCAAATCAATAATAATCCCCAAAGAAATGAAGAGATATATAAATGCACATAAAGTGTATGTGTTTTCAAAGTCTATGATCCTTGGTTGATGATTAAGTAAGCTCTATATATATTGGGCTCATTAAGCACAAGAACTGCAAGAAGTTGTTAGCCCTTTAGAGACTTATGCATACAAGAGGAGGGAGTAGCCTTAGTGTAGAGGAAGTAGTTCACACAATTTTCTCAAGGTGAATTTTTGTTGGATAAGATGACAAAATATGTCTTCCACAATTGGGGAAGCCAAATTTTGAATTAAAAGATAATGTTATAGAAATTATTGAAAAAATATTGAATGCATGAGAGAGGTTATTAAGAACAAAATTAATATATTCATGGTCCAGTTTTCCTTTACCACCACTTGTAAGAATGCATGCTTTCAAATTCTTGAAACTAGAAATGTACTCCTCAATAGTAGCAAAATTCACCATTTTGAGGTTGGAGAGCTCAGTTTCAAGTCTATTGATTTGAGTGGTGTCACTACACCAAATTATGCATGAAAGGATTCACAAACATGCTTTTCATAGTTATTGTTTGTGTGATGCGTAAGAATAGGTTCCTTATATAGAGTGATCATTCTGAGGGTTTTCATCCTTCTTCATACATACAAGAGTCATATATGTCATCAATTGCAACAGGAAGTGGCTTCTACAAATACATCCATAAACCTTTACTATGAAGTAGAGATTCCATCCAAACAACCCATTTATGTTAGATAACCTGGTTGAGACAAGAAAAAATCCATTTAACATCCATGCTTATCATAATACCATTGCATATCAACAACAACTTGTGGTTGCAATAAGAATAAAAAAGAGTGTGTTTCCCTTGATGAGGTGTCAAAATTAAATTAGTTCCTTAAATTGTCCAAAACACCAATAAAAAACAACTAACTAGAGGTGCATCAATGAAAATAAGTGTAAAAATCCTAAAAATTGGCCATTGTCTAAAAAATAGGGTGTTGAAAACATTAATTTCATACACATGTATATGTGTGTGTGTGTGTGTGTGTGTACATGTATACATGTATATACATACATATATATACATGTATACATATACATATATATATATATATATATATATATACACGTGTATATATATATATATATGCATACATATATATATATCATACATATGTATGTATATATATACATGTAGATGTATATACACATGTATATATGTATGTATACATGTATACATACATATATATATACATATATACATGTATATACATACATATATATACATGTATATATATATATATATATATATACACACATTGAAATGGAGTTGAAACCCTAATTTCATATCCAAACAAAAGCCTCAAAGAGTTCCACATAGAGGAAGATAAATACACACTAACTTTGATACAATGTTAGAAATGATGAGGTAGAGGTGTTACACCTAAAATCTTACCATGATGAGCTTCAGTCTATACATCCTTAAAGTTTTCTTGACTAAGTCATTGACCTGGAAGAGATATAAACCCATTAATACTAGGTTTTGAGAGGTCGTCGCAGGCTGCTCTCATGCAACCTGCGACGTCGCATCTTTCTGTCTTGCAAGGTGCGATGATGTCAGTTAATAAATAAAAATAGTTCCTTCGAGCCCATTCTCAAATCTAGCTGACATGGATCTCTATCCCTGACCTTTTGGGAGAGCTGGCACTCGGTTCTTAACCTCTTAGAAGGACCCCCTATCTCTCTCCTACCATATCTCAACCTACTCTATCTACTTAGTCCTATATAAGTGAAGCTCACTCCCATTCCAAAGGGAGAAATTCTATAGTGTCTACATGCTAGTGAAATCATCTTGGAGAGATCTCTACTCATCCATTGAGAGACTCACACTTCCTTGGGAGGATATGGAATTGGCTTGGATGGAGAAGGATTACTTCGTTAAGCTCTGGTTGTAGTTGTTCTCTTCTATGTACTTTCCCTATTTTTACAGTAATATAAATGCTTTCCACCAATATTGTTGTGTTGTTTACCTGCTTAATTATTTACTTAGATCTGTTATCATTTAGATGCTTTTACTTGTTTGTCTTGTTTTGTGTATCTTGGCAGGTCTTGCAGCTTAGATCTGGCGTCCGCGAGACATGGAACAACATCCAGGAGAAATGACTACAAACTTAAGGTAAGAAATCTAATAACTTGATCCTTAACTAGATATAGGAAAGTGGTTTATAGTCTGTTCTATTTGTTCTAGACTCACATTGAGCTAGGGAGATCCGACTCGCGTCTGCTCGAGTGGATTGTCCATCAAACAAATTTGGCGACTCCACTAGGGAAGAACATTGTTTTGTAGTTGTCAATTTGAATGTCATTTTCGATTGATTTCTTGTTACAAGCCATTTTATTTGTCATTTGCCTCTTAAATTGGTTTCACCATCAGATCTTCACTTTGAAGAGTTTGATTACCTTCCTTTGAGTTTGTACTTCTCATTTCAAATCATTTCATTGCTCATTGTTGGTTCATTTTTTAACTTAGATCTCGCCTGTCGCACTTGGTCAGTGGACTCAAAGCGACAATGTGTCATTTTTTATCTTTGTTCTTTGTCTGTGGGCCCATCGTCGTAAAATTTTCATTGGTCTACTGCGACACCGGTGCATTTCCCACATTGGTAAACTGTGACGTCGCACTGTGTACAACCACAGACTACGCCGATCTACCAAAATTGCCATACAGGCACCCCTTCTCCATTTCTGATTTGAGTTTTGGTTTGTGTGCAAACTCCCTCTGTACTGTAAGATCCAGTCAGAGACCCCAGTTTGATTTGTGTGATTGAGTTGTTTGGTTTATTTTGGAGTTGATTTGGGTTCCATCTTGGACAAGTCTGAGATTTGGTAGTGGTGGACACTTTGGTATCCCCCACCTGCATCCATTCACCCTTGCATTCCCTCCTCTCCTTGCCGGATCTGGTCATTGTATTGGATCAGTTTCCAGACCTCATTTGCATACATTTTTGAGCTTTGCTTGCTTTAGTGCTGCTTGTTACTGATTTATTTTGAGTGTTCGTGTGTATTTTTCAGTCCATTGAATGCTTGTCTTTTCTTGAGATTTTCTGAGTATTGGAGTGCTGCAAGTAATCTTTTCATTTCGGTATTTATGTTTAAGAACATCGCTCTCATCAAATGGTTATTTTGATACATCCATTGAAAAATCAAAAGTACTTTATTTCCATCATTTTTCAAGCTCGTTTGGAGAATTGTACATGCATTGGAATGTCTTATTTGTAGATCTTTTGGAAAAGTTGAAAGAGAATTGGATTATTTGGGTTTTTCACGAATTGTGAGTTTCTCATTTTCTTGAAAGATTCGAATAGATATCAAGTTTTGCAAAAGTAGTTCCATGCTTGGAAAGTTAAATGCATCTTTTGGTTTTTATGCTTTTAGGCCATTGTAGTGAAAGTGAAAAGCTTGCATACTCTACTTAGAAACTCTCTCTTTTCATCCCTTAGCATCATTTTTGTTTTGAAAAGATAAAAGGAAAAAGGAAAAATGCTTTGATTTGGCTTAGTAGTGTTGTGTTGCTTTTTGTGTTTCGCTTGAAAAGGAAAATAATACTTCATAGTCATTTTTTGGTAGATTTGGGATTGCATTGCATTGTGTTTCTTTGGTAAAAAATTGTAAAGAAGTTTGTCCCTCCCATATATAGAGTTCATCAAAAGAAAAGTGTATTTTTGCATGTAGTTAGGACCTGCATTATGTTTACGATTATGCACTCACCTCATGCATTCACCTAACCGTCCAGATAAAATTAACGGTAGAACTAGGGTTAAATTTTTAGTAACTTGTGTGTAAGTTAGAGACGTGTTCCAGCGTCATTAAGCGTGGTAGCTATCGTTATTTGCCAGGACTGTATTTCGGGGGTATTGTAGTCTTCCATGTACTTATCGGTATATCGAGCTCTTTCACATACCCACCAAGTACCACACGTACTTGGCGTATATCGAAAGGTGTTTCACGTACTTGGTAGTATATCGAAAGGTCTTGTGTCGTACGGTTGTGCATTAGACAACACCACTACGGATTTGAGCTCCCATGTACCTTGCGTATATCGGGAGACACCACTAGGATTCCTGAAACCAATTGATTTAACCTTTTGGCCATCTTGGCAGAGCAATACATCGAGAACAACACTCGGGGAGATTACTACACACGTACCATCCAGGTAATCAGGTATTCAGGCAAGGGTATGGTCCCAATCCTCCTTGTCGCGTTTTACTGCTGGACCCTGTGGTATATAACGATTTGCAAAGCCTTGAAAATCCTATGGGGTTCCAGACCTTTGAATCCACTCTTATAACATAAGTTTTCTTGTGGCCTTAGTTTGTGTAGGGTTTGGCTAGTCTATTTTTCTTTTGTTTAGCTTTCCTTAGGAGAAACTTTCGTTTCAGTCACTCTGGCTAGCTTTCCTTGGAGAAGGTCTCGTAGAATTCAGAACTTGCCACCTTAATATCCCCTTAACCAGGAGGTAATTTTGAGGGTAAGAATGGACCCACAAGACAGGGTCGTGTCACCCGAAGTGGAAAACCCCACGTTGAATGTTGGCACATATGTTTCCTCCAGATTCACCTGCCTCTCATACCCCACAGGGTGAAGAAGCACAAACTTCTACTTCACAAGACCTACCTCCCATTTTCCCGAGAGAGCTTGGATAGTTGGAATGGATAAATTCACCCCAGGACGGCCCTTCAGCAGCTGCTGGTCCTTCAGTGGCTTATTGGACATATTATCTAGGCCACCCAGTGGCCCATTTTTCCGTTGCATCGCCGCCTAACTGGACCACTCTAGAAGGCACTCCGTCGACTAACTGGCCTAATTCTGCCGAGCTTCTCGCACCTCTTCGTGAGCGCTTGGATCATTTACGTTCCTTGGGTGATGAAGCTCAATGACAACATCTAGCATATAGGGTCAGGTTTAGATAAATATCGATTCACACGGTATCTTTTGATTCACTGGAAGCATCCATCCACAACCTGACCATCAGTGAGACTGGGAAACCCTCACAGGAGCCCAACCCTACTACCCAACCGGTTGAAGCACAACAGTCCAACACACCTGTGACCACCACGGTTATGTTACCTGCTCCTCCTCCACCTCAAAATTCGAGAGGAGGATACTCTTTACCCCCTACCTTCCTTAAAAGTAATGTTAATCCTACGGTGAATAATCAACAGTGTTGGGTCAACCTTTACTTAGTGGTCAGCAAGTTGTTGCTGGGGGGAAACCCCCGTCTCTTAACCATAATATTGCAGCAGGAGTTCCCATCGGTCCTTCCGTTGGAAATTCCTTACCTCCTGGACCTTCCACTACGGGACTATCCCATGTTGGGGGACCATCCAACGTCATTCAACCTCCATCGAGTCAAGCATATCTAGGTCATCTTAACCCTGTGCCGTGTCAACTTAATCCCAGAAATACACTCTATGGGGTACCTTACCCCAGAAACCTTTACACTCTATGGGGACAACAAAATGTGTTACAACATGGACCCCCACTTACAGTCCCTCCACCCCTGTTTAGTCCACCCCACCTCCCATTGGAGGCAGCGGGAACCCACATAACTCTGGAGGAGGCGAACCTCTCCCTTCTGGCAGAGGACCACCTCATTTTGGTCATCATGGCCCACTCCCCCTGGTGGTGGTGGAGGACCATCCCATCCTGGTGGTGGTGGAGGACCATCCCATCCCGGTGGTGGTGGTGGAGGACCCTCTCATCTTAGTGGTGGTGGTGTAGGACCACCACCCTACTATGGTGGAGGTGGCGGAGGAGGCTCTTACCCTTCTAGTGGTGGTGATGGCCCACCACCCCCTCCCGGTAGAGGTGGCTCACCACCCCCTCCCAGTGGGGGTGGTGGAGGCCCACCCTATTTTGGTGGTGGTAGGGGACCACCACCTCCTCTTGGTGGAGGTGGTGGCATCCCATTCTACCTTGGCGGTGGAGGTGGAACCCCACCATTTAGAGGCGGCCCACCCCTTCCCGGCGGCGGAGTCGGGACCCTGCCTTATGGTAATGGGTCACCTTATTATGGTAATGGACCACCTTACTATGGAGGCGGACCTACATTTGGTCCGGGTGGCCTGTACCCCTATGGCCAGTTTCTTCCTGGAACACCTTATGGTCAGTCGATACAAGGTCCCACAGGTCCTTACACACCTTATCAGTACTATCAGTACCTGCAGCCTAATCCGCTGCTGCCCTTTTTGGCTACTTTGGACCTACCCGACTTGTCTCGCCTGACCAATGACCCCATCTACCACAGAAATAATTGGCCACCCATTCTGGTGAAACTTCCATCAAATATCCCAAAATTTGATGGCAAGCCGGGTGAGGATCCTAAAAACCATGTGATGACATACCACTTGTGGTGTTCATCCAACTCCTTGATGGATGACTCGATCCATCTTAAGTTATTTCAAAGGACTCTCATTGGTTTGGCTGCCAAGTGGTACATTGAACTACCACCCCATTCTTTTCTTGATTTTGGTTCTCTTGCTATGAATTTTTTGACTCATTTCTAGCTGCCAATACGGTATGAAACTGGTACCGAGATTTTAACCTCAATTCGTCAAAATACTGCTACTCACATCTCAGATCATATACATGAGTGGCAGAGGAGACGACGTCTCATTAAGGCTCCTATTCCAGACCAACTCCTAGCAGATTGGTTTACGAAGTCTCTTATCCCTACCATAGCACGAGATGTTGCCATGGGAGGCGCTGTCACTGAGGAATAAGCCATCGCCCGTGCCCACTTTCTAGACTTAGTCTATGCTCAATCTAGCACGTTGTTTGATATCCTTCCTGATGCACCCCACAGCATGTACGACCCTGCGAAACCACCTAAGGGACCCCAAGCTGATGGCATCATTAGATCCCTTAACACCCAACCTTCTTCTCAAACTGTTGGTTCATCAAACCCCCAAGGTTCTTCCCCATCACCAACACAGGCTAGTCATGACACCACCAAATCATCCACTCATGTTGTCACCGAAGAAGTGAATTCTGTTTCATCAGCTTCACCTCAAAAGTCTAGTGGTGGGAAGAAGAACAAAGGGAAACCTAAGAAATCTTCCACCCAGCAGGAACATAAGAGCACCCCTGATGACACCAAACAAAAAAGGAAGTTGAAGTATCCTTGTCTACTGTGTGGTGATGACCACTTTTCTAAAGATTTCCCCCATAGAGACGAAATTCAAAAGTTTCTTAAGGGAAAACCCACACCCACAGTTCTCAACTATCCCTTCCCTGCTCAAAATCAACAGTTGATCGCTCACACTTCTCCTTCCCAAGGAGAAGCATCCACCACCGCACATGTTCTCATTATGCGTAGCGAGACCATCAACTTGAACACCCGTTCTCGTTCATATGACTTTGTTTCGGCAAAGGAACCTATTGGAAGTAATACTGAAAAATCTTCCACTTCGATTCCCGATGTCACCGTACCGGTTTCTCCTTTCACCATTGAGAATCCCTCTTTCGAGTCAGTGTTGCGTCCACCCAAGAGCACGATTAGAAAATCGGTTTTCAATCCTAATGCTCGGGCTGCTCAAAACTACAATATTGTAGAGGAGCTAGCACAAGCTCCTTGTGCTATGTCGATGCTCGAAGTCTTGCAAAACTTCCCTAATCAGCGCAAGACTCTCCTCGTTGCCATCGGTGTAGTTGACCCGGATTCATCGAACAGCATCATGTTCCCACTGGAATACTTTAAACCGAGGCTCTCCCATCAGTTGGCATTTCAAGTTTCCACAAACATTAGTGGGAAGACAATCCATCATACCGTTTTGGACCAAGGTGCCTCTACTTCAGTCATGTCGATCTCATGCTGGAGAGCCATCGGCTCTCTTGAGTTGAACTGTTCTCCTACCACTTTGAGAGCCTTCAACGGACGTGGCTTTCAACCTCATGGGCTATTACAAGCTTTAGCAGTCGAGTTGGGGGGAAAGACCGCAACCATTAACGTGGAAGTGGTCGCTGCTCCATTAGATTACAACATTTTGCTTGGTCGTAATTGGTTTTACGCCATGACTGCGGTCGCATCATCTGTCTTCCACATAGTACAATTCCCTCATCAAGGCCAAATTGTTACTGTCGACCAACTGTATTTTTGTACACCTGACACCGCTACTCGCCCGGGCGATAACGTTCCTTCGATTGGACAATATTTGCATCAATATGGGAGCGTGGGGGTCGGCCTCCTTAAGGAATCATCCCTTATGGGCGTCTTTCCTACTTCGGATCCCCCAAATCATGTTGCCACGGTGAACATGATCTCCTCGCAGATTTCATCTATCCCCAACTCCACTGATTCGTGGCTTGTACCTGATGAAGCCACCACACACCTGATTGGAAATGTTATGCCTCTGTCACCCACTGAACTCACATACAAGGCTATCCAGTCATCACCGGAGGACCACTTAGATGTGGCCTCCACCTCCTGTTCTCTACAACGGACATCATCCGATCCTCTGCTACGGACTTTTCATTCTGACAAGTCCATTATGGAAATCATGAGTGCAGATGATCCTCCGTGGGAATACCTCCATCATCGTTCGTCTTTCCTTCCCTTTTTGGATACTATGGAGAATAGCATTAGCACCATCTTTACACTGGATGTCTACTTTGGGTCTTTTTCCTCAATACTTACGTGTCAAACGAACTCTGAAGGCAACTTAGATAACATTGAGCCTACCACTTCGATAGACATTTTTGTTACTCCTGGTGTCGTGGAACACATTCGTTTAGGCCAGAAGTGTTCCCGTGAAGAATTCATTGCTTATACGGCCTTATTCAAGCGATTCTGAGACGTGTTCACTTGGACCTATGAGGAGATGCCTAGGATAGACCCCACCATTGTTTTACATGAAATTAAAACCTATCCCGATGTCAAACCTGTCCACCAAAAGTTGCGACCAGTACACCCTCGGAAGACTGCGGAAATCAAGGAAAATATTGAGAAACTCTTGAAGGCTGGCTTTGTAAAATTAGTCACAGTAGATCTAATGAACAAGTAAATCAATCACAACAGATGAACATGGAAAATATGATGTAAAACTGTGTAAAACATGCATAGTACTCAATATCCCAATAAGGGTGAATAATTACAATACAATAATCTGACAATGTGAGTGAGCAATTCGAATTGACTAAGAAGGTCATTTGAATCACTGAATGGAGTAGCTTGACTCCAACTAGGAGTCCTCATCATCAATCAGTGGTGGTCATCAATGCACAAGAACTAGTCATCCAGGTGTCAAGCTGAGTCTAACTGAGTGTGTCATGTGTAACTGAAGTGTGTAGCACTGATATAGGGAAGGAGACTCAGTGGAGGGCACATGAGAGGCTTAACTGAAGTCAGAACAAGTCATCTAGTCAATCTGGAGGTCCAACGGAGTGAAACAGTCAATCGGGAGTGAAACTAGCCTCAAATCAACGAGAATCGGAGCTAACTGAGTGGAACTGAAGTGGAATTGCAGTGGTAGGTGAAGAAGTGTGCCCTTCTCTGGCAGTAGGTGAGAAGTGGGCGCCTTCCTGACTAGGAGGGATAAAACTCTGAAGTAAGTGGCTCTCGGGTGCTAGAATAAGGTGGGTAAGGTGCTGGAGGCATCGCATGGTGACTGGGCTGCATGCAAACCCTAGAATTTGCATGCAAACCCTAATTGCATGCAAGGTCCTAAAAAAAATGATGTGGATATCCGAACACCCCCCTCAAGCTAGACTATGATGTGCAAAAAATAATGTGGGGCCCTAGTAACTAAGACAAAGGTCACCCGAATACAATAATCCAAAATTTTTTGAAAATAAACTAAGTGAGGAAAGAGGGAAAACCCACTGGGAAGAAAGCCCCCCCTCATGCTAAAGCATAATAATGGATCAATCTGTCTCCACCATGATGGAACTCATCTCCAACAGTGAACGGAGGTAAGTGAAATTCTTCTGAGTGAAGCTCTTGGTGAAGATGTCTGCAATTTACTCATCAGTAGGGCAATATTGCAGAATGATGGTGCGATCATGCACCAACTGTAGAATGTAGTGCATATGAATCTCAATGTGTTTGGTCCTCTGCCGCTGAACTGGATATGTGGAGATCTTGATAGCAGTTTGATTGTCACAAAAGAGGACAGTCGAAGTAGTGCCACCAAAACCAAACTCGGAAAATATACCCTGCAACCAAACTGCCTGAATGTAGGCATTGACTGCCCCTCGATACTCTGCCTCTGCTGAAGAAAGTGCAATGGCTGCTTGCTTTTTGCTAGACCAGCAAATAGTGCCATGACCAATCATGAAAACATAACTGGAAGTGGACTTTCGATCAATGCTATCACCTGCCCAATCTGAATCAGTAAAACCAATGAAATCAAGCTCAGAATCTGCAGCATAATGTATGCCAAAATGTTTCGTACCTTGCACATACTGCAAGATCCGCTTGGCTGCTCGCCAATGAAGCTCATGGGACTGCTGCATATACCTTGACACGACACTCACGGCATATGAAATATCAGGCCTTGAGTGTGTCAAATAAAGTAGTGAACCAATCAACTGTCGATACATACTGCAATCTGTAAGCGATGTAGAATCTCCCTCCTCAAGACTGATTCCTGAGAGGAATGGGAATGGGGCTGCCTTACATTCAGCCATATTAAACTTCAATAACAGGTTGGAAGCATATTTTTGCTAAGATATAGTGATCCCATCAAAATTTTGAGCTATCTTCAAGCCCAAAAAGTGACTCAGCAAGCCCATATCGCTCATGTCAAAGCTAGATTTAAGGCAGTTTTTAACTTGCTTATTGAAGTAAGAGTGCTACCAGTAATGAGAAGATCATCAACATAAAGTAAAATAACCAACAAATTACCTTTAACTCACTGAAGATACACATTCAGATCAGATTTGCATCTTTGGAAATTCTGAGAAAGAAGGAAGGAGTCCATCTTTGCGTACCAAGCTCTTGGGGCCTGTTTTAACCCATACAAAGATTTCTTCAATCTGCAAACTAATGATGGATCTGATGTGTAGCCTTCTGGATGCTGCATATATACCTCTTCAGCAATATCTCCATGTGGAAATGCACTCTTCACATCCATGTGTTGCACTTCCCAGTGCTTGGATGCGGAAATTGCCAAAACAAGGTAGATGGAATCCATCTTTGCAAACGGTGCAAAGGTCTTAGTGTAGTCCACTCCTTGGACTTGGGAGAAACCTTTTGCCACCAACCTTGCTTTGTATTTGCTTATAGAGCCATCAGCAACAACTTTCGTGCGGTAGACCCATTTACACTTCACTAATTTTATTCCAGGTGGAAGAGAAACTAGCTCCCATGTATTGTTCTTTTGAAGAGAATTGTACTCTTCATCCATGGCACTTTGCCATCTCGGATCTCGGTGGGAACAATAGTATGATGTGGGATCTGAACTAGTCATCAAATAAAAAATCTCAGGAAGTAATGGATCAGAAATAGAAAGAGCCATACCTGCTCTTTGAAAGTCTGCTCTTGTTTGTCTCGGATCAGCAGGATTTCCAAGGTTCGAACCAACAGATTGAAGAGTGTTTTGGGCCCACTTTGGTAACTGAGGAGGATCATAATGGTTGGATTCCGAACCTGATATGTCATGATCATCACGTGATGCTAAAATATCAGCAATATCAGAACTCATACCTTCATTATCGCTGCACGGATCTTCTTCTGGTGAAGGTGGTGAAACTGCAGTTTCTTCCTCGACTAGTTGCAATTCTTGAAGCGGTTCTTCAAATTGCACACTGCGCTCTATGAATATCTTTTTAGATATGATATCCATGAGTTTATATGCTTTTGATTCTTCCCCATATCCTATCAGTATGCACTCAATATTTTGTGGATCGAAAGCTCGTCTCTTCTTGGAAGGAATTCTAGCCCATGCAGTAGAGCCAAAAACTCTCAAATTTGACACATCCGGTTTGTGACCAAAGGATGCTTCGAAAGGAGTCATACCTTTCACGGGTGAATGTGGAACATGGTTCTGTATGTATGCAGAAAAATTGATTGCTTCAGCCCAAATATTTGCAGCCAAACCTTTTTATTCAATCATGCATGTAGCCTTCTCTTTCAGTGACCGATTTTTCCTTTCCGCTCCACCGTTCTGCTGGGGTGTGTAGGGAACTGTATGTTGGATCTGAATTCCACTTTCGGCACAAAGTTGCAAAAAATCGGCCTTGATATATTCTCAACCATTATCAGATCTAAGAGCTTTGATCTTGCTCTCAGTGGCGGTCTCAACAGAAGCCTTAAAATCCTTGAATTTTCCCAGCACTTCTGACTTGTTTTTGAGAAAAAATACCCATGTAAAGCGGGAAAAATCATCAATAAATGTCAAAATATACCTTGAATCATTTAATGAAGTATGGGGCAACGGACCACTGATATCAGAATGTATCAGCCCGAAAACTGTAGAAGCTTTTCTAGCTTTGTCGCGGTCGAATTTGTGCTCGGGGTGCTTCCCAATAATGCAACCAGTGCATATTCCCTTCGAGGAACGGAGTTGTGGAAGACCATCTACCATGGAATTGTTTGATAGTAGCATCAAATACTTATAATTAAGATGTCCAAATCTTTCATGCCAAATCCTACTAACCTCATTACCATGTGTGCGAAGAGCAGTGGGCTTTGCAAGCGGAATAAAATGTGAAAACTCATAGCATTTTGCAGTGTGGTTCGCCTTTCCGACTACAACAAGTCTTCCACTTTTGATATTAGAAATTTCAACTATATTAGGGCTGAATGTAACTTGTTTCGGTTCAATAGTGTGTGTCATTTGATACACAGAAAGAAGATTTGAAGCCAAGGAAGGCACATAGAGAACATTCTGAAAGCTTCCATGATCTACATGAATCGTACCTTTGCCCTTTGAAGAAATTTTTGAGTCATCTCCCAAATGGATGGGGATGGAGCTGTTTGGATCGAATGAAGAAAAATAATCAATATTTGCAGCCATATGATTCGATGCACCCGAAACTATCAAGAGAGTAGTGGGCTTCGAAACAGTTTCCATGAGTGCTTGCCCTTTTTCATGATCATCATTCCTATCCTTCTTCCTTGCACCGCCAGGAAGAGTTATGTTATTCTTTTCCAAAAGTAGGGCCATATGATTTATAGTCTTCTTCATGCATGAACTTTCGGGATGAAATCCACAGTTGCAATAAGTACATTTAGATTTTTCCTTACCCTCTTTACCCTTTTGCTTGAACTTCGAATTGGATGGTGCATCCGTCTGTTTGCCTTTCTTTCTTTGCTTGTGAGGTTTGAATTTGGGCTTCTCCTTCTTTTTCTTTCCTTTACCATTCGAAATCTTGGGTCCTTTAACATATAGGGCTGAATATTTGGAGCTTATGGACCCCATTTGAATCAACTTATCATGCTCTTTTGTGATGGACTTAATGAAGGCATTCAAGGTAGGCATCTTCCAATTCAGGGTAGTTAGCCGACCGAAATTGAAAGTAGAGACAAATACCGAATAATCTTTACCAAGATTGCTGAGAATGGAGAGGATCAATTGCTTATCCTCTTTGATAACTCCACTGTTCTTCAACTGCATGTTCAAGTTCTTGAATTTTGTGAAGAATTCATTAATGGTCTCGAAATTCTCAGGACTAAGGGCAATCAATTCATTCTCTAATTGAAAGGCCCTAAGCTCGTCCTGCTTGCCCAATAGTGTTTCAAGTTTCTCCCATATAGCTTTTGGAGTCTTCAATCCACTGAGATGGAAGTGAAGATATTTGGAGATGGAGAGACAAAGAAGACCATAAGCTTCATCAAGCTTGTTGTAGTGTTTGGTTCTATCTGACAAGGTGTTTGGCTCTAATTCAAGACCAAGAGTGACTCGGTAGTAACCTTTTGAACGTAATATGATCTCCATATCATCTTTCCAATCAAAATAATTGAATGGGGTGAGAATAGGATTTGAAGAAGAGGATTCCATTGTTAGGAGCGAGTGCACACTGATGTAGAAATGCTTGCAAGGGAAAAGTAGCGAATGCAATTGATGGAGACAATAACCTGCAAATCACAATAAAACCAAGAACAATGAGGTCGAACAATCCACCCTTATAGAGTTGCATCACACCTGGGATTAGAGATCAAGCAATGTTGAATGGGTCCAATGTATCAGATCCAGGATTTATGTGGAAACTCAAGCTTCTGGAGTGGTATTGGAAGTATTTTCAAGCTTGGCATGCACAGGAGCGAATGCCCTTGAGATCTTTCATGCCAAAACTTTTTTGTAATTTTTGAGCAAATTCACTCAAATCCTTTTGTAGAAACATCTATAGAAAAAAGATCTTGTCCCTGCAATGGCTCTGATACCATGTAAAATTAGTCACAGCAGATCTAATGAACAAGTAAATCAATCACAACAGATGAACATAGAAAATATGGTGTAAAACTGTGTAAAACATGCACAACACTCAATATCCCAATAAGGGTGAATAATTACAATACAATAATCTGACAATGTGAGTGAGCAATTCAAATTGACTAAGAAGGTCATTCGAATCACTGAATGGAGTAGCTTGACTCCAACTAGGAGTCCTCATCATCAATCAATGGTGGTCATCAATGCACAAGAACTAGTCATCCAGGTGTCAAGTTGAGTCTAATTGAGTGTGTCATGTGTAACTGAAGTGTGTAGCACTGACATAGGGAAGGAGACTCAGTGGAGGGCGCATGGGAGGCTTAACTGAAGTCAGAACAAGTCATCTAGTCAATCTGGAGGACCAACGGAGTGAAACAGTCAGTCGGGAGTGAAACTAGCCTCAAATTAAGGAGAATCGAAGCTAACTGAGTGTAACTGAAGTGGTAGGTGAAGTAGTGCACCCTTCTCTGGAAGTAGGTGAGAAGTGGGCGCCTTCCTGACTAGGAGAGCTAAAAATCTGAAGTAAGTGGCTCCCAGGTGCTAGAATAAGGTGGGTAAGGTGCTGGAGGCATCACATGGTGACTAGGCTGCATGCAAAATGCATGCAAACCCTAATTGCATGCAAGGTCCTGAAAAAGATGATGTGGATATCCGAACAGGCTTCATCTATCCTGTCCCATTGAAAAAATGGTTCTCAAACATGGTTCCTGTTACAAAAAAAAAGGGTACCATTCGTGTCTGTGTCGATTATTAGGACATTAACAAAGCTTGTCCCAAGGTCAACTACCCGACTCCCTTTATTGACCAGATTATCGACAATTTTGCCGGAAGTGTCATTTTTTCATTTATGGATGGCTTTTTCGGATACAACCAGATTGAGATCCACCCTGCCGACCAACACAAGACTGCATTCATATGCCCTTGGGGAACATTTGCATATCGTAAACTTTTGTTTGGTCTTAAAAACGTTGGTGCTACATTCCAGCGGGCCATGTCGTATGCCTTCCATGATGTGAAGGACTTTGTGAAACCCTACTTGGATGACCTCCTTTCCCACTCAAAGCAGTGCGAGTTCCACATAGATCATCTGACGGCTATTTTCCTCAGATGCAGACGGTACAATATCTGTCTAAACCCTCATAAGTGTATTTTTTGTGTAGAGTCTGGACGCCTCTTAGGTTTTATCGTATCGAAAGATGGGATCCGCATTGATCCCTTGTAGGTGGAAGCCATCGCCGCTCTTCCACCTCCAACTAATATTACGGAACTCCAGAGTCTACAAGGAGGAGCAACTTATTTAAGGCATTTTGTTTGTAATTTCACGCAAAAGATGCATGGTTACATGAGATTGATGAAAATAGATGTCCCGTTCATTTGGGATGATCAAGCTCAACAATCTTTTGATAGTTTGAAACATGCTATCATGCATGCCCCTGTGCTCCAACCGCCGAATTACTATCGAGATTACATTCTATACCTTGCTACTTCTGACACCACTATCGCCATGGTTTTGGTGCAGGAAGACCAGAACGCCCAAGAACATGTGATACACTGTGCCAGTAAAGGTCTTATTGACGCTGAAACTCACTATTCACATGTTGAAAAACTCGCTCTCGCGACAGTTATCGCCGTACAGAAGTTCTGACATTACATCCTGCTTCGCACCACCACCATCATCGCCAATTCGAACCCCACGTACCACGTTCTGACTCATCAGGTGCTTGGGGGAAAGTATTCACGCTAGATTATGATACTGCAAGAGTTTGATCTCCTTTTCGAAAAAGCCAAGTCTAAAAAGTCTTTGGTGTTTGTTGAGATCATCTGCGACCTCCCCCGTACTGATGTAGAATCTGAACCCAATGACTCTTTTCCGGATGAGTCATTGTTTCTTATCAGTACGTCCGATCCGTGGTATGGAAATATTACTTTGTATCTTCAAACCCAATGTTTCAACCCTCAATTGTCTCGTGACGACCGTCATCGAATATGCTACCATGCGAAGTATTATCTGATTATTAGTGATACTTTGTACCGCTGTGGTATCAATTATATTCTTTGAAGTTATTTGACTCATGATGAGGCTAAACACATGTTAAATGACTGTCACATTGGGGCTTGTGGCCGTCATCTCTCTGGGATGGCTACAGCCCAGAAGATTCTTCGTGCTGGATATTATTGGTCGTCAATCTTCAAAGATTGTATCGAGGCCGTAAAAAAATGTCCTCCATGTCAACATTTTCATACGAAAAAGTGCACCCATCCCGTCCTGTTACACCCAGTTATTGTCGTTGGCCCCTTCGCTAAATGGGACATTGAATTCATGCATTGTAAGCCTACCTCGGTTGGGGGGCATAGTTACGTCATTATAGCTATGGACTACTTTACAAAGTGGGTTGAGGCAATGCCTACATACACGAACGATGGCAAGACCTCCGCACTCTTCATGTTTAATCATGTAATAGCGCGGTTTGGAGTTCCTCAAGCGATAGTTACTAACCATGGTTCTCATTTTATGAACCATATGGTTGATGAGTTGAGTGATATATTGGGTTTTTGCCATGAAAACTCAACACCGTACTACCCACAGTCAAACAGTCAGGTTGAGGCCATTAACAAGGTCTTGAAAACTATGGTCCAACGTATGGTGGGTACGCACAAGTCCAATTGGAATAATATGCTCTTCTCCGCACTATGGGCTTATCGAACTTCCATTAAAACCGCCACTGGATTTACTCCCTTCCAACTAGTGTATGGATTGGAGGCTGTCCTTCCTATTGAGTGCGAGATTCTGTCCCTCAAGCTCGCCATCAAACTTCTCCCCAACACTACTGCCGAGTAAGAACGCTCCCTCTACCTAGCTAAGCTCGACGAGACTCGTCAAGATGCTGCTCTTGCCAATGAGGCTCATAAGAGACGCATCAAAGCGCAATACGACAAGTCGGTAGAACCTCATGCCTACAACGAAGGATATTTGGTCCTTACATATGACCAGAAACATGATAAGCTGGGGGCACAAAAGTTTGAGTCCATGTGGCATGGACCTTACATAGTGAAATGCATCTTAGAGAAGGGAGCGTACGAGCTTGAAGACTACGACGACATATCTTTAGGTGAGCCCTGCAATGGGCTCTACCTGAATAGGTACTATGCCCGACTCTTTCATGCATAAGTACTTTTGTATATACTGTACATGGCGTGTGTGTGTGTTTTTTGTGTGGTGTGACGCTTTGATTTTGTTTGCATGCTTAGTTCTTGTTTCGTTTCTTATACCATGTTCTGTCTGTGTGTGCAGACGGAAACTTCCTACGGATTCGTGGATGGTGCCAGCTGGCATACCCGCAACCTTGCTTCGGCAGTTGAGGTACTCTATTCACCTACTAGCGAGCTTATCAGCTCAGGGGTAATGTGTCTAGGTTTCACAACCAACAATGCTGCAGAATATCAAGCAGTCATTGGAACCCTAACCGACGCTATTTATTTGGGTATGGACCACGTTGTCATCCACTTGGATTCTCAACTAGTAGTCTCTCATCTTAACCGAGTCTACGCCATTCGCGATCCTACCTTACTCTGTCTCTATAGACGAGTCCGTCTTCGGGAAAGGTCCTTTGAATCCATTCAGTGCCTACACATTCCACGAGACATGAACATAGTTGCCAACTCCATGGCCAACTTCATCTTAGATTGGTACATTGCACACACATAAGCATATTTATGAACTGTTAAAAGTAGACATAACATGTAAATAACTCATTTTATAAGCAAACATATAAACAAGACCACACCAGTCATCCATTTTAAAACACATAATGTATAAAACCGCCAAAATGTGTGTATATATATCATCATAAAAAGTAGTGCTGGTACAAAATATGAAGCACGGCGGCTTTTAGTGAGTCTATACAAAATCTGAAGCTTCGTAGCTTTCAGTAGTACAAAATCTAAGGCCTCTAAGCTCTCAGTACATGCATAATAACAACATAAGGCCTAACGTCTGGCCCATACACCCCTAGTTCTAGCTTCTCTAGCCTGTTGAGTATGGAAGCAGTCAATTACTCTCGCGACCCTGCGAAGCAGCGCATTGAAGCACGTAGACACTCCCACTGTATACCCCTGCATAGGCCGCAGTAACTCATCCACTATCGACTCTGGAATGTCTAACCTCAAACCACTCAGGTTCGTGTAGACGTCCTCCATCTCCGCGATGGCAGCATGTACGGCTGGAGCCATGACTGCTTCCTTTCCTCTTTCTCTCCTCGCAAGAAGAGAGACTCCTACTGGTCATATGGGGCCCACATCTGCACACACATGATGTTAACTCGTCAGCACTATAAAAAAAATCATAAATATACAAAACTAAGAAGTACAAAGTTTTTTTTTCTTACCTATATCTCCCCATGCTGCTCCCTCGGGCAGTGCCAAGTCTGGGTCATCTCTATAATCCGTACCACTGTACGGGTAGTCCTCTACCATGAGAAACTGGCCCTCTAGCCAGGTGAAGAACTCAGCACCATATCCGATGATGGGGCCCCCACCATGGCGGGCCATCACCTCTGTCCATCTAACCATGTGAGGATCCTTAGGATCCCTGTCATCCAACGGTACCTGCGGGCGCAATAGGGGAACCCGCTCCAATAGAAATGAGATCACTATCGACCCGTATCGGAACTGTTTGAGCTCTCCACGCCGACACTTGGTCAATTGAGCTCGAATGTTTGCGAGGAGTCCATCGCACCAGTTGAAGATCTTTGGATACATGAAGTCCTCCGCATATCGCATCTGAGACCTGGTAGCTAAGTGAGGAGCTTGGATCCCTGCTATCCTCGTGACGGTAAAAAGTATGCCACGTAGCGGATGTTCCCGTACTTCTTTGATGGGAATATTCCCACTAGAAGCACGGGTCTGAGGAGTACAATGCTGTAGGATCATGTCATCCACAGTCCAATCACTTCCCTGTGATCTGGTAAGAGCCACGTTGTCCCCCCTCCGGGACAATCTAGTAAAAAAGTAGATTTCTTTGACATCCATGGTAAGTATGTGCTCACCGATCACAAAATATTGTTGAGCTGCGTCCCAACATCGCAGCATATGTGTCAACAATGGGATTTGGGCCCTCATGCCCTGGATCTGGAAGAACTTTAGGAGACCATAGTTCCTCAGTGCTTCTACACATAATGGGTCACTTGCAGCTTGCACGTCATCTACCTCGTGTTTTCGCTCACACCACTCCAAGACCATGATTGGCTACTATTAACCTGCCAAAAGGAGCATTTTAACATCATTAGGACTCACTTCAACCACTGAAAGTTCATCCTTTGGGCTAGGTTTATGTTTTTTGTTGGACGTTTTCGTCATCGCACCCCGTCAATACGGACAGTGCGACATCGTCGCAACCCGACTTTGCGGGATTTGCGATGACCCGGGTTCGTTGCATATCCCGAAAGGGTGACTTGCGATGACCCGAGGACGCAATAGCCCTCCACAAACCAACTAAAAAAACCCAAAAAATGAACTAGAATTAAAAATATAAAACACTGGAAATATGCTGGATGAAGTTTAGAGTTACCTGCTCCGAACGGTTGGTGAAATGGTTGCTCGCAGCTCTCGGAATCGACAAGTGAAATTTTGGTTCCAAATGGCACTTCTTCTCCCCAATTTGGCAAATGAACAATGGTGACTATATTTGGTTTTTTGTTTCTATTTATAAACAAAAGGCATATTCTTTTTCAAATATTTGATGCTTTTTAGGTTATTTGTTAAAGTTTGGATCATTTTTATGACGTTTGAATACCCGATTGACTTTTTGACCTAGTTTTCAAGTGTGCAGGAGTTATTAAGTGGTCTTTGTATGCCATTCTCGTATTATAACTGTCATTTCAGGTATGAACAACCCCTTCAATGTTTTGTCATTATTTGTATCCGTTAGATTGTAATTATTTTATGATGAGGAGCTTACTCTTTGTTCTTTCTCGTGCTCTTAAAACCATGAGAATAAGTTACCGAGTTATCATTTATCACTTTTATGGGCTCGTTAAACTCCTACGGAAAAGGAACCGCCCCACGGAGTCTATCTTTAAGCTCTTTTCAGGCTCTCGAAATACGAAAATATTGCCAAGCGAACTTGTCGCGTTCACGCTTGTTAAAGAATTTGAATGGTCGTCTTCCTGGTGATAGTTTACCCCTTTTTCGGACCAGGGGCACTACTTACGAAAAAGGTATACTCCAGCCAATCATGACTGGAAGAGTCCTCTCCCGCATTGTTTTACCCTTTTTTGGGTGATGAGGCTAACTTTATGAAAAAGGAACGTTGGAGTCTTCTTTAGTTCTTTTTAGACTCTCTAAACATGAAATGACGACCGAGTTTACCTTCTATGGACTCGTTAAACTCTAACATTGAAAAGCCCGTCATGGGATGAACCCCTCCTATCCCAGGTTCAAAAAATATTTGGGGTTGGACTCATCTATGAGATGAGCTATACCGAGCATCTGGTTACCCTCATCAAGCTCGTAAAAAACACATGAGGCACTCATCGTTCATGATGGGGAAAAAGGAAATCTTTTATGTTACACTCTTTATCAGTGGCAGTACCTTGTCATTTCTTGAACATGGCACTCATTTGCATTTGCATACTGCACTTGGATCATCTGTTTGTCCTCGAGTTTCACCCACTTCCCGAGTCTTGTTATTCCTTTGAGTCATTCAAAGTATGATTCCATCATCAGTTACATTTAGGTTTTGGTGTCATACTCATCATGTCAATACTGCCAAGTCATGCCATGCCCATGTTCAAGAATATTTTCACTACTCATTATCTGCAGTCAGTACACCTTCTATCATGTCGGTCTATTATGAGTTATTCTTGCATGTTACTGTACCATTCGATCTTCTCTACACATCCTTTGTCATGTTTCGTGTTGATGATGGGTGTCCATCATGGCCCTCCTTCGACGGATTCATCCTTGTCGACTTCAAATCATTATTCGAGGATTGAATCTAGAAACCAACCAAGTATCTTGGCCCTGCATGCCTCCATGGCAGGTTACCTCGCTTTCAACATGAGTTTACATCATTGAATCTTGATTGAAATATTTCATCTTGCGTTCGACTTCAACTCATTTATTCACGCTTGATGATATGTATTGTGATACCTTGGGAGTCATTGACATTAATGGTGATTTCCCTCGCGGTTAACAGCATACATCAATGACCGGTAATAAAGTGGTTTCTACCATGTTCGACGTCAAGACATTTGTAATCACATGGATAGATTCGTATCATTGCGGGTTCAACTTGAAGACCCTAGGGAGTCATATTTTTCCTAGGTTGCGATGGATTTTGTATTGAGTCGTATCACACGGATCCACATTTGTATTGGTCGCGGCTGTGTTATCATCTCATCATGGATCTATGTTTGTGTCTAGTAGCCATGATTGTGTTCAGTCGGTCATTACTACCATGGATCTGCATTGTATTGGTCGGTAGCCATGTTGTACGTCATATGAGACTGTGTACTCAGAGTCAGTTGTACTGCAGTAGTGTCCTTCGTCCGACGAGCCATTGCCATTCCTTCTGTCAAAGCATTTCACTTGTCCAATTTTCAACAACTTCATGCTTTGGGGTGCATTCTGTCACACCTAAAGTCTTACCATCATGAGATTCAGTGTATACATCCCTAAATTTTCCCTGGCTAAGTCATTGACCTGGAAAAGATATAAACCCATTAATACTAGGTTTTGAGAGGTCGTTGTAGGCTTCCCTCATGCAACCTGCGACATCACATCTTGCTCTCTTGTAGGGTGCAACGATGTCAGTTAATGGATAAAAATAGTTCCTTTGAGCCCATTCTCGAAGCTAGTTGACATGGATTCCTATCCCTGACGTTTTGGGAGAGTTGGCACTCAGTTCCTAACATCTTGGAAGGATCCCCTATCTCTCTCCTACCATATCTCAACCTACCCTATCCATACCCTATCCACTTAGTCCTCTATAAGTGAAGCTCACTCCCATTCCAAAGGGAGGAAGTCTACAGTGTCTACATGCTGGTGAAATCATCTTAGAGAGATCTCTACTCATCCATTGAGAGACTCACACTTCCTTAGGAGGATATGGCATTGGCTTGGATGGAGAAGGATTACTTCGTTAAGCTCTGGTTGTAGTCGTTCTCTTCTATGTACTTTCCCTATTTTTACAGTAATATAAACGCTTTCCACCAATATTGTTGTGTTGATGATATTGTGTAGTTTACCTGCTTAACTGTTTACTTAGATCTCTTATCGTTTAGATGCTTTTACTTGTTTGTCTTGTTTTGTGTATCTTGGCAGGTCTTGCAGCTTAGATCTGGCGACCGCGAGGCGTGGAACAACATCCAGGAGAAAGGACTACAAACTTAAGGTAAGACATCTAATAACTTGATCCTTAACTAGATCTAGGAAAGTGGTTTATAGTTTGTTCTATTTATTCTAGACTCACATTGAGCTAGGAAGATCCGGCTCACATCTGCTTGAGTGGATTGTCCATCAAATAAGAGGATCTATGGTGAATTATCTACAATCTAATAAGATAAACAAGCATAAATATAACAATGCCTTAATTATGAACACATAAGACTTCAAGAGGGTGTGCAATATAAGTAGAGGTTCCCTTGAGCAAATTAATGATCAAACACACTCAAGTTAGATGATGTAACAAACAGGGTGTGGTGTATTTAAACCACTTCATTAGGGTTAGGGTGATATCCCCAAGGAATATATTAGGTTGACCCCACCTTTAAAGTGAAATAGCAAGTGTAACAACCCACAAATTGGCCCATGGAGAGCCTAAATTACCCATGTTGGCTTCCATCTGCCTTCCAATGCATGATTAATTTTACTGCTCTTTTCACTGCAATTTCCATTGTAATTCACCTTTTTTGCTCATTCTTTCATTGACGTATTCTCAGCTCTATGATCTATTGTGACTTATAATTTCACAGTGGGATGGCATGTGGTGACAAGTTTATATTATCCAAAATATCACAATAGGTACTGTTATCACATATATAGTAGTCAGGCTAACATATTCTATTTTCAGATTCCAGTACACTATTCGGCCAGTTCCCTTACATTTGAGATGCTGAGATGAGCATCTACATTTGATCAGAGTTTTATTATGGACAACAGTATATTCCCCATGCCATGACTGAGTCTCAGGACACTCATATTTGAGGACTGAGGTAGCCATTTAACCATTTACAGAGCATCCAGTATTTCCCAGAGTTGCAGCAGCAGAGTTTCAGTGGACAAATGATGGTTCAGAGTGTTACGCATAGGTGTATGACCCAACAGGTATTATTTCTTGTGTTATGGTTATATTGCTTTTATACTCATTCTCGTGACATGTATTAGTAGTTAGTATCATGATCTGGGGATCATATAGATATGTGGACCTGGTTGTACCTTGTTATTATATATATTGTCCCCACTTAGACTTAGAAGTTCTTGACCTATACTCATCGGTTTTACCCTCCTTAGGGGGAATAGGGGTGATCATTCCCACCATCTTGTTGGCTTGCTAGTGTTTGTCTCATTATTCATTGTCTCCACACATCCATTACCTTTCAGTTTGTTTATTACCCTGACTTACTACTTGACTAGTGGCATGGAGGACCTTCCCCCGCTGCAGAATCTTTGTTGGATGAGCCTCCCCTTGTTATTGTGTCTCGGCTCTGAGTTGCCTTAAGTTGTGTTGGCTAAATTTGAAATAGATAGTACTTCCATCAATACAATATATGGAAATGCAATGTATATCTTATGTGAAAGCCCGTTCTTGAAATTTTTTTCCAACACTCATGAACGAAAGGAAAGCCAAATGAAACTGGCTTTGGAAATCAAATGTATATCTTGTGAAATAATCCCATTCATGTAACAAGTGTTTCTGAACACACATGAATGCAAGGCAAGCCTAATGAAATTGGCTATGAAATGTGAAATGTGAAATGAAAGCCTTATATAAATGTAAATCTATGCAATATGCTTCTAAACACACATAGATCAAAGGCTATGGAAATTCAGAGGCCCAAAAAAGCAATGGTTCTTAAGTTCTATATCTAAATGATTGCTGGCCTCATTTGTATTGACATGGATTGTGAGCATCTGCTAAGGTGAATAAGCACTTCTGAAAGTAACTTACCCATTTGTGAGACACAGCCATCCCTTGTGTTATTGTTTGTCTAGAATACGCTACAGTGTGTATTCTCTTTCCATATCCAAAGTGTCATAGTGTCAAGTTAGTAGTCATCCCTTAGCCTATCCCATTCAGTTTCGGTCTTCACCCTCCACTAGCAAAATGGTCACAGCTATGAAGTGAGTATGGTCTTGAAATTCGAGTCTGAGTCATAATTAATATTTAAAACTCTTTATTATTGGTTGTTAGATCACCAGAGAAATGATTACTTCTTGCTATAATTATTACTTGAATGAGTTGTAGAGCATGCTTTAACCTTTGACACTTGCAGCAGTTTGATGACAACTTGGGTCATATTATTGGTCATGTTGACTTGGTCAAACCTAGTTTGACCAAGGTCAATTACAGGACATGAGGTGGATAGACCTCAGATGATACAGAGATATGATATATGGTCTGGTACAGGTCACCATATGGTTCTATGCAGTGGTTTCAGGCTTATGATGATGATTTGTGTTTTTCAACACTTTTACATATTATTATTATTTGGTTTGTTTGTGTATATTGGATATTTTATATGATCATGCAGAGACCCAAGGGGTGTATGAGTACACAACTTAGATGGATTTGGGCTCTCTGAGTCCAATGATACATTTTTTTTTTCAGTTCTGGGAAGTTACAATGATGATTGGCCTCATTTGGCCATCCTGGTGCAGTTTTTCCATATTAGATGGCTTGTCAGAGCAGAGAGAGGATTTGATTAGTTCACCTAGGGCGTTGTATCTAGAGGGGGTGGTACATACACTTGTTTTTACCATATTACCCCCCTCCTAAAGATCTTGGTGGACTAACCTTGACAGTGCAGGCACTCCAAGAGGCAATTTGGGCATGTTCACAGTTCCCAAGGCAGATTAAAAATGGCAAAAATGGCTACTGAAGAATTCGATTTGGGTTACTGAGGCAAGGAAATGGGAGGGGATGAGTTTTGACGATGAGTGTGATGTATTGCACACCTTCCACAACAGTTTCAGCATTCAGTGGGACCCACACCCATCTCTCCAACACTTTTTATGGTTTTCTGAAGCCTTTCGAGGCTCACGACTTTCCTAGAGAGGCACGATTTGGTGCTAGGATTGTTCATATGTTATGATTGTGCCATGGGGATTTACTAGGGAGGATAGATATTCCCCCCTAGACCCACCATGAGCTAGTTATTATGTTTTATCATTGACAATTGGTGGGACCCCCTCTCCTAGGGCGATTTGGTCCATTGATATGTTATATTGTTATATTGATCCATGTACTTTATGTTGAGCTCATCTCAACAATTGATTATATCATTTTGATCTTTTAATATTATCCATCCATTCAAAAGGTTGTTAGGGTTTTGGTATCTCTCCATCCTATTTAAAGGAGAGAGCTTCTCATTGTAAAGGGTCTTTGGCTCTTGGAATCTTGATAATAGAAAAACTTTCTTGTGGAAATTTTTTGGTCTCCTTTGCATTTGGTGTTCTTCGATGGTGATTGTAAAGTCTATTGCATCCTAGAATTTGGGTATTTGTGGTAATATCTATATATTTTGGAAATCTTTGTCTTGTCTACAGGAGGGCGACTTCACTTGGGCGTTTTTGTAGGGCTTCCTCAACTCACTTGTTTGGCATCGCTTGTATCAGGGTGTTATCATTAGTATCATTGTGATCTATGATATCTTCATGTTATTTATCTTGTAGAATTTGTATTTTTCTCTTGATGCATCAAATTTGATAGTGTTGACGTTGGTTGTGCAGGAGGGAGGGCTCATTGGCTTCCTTGGGCAAATCGATCTCATAGAAAACTTCTCCAAATCTTCTCAAGTTAACCGGGCATGCATAGATCATCATCATCAAGGCATCTACAAGGTTATTCGATTAATATTCCCAAGTTTGTTCTTCTTTTCTTGGTTCCAATCCATTGGCATCTCCATTTTACTGTTAAAACCCTCACTTAAATTAATTGAAAAATTCCACAGATCAAACCCTTTGATCAATTGGAAAACTATTTCTGGGTATTGTAGATCGGGTCAAACCCAAAGTGGGTTCTCCTAGGCGTCATGCTTGGGTGACTCTATTGGGCCCAAACTCCAAGGCACTGATCCCTCAAACCTAGCGCACTTCCTCACTTGGTCATTTTTTCAGTGTTTTGATCTTCTCTCTAAGACTTGGGTACTTTGATATTGTCATACCTTTCATCAAGTCTAGCTTTTGGTACTAGTTAGCCCTAATCCTGTCCTTAACCTCCCTACATTGGACACGGTTCCCAAGGTAGTGGATTTTATCATCATTGACTAATACCTTGATTCTGGATCTAGTGTTTAATCTCATAAGTCACTTGCATAACCAAGTTGGATCAAATTTATTTTGCTTAAGCCTCTTGATCCAATCCATTACTCACCTTGTGACTTCATCCATAGATCTAGGGTTTACTTCACCTTACACCTTATGTACTTCATCCTCCGTTGATTTGATCTGGTGTATTGGTTTGATCTCTCCTATCAGGAGTAGATCTGGGTCTCCCCCATTGTTGTCTTGGGCTAAGACAACATCAAGTGAATATTGCCTCGATTGGCGTGACAACCATCCATTGGGAGTCGAGGCTATCTTGGTTTCACCTATTTGGTTTCCCATCCCCTCTACCATCCTTACAGATCCACCTTATAGGGGAAACTACAAGTTTGGTGATAACATTTTGGCGTCCTTTCCGGGGAGGTAGAGGCTTACCTTTTGTGTCTGCGAGTGTCCGTGCGTTAATCCATATCTTATCGCATCCGGTATTCTTCCTTGGTGATTGCATTTTCAATTCCATAATTATTTCAATCACTGTCCTAATTCACTCATCTCACCTCTCCTACGACATTTTTCATTTCGGTGAATTGTGGTTCACCTGGCGACTCCACCTCGCGACTCTACCGAGGAATGAGCCAAATGCATAAATCTTAAAATATTAAATCGTGACTTTGCTGGGAATCGAACCCATGTATATACTCCACTAAGAATCCTAATAATTCATAATGGACCTGGATCTTGTTTGAGATCTTAAACAAAAATTAAAAATTATAACAGAGATTAATGAAAGAAATTTGAAATTTAAGTATGAGGATAATTATCAAAATAATTATGGGTATGAACCTGCATATCAAGATTCTTATGATGCCCATCAGTTACCTCATCCATCTAATAATTTTTCCCCAAATATCCCAGGTGAACCAATTAGAAAATATCAAACTCATCCGAGGCTTTTGGTAAATGATCCTCTCCCAGCTCAAGCAACTAGAACCTTTAGGAAGCCCAAGCCATCTCCTTTTGATTTTCAGAAATATGTGGGGCACCTCATCTTATGCCAGATGGATACATCATGAGGTTGCGTCGTTTTGATGGAAATAATAGAACATCTATTGAAAGTCATTTGGATATCCTATGGGATTGTATGGAATCTCTAGGTGCTGATGCTAAGGATGTCTATATGCGGGCCCTTGGTGCGTCCCTCGAAGGGGATTCCCATTTGTGGTTTGATCATTTGGCCCCAGGATCCATCACTGGGTATGACATGTTCATGGATTTGTTAATAAGTGAGTGGGGAGAAAACATTAATGAAACTATGGAAGAACAGTCAGAAAATGAGTCTCTTGATGAAAATCAACTAGATGAAGATGATCAAGATATCGATAATGAATTAACTAATGATTGTCCTTATCAAATCGATTCCTCTTTTCCTGAGCTAATTGAGTCTCGTGAGAAGGTATGAATGACAGTGAGCAAATTTCAATCCCTCAGGATTATTGCCTTAATATTGACATAAGAGGGGAACTTATGAGAATTTTTTCATCATTACTCGAAGAAGTCTCAGATGAAGAGGATGATTCCAATGATTTCCATCAGGAAGCATCCATGATTGAGTCTTCCATTAATGAATCTTTTGAAAATGCTCTTGAGATCTCTTTTCACAATCCTTGTGCAATTAATGATATTCCTGATCATGACATTGAAGAAGAAGAAAGTAGTGACAACAACCAAGTTTCTTTAGAAAGCAATGATCATTTTGTTTTTAGAGAAAAATATTATGAAAATGATCAAGTGGTTGTTAATGAGTTTTTCGATGCAATCCCTAATAAATTATCATCATGTGAAATTAATGATAAATCAATTAAAGAGAAATCTCATGATGAGGATGGTTTAGTGAATCAAGCTAATCAAGAGTTTTCCTTAATAAAATCTTCAAACCAATATCTTAATGTTTATGGGAAGCTCGGAAATAATCCTTCACTTAACTCATCCAATTTTTATATTTTTTCCAATTCAATTTCTAATCAGGATTGTCTATTTCAATTTTTGGGGTTGGGTGCTCGCAATAAGTTCTTTCCTTTTTTGCAAAATTCAAGGTCAATCAATTTTCAATCCACCCTCCCGTCCCAGATTTTCAAATCTTCTTTGAGTTTGTGGTCTGGTCAATCTTTTACTTTTGAGATTTTCAATCAAGAGTCTATATATTATCGCATGAATGGAGATAAAGTGCTTCATTTTCCCTTTCAGTCATCTTTGATGAATAACATTTTTGAATTTATTAATCCTTCTTCTTGGCGGCTGGAAGGGGTATATAAAAATCAATTTAATCGTTTCTCCATCCTTAAAAAACAAGTGGGGTTAATCTCATTCTCATTACATTACAATTCATCCCCACTTGGTTTATGCATCATTCCTGGAGTAGTCAGAATTGAGTGTCCTGGTCAGGTAGATGAGGAAAGTAGTTTGACACAAGGGGAGTTGAATTTGCTATCGCATATTTTCACTCCACACATGTTGAACAATAACTTGCATAATTTTTATGATCCGATTAATATTCTGATGGAGGATGTTTACATCAATCAAACTTCCCCTTGGCATGTTTTCATTTTGCACGATTCCAATGCTCTCTCAAATTTTGAACAAGTCAGGAATGTATTGATTTTAAATTCGTTAAGCTTTAATCTAATCCTGATTTATTCTGTTAAAAACATCAAGGAAGAATCATTAGTCAACTTGATGAATGGTTGCATTGGATTTATGCTTTTACTTAGTATTTCGCTTTCCTAGTAGGTTAGAATAGGTAGGAACTTAATAATCCTGCTTGGGCAGTAGTGTAGTTTTCAGCCATTGAGTCTGGCACCTTTTTCTTTTCCTAAGTTCACTTTTGAAGCTCCTAAGTTTTGTCCTGAGTACTTGCCATTTTATTTCCTGCACAATAAAAATAAAAAAATTTAAAGTTATGTTAGTAGATTAGATTTATTTCCCGCTTTTTCAATTTTATGCATTTCAGTTTCAGTATTGTTTTATTTGAGATTTATGTATATACATGCATTGTTCTAACAACCGGTCTGTGAGTTTGGTATAGCTTTGGACATTTTGCAGATAGTAGGTGTCATTTTGGTAGCCGATGCAGGGCTAGAGTGCTGGATCGAGGATACGAGTGGCAAAATGCGAGGACCAGAGATTCTGAGGTTCTCAAGCGCTCTTTTCAGCAGAGCACTTGTCCCAGCTGGAGCCAAATGTTATCACATATATAGTAGTCGGGCTACCATATTCTATTTTTCAGATTCCAGTGCACTTTTCAGCCAGTTCCCTTACATTTGAGATGCTTAGATGAGCATCTAAATTTGATTAGATTTTTATCATGGACAATAGTATATTCCCCATGCCATGACTGAGTCTAAGGACACTTAGATTTGAGGACTGAGGTATCCATTTAGCCATTTACAGAGCAGTCGGTATTGCCCAGAGTTGCAGCAGCAGAGTTTCAGTGGACAGTTGATGGTTCATAGTGTTACACAAAGGTATATGACCTACCAGGTATTATTTCTTGTGTTATGGTTATATTGCTTTTATACTCATTCTTGTGACATGTCTTAGAATTTAGTATGATGATCTGGCAATCATATAGATATGTGGCCCTGGTTGTACCTTGTTATTATATATATTGTCCCTACTTAGACTTAGAAGTTCTTGACCTATACTCATCGTTTTTACCCTCCTTATGGAGAATAGAGGTGATCATTCCCATCATCTTATTGGCTTGGTATTGTTGGTCTCATTATTCATTATCTCCACCCATCCATTACCTTCTAGTTTGTTTATTACCCTGACTTACTACTTGACTAGTGGCATGGAGGACCTTCCCCCGCTGTAACCTCTTTGTTGGATGAGCCTCCCCTTGTTATTGTGTCTCGGCTCTGAGTTTCCTTAAGTTGTGTTGGCTAAACCTAAAACAGATAGTATTGCCATCAATACAATATATGGAAATGAAATGTATATCTTATGTGAAAGCCCATTCTTGAAATTGTTTTTCAACACTCATGAATGAAAGGTAAGCCAAATGAAACTAGCTTTGGAAATCAAATGTATATCTTGTGAAATAATCCCATTCATGTAACAAGTGTTTCTGAACACACGTGAATGCAAGGCAAGCCTAATGAAATTGGCTATGAAATGTGAAATGTGAAATGAAAGCCTTATATAAATGTAAATCTATGCAATGTGTTTCGAAACACACATAGATCAAAGGCTATGGAAACTCAAAGGCCCAAAAAATCAATGGTTCTTAAGTTCTATATCTAAATGATTACTGGACTCATTTGTATTGAAATGGATCGTGAGCATCTGCTTAGGTGAATAAGCACTTCTGAAAGTAACTTACCCACTTGTGAGACACATCCATCCCCTGTGTTATTGCTTGTCTGGCATACGCTACAATGTGTATTCCCTTTCCATATCCAAAGTGTCACAGTGTCAAGTTAGTAGTCATCCCTTAGCCTAGCCCATTCAGTTTCAGCCTTCACCCTCCACTAGCAAAATGGTCACATCTATGAAGTGAGTATGGTATTGAAAGTTTAGTCTAATTCATAATTAGTATTTAAAACTCTTTATTATTGGTTGTTAGATCGCTAGAGAAATGATTACTTCTTGCTATAATTATTACTTGAATGAGTTGTAGAGCATGCTTTAACCTTTGACACTTGGAGCAGTTTGATGACAGCTTGGGTCATATTATTGGTCATGTTGACTTGGTCAAAACTAGTTTGACCAAGGTCAATTACAGGTCATGAGGTGGATAGACCTCAGATGATACATACATATGATATATGGTCTAGTACAGGTCACCAAATGGTTCTATGCAGTGGTTTCAGGCTTATGATGATGATTTGTGTTTTTCAACACTTTTACAGATTATTATTATTTGGTATGTCTGGGAATATTGGATATTTTATATGATCATGCAGAGATCCATAGGGTGTATG
The DNA here is from genome assembly GCA_027924585.1 of Larix kaempferi. NCBI lineage: Eukaryota > Viridiplantae > Streptophyta > Pinopsida > Pinales > Pinaceae > Larix > Larix kaempferi. The sequence continues at coordinate 1,649,054 of BSBM01000834.1, read as the reverse complement.
AGTACACACCTTAGATGGATTTGGGCTCTCTAAGTCCAATGAGACATACATTTTTCATTTTTGGGCAATTACAATGATGATTGGCCTCATTTGGTCATCCTGGTGCAGTTTTGCCATATCAGATGGCTTGTCAGAGTAGAGAGAGGATTTGATTGGTTCACCTAGGGCGTTGTATCTGGAGGGGGTGGTCCAAACACTTTTTTTTACCATATTACCCCCCTCCCAGAGAGCTTGGTGGATTCACCTTGACAGCGCAGGCACTCCAGGAGGCAGTTTGGGCATGTTCACAGTTCTTGAGGCAGATTAAAAATGGCAAAAATGGCTACTGAAGAATTCGATTTGGGTTACTAAGGCAAGGAAATGGCAGGGGATGAGTTTTAATGATGAGTGTGATGTCTTCCACACCTTCCACAGCAGGTTCAACATTCAGTGGGACCCACACCCATCTCTCTGACACTTTTTATGGTTTTCTGAAGCCTTTGGAGGCTCACGACTTTCCCAGAGTGGCATGATTTGGTGCTAGGATTGTTCATATGTTATGATTGTGCCATGGGTATTGACTAGGGAGGATAGATATTTCCCCCTAGACCCACCATGAGCTAGTTATTATGTTTTATCATTGAAATTTGGTGGGACCCCTCTCCTAGGGTGATTTGGTCCATTGATATGTTATATTGCTATATTGATCCATGTACTTTATGTTGAGCTCATCTCAACCATTGATTAGATCATTTTGATCTTTTAATCTTAGCCATCCATTCAAAATGTGGTTAGGGTTTTGGTATCTCTCCATCCTATTTAAAGGAGAGAGCTTCTCATTGTAAAGGGTCTTTGGCTTTTGGAATCTTGATAATAGAAAAAATTTCTTGTGGAAATTCTTGGGTCTCCTTTGCATATGGTGTTCTTCGATGGCGATTGAAAAGTCTATTTCATCCTAGCATTTGGGTATTTTTGGTAAGATCTATATATTTTGGAATTCTTTGTCTTGTCTACAGGAGGGCGACTTCACTTGGGCATTTTTGTAGGGCTTCCTCAACTCGCTTGTTTAGCATCGCTTGTATCAGGGGGTTATCATTAGTATCATTGTGATCTATGCTATATTCTTCTTATTTCTCTTGTAGCATTTGTCTTTTTCTCTTGATGCATCAAATCTGATATTATTGACGTTTGTTGTGCAGGAGGGAGGGCGCATTGGCTTCCTTGGGCAAATCGATCTCATAGAAAAATTCTCCAAATCTTCTCAAATTGATTGGGCGTGCATAAATCATCATCATCAAGGCATCTACAAGGTTATCTAGGTAAGATCCACAAGTTTGTTCTTCTTTTCTTGGTTCCAATCCATTGGCATCTCCATTTTACTGTTAAAACCCTCACTTAAATTAATTGAAAAATTCCACAGATCAAACCCCTTGATCAATTGGAAAACTATTTGTGGGTATTGTAGATCAGTTCAAACCCAAAGTGGGTTCTCCTAGGCGTCATGCTTGGGTGACTCCATTGGGCCCAAACTCCAAGGCACTAATCCCTCAAACCTAGCGCACTTCCTCATTTGGCCATTTTTTTAGTGTTTTGATCTTCTCTCTCAGACTTGGGTACTTTTATATTGTCATACCTTTCATCAAGTCTATCTTTTGGTACTGGTTATCCCTAATCCTGTCCTTAACCTCCCTGCATTTGACACGGTTCCCAAGGTAGTGGATTTTCTCATCATTGACTAGTACCTTGATTCTGGATCTAGTGTTTAATCTCATAAGTCACTTGCATAACCAAGTTGGATCAAATTTATCTTGCTTAAGCCTCTTGATCCAATCCATTACTCACCTTGTGACTTCATCCATATATCTAGGGTTTACTTCACCTTACACCTTATGTACTTCATCCTCCATTGATTTGATTTGGTGTATTGGTTTGGTCTCTCCTATCGGGAGTAGATCTGGGTCTCCCCCATTGTTGTCTTGGGCCAAGACAACATTAAGTGAATATTTCCTTGATTGGCGTGACAACCATCCATTGAGAGTCGAGGCTCTCTTGGTTTCACCTCTTTGGTTTCCCATCCCCTCTACCATCCTTACGGATCCACTTTATAGGGGAAACTACAAGTTTGGTGATAACAGGTACAAGGGATAGCCATCATTGCATCCAACCAAGGATGAGCAAGGAGGATGTTGTACTTCATGTCTCCCCGGAGTACCAAAAAACTGAGTATCCACTCTCCATAGTACTTATGGGTCCCACGGGTAATCCAACAACTGAAATCCTCTGTTCCACATGATCCAATTCTCATATTATATGAAATATTATAATTAGTTCATATTCATGGCCACATGTAGGTTCAAAGTCCCACCAAGAGCCAAAACATTAAGTGAGCACAAACCCCAACCAAAAGTTAAGTCATTGCTAATACAAATTGGTTGCAACCAACATAACACAATTCAAGTGCAACCAATAAATACACTCAAGTAGGCCACTCCCTAATGATCCAAATCCATGCACCAAGGCACACATATCATGAGCAAGCATAGAACTAAGAAGCACCAAGAAATATGCGCCAAGCCAAGAGCCAAATCCAACCACCACAAAGATAAAGGGTTGGATATGAAAAAAGAACATGGTATACACTAAAAACCTCCAATGTTATTCACCAAATACACCTCCCCTCCACTCTATAACCCCAAACCTTCACCTTCTTCCATAAACCAATCATCCACAAGTTTCTTTTGACCTTGCATGGATGAAACCCGGGTTTGAGGTAAGTTCACATGGGAGATAGGAAGGATATCGCCTCTCCATTCAACTCCATTCTTTCTAAGACCATGTGAGACACAAGTGACTCCTAACATGTTATGTTTCTTGTAATGTCCATGGTGGATATTATTTCCTATTTAGATATTCTTGCAATTTAATGTCCCAAATTCATTTTAAATATCAAATACGTGTTTCCCTTTTCGTTAGAGAGTATACTCAATTCAAGAAGTTGTTACACAACTCCATATATATCTCTTTCTAGAACCCAATGTATTATTATCTCATTATTTAGTCGGACAAGAAGAGACATATGAATCCTATTGAATTTCAGAGGAGCACTCAAGATCAAATCTCTTCTACATTTTACAAGTGGAGTTCCACTTAGAGCATGGATTCATTGCAATCTATTAATAACTTTCTTTCAATTTCAAATGTTAAGAGAGACAAATATTCCCATCTTTCATCATAGGCCTCTAGTTGAGCTCAATTTTATATCTTTTTATTTATTCTCTTATAATATTTCTATAATCCCTTCTCAAGCCAAGTCTTTATGTACATACTCTAATATTATTGGAATTGTTGTGACATTTGTTAGGAACCAAATTCCCCAAATATCATAAAAATGGAAAGAAAACTAGATCCACACCTCGAGAATGATACAGAGTCAATGAATAATAGGCCTCTTCGAGGGGGAAACCTCCTTTTATAGTGTATCTGATGCATAAGGTGAAATTATCTCTAAAACTAGATCTCCTCAGTATAAATAGAAGACAAATATTAGAATTACAATTAAGGTCATAGATGATGAAACAAAAAAACACTAATATAATAATAGAAATGTAATGTCACAATATCTAGGTCTTAACATGCCCCTCCCCTTCAAACAAATGTTGTCCTCAACCCATTGATTAACTATGGATTTTTTTGCATGAAGAACGCATCTTCCCATGTCACATTTTTTATTAGCAAGTTCTTCCACTTGATGAGGTACTTAGTAATAGATCAATTTTGTAGTTGCTTGATTTGTGTTTTAAGGATTGTTTCAAGTTCTAGTATGATTTTCCCTTCTTCATCAACCTCCAATAAAATCATTTGAATTTGGATCTTGTCGTAGATTACCTTTTTTTAAACAAGAAACATGGAAGACTAGATATACACATGAAGATGGAGGCAACTCCAATTTAGAATCCATGCTTTCAATCCTCTGCAACACCTTATAGGGACCATAGTGCTTGGTTGTTGATTTATTGTTTTTATTTTGTTGCTCAAGGAACGCATGTTTGTATGGTTGTAGCCTCAAAATAACCCAATCCCCCACTTCAAGTTTCATTTCACTGCGATGTTGATATGCTTGTCATTTCATCCTATTTTGTGCTATAGTGAAGTTGTCTTTCAATAGTTGGAGAACCTCTTGTTGGTGCTCTATGTGGTCCTCCATTGTTTGAACCTTAGCTTTCCCTTTCAAGCGTGATGTGGTGGATGGAGAATGATAACCATAAAGTGCCATAAATGGAGGAATTTTTTATGAAGTATGGAAGGATGTGTTGTACCATCATTCTGCTAAGGGCAAGCACTTGACCCATTGTATTTTTTTATCGGATGCAAAGAAACAAATATACCCTTCTAGAAATGTATTCACAATCTCAATTTTCCCATCATATTGAGGATGATAAGAGGAGTTGTGAGCCAATTGAGTACCCAAGCAAGAAAATATTTTAAAATAAAAATTACAAGTGAAAATTGGATATCTATCACTTAAATAATCTTGGGGATTACATGTAGCTTTTGAACTATTTCCATAAATGTTGTAGCTATTATACTTGCTTTAAAAGGATGATAAAGAGAGCATAAATGGGCATACTTGTGAGTCAATCCACCACTAGCTTGATGACATTCTTTCCTTCACACTTTGGTAGATTTGTGATAAAATGCATCAGGACCTCTTCCCAATGGTAACTTGGTATGGATACTAGTTGTAGAAGACCCGAGGTCTTGATTGTCTCTCCTCTATTTTGTTGACAAACCAAACATTCTACCACAAAATTTTGAGCATTGGTTTTAAGAATTTCCCATGAAAATTCCTTCTTGGTCATGTTGTAAGTTTTCAAGAACCTTAATTGTCCTCCTTTAGAAGAAGTGTGAAATTCTAGAAGGACCACGTTGTCCTAGTTCGCGAGAAATGTCTCTTGATTATTAGATATCAAAGCTAACATGGTAGGTCTTGTCATTATTTGGTATCATAGGCTAATGATGGGATATCAAAATCTATTTGTTTTAATATGGGGTTGTGGTGTAATCTCATATATTATGTCTAATATCCAACCAACAGGTGGATCATTGTCCATAAAATATGACAAAATATATACTATTGGTGGATGGATTTGTACTTAGACTACGAAAGTGCAAAGGCAAAACATCCAAAACAAAATATGCAAATGGTTGAATTTTTATAAGATATGAAGGAACTATTCAAGAATAGGGAAGTGAGGTATAAAGGAATAATCAATAACATATGATGATTAAATCAGTAATTAATTTTGGAGACCAGGTGAAACATGTTCAAAACATAAACATAAACCAGTTTAAAAAACTAATACTTGAGAAATCATAAACAAAAAAACATTCCAGAAATGAATTTTAGAAAAGCACACAAACTCAAAAGCATATTAGGATAAACACTTTATCAGAAAATGAAATGATGAGCAAGGTAATCAAACAGATCAACAAATTTTACTAAGATAATGGATCAAACTAACTTATATATTATATATGTCATTCCAAAATACAGTCTCCAATGTACTTACAGACTATCAGTCATATGTCTTGATGTAGAAGCTCGATATCATCTAACCCTATTCTAGAAAAAATCACCTCCCTAACTACTGGTAGCATTCTTCTTTTTATAATTACATAAGAGTTTCAAAGTAGTTAACAGATCCACAATTTAAGGATCAAATCTGTTTAGAGGGTTACAAAATAAAGTACTTTCTAAAAATAACAAAAACTGACTCCTTGAATATGTGACTTCTTAAGTATATCTAGATGTGTCATCTCAAAATTTGATTGACAGGTGTATGACTATCATTGATTTAAATCTGATGAGCTGCTTCTGCCAACATTGTAAGTCCATCTAATGCCTGGGATCTTTTCAGAAATCGAGTTGTTATGCTTCCATCACCTGGACTTTGTCTTGTAATTTTGTGTTTTGTTTTGCTAACTCTTCATTATTCTTTTGCATAGTTTTATTTGTCTTTGACACTTCTTTTGCAACTACTATTAATTCCTGATAGTGACCATTGAATTCTTCTAATTCTTCCCTTAACCTTTTGTTAGCTTGCATTAGTTTATCATTTGAATCATTGAGGTACTCATTCTGTGACTTATAATGTTGTAGAGATTTCTTAAGAACTTCAATCTTTGTGTCATGTCCCCAAATTTTTCATTGGGTCACAATGGCCTAAGCCACTTGGCCATATTCATGATAGTTTGTCAAATTGATGTTGTTAGCAAAGGTATTTTTCAAAGTATGAACGAGGTAACAGAAAATGGAAGTTTTTGGTTGATGTGATCCAAGGCTCTGTAGGGGAAAGCGCCCAGTCCCTTAAGAAATATATACCACATGACCGCAGGAGAAAAGTTAGAGGAATAGATGGTTCAACGGCCTAGATTTTTTCGCCAGAGATCAACGGCAGGGGTTGATTTTTGCCATAAGAAGAGTGTGATGGTTAAGGATGAGGCCCCATCGGAGAGTAAAAAAGAGGTAAATGGCCTACAACTTACGTGGCTGATCAAACGTTGATCTCCAAATCAACGGTCTAGTAGACATTTCACGATGCAAATATGTGCGGAGGAATGATGACGTGGGTGGTCGCGGAATTACAAACCGCCAGCCACATGTCGATTACTCATGATTTCACAGATTGGAAAAGCAGTATGGGAAACGGCTTGGAGGCTCAGCGGAACCTCTTTTTGAAAGGTAAATGGAAGACAGGGGAGATCTACGGCTAAGGTGGAAGTTGGAAGGGGATCCGACGATCGAGGAGGTTGGTTAAAGCACGGAAAAGGTAAAAAGCAATCCAATGGTTCAGATTTCACTAAGAGAAATCAACGGTGATGAAAGACTCCCCGTTGGGGAAGGAGCACGATGAATAGCGGAGGACTGGATGGAAAGGAGAAATAAGACGGGCCTAAAAAGTAAGCAACTTTCACCGTTGATCAAGCACCAGAAGATAGATCAACGATGCGTGGAGATTTCCGCATTGGGGAGGTGCATGACGGATTGAAGGAGGAGGCAGTTGCGGAATCCAAAACCGTTGGACACATGGCAAGATATCAGCATTCCGCAATTTGAAAAGGTGTTAATGGAACCCGCCCAAGTGCCATGCGAAAACACCCACAAATGGCTGTAGTGCCAAAATGAATGATTGAGATTGATGCAGGATTACATCTAACGGAAGGTAATGGTTACATAAGGATGATGGTAGAAGGGTCAAATATCTGATAGTCCAGGTTACAGCGCAGAAGATCGACGGTTGAGGTGAATGTCCACCAGAGTAGAAGCAAGGAAAATAGCAGGGGTCGGGTTTAAAAAAGTGAAAATTCACGTGAAAGCTGACATTTGTTTTCTAAGTGTCAGCGTCAGAAGGCTCTGGACAAGTGTGCAGCGGAGAAAGTGACAGAATATACTAGGTTTATTGGCTATCAGTGTCAGGTAGGTTCTGAACCCTTTGCACTCATTAGAAAAGGGTTATTTTTATAATGGAATAAATTACAAAATCCTTAAGTGTCGAAAATACTAAGATTGATGATTCCCTAGAGAATAGAAATAGAGACGTTTTTGACACTGTGGTTAAGATGTCGGTTAGGGAAATAAAGGAAAAGTTAGATAGGTTAAATAAGGAAGGTGCTGATATCCATAGGGTTTTTCAGTTATCCTTTATATACTTTTTCCCAGACCAGTTCGTGGGATTCCCTGAGTTTGTTTCGTGGTATGCAGAAAACTACTCCCAAGCCGAGAGAGATGTCATGAACGCCCAAAAATCTGAAATTATTTGCCCTGTCGAGCCCATTGTTATCAGAAACTCCTTGAAGTACCCCCGTTGCAATCCCATGAAATAGAGATTTTTTCTTAGGAAAACCTAGTCATTCGTTATCGCTAGTCCTCCCCCGAAGCCAAACAGATTTTCCTCACTAGTTTCCTCAAACCGGATCTCGAAATCCAAGACACACCTTATCCTTTAGATTTGAATTTCTTTAATGAAAGCACTTAGTTGGTATTGACTTTGATTGCTCGGTTCTTAGGTCTTGATAGTGATGTTGTAGTGACCGAGGTTCAACTATGCCTCCTGTTCATAATAAGCTTTGGTTTACCAGAGATGGAATACCATCAAGTACCATGCCTTAAGTTTGATGAATTCCTAGCTGAAAATATCCATTCTCAGCTAGTGGATTTCCACAATACTCGTCACTTCAGGGTCAAGTCTCATCTGATGAAAATGTTGATTTTTGAAATGATGAACATGTTCAATTATATGAACTATGTTGTGTCAGAAGTCTACAAGTTAATATTTGGAGAGTAATTGGCAAGAGTCTTTCCAGAAATGAAAACTTCCATGTAGTTAAAACAATATTTAGCAGTTGGAGAATGCTTTTTATCCAAGCAGCATACAATTATTAGGCTATATGGATTTGTGAAGGAGCCCTATATATTTCCAGCATTTTTGAGCTCAAGGGTTTTTGCTTTGGAATTTATCAGACATAAGTTGATTGTTGAAGATGATCATTTCTTGACCTTCAAAAAAGCTTATGATATCAAGTTCCCTTTAAAAGTGGGTCACTTCATTGTGAAGAATAAACATGTCATTTCATTTATAGAGAAGCAACTGTAAGGATTAGAATTCAAAAAGGATATTGTTGTTAAGTATGACCCCTACCATATAATCTCTGAAAGAAGACAAAAAAACAAGAATATATCCTTTGATCATCAAGAGGTGGAAGGGTTATCCAAAAGAGCAAATATTCTGCAATACGAATCAGACGAAGAGGTCCCAACATGTTCACACTTGGATCCTGATGCTCCAGAAAAATCTTTGTCCAAAATGATACTGCAGGCAAGAGGAGATTTGAAGAAATCTCTGATACAGAAATAGAGGAGCCAGAAGGGGGAAAAAGGTTCAAAGCAGATTCTCCAGGTGATTTGATTGTATCCACCGGAGTAGAAGAGAAGAAAAAGGAGAAATACCCGGCTCCAGAAGTTCAGGTACAACAGTACAGTTTTAAGGAGGCCAAGGAGGCTGGTGACACCAAGAGGTTTCAATCAAGAGCTGAGATGTATGTAAAGTATGGGAAAAAAAACACACAAGCACAGTGACAACATGCAATTTGTTTCCTGGAGTCAGAGATACGGAAAATTTACTAATCACTTTGGTGGCCAACAGAGATGTCTCCGAAAATACTTTGAATATGGCTATGTCATCTGATGACAAGGTAACCAAGATGAATATGAACTTGAATAAAATAGCAGTCCTTGACAAGATCCAACTGCATAGACAGACTGGGGAAGTAATATACACAGATTTGATGAAAGATACTCTAAAGATTTCTAAACTGGAGAGCATTGTCAATAGATTGGAGATCCAATTGAGGCAGGAAAGGATTGAGAATAGGGCCCACCAATAGGAGATTAAGAGACTGCAAATATATTTGGTTGATGATGGAGAAACAAAGGTGAAGGTAGTAAGAAGTTGTTGATGGATAAAGAGAGTACTATTCAAGTGCTCAACAAAAAGTTGAAGATACCATCCACTCAGCTAATACAGGATTTCGAGTTAACTGTGTTGGAGAAGTAAAGAGAGAACCTATCCCAAGAGTTGGATGACCAAAAGGAAAAATCACTGAAATTTATAGAGAAAGAGGTCGAGTGGGAGAAAGAATGAGTAAGCCTTAAAGGTCAAATTGGGGATCTCAAGGGGAAATTGGAAGACATAGCTAAAGGACAACAAGGGACTAGTCAAGTCAGTAGAGGAGGAAATGCACATGAACTTGTTCGGGCCATGTCGCAGGTGATTCTAAAAGATGTAGAGATAAAGAGTTGAAAGAAGAAAAGAGGAAGCTAGAAGAGGAGAATAATAAAAAATATGAAGAAATGCAGGCATTGAAAAACAAGATCAAGGAGTTGATAGATAGAAACCAGAGGTTTATAACACAAGTGACAGGGAAAACCCTAATTCAGGGTGCTAAGCATATGATTTGGGATTCCATTATAGCTGAAGTTACCAAGTTCAGACCCTACTTAAGTTTTATGAGAGAAAAGGGAAAAGTGGTGAATGATGATTTGCAAAGTTGTACAACTATGAGAGAAAGTTTGAATAGAAATCCCAAAGATACAACTCAGAAAACAGTGGATTTTATGAATACCCTGACCGATGAGGATCTGAAGGCTATGCAAATAAAGAACAGAATAGAAATTATAACCTGGGCAAGGAGACTGCTGGGAAAGTATGCACATGTTGAAGGTGTTCAAGCTAGAGTTGACCACATCAGAAAACAAGTGACAAACTACAAGAGGAAATTTTACAAGTTGGTTGAGAAGGGGTTTCCTTCGTTCTGGGATGAAAACGATGATTTGATTCCTCAAAATAGTCACAAGGATTTTATTTTTGGAGCCAGGACCAACCATGAGGGACTTGAAAATTTAACTCAAGTTTTGACAGGTATGATTTTATTGGAGAAACTCTCAAGTGATTTTGAAATTCTACATAGATTGGCCATGATGGGTGAAAGAATACCACAAATTTCCACTACATAACATATAGAAATTAAGGTATTGGTGAAAGAAATGACAATCTATGAGCTTTCGACGGCATATCAGTGGAAAACAATGGATAAATATGGGAAAATGAAATAAACTTTGTGCTCCTGAAGATTCAAGCTCAAAACTTCAGCAGACAGCCTCCATCTAGAAAATAGGGCGCTGAAGATTCCTATTTTGACATGTGTACAATATTGACTAGAGTGAAATGTAAAAGTGAAACCCAAATATTTACTAGGTCAGTTATAAGGTTGTTAGGGTTTCGTTTCAAAGAAGTGCTATAAAAAGGATATCTCGTCATCATTGTAAAGGGTTGAAACCTGTAATAGAGCAGGACATTTTGGTACTGAGATTAATTTGTTTATTGTAAAGTTTTTCCATGCAAAAATAAAGCACATTTTGAATGGTGAATATTCTTGTGTTGCTTGTGTTGTGGTCTATATTTTCCTTTTTCTTTGTGAATCGTATTTTCCAGTGAAAATCTTCCATGTTGTTTTTCTTCTTATGATTATGGTGAAAGTGTTATTTAATATAGAATTAATGCAAACCATGCTTTGTTTTAATCGCAGCTAAGTGTTTCATGTTTCTTCTAAAGTTGATGTTAAATTTATCTGTGTTGATGCTTAATGTTGATGGGTTGTTTTGCTTTCTTTCAAATATCACCTTCTAAAAGAAATTGACTATGGGATAGCAATTACCTTGCCTTCACCAAGATTTATGTTGTTGATTTTCTGTTGGTCTTTAGAAATCTCAGACGTGACTCCATGCCCAAAGTGATTCATATGTTTTCAACCAATTTTAAAATAGAAGATTAGTTGCTTGAAAAAAATTTATGGCCATCGTATTCATCTTTTGAGAGAGCCCTCTCTGGTAGGAAAGAATCTAGATATCCTCCTAAAGGTTGGTCTGAAATAGTTACCCTTAGGGTTACCCCTCTGCAGCCAAAGGGTAAATTCTAAGTGTTAACAATTTGGCATCGTTGCCGGGGACGAAGGTTCAAAATTTTCCCTGGGAAGAACGACAATGTAATCAGATTTCTATTGGCAAAGAAATTGGATATTTAGTATTGGTTGTATTTTTCCCTGATGACTTCATAGTTAAAAAAAATTCAGGTTTAAAAGGCGACTCTAAGAAATACATTGTGGCTCCCAGAAGGATTCCCACGAGGACAAATCCAGACTCTCAGTTATTCTCGAGGGTGGAGAGTCCAGAAAAGCTTCTAATGAAGATTAAAGGGAAATATCAAGAATGTACTTCTCAAACAATAGATATGTTTCCTCCTTTTCAAGAAGAGTTGTTAGATGATGAAAATGTTGATTTAAGTGAATGGTTTGAACAATATTTATTGAGGTCTAAATGAGAATCAAATTTAAAAGAAATTGTAATTGATCAAAACAGTTTTCAGTCATATTTTTTACAGTCTGTTTGGGAAGATCTGCAAAGGTCTAGAAGCATTGGGTCTAAAAAAACTAAAGCTCAAAGAATACCATTACAAAATCATAACATCGTTCCAAACCCGCCAGTAGTCATGGTTGCTAGGTTTGCCCCACTTTCTCTACCTGCTGCTTTGCATGACCTCCCTCAAAACTACGCACAGAGAATCACATTGTTTGATGGGGAGGGAAATTATACATCCCAACAGCAGGTTGATAGGTTCAATGACTTCATTGACCTAGAGGAGGTGGATTACGATGATGCTAAAATGAGGCTTCTAGCACAGAGCTTATCTAGGGAAGTGAAGAAGTGGTTCAGAACACTTGCTGCGGGATCAATACCTTCCTATGATGATTTTGTGACTTGTTTGCTTGATAGATGGGAAGATAAGAAAAACCCTTTATAGGCCCTAACCCAGTATAACAATATGAAGAAGGGGGGTTTTGAATCTATCCAAGAATTTTCTACTAGATTCATGAGGGTTTATAATTCCATCCCTGCTAATGTGAAACCCTTGGTAGGGGCCGCTAAATTGCATTATGTAGATGCCTTTGATGGTGATTTTTCTTGTATGTTGAGAGAAAGAAAGTCATCCACTCTGCTAGACATGTTAAAGGACGCAGTATAAGTTGAAGCAAACCTAATGGCGTCTGGGAAGATGAAACAGAAAACTGATACAGTCAAAAGGAAAATCAGGGAAGAAAGTGTAGCTTCTACTTCCTCTCCCACTGATGCTAGGATTGATATGATGATGAAAACAATGGAGAAACTAATAAACAGATTAGCGTTAGAAAATAAACCCCAGAGCAGGGATCAACAAGAGCCTCCAATTAGAAACCGAAATTTTAAAAGACAAATTCCACCAAAAATAAGACAGAGGAATCAAAGAGATCAAAGGAATCCAAAGAATGTTGAAGATAATCAAGTGAGACCCCCATTTCCTGAAAACTGTGTAGATGAGGAAGGAGAAACTAAATTTGTGGAAAGTGAAATTCATCATTTTGACGATCTTGATTCTGAATTTTATTTAACTAAGACAGAGCATGATATGTTTTCCAGAGATGGGGAATGTAATACCCTTGAGTTGGAGATAGAACAATACCGAGTAGGATATCAAAATGTTGTGAATGATCTCTAGAGGAAAATCACTCTCAGGAACAGTGATGTAGTTGTGGATAAAGGAAAAGGTCCTGTAGATTTACCCTCGACCAACCAACACAAAAAAGATAAACCAAAAGAGAGGGTGGCAAAGAAAATTCCAGAAGTTAGAAAGGATTTGGTCAAAGAAAATGATAAAATGCTTGCTTCCTTTAGTTTACAAAGTGAGATGTCGAAAATCAAAATACCCATCCCTTTCAATGAGTTATTGAAAAATAGTGAATATAGAGAACAGATCTCAAAAATGGTTAGAAGTGAAGGACATGTAGAACTTGATGCTCTAGAATTAAATGATGATGCTCCAACTATTCTGATGGGTTCTAAAATGGAAGATAACAGTTTGGAAGAAGTTCCACCTTTCTATGTAAATCTGAATATTCATGATATGACCCTTCATAATTGCATGCTTGATTTGGGAGCTTCTCATAATCTGATGCCAAAGGTGGTGGTAGAAAGTTTGGGTTTAGAGATCACAAGACCATACAAGGATTTGTTTTCTTTTGATTGAAAAAAGGTAAAATGCTTGGGGTTGATAAATACCTGGTAGTTTCTCTTACTAAATTTCTAGCTAGAAGTGTGGTAATGGATGTGGTTGTTGCAGATATTCCACCAAAATTTGGTATGTTGTTATCCAGGTCTTAGGCTTCAAAACTCAGGGTAACTTTACAGATGGATGTGTCCTTTGCTACTATTCCAGTTCTCGGTTAACACAAAAGATTATACATTGAGAAGAGACTCTCATACGTTGTAAGAAACCAAAATGAACCCAATATCCATTCCATTTATGCAGTTGATACTGATTTAGGATCTTCCATCTTCTATAATGACTCTCAGTACGAAGAAAAAATAGATCTATATAAAAATCAAGAAGAGAATAGCCAGATTAAGGGAGAGGGAGAAATTAGACAAAAACTGAGGATGGAAGGGACTTGGACTATGCATTTCGATGGGTCGAGAAGCAAAGAGGGTGTTGGTGCAGGTGTGTGGATAGTGACTCTAGATAGAGAATTTCTAATGTATTCCTTCAAATTGGCGTTTGAATGTACTAACAATGTTGCAGAGTATGAAGCTCTGATTCTGGGATTGAATGTGTTGAAAGATCTAAAGGCAAAGAAAATAGAAGTATTTGGGGATTCAGAGGTGGTCATAAATCAAGTGAATGGCATATATCAGACAAATCATCCAAAAATGAGCTCATACAAAAATGAATTTTGGGATATGTTGGGAAATTTCTTTGATGAACACGACATAGTAGTAATACCCAGAATTAACAACTCAATAGAAGACTCTTTGGATACAACTGCTAGCGCTTTCATGGAACCTGGTTTTTTGAAATAAAAAATATGAGATTGAAGTTATAAATAGGTCTTCTATTCTTGATAATTCGAAACACTAGAAATTATTTGATGATGACATGTAGATTAAAAGATTTTTGGAAATGACAGATGAGTTTGCAAATACAAATATCGATAATGAAAATCAAGATATGGAAGGAGTTGTTAATAATGAAGAATTTCTAGAGGAACAAGAAAAGTTCAGGGGAGAAATCGGAGGAAAGGAAATAACTCAGTTGAAGAACAATGTCATTCCTAGAGGGATTGTACCGTTAGAAAGGCTATTTGACAGAAATGATGTGGCCAAGAGTCCGAAAGTAGAGCCTCAAGATGGAGAAGTCAAAGACTGCAACATTGAGACAAAAGAAAATCGTGGGATAGTGAAAATTTCTAAGAACCTGCCGCCAGAAAAAGAAAATAAATATGTTGAGCTGATGAAAGAATTCACAGATGTGTTTTCCTGGAGTTATGAATATTTGAAGGAATATGACACTTCTATTATTTAGCATACTATCTCCATCAATCCAAATGAGAAACCCTTTAAACAAAAACTTGGGAGAATAAATCCACTATTGCTGCCATTGATTGAAAAGGAGGTTAAAAAGTTGTTTGATGCCAAAATAATTGTATCACTGATATTTTCCAGATGGGTAGCGAATCTGGTCATTGTAAGAAAGAAGAATGGAGAAATAAGGTTGTGTTTAGACTTCAGAAATTTGAACAAAGTCTCCATGAAAGACAATTATCCCTTGCCAAAGATGGTGTAGGATCATATTCTGTCACTGAGAGGGGGGGGTGAATCAGTGACATAGTTTTATACACAATTTTTACTTTTTAGCAAACATAAGAACATAATTAAACACAATAATTTATTGTGGAGCCCAATAAGTTAAACCACCAACGCTTTTCTATTATCTGCAAAACTTTGTTTTAACAATTATACAATAGAAGAGGATGTTTTAGATCAGCATCGACTGATCGGGATGCGCCCACACCCTTCTTCACCGGCACCAACTGGTAGGAAGTTGCGACTCCCTTATTTGGTCAGTTGTGACTGACAAGGATCGACTACTCCTCTTTGCAGGCAACAACCTGCCCTAGCACCACCCTGCCTCCCTTAAGATATTGATTCTTTCACAAGATGCTTGTACTGTATCTCTCCTTTTGGACTTTCTTCTTCTTTATGCAGTTTAGTCAAAAGACTCAGAGAGATGTTTTTCAAAGTACGTTGTTTTCTCAATTTATACTTTTTCAATAGTCATGTGTACTAACACAACTCTTCAACCATTTCACACACCTCTTCATAAGAAATTTAAAAAAAAAAAATATAATACATTTTTAATTTAGTTTTATTTTTTAATTTAATTTCATCTTTTAATAAAATGATTTCTAACTATGTTTTTTGTGTAGATTTTATTACTTTATTAATTCTTTATTTATCATCTCTTTAGCACTCGATCGTATGACTTTAACCTCAGGTCCTGGACCTCATCTAACTTATGAGATTGTGATGTTGTCCACCTTAGCGCCACATTCGTCCTCGTCGAATCCATATCATCGTTCACACTATCCTCGTCGAAGCCATGTCACTGTTCCTCATTGATGCCACGTTAATGCCACGTCCGTCCTCATTGATACCACGTTATTATCATTTTTAGTCATCGTCCATGTCGAAGAAACCACACGTAGCAAATATAGGGGGCCACATAGGCGTCCCGGGCTCCAGGCTGGTGTTCTTCTCGTGGAGAACCAAACACCCAGAGCTCCCCACTCACTTTGCACTACGCGTCAATAGGATTAGCAATGACCTGCGTATATAAACACATATAACAAAGTCTTCACTATGAATGTGGGATAATTCCAATGAAGTGTTTAATCGCTACCGTTGATATTTCGATCGGATGGTGCCTGAGTCTCACTTATAGAATTTTTCCATTTCTTCTCAGAGCATAAATATTTCCTCAAGCTTTTCAAAACTTTTTATCTTCCTTGACTTCCAACTCGGAAATAGAGATCTCCTTCTCGGCCTCGACCTCAACGTCGACCTTGTCACTGGCCATAGTTTTTCCCTTGGTCTTCTCCTTCACCATAATGTAACAACTTAAAACTGACCTAGCTGGCCCGCTGATACAGAGCAGTTGTTCTTATACCCTTGTGCACAGCTCCTCTACTGGAACAGTCATTTCCATTTCAATTTCCTCAATCTGATTTCTGCTGTAATTGTTTCGATGCAAGGCTCTTCAAAAGCACATTCCTTTGCCAATGGTAACATTGCGGACCTATCAATTCCATAAACAATTCGCCATAAGTCATTGCAATTTCCTCAATCTGATTTCTGCTGTAATTGTTTCGATGCAAGGCTCTTCAAAAGCACATTACTTTGCCAATGGTAACATTGTGGACCTGTCAATTGACTAAACAATTCGCCAGAAGTCATTGCAATTTCCTCAATCCGATTTCTGTTGTAATTGTTTCGATGCAAGGCTCTTCAAAAGCACATTCCTTTTCCAATGGTAACATTGCAGGCCTGTCAATTCCATAAACAATTCGCCAGAAGTCAATACTCTCATTGTATCTTTCAGGATGCGTAACCGGTGCCATGTACAACTTGTTTGCATCAACAAGTATCCCTCGAAGTTGCTATTGTTGGGAAAATTGTGCTTCTTCAAAACAAATCGTAATTTGTTGCATAAGAAGGCAGAATTATCCCTCCTGACTTGAGCTAGCGATATCTTGCAACAATTACACTAGCAAGCATGCTCTCATATAGAAGCATGTAACCCATCCACTCCGATATAATGACATCTACCTCCTCGTCAATTTCAACCTCCTTTCATCATAGAAAACACACTGAAATTTGCAGTAACTGATTCCAACTCTTGTATTGTGACAGTGCTACAGTCAATTTGTTTGATAACGATTTCCCAAGTCAAGACATTTTCTATAAACTATGGACAAACTGTGCACTTCCTTAAATGCAGAGCTGCCCAATGTTCTAAGGATGGAGGTTGTCGACATTATGAACAGAAGGGTCATTATTAAAAATCATAACAACCCCTAAACACTTCCTCTTCATTAAATTCTTCAGACATGTCAGCCCCAAGAGACTTAATACCCACTTCTTCACAAGATCTCTTCTACTAGCATAAGTTTCACTAAAGTCATGGTCTGAATGCCATTTCCTATGTAGCTATAACCTCATCATTCTGTCTTATCAATTCCCTTGCTTCATAGCACCTAATCCAAGCAACTCTGCCAACTCTGTTATCTCAACAATGTTGTTGCTCTGTTTGTTCTATCATGGCTAGTTGCTACTGCCATATCTGATTGCCATCAATGACAATCTACACCCTCTTCCACTGCCATATTGCCAACAGATGGATCATATTTTGTAGAAGGTTCTGGGGGCAAAGAGAATTTTCGTGTTGGATGGTTTCTTTGGATACAATCAAATCAAGGTTCTTCCATAGGATAAGGAGAAGACATCTTTCACAACACCTTGGGGGACTTTCATATACGCGAAAATGCCATTTGGGTTGATGAATGTAGGGGCTACATTTCAAAGGGCCATGGATATCGCATTCGCTAAGGAGAAAGATAAATTTGTAGTAGTATACATGGATGACATAACTATATACTCAAAATTTGTTGCGGATCACTTGAAGCATTTAGAAAGGGTATTCCTGAAATGCAGGAAATTTGGCATATCCTTGAATCCAAGGAAGTCGATTTTTTCCATGGGAAATTTATTGGGACACATCATATCAAAAGATGGCATAAAAATTGATCCTAAAAGAGTAGCAATAATCCAAAACATTGGGATACCAAGGAGTAAGAAAGAATTCCAATCTTTTATTGGTAGAGTGAATTTCCTAAGAAAGTTTGTTCCTAGTTTTGCAGAGATTCTAAGAAATATTTCAGATATGTTAAGGAAGAACAATGAAATCAAATGGACCATTGAATCCAAGAAATATTTCACTAACATTAAGAAATCCCTAATAGAAGCTCCTGTTTAATCAGTCCTGACTTTTCAAAGGAGTTTATCATATTTTCTTATGCATCGCAGCATACTATAGCTGGAGTATTACTACAGAAGAATCAAGATAATATGGAATAGCCAATTGCCTTTTTCAGCAATATTTTGCAAGGTGCGGAACTAAAGTATAATATAATAGAGAAACAAGCTTATGCATTGATAAAAACTTTAAAAGATTTTAGGGTTTACATTTTGCATTCTCACACTATTGCATATGTTCCATCTGCAGCTGTCAAGGATATTCTTACCCAACCAGACCCTGAAGGGAAGAGAGCTAAGTGGATTGAAATTTTTTTAGAATATGACCTAGATATCAAGCCTACAAGATTGATCAAGGGACGGGGTTTGGAAAAACTGATGACAAAGACCAACTATGATGCTTTGGATATGAACTTGATTTCTGATCTCTCAACTGAAGCAGTTCCAGAAATGCCTATGGTGAAGGATTTTTCTTTGTCGCCTTGGTACAGTGACATTTTATATGTTTTGCAGAATTTGCAAGCACCCCCAAACCTGGAGAAAACCAGAGCATGGTCAGTAAAATTAAAAGCAGCAAAATTTTGCATATGGAATGAATATTTGTATTGGAAAGATACAGGAGGGATTTTACTGAACTGTTTCCTAGAATATGAGGCAAATCATGTAATGAAGGAATTTCATGGAGGGGTGTGTGGAGGACATCACTCCTAGAAATCCACCATGAAAAAAATCCTCATAGAAGGGTTCTATTGGCCTACTGTTTTTTCAGATGTGCACAAAGAAATTGCAAAATGTCATGAATGTCAAATCTTTGATGGGAAAAGAGAACTGTTTCCTTGCCCTTAAAACCGATTTCCGTAGAAGCACCATTTCAGCAGTGGGGATTAGATTTCATTGGGGAAATTAATCCAAATTCTTCAGGATAACACAAGTGGATTCTGACTTCAACAGATTATTTCACTAAGTGGATCGAAGCCGTTCCAACTAAAAACGCCACAAAAACAGTGATAATAAATTTTCTGGAAGAGAATATTCTTTCAAAGTTTGGATTTCCTAGAAGAATAGTCACAGATAATGCACAGGCATTCAGATCAAAGAGAATGGTCAGTTTTTGTCATAAGTATCATATCCACTTATATCACTCAACTGCATACTATCCTCAAGGAAATGGGTTGGAAGAATCCTCTAACAAAAGTTTGGTAAGAATTATAAAGAAATTGTTGGTGGAAAACAAAAGGGCCTGGCATACCAAACTCAAATATGCTTTGTGGGAAAATAGGATTAGTACAAAAAGGGCCATTGGTACATCACCTTTTCAGTTGGTTTATGGGACGGAAGTGGTTTTTCCTGTTTCTTTAGGTTTGCCGGTCATGAAACTGTTGCAAGAGTTTGAGGAAGAACCAAACCACATGTAGATAAGAATAAGTCAAATGATTGAGTTACATGAAATAAGGGAGAAATCTTTTAATAGGACTCAAATTCATCAAGAAAAGATGAAAACGAAATTTGACAGGAAAATCAAAGAAATAAATTTTCAAATTGATGATTTGGTTCTAAAATGGGATGCCATGAATGAAGACAAGCATGTGAAGAGTTTATTGGTGGGGCCCCAGTGAACGGGAGGTATCTGAAACACTATCTTTCTTACCCCAAAAAGAAGAAAAAGAAGTTGTTGTACATAATTTGTATACATGATAGTAGTTTCATAGAAGTTTGTACATAAAATCAGTAAGCAGAGCATTGTATAGTTTGGTTTCAGAAGTGTGTTGTGATTTCAGTTTGGATTAGCAATTTGGTTCCAGGTGGATAAATTTCAAGTTAAAGAGTAAAGAGCAGGTTTCAGTGGGGGGAATGGATAAAGTCAGATGGTTAGGAACATGGTCTATAGGTTCTTTGCTACCTCGCAGGGAGGATAACATCCCCAGTTGAAGCCAGTTGTTAGCACAGGTATTTTTCAAAGCATGAATGAGGTAATATAAAATGGAAGTTTGTGGTTGATGTGATCCAAGGCTCTGTAGGGGAAAGCGCCCAGTCCCTTAAGAAATATATACTGTTGGGTCCTGGAACTGCCCCTTTTTTACCACACCTATTACCTCTTTTTGTCCTATCTTGCCTTATTTCCACAAACCAGATACATGTCTTTCCTTAAGGTCGAGCATGAATCCTGACAGGTATAATTCATTATTGCTTCATCTATTTAAATGCCTAAGATTGTTATGGTTATGAATTCTAGCCTTTGGTTTATGCTAACTTGTGTTGATTTCATTAAGATAAGCTCAAAGCACAGGTGTAGCAGCCGCTAAGCATATGGAAGGAAGGTACGATTGGTTCTAGTTGTTACTCTTCAGTTCAGATTCCACACATTAATAGAAACAGTGTGATCATCTCTCCACATGGTAGCTATAACAAGACTCCGCTACAACATAGCATCGCTGCAACAGATAGAGCGCTTCCCAATCAGTTAGTCCGTTGATCCATTGACATCCAGAGTGACAACTCCCTTCATTTCCAACGGCCTCATTCAAGTCCATTCACGGCTATAACAGTTCTGTTGTGACTTAGCAGCCTGAAGATCAGAGATATTCATGGTTGCACGAATTTAGTGGATTAGGATTTGTATTATGCATGTATAAATATGGGAAGGCTTTTAGAGTCTGGAGTTGGTTGATTATTATTTTGTACGGTTGTAACAGAGAGCTCAGATTGTGAATTACCATTTTAATACAAGGAGGAGAGTTCTTCATATTCTTGTGTTTTAATTTTTAGTAGTTCATGGCATCTCTGTTAGAAGGCTAGGGCCCGCCTTCTCACAGAGATTGCCGAGTTAAGTAGGTAGTTTAATTTATTTCTATTGTGTGGTGTGGATTTATAGTAGATGTGTTTTACAGAGAAACTGCAACAGTGATAATTGATAATTGCATTTTCCTTTGGTAGTTAATGTTTGCATTCTGAATAGCTATAACTGCATGGTGTGACAGTTGACTGTGTAGGTTAGTTCCTTTATGCAAGTGTGCTAGTTAGTTGTTACAGTCAAGCTCAACTCTAGTTCATTTCTATTATTTATCTTTCTTGAATTTTATTTGCATTAGTCAGATTATGATTGCAATTGGTTTGATTTCTTACTGTCATTTATAATGTCCAGACTAGATAATCTTAGACAGGATTTGGTTAATGCATTGTAGTCTGATATCTTTAGGATTTAACTTCTTGCAAAAGTAAGTCTAGCTTAATTCTTCTTAGAGTAGTAATTGCTGGAGTAATGATTGTAGGAAGGTAAATGTACTTTGAATTCTTAGATGAATATAAAATTAGATTAGTTTTATCCATGAGATGAGTTTGACTGAGCAGATAGGTAAGATAGTTTATCTTCATTTATTCAATCATCTACTTGAAGTGTTTATGTATAGATTGTGCTAATTTCCCTTGAAATAAAAGACCTACATGGGTTGAAAATTCATATTGAGCATCATGTGTGTTAGTTGAAATTGATTAGCATATAGGGTGACCAACATTTTGGCGTTGTTGCCGGGGATGGTAATTTATAGGCATAGATAGTAGTTGATTTATTGATTTCATTTTAGTTTTGATTATTTGAAGCATGCATGAATACAAGAAAAACAAATCGGGAACCCCCTTCAAATACTAACATTGCAGGTGGAAGAGGTCGTGTTCGTAACACAGGTCTGTGAAGACTGACATTTATTGACGAAATAATTGCTAGCGCTGATTCTTCTACCAAATTACCGTGGACGTCTACAGGAAGAGGAAACTCCGTCCCTCCCAATGTTGAAACATCGACATCAACTGTGGAGAACGCGATGAGACCTTCAACTCCCATTCTAGAGAAGAAACCTCCTGAAGACAAGGGAAGTGTTGTGGGTGCACCAGAGAGAGAGGAGATCTCTCATATTAACGGGAATAGAGTCACTAAAGAAGTGTGGTTGGAAACTCGCTGAGAAGCAGAAGAAGAGATAAGGTGAGAAAAAGAAAGGAGGAAAGCAGAAGAGGCAAGAGCAGAGGAGGAAAGAGTGAAGGAAGCATTAAAATTTTGGACTGACATGGCTAATGGAGAACAGGAAGAAAACAATGAACGCCATGAGGAGGAGATGGAAGATAATCAACATGGTGACATTGTTGTCACACTTGAATTCCCTATCCTTCAGGCACCAGGGGCGGCCCCTATGAAAATTATTTCACCCTCAGTTCTCCCAAACTTCCATGGTAAGTCCTCTGAAGATCCTAATGAGTTTCTTTTTGAGTTCAACATCCTCTATCGCAGTTACAACTACACCTCCAGTGCACAGAAACTGAAACTATTTCCAGCCACCATGAAAGGAAATGCTCTACGCTAGTTCATGAGTTTGGGTTGTGTGACCATCACTACTTGGGATCAAATGAAACAAACTTTAATTTCTAAGCACCAAGAGTATTGTAGAACCAGAGATAGGAAGGAAGAGTTGTTTAAAATGGTTTAGAAGGAAGAAGAGAGCCTAGAATATTTTGTTGAAAGGTTGTTGTACAACTTACAAAGGTCTGGTCATGCCGATATAGGGAAGGATGTACTCAATATTATCCTACTGAGAGGGATAAGAGAAGATTGCCTAGATATGCTAAATTTGTTGGGAAAAGGGTATATTTCAAAAGAACCCTTTGACAAGATCATTGATTTATGTTGAAGATATTCAAGGGGATCCTCTAGAACCAAAAAGCGGGACAAAGAACGATATCAAGATATCTTCACTAGGACACAGAAGTCAGCTAATGGAGGATCCACTTGAGAAGAAATAGGAAACCTTCTAGAGAATTTTAAGACAGATATGATGAGATCCATTTCCTCAGAATTAGATGTCTTGAGAGCAAAACAGAGGCAAGTAGTAGAAGACCTAGCACTTGGTGTATTCCGTGCCAAATGCAGAAAGAAGCACCCACTGAAATAATGTCTGATGGACAAGATGGAGGTATGTCGTATATGTGAATTGGATCATGACACCAAGCAATGTCCTTCATTGCCCAAATTCGAAGCAGTCCTGCAGGCATCTACTTCAGACGTGGAACAAGATTATTTAATTGCTTAGAAGAAGCCTTGGCAGCCTCAGAACCAAGGTATGAACCCAGATCCATCATTTTTCTTGAATAATATGAATGGTATGAATAATATGAATACACAATTCCCTTCACATTATTCTAACAACCAATGGAATCCATCTCAAAACTCAATGCAAAATCTTAACCCTTGGACACCATGGGATCAAAAATCGAATCAACAATCTTCCTGGTCTCCCAACTGGAGAAATTCTTACCCAGGAAATAATTTTCCTCATCACCAGACTTAATATCAAAAGTATCCTCCTCAATAGTATCAGCAGCCACAGCTACAATTCCAAAACAACGCCGCACCTATGAATGCACCACTGCGACCACAACTGCCTGCACAACCTAACCCCAACCCGAATAATAAAGCAGTTCATCAATTTGAGACTGCAAACATGCTTGCTTATTCCATTTCCCCAATTCCCTGCAATGACATACATTTACAATTAGGGAGGGTAGTGGAACCCATCGTCATTGAGGATGTTCCATCCTCAGTGATTGAAGCAAGAATGGATCAACATTTTGATAATTCAGTCAATTCAGCAATCCCCATCATTGAGGATGCTGACATTATTACTGAAACAATAGCTGAAACACAGGGAATAACACACGATGAAACACAGCCTACAAAAATTGTAAGAGAACCACCATATCCTGAACGATTGGCCCTACAGAAAACAGTGGAACAACTGCGATTCAATCTATTAAGGGAGTTGAAAAATCTTTATGTCAAAATTCCACTGTTATAGGCCCTCCATGACGTGCCCATTTATGCCAAGACCGTTAGAGATCTGTGTGTAAAGAAACCAGGGAGAAAGCCTAGGGATCCTTCCACTATCCATGTAATGGGAAAACTTTCTGAATTAATAATGGGGAAGACTCCTTTGGCCAAATATGATGACCCTGGAAATCCTACTGTTATAGTTCACATAGGACACACTCAGATACCTAACGTATTGGTGGATTTAGGCGCAACTATCAATGTTATGACCATTGAAACTGTGAAGAAACTTGGACTCACTAATCTTCGGCAAACCCCTACCATATTAGAACTTGCTGACAGATCAACAATCAAGCCCGAGGGAATCCTGGATGACCTCATAGTCACTGTTGATTTGTGGGAGTACCCCACGGACTTCTTGGTTTTGCAACCGAAGTCGCAGTTGGGGGGACACCCGCTAATCCTGGGAAGACCTTGGTTAGCCACGGCAGATTCTTGCATCAGCTGTCGGTCGGGGTCCATGACTATCTCGGACGGGACTGATATCAAAAGCCTGACTTTATACCCTCCAGCCTGACCAAGCTTAGAAGCTGAAACTCTGCTTTTGATGGAACTGGAGGAAGAAGAAGGCATTCAACCATTATTAATGATAGGGAGAGCCTTAAATTTTAAGGATGAAACAGAGTATGACACTATTAATGGTTTCATTAGTGAGCCCACATCTGCCAGTAAACATGTTTACCAGATTCTGAACAGTACTTTAGATGAGAAAGAACAAGAAAATCTAAAGGAAGAGACTCTAGTTTGTGATGCCATCATAATTCCAGTACTTAAAAATTCAAAAAGTGTCCCAGTAGAAATTGAGCCAGGAAAAACATTGAACATTAATCCAAATCTTGCGCCCAATGAGTTGGAACAGTTGATCACTTTGCTTAAGAAACACAAGGGTTTTTTCACATGGGAATACACAGATATGAAGGGTATTCCTTCTAATTTGTGTACCCATCACATTTACATCAAAAGTGACTCCAGAACAGTGTGCCAACCACAATGAAGGATGAACCCGAACTTAAGGGACATAGTGAAGGAAGAGATCCAAAAAAATTTGGAAGCAGGATTTATATACCCAATTTCATACAGCAAGTGGGTTTCTCCACTTGTGATTGTACTAAGAAAAAATGGGAAATGGAGGTTCTGTGTATATTGCAGAGAATTGAATAGAGCAATGCAGAAAGAGCACTTTCCCTTACCTTTTATTGATTAGGTCCTTGATACCTTGTCTAGAAAGAATTATTTTTCCTTTCTGGATGGATTTAGTGGTTATAACCAAATCCAGATTGCTCCAGAAGACCAAGACAAAACCACTTTCACATGTCCCTGGGGCACTTTTTCAGACAGGGTACTTCCTTTCGGGTTGTGCAATGCACCGACCACATTTCAGAGAGTAGTGATTGGGATCTTTTCGGAGATGGTAAACGACTGCATGGAAATTTTTATGGATGACTTCACTCCATACAGTAGTAGTTTGTGAGGAACCTGCAACAATTAATTAACGAAAATACATGAGATAGCAATAATAGTAGAAATCAGAATCACTTTCATTGATCGCAGGCCACTTCGAGGGGGAAACCTCCTTTGAGCAAGCTCAATACAAATTACTTCACCGTACCTTCATTGGCCTCACACACACTTATATACTAAGTCTATTCCCAATACTATGGGTCAATACCATGGGCTAATACAAACTATGGATCAACAAATACTACGGGACGACTTACAAAGCATATGCATTCAACAACAATATACTAACAAAGTAAAGAGAAGGGTTGAAACAGGTTCCTAACATCCCCTCTCCCTTAGAAAAAGCTTTGTCCTCAAAGCTTTAGATGTGGAAATTGATGCGGAATCTGAAGCAGTGGTTCCCCTGTAGAATCCTCGGGTTGCATTTTGTGCCACTAAATTAATGCCTATGTGAGAGAGTGAGAGAGAAGCTAACATCTTTTGAGTTGCAGGGAGGATTGCTTGGAAGGCTATAGACGAAGAAGAACCATATCAGCTGCGTGAAAATGGCACTCAGAACGGTGCTGATCAGTGTGTTGTTTCAGTCGAATTCTTGCCATGTGAAGATTGTCCTGCTGAATGAGAAGAATTTGATTGCGATTTCAAAGAACCGAGTCAATTGCCTGAACTGTGGATTTGCTGAGGGTGTATGGAAGAATAACTGGCGGTGCATGTCCAAAGACTACTTCGTATGGTGTCATTTTAGATGTGGTATTGTACCACCAGAGTGCTTCAAGGAAATCCATAGAAATAGTTGTCCAAATCTGTGTAGGGATGAGCAAGGGTTCGAGCAGTCCCGAAAGGAGTGTCGTTGCACCCTTGTTGACCTAGAAAGTATCATAGTTAGCCACCATCTATTGAATTATCATTTTTAATCCCTTCCAAAAGAAGTTACATTGTTCCCGGTCATACGTTTTGATGAATCGAGAGTTACCTACCGATGGAGAAGCATGGAGTTCATAGAAGGGATAGCCCTGTTGATCAGATTGCAACCAATGTGGAACAAGCAGAGAAATAGTTGTAAGAGAAAGTGGGTCATCAATTTTGCGAGGAGCATTTGCCACCAGATTGTCCTTACCCTTCTTGTAAGTGATCGCATAGGTAGAACCCATGAGCTGGATAACCCATTTTAGGTGTGCTAGGGAGGAGACCCGTTGGTCCAGGAAATTTTCTAGACTCTGGAGATCAGTCTTGATGCAGAAATAATTCCCTAATAGGGATGGCTGCCACTTCTGTACTACATGCAAAATAGACATCAGTTCCTTCTGAGATGTAAATGCAGCTAAATTCTGACCGAAAAGGTCTCTTGAAGGCGGCAAGCCCTCTGGTTCAGCAAAGACACCTACATATCTATCCAAGGAAGTAGTGGAGACAGTTGATGGGTGCATCTGAATGGAATGGAGTTGAGCGATGAAACCATGTGAATTATTCTTAAGGATCTTTTCCAGGCGATGTGAACTGATGATGCGAAGAGACCCTGGTTGTAAGCCTGTAAATTAGTGTTGTTTCCCATTAACTGAAAACTGCATCCAAAGTTCAGCAAAATCTCATAAAATGGGGCCAAGAGTGTGTAACCATTGAATGCCCAAAACCACATCACATCCGCCTAAGGACAAGGCAAACATGTCAGAGTGCAGGTTATAATATTCTAGAGAGATACACACATTGTGACACTTCCCCTTGCAAGGTAAGGTGCCCCCATTGGCAACCATGACTTCAAAGTTGGAGCAAGGATGGACAAAACAATCATCCTGTTTGGAAATCCGAGGGTCAATGAAGTTATGAGTGCTACTAGAATCAATGAGTATGGTAAGAGGGAGCTTCTTGAAGTAACCCCTGAACCGCATTGTTTGTGGGGTGGTAACGTCGGTTACAACATGGAGAGAGATCTCTGGTGGGTTGTCCTGAGATGGGGGGTCAACAGGCGGGTGCCGAATCTCGACCTGATCATCTACTGTATCTGGATCGTCTTCACCAAGTTCAGATGTAGGCGGAGAATCCACATCCAAGAGATAGAGATTTTGCTGAACACATCTATGTCCCCAAGTGAATTTCTCATCACAATTATAACAAATCCCTTTTTCTCTGCGTGCTTGCATCTTTGTTTTAGACATATGCTTGATAGGAGTTGGTCGGGGAGTTGGCGTGATGGGAGGTCGTTGGGAACCCATATTTCTGAAGGGAACAAAGGTGGGTTTGGAGCGTTGTTGGGCTGCGATCTTGTCCTCTTCCAACTTATCCAACCCTAGGACTTCCACCATTGTGTTGGGACAGAACATTTTGACCTCTGAGCGGATTTCATCCTTGAGACCACTGATAAAACAACTCCTGTAGAATTCATCAGAAAATCCTTCTGTGTGATTGGCCAGTTTCTCAAATTTTGTCTGATACTCTCTCACTATGCCAATTTGGCGAAGTTTAGTGAGTGCTCCTGTGAATTCATCAAAAGCACTAGGACCAAATCGTTGCAAAAGGAGTTGGAAAAAAATCTGTCCAGTTTGGCTCGTGATGAGCTTTGATGTACCAACGGTACCATTGAAGGGCTTCCTATTCCAAATGAAAGGATGCAAGTGGAACTTTCTAGACATCAAAAGTATTATGCAGACTGAAATATTGTTCTGCCTGGTATATCCATCCAGTCATATCACTACCATTGAAGCGAGGAAAATCAAGCTTCGGACCACGAGAATTGTTGGAAGAAGAGAACCTAGTGGTTGCAAAAGATTCTGGATGTCGGTTATTGTTCATGGCTGATTGCTGAAGATGGAGGCTGAGAAATTTTTCATCCAGATCCTGGAGTTTTGTTTGGATGGCTGCAAGTGCTTCCTCCATGGTTTATGCTCTTGCGCGGGTTGCAACTATAACGAGGAGTTTTTTTTTGAGTGGATAGATAAAGAAAAACAGAAACTGTTTTAGTAAAGGAAAATCTATATTTGGGAAAAAATTTGATGGGTAATTTGGGTTTGACTAGGTTTTGGAAACTTTCAAAGGGACAAGGAAGCAGAAAAGGGGAATTTCAGAAGCAGGGTGAAAGAATGAGAAAATTTGGCAGAGAGGGACAAAGAAGCAAAAATATGAAATGAACACTGTGGTAAAATTTGAAGGCGATTGGGTGAAAATCGAAGAAGTTATGGCAAACCCTAAAAATAGACAAATGTGGAATTTATGGCATTGGGAAGTGGAATTTGGAATAGGGTCCTCATGAATGAAATATGTAGAATGGTATTGCAGGGGTGTCAAGGAAGTTTTAGAAATGGATCTGCAACAATGTGGAAGTGATCGGCAACACATGGATCTGCAACGGCGCAGAAGTGACCAGCAATAGTTCCGGGCAGAGAAAATCTGTGATTTATTAGCTAAAAATAGATATGGACCCCAGTTATGCCCGGCTTCCTAACGGTTCAGGGGTTTCACTCAGCCACCAATGTTGTCTGACGGATTGCGTATTGGGGCAGTACCCCTCACTCCACGGCTCAGGTAAAACTGATAACCGCTTTGCCACAAACGACAGCTCTTGGTTTACTTCACAAGTGGGAACTAGTCAATTAGGTAGGGGTCGTTTCCCTTTTCGCTGGCAGGTCCTCTCAATGAGCCAGCTACTTCGGAGTTCCTGTGGTACTCCTCACAATGATTTTTAGGGCTTATGCCCAAGTACTTCCCATAGTTAAGCGGATAGGGATTATTCCCAGATCTGTACCTGCAACAGATGCAGAAAAAAAATTGGCAGAAATTTCACCCAGCGAGCCCAAGAAAGTGTTCTTATACCAGATGTGAGGAACTTGCAACAATTAATTAATGAAAATACATGAGATAGCAATAATAACAGAACTCAGAATCACTTATATTGATCGCAGGCCACTTCGAGGGGGCAACCTCCTTTGAGCAAGCTCAATACAAATAACTTCACAGTACCTTCATTGGCCTCACACACATTTATATACTAAGTCTATGCCCAATACTATGGGTCAATACCATGGGACATATAATACTACGGGACAACTTACAAAGCATATGCGTCCAATATTATGGGTCAATACCATGGGACATATAATACTACGAGATGACTTACAAAGCATATGCGCCCAATACTATGGGTCAATACCATGGACTAATACAAACTATGGATCAACAAATACTACGGGACGACTTACAAAGCATATGCGTCCAACAACAATATACTAACAAAGTAAAGAGAAGGGTTGACACGAGTTCCTAACATAGTTTCGACGAGGCATTGAAAATTTAGAGAAAGTTTTAGAACACTGTGAACAAACCCAACTATCTTTAAGCACTGAAAAGTGCCATATGATGATGAGCGAGGGTGCAGTTCTGGGGCACTTCATCTCTGTTGATGGTATCCAAGTAGATCCATCCAAAATTAGGGTAATTGAAAACATACACACTCCTGGAACCCAAAAATAGGTATGTAGCTTCTTAAGGCATGTTGGTTACTACAGAAGATTTATAGAAAAGTTTTCCAAACTAGCTTCTCCTTTATTCACCCTGTTGATGAAGGATGTACAGTTTGATTGGAATGATGCATGCCAAACAGCGTTTACTGAACTTCAGAAAAGGATGTCCACAGCACCCATCCTACGAGGGCCAAATTGGTCTCTGCCTTTTTATATCTCCTCAAATGCTTCAGATACTACCATTGGAGCAGTATTAGGACAGCAGGAAGATCATGCTCCATATACAATTTATTACATCAGTAAGAACCTGGCCCCTGCTGAACTAAACTATACTGTTACAGAGAAAGAATTCCTTGCCATTGTTTATGCCATCAATAAATTTAGACACTACATTACTGAATATTCCACTTTTGTGCACACTGATCATTTAGCCATCAAGTATTTAATGAATAAACCCATCATGAATGCTAGAGTAACTAGGTGGTTGTTACTGTTACAAGAATTTGACATTACAATTATTGAAAGACCAGGAAAGGAAAACATTGTTGCTGAATTTTTATCTTGACTTACTAACAATGATGACAGTTTACCAGTCGAAGATTCCTTCCCTAATGAACATTTTTGTGCAGTATCAGCTCATTCCCCATAGTACGCAGATATTGCTAACTTTTTTGTTATAGGTGTAATGTCCCCTCCCATCATACCAGCATGATAGAGAGAACGTGATGCTAAAGCTGGGAATCTAGCCCCATGAAATTTTAAATAAGCATTCACATAATATAAAAATACATATGGAAATGTATGATTATAAGAAAACACAATGGAAGTAATTTCAATAACACATCCATCATACATTCAAGATATTCATCAAATAAATAATTGCAAAGTTAACACAAGAGAGTACTTATCTTATAACAAAGTAGCCTCGAGCAACCGGCTATGCAACTGCAACGTTCCACCCAACCATAGGCCAGTTGTGATCATCAATATCTCAACACACTGCCACCCCCGAGCTGGGCATGATCTCTACAAGGAATCCGGGAACAACAGGCTCACACATAGCCCAAAGATACACCAAATCAGGCAAGCCAATCTACAGTTGGGTTTATCAGGCTGTTAGGCAATGGAAGGAAGAATTACTAAGCTAGTGGGATCATCCATAGAGATATGGGTACCCTCTGCAAGATCTATCTAGCTTGGTTCCCACAATACCTCTACACCTGGCACATGGAAGTACTCCCTTCACTACTACACAGTCCCTCAGGCCATACCTTCCAATCTAATATTGTTCAAGGTGTGCATAGAAGAGTAGCCAGCCCTCTTGATCTTCTTGATAGGTTATCCCCCTTCACTAGGTTTATCAAGCCAATTCAGGTCCACTTCCACTCCTAATTTCTTGCTCACAGTTCAAACCAATGCAGGGATGCACCCAACAACAAAAATACAAGTGCTGAAGAACTTGGGAAACCAAAACGAACTGGTAGATGGGAAATAAACCCTGGGAGAGCCATTCATTTTCAGAAAACGTTTATATGCATTCCAGGGGATGAAACGACCTCTATAAACCCCCAAAACATGACTCCCTTTCTCCCAGCCACTGTGAAACACAAAAATGAGCTCCCAACTATGGAAAAATGCAGGAAATTGGTAAAAAACGTGATGGGGAAAGCCTAGCTAGCTCAGACTGCGTGAGAGAGGAAAGACTATGGGTTCAGAATGGCTTTGGGCACCATTTCGTGGGTGTTTTCTTGCCTCAGAAGCAAAACTACGTTTTTCTAGGTTGATGGCTTGCCCATGCACAAAATTGGCTGCCATACCTCTTCATTCCCAAGGCATTAACTGCCTCAACCAATTTCTGTAAGAATTAAATGATTGGGTGCATAAGTCAGAATGGGTAGTTGAGGGTTTATTCATTGACATTTGTCTTATCACCATTGGCTCAAGGGTTTGAATAATTTCCCTCCCTATTCCTTGTAGAATCATGCCCCCATCTCTATGTTGCATTGCATAGCTAGTTATGGGTTTTTCATTAAAATTCGTATTTACATGATGTCTTAATTTACATTGTGCGTGTCCAGCACAAGAACCATAGGCATCTATTTTTTTAATTGCCGATACATAAAACACTAAATCAATGGTGGAGCCTTGGCCTTGAGCTCCTCACCATGATTAAATAACAATATTTACATCATTTACGATTTAATGCAAAGGGGGTCAAAATTGGGACATTACAATAGGAAAGCTTCCAGCACATCTGTCAAAGAGAGAGAAAAGAAAGATCATACAACAGAGTGCTAGATACTACTGGATAGATGGACATCTTTTCTACATAGGTCTTGATTTGGAAATTAGAAGATGTGTAAGAGAAGATGAAATTTACAGTATCCTGAAAGCTTGCTATGATGAGCCCTATGGGGGACATTTTGCTGAAAAAAGGACGGGTCATAAGGTTTTAAGGATGGGATATTTTTTATCGACATTGTTCAGGGATGTGAAAAAGTATGTTCAGGCATGTGAGAACTTCCAGAGGATGGGCCAACCGAATAGATTAGATGAAATGCCTCTTCAGCCACAACTTGTGGTTGAACCTTTTGATAGATGGGATCTGGATTTTGTAGGGCCTATCAACCCTCCCTCGAAGCAGAAAGTCTATATCTTGGTTTGCACAGATTACATGACCAAATGGGTGGAGGTTGTAGCTTTGGTTAAGGCTATTGATCAAGCTGTAATGGATTTCTTATATGAAGAGATATTCACCCGTTTTGGAGTACCCAAAGAAATAACTACATATGGAGGACCGCAATTTGTGTCACACAAATTGGAAGCCCTATTACAGAAGTATCACATTCAGCACAAAATAACCTCACCATATCATCCACGGGCCAATGGCCAAGTGGAAAGCACAAATAAGGTCATTGAGGCTATTCTAACAAAAATGGTGAAAATCCACCGTAAAGATTGGGCTAAGAGACTTCCAGAGGCACTATGGGTTTACCGTACTACATGGCGCAACACTATTGGTTTCTCCCCATATGAATTGGTGTATGGTAAGAATGTTGTCTTCCCTATTGAATTCGAAATTAGAACTTTGAAGACAGTTATAGAAGCAAACCTTGATTTAACAAAATCTCAGAGGGACCGACTGAATCAGCTAAATGAATTGGATGAGAAGTGTACAGCTACAGTACATCATACAGCTTTAATCCAACAACAACACTCCAAATGGCACGACAGATTTATAAAGAATAAATTATTCTACGAAGGAGACTAGGCTCTGTTGTATGATTCACGGTTTAAAAAGGATTTTAAGTGCAAATTACGCACAAGATGACTGGGTCCCCACCAGATAGACAGAGTGTTTGACAATGGAACAGTTCAGTTGATCACCATTGATGAAAACAAGACACCATCATTTTCCAATGGTCATTGGCTGCGACTGTTCCATAAACTGATTTCTAAAAATGTATTCATTTCACATGTTGTAGCTGATCCAGATTATCAGTTAACGCAAGGGCAGGAATCTCTTTCTGCCCCTGTGAATTTTTAAACTGCAATTTCCACACATAAATTTGTACATAAATAAATTGTTGTTCTGTTTCTTTTATTATTTTTATTTTTTTTCGTTTACGCTTTGATCGGTTTGTTTTGAAGAACTGTGTACAGGATTCAACTTGAGGAGAAGCGGTCGTGACTAGGCCAGATGATTGCAAGCACCTTAGCTTATTTTCCTGTTATGAATAACTCCTTGAAGAAAATTAACGATTCAGCAGCATTCACCATTCATCCGAAGATTTTCCTGTTCCTCCATTTTGCGCAGCTGCAACTCCACCATACTTTGCCTATTTTGCCTTTTCGCGCAGCTGCGACTCCGCTAATCTTGTCCATTTTTCCTTTTTGCGCAGCTGTGACTCCGCTAAACTTTGTCTATTTTCCTATTTTGCACAGCTGTGACTCCGCCGAGTTTGACTTATTCTCCCTATCTTCACAGTTGTGACTTCGCCATATCTCGCCAATTCTACCAAATTTTCGTAATTTCCTAGCTGCGACTCCGCCAAACTCTGCCTATTTTTCTTATCTTCGCAGCTGTTACTCCGCCAGAATTGTCTTATATCTGACTACGACTCCGCTATATTTGACCTATTTTTGCTATCTTCGTAGCTATTACTCCTCTATATTTGTCCTATACTCAGCTGCGACTCCGCTGAACATGGCTTATTTTCTGATTTTCCAGCCATAATTCTATAAGATTCCTCTTATTTATCAGCTGCAACTCCACCCGATTGTCTATTTCTTGAACAATATCGCCGCTAACAATTCAACTGGTCTTAAATTTAGCACTTATTTCACAGTTCCAATCACAGTCCGCCAGGAACGAAGAAAACTATTGGGCTGCCATGGGTGTCTATCAGCACGAATGTACTTGCCAGCTCGGTTGGTGATGGCCAACTCATCTCAGCACATGTGCAATTATGTTTTTATTAATGGATGTAATGACGAAGTCAAATTATTGTGGAAAGTTAAGGCTTAGCTCATACTGCAAAGGTACGAATTCTGACCTTATACATGATTAGGCATAAAATTAAATGTGGCAATGATGATTATGCTTTTTCTTTAGTCCTCGTCGGCAACTCGTACCCAATTAAACACCAAAGAATGTGTCAGGATTAACACTCTTATCTATTACATGACCATCACCCTTACCCAATCCGTACCAAAACATCCCAATTATTCCATTTTTCATAACTGTATTACTTTTCCGTGGCTTGATAACTGTGCCATCTTTCCTAAAATACCCAATTCCAATCTCGCATGTTCGATGAATGCCCGTATGTTCCAATTTCCATGTCCGAATTCGTAATCTCTGTATTCACCATTAGAGATACGAGGGGAAGGTGATATGAGTAATCCAGTCCGGCATGAACCTGAGAATACGGAGGCTCTGCGTGCAAACGCAGAAGTCTCCGCCATCTTTGAAGCAGCTGGGTGGACTAAGTATTTTCAACGATTAAACGGTTTTCACACAGAGATAGCATTACAGTTTGTTCTTAAGCTGACTGATACTCATTCTGAGGTCAGGGGATTATGCATAGATGTTGCAGAAGCAATTATGTCATAGGTTACTGGTTTTCCTCAGGTTGGGAGGAGATTGTTTGGATGGAAGGCGTAGAATGCGACTGCAGTAAGGGATTTTCTTGTAGTTGGTGAGAATGTTCGTCCAAGAGGCCATGGAATAGCGCTGGAATCATTACCTCAACCCTGGGATCAAGTGGCAAGTACCAAATTGTTTATCTCTTTGAATTCCCTTATTATCCCATTTACGCCATGGTAATCTATTGAACATGTCATTTTATCTTTTAAAATCCCTACAACACATGGCTGGTTATGTGAAAACATCCCGGCATCCAATTTCTTCCCTCACCAATCATGGCTTAATTAAACTATTGATTTTAAGGTCACTTGCACAACAAAACTAGACTTGGGCACAATTTCTTGCTGGGGCCGGGATAATTAGGGAACCTGCATTAGAATTGGGAGGTATTAAAGTAGGGGAAGAGGACCGGAGTCCCTCAAATTCAATTGGGGGGGAGGTTAGAGTATCAGAAGACCAGTTGGAGGATGAAGAAGGGGTAGATATGGGGGAAGCTACGACAGCAGTGAACCCTGTTATAGAAGAAGTGGTGATGGAAGCCGTGGTAGATGAAGTGGTAATACTAGAAGCTGCAACAACCACAGACCTTATAAAAGAAGTTACAGATCCTATAGAAACAACAGTCAGGGTGGCAGCTGAAGCAATAGATATGGTATCATTAGCAACTGCAACAAATGAAGATGAAACTAGAGCAGTTGTAGAAGATGCGATAGTGGAAGCCGCAATGGCAGAAGAAGAATATCAAACAGAGGTAGTAGAAGAAGGAGACATGGAGGTTTTGAATGTTGAATCCTCCCCTGAAGTAAGGGGTACCATAATCCAAGAGGAGGAATTCATCCCTGTGGATGTAAATATAAAGACCACTGTGTCACAGAAAAGAAGGGAAAGGTCAGAGAGTAAGGGTCATACATCCACTCCGGAGAAAAGGAGAAGAACCAGAGCTGTTACTAGAGCAGAAGCAGTACGCAGTGAAGGGAAACCATCTGGGTTTATAAAGAAGAGAATAACTAGATCTGTTACAGCAACAGAAGCAGCATGTGCAATAGGGGTAAGTATCGAAATCCCCACAGAAGAAGCAGTATGTGCAATTGGGGAAGACATTGAAATCCCCATCTTAAACCCCAAATCACCTGCTATTACACAAGAACCTGCTGCAAAAGATGTAAATTTTCTGTGTTTCTATCAGCTTGCTGGTTTATGTCAAGTTTTCATAGTTTTATGCCCAAATTAATTTCTCATGCTGCTGGAAATAATTTATAAATTTTCAGACAATTAAACAAGTTGAAAAACACTTTAATAGGCAGAAAAATTAAATGCACATGCATGTCATAAAATATTTCAGACTCAGAAATTTAGCCAATGGCCCTGGAAAAACCCCCACGGGGAAAACCAGTCAAAGAGAGAGATTTTTATTTCTTCAGCAATATTTCAGTACAATAATTTTATAGTCAAAATGTACTTATCTCAACCAACCAAAATCACCCAGAATGTTGCCTTGATTTATGTGCCAAGATGACTTGATTTTTGTGCATAAATTCTCCTCAAAATTTGTGCCAAAACTCAGCCAAACTCAGCCCTAGATTTCTGTGCAAAACTCCTTGGATATCACGCCCAGAATGCTTTATGGAACAACATCATTTAATGTTGTTTTACGGACCTCGATTTATGTGCCACTACCTCGAAAAGTGCACCCAAAAAAAAGTTCCTCAAAATATTTGCAGTATGGTACAACATTTATTGTTGTTGTACTATCCTCAAAATTCATGCCACCAACCTGTTGTAAAGTGCCTCGAAAACCATGCCAATAAATTCTGTTGTATGGTCCTTTGGGAATCGTGGCCACTGAAAAATCCCTTCCTTGAAATGCGTGCTAGTCAGAAACTTGCTCTTTTGAGCTGCTCAATTTATGTGTCGTCTCTCATCTCTTTCTCTTTCTCCACTCTCTTCTCAAGAATGAAATCGATTTGCCTCCCTTGTCGTTTTTGGTGAAAACCCTAGGTGAGTGAGGGCCCATCCAAATCAATGGCTGAGATTAGCCAAGATGAATGGGTGAGATTAAATGCTCACATTTAATATTTCACAAAAATTAAATTCACTCACTTAAATTTTTCCAAAAGTGACTTTAAGTTATAAAGTCACATTAAATGCTTTTCACAAGTCATTTAATGCAAGGGTCACTTTATTTCCCCCTTTAAGTGACTTAGGAAAAAGTCACTAGGTAAAACACTTCCTAGGTACAAAAATCAACACTCCCTCTTACCGAGGAAGGTATTTTGCACCACTCCCAACTTGTCTCTCAAGAAGACAAACTTGCCCCTCCCCAAATATTTCGTCAGAATATCTGCTACTTGCTCATCAGTGGAAATGTACTACAACTCCACATCTCCTCTCTGAATGTAGTCACGGATGAAATGGTACCTTATCTCTATGTGCTTGGAACTGTCATGGAAAACTGGATTCTCAGAGAGCTAGATGCAACTCTGATTGTCACAGTAAATCACCGTAGGTATAAGCTCCTGATCAAACAAGTCTACCAACAACTTACGAAGCCACAGTGCCTCGCAAGTAGCCTGACTAGTTGTCATATACTCAACCTCAGCAGAACTCAACGCAACGGACTTTGTTTCCGACTGAACCATGACACGGTTGCCGATCCCAAACTGAAACAACAACCGGAAGTGCTCTTCCGATCCCTCACACTGCCTGCCCAGTCTGAATCTGTGAAACCAGCCAAACTGACTCCACCTGAATCCATGTAGTCCAAACCATAGTCCATTGTCCCTACAAGGTATCTCAACACATGTTTCGCGGCAATCCAGTGCACACTCCTAGGCTCCACCATGAACTGACTAAGAGTATTCACTACAAAACATAAGTCTGGCCTGGTGTTGACCAAATACATCAATGACCCAATGAGCTGACGGTAAAGTGTAGGATCCACCAACTTACCCTCAGAAGCATGAAGCTGCTTCTAGTTGGTGATCATAGATGTGGACATCAACCTGCAATCCTCCATCCGAAATCTCCTCAGAATATCAACTGCATACTTCCCCTGTCCCAGGAAAATATGACCAGACTCCTGCCAAAACTCCATCCCCAGATAATAGTGCATCAACCCAATGTCTATCATCTCGTACTCTATAGCAAGGTCTCTCTTGCAATGTGCAATGATATGCTCCTCTCCAGTGATAAACAAGTCATCAACATATAACAAAAGAATGAGAGGATCTCCACCAACCACAATGTAGTAAAGGTTGGGATCAGCCTCACTCTTCTGAAAACCCATCGATGTCAAATACGTATCAATCCTAGAGTACCAAGCTCTAGGAGCTTGCTTCAGTCCATACAAGGCTTTCCTCGGCCTGCACACATGAGAATCTCTCCCATGAATCTCAAAGCCCTGTGGTTGCTCTAAGTAAACCTCCTCCTGCAGAAGACCATTGAGAAATGTGGTCTTCACATCCATCTAGTGGATCTTCCAACCCATCTCTGCTGCTATAGAAATTATCACTGCTCTGATGGAAGAATAACAAGAAACCGATGCAAAGGTCTCATCATAGTAAACTCCCTCTATCTATGAGAACCCTCGTGCCACAGACTAAGCCTTGTACTTCTCCACACTACCATCTGCAGCATGCTTCACCTTGTATATCCACTTGGAAGTCACAACAGACTTCCCCTCTGGTCTCAGTACTATCTCCCATGCAACATTCTTCATGATGGAATGATACTCTTCCATCATGGCATCTCTCCAAACCTGATGCTGA
The DNA here is from genome assembly GCA_027924585.1 of Larix kaempferi. Lineage (NCBI taxonomy): Eukaryota > Viridiplantae > Streptophyta > Pinopsida > Pinales > Pinaceae > Larix > Larix kaempferi. Next base: position 1,609,858 of record BSBM01000834.1, on the reverse strand, counting down.
GAGGCCTCCTCAAATGTGGAAGGCTCTGAATGACGAAGACTCGCAACAAGAGCCATCCCCAATCTATCTGGCATCACTACTGACCTGACCTCCTCCTGGGGCCTACCAAATGCCTCTACCTACTCCAAGGTATCACAAATCCATTTAGGCTTCCTCTTCCTTGAAGGCTCCTCACAACCTGGTCTCTTCTCATTTGAAGAACTACCAGAAGCAGATGGCCAAACAACCCAAGGACTAGCGACTGATGAACCTATAACCTGAGAACTAGAACCTAAACCTGTCCCAGAAGTACCTGTCAGCTGAACCACTAAACCTATAAAACCTGTGCCTGTATCCTGTGATCCAGCCACTCCGGAAACCTGTGGACCCGAGATCTGTACTGAAGAAGCCCGTGTCACCTGAGGTGTGGAAGTCGGTGGCTCCACATGCTCCAACTCTCTCGACTTCCAGAAGGCTCTCTCCTCATCAAACTTCACTTCTTTCCTCACAACAACCTTCTTCTAGCCAAGAAGGTAAATGCAGTAAGCCTTCAAAGTCTCATCATATCCCACAAAGATGCCTCTCTCTGTAGTGGGATCAAACTTTGTCCTCTTCTCAGAAGGGATATGAGAGTAAGTCAAACAACCAAATATGCAAAAATGGCCAACCTCAGGCTTCTTTCCTATGAACATATCCTCGGGAGTCCTCCTCCGCAAGGCACGATGGGGACTCCTCATCTATGGATAAACTGCATTACTACATGCCTCTGCCCAAATAAAGAACGGTAACTCTGATCATGAAGCATCGCTCTCCCTGCTCCCACAATCAACCTATTCTTCCTCTCTGCAACTCCATTCTGCTCAGGAGTGTATGGAACTGCCATTTGTCTCTGTATACCTGTTACACCAAAATGTCGTCACCCTTGTACAAGTGTCTCAAGTGTCTCAAGTGTTGCAAGTGTCGTCATCATGACCTAGTGTCATCACCATGACCATTGCAAGTATCGTCATTATGACCAAGTGTCGTCATCATGACCATTGTGATAATGTCACCATCTTAACCATTGTGTAAACTCTTTGCTCTGACCCCTAACCTCATTATGGGCTAAAACACATCCAAGTGAGAGATTTCCCTGCCTAATTGACCTCTTTGAGTAAGTTGTCGCACTTCTCCTTCATCTAGGGTGCAGCGTCGCAGTTTATGGCCATCTAGGGTGAGACACTGTCGCAATTTGTCCTCATACAAAGTGCGATGACCCCCTGTGTCGCTCTGTGTCTTCTACCAGGGTGCGACGAGGTTGGTTAAAGACTATTTTGGGGAGTCTCGAGGTATTTCTAGAAGTTTGCTGAGGTGGAGGCCTATCCCTAGGCTCTAGGTGAGGTGGCATTTCGGTTCCTAACCTTATGGGAAGATCCCTTAACCATCTCCCCCTAATCCTCAACCTACCTTATCTCTTTAGCCCTATATAAACACCCACTCTCTCCATGAGATAGCATTGATCGGGGATAATTCTTTTCTTTAATGTTTGAACATTGTAATATATACATTTGTTATGCATTGCCAGTACTGTAAGTTACTATAAGAAATTGCAGATCGCGTTATGACTTCTTCGTTTCTAAAACATTATTTTTAGAAACGAAAGTGGAGAAGTTCGTTTCTAAAGAAAGTGGTGAAGTTCGTGAGCTTAAAGATCAGGTATGTTGTCTTCAAATTTTAAAGAGCTCTTTTTGAATAGCATTGCTTTTAATGTGTAAAAGTATGAATTTACATGGGCAGTTTACATGGATTTTAGCATTTATGCTTTTTCCTTACTTGCAGGTAGACAGTTTGAAGAAGGCGTTGGAAAAAAACAAAGTAGAAGTAGCGCAGTTACAGAATATGAAAGAATATCCATACAAACTCCATACACCAGTGCGAACTCGTAGGTTGAGCCTTGAAGGGACTATAATAAGCAAAGTTGAGGTACGTGCCTCAACTTTTGAACTCCACAATGTCAGGTGTCATCAGGGAACGTACCTAACAGAACCTACCACTTAGGAATCTACAAAATTCACTAAGGATAATATGTTTATTGCATTATTAGGGCCCTCTGCTTCTTCTGCACCTGCACCATCAAGAATATCTCCTACTCATCATTATTGGGGCATGGAAGGTGATATTCTTTTGTCTTTCCTTGGAGGGAAGTACTTATTTTTTTGGCGATATTCTTGTCTTTAATTCAGTGAAGCTTGACAAGTGCTTAAAAATGTTTTATCAATGTTTATAGCATGAATCCCACACACTTTCTGATCGCTGCTTATTCAATGAAGCTAAGGTATATATTGTTTAATAGTGTTTTTCAAACATTGGACTGCATTGTTTTGACATATTGCTAATCTTCCACTTGTCACAAGACTACATTCTGAAATGCCTAGACTGTTCCTTCACTCAAAAAATATGACTTGTAAAAATTTCAGTTATTCATAACTTTGTATTTACATGTAGACTCTGGCTTGCTGTGTCCAATGTTAATAACCGACTCCTTACATTTTATTCTCATATCAATCCATAATGAATTCTATTTAAGGGTGCTAGCTCAATGGTAGAGCACCTGCCTTATAGGCAGGAGGTTGGTGGTTCAATTCCACCGTGCCCTATTTATATTATGATACCACTAAAAAGAGATAAATGACTAAACAAATGACCAAAATTTGCATATAAATGACCACCATTACAACATGAGAGATAAGTGACCAAAAAAATGACCAAAATATGCATATAAATGACCACTTTTGAGTTGGCGATCCCTGGTAGCAAATTAGTGGTCATTTATCACATGACCATTAATGACCAAATATATTACCAAATTAATGACCAAATATATCACCACAAGATAAGCTATAAATGACCACGCTAAATATGACCACATTTTTAGTCGCGTGATATATGGCCACTAATTTGCTACCAGTGGTCACTGACTCAAAAGTGGTCATTTATATGTGGATTTTGGTAGTTTTTTTGGTCACTTATCTCTCATTTTGTACTAGTGGTTGAGCCTTCCTGGATTGACGATAAGATTACCAGTATGGTTATTCTCCAATCCAATTACACCAAGTGCACCAATTGTGTCGGACCTAGGTCCTTCATCACATGAGCATCAATCTCATGGTGACCCTTCTCCTTCTTCGTCGAAAGTTGAATCGACTTCCGTCTCTTCCTCTTCTCCCACTAAAAAATCTGATGTTAGTAAGAAGGCGGGTGAGAAGAAGAAGAAAGGGAAGACTAAGAAGAAGAACACTAAGCAGAACGTCACAACCCCAACCACTAATAATCATGCTGGGGGCACCGACACACTTGTTCTGAATTCGCATAAACCGAAATTCCCTTGCAAACTTTGTAAAGGGTCCCATTTTCTTAAGAGTTGCCCTGGTATCTCCAAGGTCTTAGAAATATGGTCTCATTCTGAACAACCCTTGTCATCAGTCTCCGGACATCATAATGATGATACCCCATCAACTAGTGAAGTTGTAATTAAGGTTCAGAAGGGTAGAGCTGCAGACCCTTGCTGGTTATGCAAGGGCATGCACCGTACTTACCTTTGTCCTCGTATGGATGAAGATTCACAATTGTTGGAAGACATGGACACATCCCATAAACACCTTCCAATGAAGTATTATAGGTTGTCCCCTGATCCTTCACTGGTTGATAGGGCCGTCAATCCGACCCCACCCTCAGTTGACCCCACTCTTTCATCAGAGAGTGAAAATGAAGCGATCGATTCAGCAACATCGTCGATCGACCCATTTCCTCCCTTGAGGGATGATACCCAAGCGGTTAATCAAGTCTCATTCTCAGTTGACCCCACTCCTCTAGTTGAGGGTGAAATAGAAATTGCTGATGTTTTTCTGGTCAGTTCAGATTGTTCTGGGCGAGGGGAAACCATGTCTATTTCCACAGGACCCCCTCCAAGTACTAAGGTTATTTCATTTGATTGGAATAGTCTAACCGAATCTTGTCTTCCTTCGAGTGTTCCTTTTCAAATATCTATAGGAGTTTCAGATAAAGAAATTTTGCGTACAATAATTGATGAGGGATCTTCTGTTAGTATTTTATCCTCAACTGCTTGGAAAGCTATAGGTTCTCCTCGAATTGTGCCAGTCACTGACCAGATACTGGATTTTAATAGAAGGCCTACTGGACCTTTAGGGATTCTCCCGCAATTACCTATCACATTGAGAGGTAAAACTGTTTATATTGATGTCATGGTTGTCCAAGGTCCCTTAGATTTCAATCTACTCCTTGGATGTGATTATGTCTATGCTATGAGAGCCATAGTGTCCACACTCTTTCGAGTGATGTATTTTCCCTATGATGGGAGGATTGTGACCATTGATCAGCTTTACTTTGTGACATCCACTCATCATATGACTCCTAGTCATCAAACTTCCCGAAATGTTCTGCATGTTTTAGTGGTTTCTTCCCCCTGAGGATGGGGGGTACGAGCACGGTTTATGTTATGTTTCAAGCTCGTTAAAAAATGAAACCAACCACTCTAGCATAGTTTACCTTTGGTTTCAAGATTGCATAAAAATGAAACCAATCCACTATAGCATAGTTTTATTCTATTTCAAGCTCGTTAAAAAATGAGATAGACCCCTCTAAGCATAGTTTACCTTTGGTTTTAAGCTTGCATAAAAATGAAACCAGCCACTTGAGCATAGTTTTATTCCATTTCAAGCTCATTAAAAAATAAGATGGGCCCCCCTCAAGCTATTTTCTATTTCAAGCTTGTGTAAAAATGAAATAGATCTCCCTCCCATCGGTTCGAGTCTCTCGCTAGAGTTAGAACTTGAACCTTCATTTCATATGATTCTTGTTTTCCCCCCCTTGGTGAACATTTCATATTAGTAGCCAGGTTGGTAGTTGGGTTAGCAAGCAGCATCTTCAGACGAAATGATGCTTGGGAGGCATGCCACATGTCGTACCGTCAAAAATCATGTTGAGGGAACACTACCATGTTAAGCTGCTAGCAATCATGCTGGGGGCATTTACCAACCTCTGGCAATCATGTTGGGAAGGAACCCATCAATGGGCCTTAACCGTGAGCAGATTTTACCTTTGGCTTCAAGCTCGTTAAAAAATGAAACCAGTAGTTTGAGCACAGATTAGTCTTTGATTCCAAGCTCGTTAAAAAATGGAATAGACCCCCTAAGCATAGTTTACCTTTGGTTTCAAGCTTGCATAAAAATGAGACCAACTTCATGAGCATAGTTCCCTTTCTGTGTCAAGCTCTTTAAAAAATGAAACAAGTCTTTTGAGCAGAGTTCTATTCCTGTGTCAAGCTCGTTAAAAAATGAAACATATCCTTTCCCTTTGAGTCGAGTCCCCTCGTAGACTTAGTACCTGAACCTTCTTTTCACCCTCCTATGCCTTAGGCGAATGAAATGATGCTTGGGGGCATGTCTTCAACCTCTGTAAGTTACGTTGAAGTCAACCCGATCGCCTCTCCACACCACGTTGGAGCTAAGCCACTTAATTCTAGCAATCATGCTAGGGGGCATGTACCAACCTTTGGACTTCATGACGAGAAGAAGTTTCACCATTGGGAACATTTTCGAGCATACTTTCCTTTTTTAGGTTTCGAGCTCATTAAGCCATGAAAATTACCCCGAGCATAGTTCATTTTCTATTACAATCTCGTTAAAAAATAAAGCAGACATCATGAGCATCCTTCCAACCTATCTTCGAGCTCGTTAAAAAACAATAAGATGGTGTTGAGCTTACTTTTCACTTTTTTCGTGCTCTAGTTGAAACATGAAAATTGGTTTGAGATTAATTTTTACTTCTATCAATCATGCTGGGGGGCATGTACCAACCTTTGGATTTCATGACGGGAAGAAGTTTCACCATTGGGAACATTTTCGAGCATACTTTCCTTTTTTAGGTTTCAAGCTCATTAAGCCATGAAAATTACCCCGATCATAGTTCATTTTTTGTTACAATCTCGTTAAAAAATGAAGCAGACATCATGAGCATCCTTCCAACCTGTCTTCGAGCTCATTAAAAAATAAGATGGGCCCCCCTCAAGCTATTGTCTATTTCAAGCTTGTGTAAAAATGAAATAGATCTCCCTCCCATCGGTTCGAGTCTCTCACTAGAGTTAGAACTTGAACCTTCATTTCATATGATTCTTGTTTCCCCCCCCTTGGTTAAAATTTCATATTAGTATCCAGGTTGGTAGTTGGGTTAGCAAGCAGCATTTTCAGACGAAATGAAGCTTGGGAGGCATGCCACATGTTGTACCGTAAAAAATCATGTTGAGGGAACACTACCATGTTAAGCTGCTAGCAATCATGTTGGGGGCATTTACCAACCTCTGGCAATCATGTTGGGAAGGAACCCATTAATGGGCCTTAACCGTGAGCAGATTTTACCTTTGGCTTCAAGCTCGTTAAAAAATGAAACCAGTAGTTTGAGCACAGATTAGTCTTTGATTCCAAGCTCGTTAAAAAATGAAATAGACCCCCTAAGCATAGTTTACCTTTGGTTTCAAGCTTGCATAAAAATGAGACCAACTTCATGAGCATAGTTCCCTTTCTGTGTCAAGCTCTTTAAAAAATGAAACAAGTCTTTTGAGCAGAGTTCTATTCCTGTGTCAAGCTCGTTAAAAAATGAAACATATCCTTTCCCTTTGAGTCGAGTCTCCTCGTAGACTTAGTGCTTGAACCTTCTTTTCACCCTCCTATGCCTTAGGCGAATGAAATGAAGCTTGGGAGCATGTCTTCAACCTCTGGAAGTTACGTTGAAGTCAACTCGATCGCCTCTCCACACCACGTTGGAGCTAAGCCACTTAATTCTAGCAATCATGCTAGGGGGCATGTACCAACCTTTGGACTTCATGACGAGAAGAAGTTTCACCATTGGGAACATTTTCGAGCATACTTTCCTTTTTTAGGTTTCGAGCTCATTAAGCCATGAAAATTACCCCGAGCATAGTTCATTTTCTGTTACAATCTTGTTAAAAATGAAGCAGACATCATGAGCATCCTTCCAACCGATCTTCGAGCTCGTTAAAAAACAGTAAGATGGTGTTGAGCTTACTTTTCACTTTTTTCATGCTCTGGTTGAAACATGAAAAGTGGTTTGAGCTTACTTTTTACTTCTAGCAATCATGCTGGGGGGCATGTACCAACCTTTGGATTTCATGACGGGAAGAAGTTTCATCATTGGGAACATTTTTTAGCATACTTTCCTTTTTTAGGTTTCAAGCTCATTAAGCCATGAAAATTACCCCGAGCATAGTTCATTTTCTGTTACAATCTCGTTAAAAAATGAAGAAGACATCATGAGCATCCTTCCAACCTATCTTCGAGCTCGTTAAAAAACAATAAGATGGTGTTGAGCTTACTTTTCACTTTTTTCGTGCTTTGGTTGAAAAATGAAAAGTGGTTTGAGCTTACTTTTTACTTTTTCGTGCTTTGGTTCAAATATGAAAAAAGATTCCGAGTGCTTTTGATACCATTGTCGTGCTCGTTAAAAATTTGAGTAAAAAGGTGTGTCTAATGAGTATAGGTTTATCACTTTATCCGGCCTCGCTAGACTATTTACGGAAAAGGAACTGTGCCGAGTTTACTTTTTCCTTTGTCGTACTTGGTCATCAACCATGAAAAAGTTGTTCATGGAGTCCTTTTAAGCTCTTTTCAGACTCCCTAAATAGGAAAAGATTGCCAAGCGAACTTGATGCTTTCACGATTGTAAAAGCATTTGAATGATTGTCTTTCTAGTGATAGTTTACCCCTTTTTCAGACAAGGAAGCACTATTTACGAAAAAGGAATACTCCAACCAACAATGGCTGGAAGAGTTCTCTCTCGCGTTGTTTTACCCTTTTCCAGGCGAAGATACTAACTTTACAAAAAAGGACCTTTTGGAGTATCCTTTAGTTCTTTTCAGACTCTCTAAACATGAAATGATGCTGAGTTTTCCTTCTTTGGACTCGCTAAAATTCAAACATCGAAGGGCCCATTTTGGGATGAACCCCTCCTTTCCTAGGTTCGTAAAAAAATTGGGATTGGACTCATCTATGAGATGAGCTATACGAAACATCTGGTTACCCTCATCAAGCTCGTCAAAAAACACATGCGGCACTCATCAATCATGATGGGGAAAAAGGGAATATTTTGTGTTACATCTTAATTATGGCAGTACATAGTCACTCTTGAACATGGCACTTGTTTTCATTTGCATTCAGTACTTGGGTAATTCGTTTGTCTCCAAGTCCTATCAATTCCATGAGTCGCGTTGCTCCTTTGGGTCAACCAAAGAGTGCTTCCACCATCAGTTGCATTGGGGGTTGGTGTCATTCTCGTCATGTCAATATTGTCAAGTCATGCCATGCCCATGTTCAAGAGACATTTGTTACTCATCATCTGCAGTTAGTATACCTTCGATCATGTTGGTCTACCTTGAGTCAGTCTTGCACATTACTCTACTGTCCGATCTACACCAAACATCTGTTATCGAGTTTCATGTCGATGATGGGGGATTCATCATGGCCCTCCTTCAACGGGTTCATCCTTGTCGACTTCAAATCATCATCTGAGGATTGAACTTAGAAACCAACCAAGTAACTTGGGCTTGCATGCCTCAATGGTAGGTTACCTCGCTTTCAACATGAGTTTACCTCATTGACTCTTGATTGAAATATTCCATTAGGCGTTCGACTTCAGCTCATTGACTCACGCTTGATGGTATGTACTATGATACCTTGGGGATCATTGACATTAATGGTGATTCCCCTCGCACCTGTTAACGGTATACATTAATGATCGGTAATCAAGTGGTTTCTACCATGTTCGACTCCAAAACATTGTAATCACATGGATAGATTCGTATCATTGCAAGTTCAGCTTGAAGACCCTAGGGAAGTTATTTTCTACCCGGGTTGCGATGGAGATTGTTTGAGACACACAGATCCACTTTGTATTGGTCGTGGTTGTGTTGTCATTTCAGAGTTACACAGATCCACTTTTGTATTGGTCGTGGCTGTGTTATCATCTCATCATGGATCTACGATTGTTTCTAGTATCCATGATTGTGTTAAGTCGGTCTTTACTATAATGGATCGGCAATGTATTGGTTGGCAGCCATGTTTTGTGTTGTATGAGACTTGTGGATCTCAAGTCATTTCTGCAGCAACTCCTTCCAACCAGCAACTCCTTTCCATCTTTCTTACTACAAAGCATTTCACCTGTCTCATTCCATCAGCTTCATGCTTTGGGGGGCATTCTGTTACACCAAAATGTTGTCACCCTTGTGCAAGTGTCGTCATCATGACCTAGTGTCGTCACTATGACCATTGCAAGTATCATCATTATGACCAAGTTTCGTCATCATGACCATTGCGATAATGTCGTCATCTTGACCATTGTGTAAACTCTTTGCTCTGACCCCTAACCTCATTCTAGGCTAAAACACATCCAAGTGAGAGATTTCCCTGCCTAGTTGACCTCTTTGAGTAAGCTACCGCACTTCTCCTTCATCTAGGGTGCGACGTTGCAATTTCTGGTCACCCAGGGTGAGACGTTGTCACAATTTGTCCTCATACAAAGTGCAACAACCCCCTGTGTCGCTCTGTGTATTCTACCAGGGTGCGACGAGGTTGGTTAAAGACTATTTTGGGGAGTCTCTAGGTATTTGTAGAAGTTTGTTGAGGTGGAGGCCTATCCCTAGGCTCTGGGTGAGGTGGCATTTCGGTTCCTAACCTTATGGGAAGATCCCTTAACCATCTCCCCCTAATCCTCAACCTACCCTATCTCTTTAGCCCTATATAAACACCCACTCTCTCCATGAGATGGGGGAAGGTCTATGGTATCCTTATGCTCATAGAATCCATATTGGTGATTGGGAAGCTTGTACCACCTTGGAGGCTTGGCTTGGACATGTTGGATGGAGGATGCAACGTTGAGGCTTTGGTTGTAGCTTCATCCTTTGTATCTATTCCCACCTTTTAATACAATTAATATAATCTCTTTCCATGAATGTTGTCTCATTGATGATGTTTAGAACTTTCTTCCTCAACTGTTAGTTTAGATCAGTTATTGTTTAGATATCTTGTACTGCTTGTATTGTTTCCATATTGTCTTGACAGGTCTTGCAACTGGAGATCTGATGACCGCGAGACTTGGAGCAACAACAAGGAGAAGGATTCACGATCTAAAAGGTATGATATCTAAGTACTCGATTTATAACTAGATCTAGGAAATGAGTTTTATATTCTGTTCTATTTGTTCTAGATTCACTTGAACTAGGGAGATCACGCCTTAGATCCGTCTTTGGTAGATTGTCCGATAACAAATTTGGTGACCATACTGGGGAGTAGAACAGTAGAATTGATTTCATGTATGTTTGATTTCATCTCTTTTGTCTGATCCATTTCTATCATTTTTAAGCCTTCCTCCCATCAGATCTCTTTCATTAAAGAGTTTCGTATGTGTCCTTCATTCTCCTTTGGGTCATCATTAAGCCTCCTACCCTTTTACCTTGAGGGATCTCACACCTTTACTGCTCAAAATTCGACTGTCACACCTAGTTTGAGTCTTCCCTGCGCCACTGTCTGACCGTCTCACTTTTCCTGAAGCGAAACTGCAACAGTGTCGCACTTTGCTTGTGTACAACCTGCGACGAACCCCCTCTATCGCACCTTTCCTGTGTATAGGGTGCGACGATCTCTTAAAACAGAGAGATCAACATGGTTTTTCCTTTTTTGAGTTTTTGGTCTGATTGCTTGAGGCCTATAGGTTGTGTATTGTGGTCACACACCCCCTAGATCCAGCATTGCTTGAGTTTGGATGTTTTTTGGTTGATTTTGGGTGCTTGATCAGTCAAGTGTTTTACTTGGTTGTAAGGAGCAATTTCAATCCCCCCCCGCCTGTTGGGTTGATCTTCCAATCCCTGGTCACATTACCATATCTTTTCAGATCTGTTTAGATTATTAAATCTGATGTCCAAACCCTTCCTCTACTCGATCATTGAGTTTTGATTGCATTTGGTAGATTTTGAGCCGTTCTTGAGTGCCTTTGAGTTGTGTTGGGTGCTTGTCATTTTTCTTTGGGAATTTATGAATGATTAAAGAGTGTTGTAGATATTCTCTCACTTTCTGTAAATAGATATGAAAATCATTTAGTTATCAAATTCCATTTTTGATACATGCATTTGAAAATTGAAAGTGCTTCATTATTTTGTCTTATACATTGTTAATATTAGTTGAATCTTTCATCTGCTTTGCGCTTTTTAGCTGATTATTGCAGAAAGTTAGAGTTATTGCACTCTAGGAAGGAATTCTTCTTTTCACTACTACTTAAGTATTTTTGGTTTGAAAGAAAAAAATCTCTCCCTACCTTAAGTAGTTTTCATTGAAAAGGAAAGGAAAATGTGCATTATCATGTAGTTGAGGATTGCATTATGTTTACATTTATGTACTCACCTCATGCATCCACCTAACCGTACAAGATAAAATTAACGCTAGCTTAGGTTAAAATCATTTAGTAACTGTGTGTAAGTTAGAGACGTGTTTCGGCGTCGTTAAGCGTGGCAGCTGTCGTTATTTTCCAGCATTGTATCTAGGGGCTACTGTAGTCTTCCACGTACTTATAGATATATCAAGCTCCTTCACGTACCCACCAAGTACCATAATCCATACTTGGCGTATATCGAAGGGTGTACCACGTACTCGGTGGTATATCGGAAGGTCTCTTTCCAAACGGTTGTGCATTAGACAACACCTCTACAGATTTGCGCTCCCACGTACCTTGCGTATATCAGGAGAAACCCTTAGGATTCATGAAACCAACTGAGTTAACCATTTGGCCATCTTGGAAAAGCAATACACCGAGAACAACACTCGGGGAGATTAGCACGCACATACTGTCCAGGTAATTGGGTATGCAGGCAAGGGTATGGTCCCAATCCTCCCTGTCGCTTCATATTGTTGGACCCTACAGTATATAGCGGTTTGCGATGCCTTGATAATCCTGTGAGGATCCTGACTTTTCATCCACTACTATTCACACAGTTTGCTTGTTGCTTTTATACTTGAGTAGTGTTTGGATTGTGTGGTACTTTAGAGTCTCTTATGGAGTTCATATATGGAAGATTATTCCGGGACTACCAACCAAAGCGCCCCTTTCCAGGGTGTGCCATTTGTTATTCCCCCTTGTGGAACTATTGGTCCTCCCTTTATGGCTACGTTCACTAGTACAAAATGAGAGATAAGTGACCAGGTGACCAAAAAATTTTGTCACCACAGCTTTTTCAAGGGATAAATGACCAAAATTGAGAAGTTTTAAGTGAGCTAACTAAAAGTGACCAAGATAAATGACCAATTTGGTCACAGGATAAGAACTAAACTAAAAATGACCAAGATAAATGACCGATTTGGTTATGGGATAAGAACTAAACTAAAAATTACCAAATAACAATTGGTCATTTATTTGGTCATTTTTAGTTGTGTCACTCCGACAATGGAAAATTACAATTTTGACAATGAATTTGTACAATTTACTAAATTTTAACATTGTAGATGGATTCAGAGAGGGGGTCTTTGAATCCATATGCTTTAACACTACAGATGGATTCAAAGACCCCCTAGAGACCCCCTAGAGGGGGTCTCTGAATCCATATTCAGTGTTAAAATTTAGTAAATTGTAGACCTCCGGATACAATGTTACAATTTACTAAATTTTAACATTGCAGATGGGGTCTCCAAATCCATCTGCAGTGTTAAAATTTAGTAAATTGTAGACTACATGCACAAGTGAGCACACACTTGCAAGGTGAGGGTTTACATGCAAATAGACGAGTGCACAAGCATGAGGGAGGGTGCACAATCCACGCACAAGAAAGCCAAGCATGCGTTTGCAAACTATGATTGCACATGCAAATGAAGGGGGCAATCACAAGGCACGATCCTCTTAAGAGGACAACCATTCGCCTTCGGCACCATGCATGGAAGCAACCTAGGAGTTTTCAATACTGGATAAACAGTGACACAATGAAGCATTGTCGCTTGCGACGAATTCACAAAGGGAAAGAAGAGGCGTGATCAATCCCACGTGGATCCTCCTAAGAGAAAAATCCTTCGCCTTCGACACCGCACATGGAAGCAGCCAAGGATTTTGCAACACCCGCTAAACAACGTTATGATGAATCCCTATTTCCCGCGGTCACCTCACAAGGGGAAATAAGAGGCGTGAAGAGTTCCACACATATCTTCCCTTCAATAGAACCCTTTACAATTAGGATTGGAGTCCCCATTAGCTAGGGAAAGGCATCATTGACAATGCCATCATCGTTGATTGGAGATGGCAGGAACCAACAATCACATTTAAATTAACCATAAAATGCCACTAAAGTTAGAATATGTATTTTTTACAATATTTAAATTGCATTCTTCTCCATATATTATTAATTTTTTGTATAATTTATGAACATTAGAGATTCTTACATGAATTTTATAATTTTATAACTTATAACAAGGTTAAGTTTCCATAATATAAAGTCAAACAATTGTTTTCAAATTAAAAAGAAGGCGATAATAATATTATCAAATTTAAAAAAATTAATTTAGTGGGTGGAAAGAAAAATTAAATTTAATGGAGGGAAAGGAAAGTTGGGGAAAATAAATTGGTTGTAATGCACCTGGAGCAAATTTACAAAACACTCCAGGTCAATTTGTCCTTAGATGTTTTATGGACCGAATACAATGAAAAACTCATCAAGATGAAGTATCCATTTTTATATTTCTCTCATTATTCACTCCATTGCTTGTACTTCCTCATTGACCTCGATCTCTAGCGGTTCGGTTCTAAAGTAGCAAGTTCTATAGTCTCCTTCTCGTAGGTGATTGTAAGCAAAAGTTACTCAGCATCAAACGGTGTGTAGCAGGCTCAGAGGTTACTTTGGGGTTGTTTGATTACAGAACAGATTTGACCTAGGTTGGTTGATTCGATAACTGAGGTCTATTGTTATGAGCGCTATGAATGCGGTGTTCGCTCAGACAAGGAAGACCATCTTGGAGAGGATTGGAGGACACGGGCCTGGTGTCAGTATAAGACAGTCGATCTCCTGCAAAAATCAAGCCACTCCACGTTCTTCTGCAAATCCCTTGAGGAGGCTTCTGATATTTTGTGTGATCAGTTTGGATTTTAGAATTCGGTGCTCGACGATTGAATCCCCTAGAGCAGAAAATGGACTCTGTAAAATGAAAAGTGCAGGGATCAAAACTTGTACCTTTATGGGTCTTTATGGACTGGTGTGCCTAGTAGAAGCTCAAAACAAGTTGGAATTACAAGAAATGGGCAGAGGATTTCCTTCTCTGGGTTCTATGTTGCAATGGGATGTAGGTAAGCGCTCCATTATATGTTTTGAACTGCGAAGTATTTGGTTATTGCTTGTTTTGTAGAATGTTGAAGTTTCAATCTTTGTTGTTTCATACATTTTCATAAAGAATATTTCTTCTCTGCTCCTTCCACCCAAATGATCTCTATAGAAGGTTTAAGTTCAAATAGAATAACGAGGTTTCTGAAATGATTTTCCCCAAATTTAGGGTTGATGATTGTGAAGAACCCGACCAAAGCCTCCTTCACAAGAGAGGAAGAGATGAAAACAAAATACAAAAACCCTTACACTCCTTAAACTAATTAAAGGTTGAAGATCTTATGCCCATCACCAATACCAATGGGGCATATGTTTTTTTTTGTAAATGGCCCTTTGTTATAAGCGGGCTCTAAATTAAACTTTAGATTCGTCAACCTAGGAGTACCTGTTCAGTGAAATTCACATCCCAGGAGTATTCATTTTTTCAAATTCACTCAGGATTTTCATCTAGCATCATGTTGAGATAAGTTTTATCTGTATGTTCCACCAGGTCTTGACTGCAGTGGTTAACTATGCTGACCGCGTGAATGAAGAACATGTTTTTGGGGGGTTTTTAACATGGCTTTGAGCACTAAAAGTACTCTAATTTAAGCACTTGACCACTAGTGGGGTGTATACTCATAGGTGAGGTCAAAAGAATATTAAACCATCCAACAGGGTTTCTCTCATGCTATGTTCTACTCCACCTGAATACATGAATTCAAAACTTTCAAATAGATAACACTTGGTAGTTTTGTCAGAATAGTTGCTCAGATGTGCCAGCCAATTTGAGAGTTTCTTGAATCACTTCAATAGAGAGAGAGGTGGGGTTTTATGCCTCTACAACGATTGGGAATTGCCATTTTGGACCATAAAGTTTTACAAGTCATTGTTTGGTTTTCATCAACATATATGGAGCCATTAATAATATTATATCTACACAATTGGATGAAATATAACTTTGTAGGGGAGGAGCATGGAGAGAAAAAGAAATGGATTATGTGAATATGCATGTTTTTTAGCACCTTCCCTTGTATTAAATATCCAAATCCTATGCTCTATCAAGCACTTAGGCTACTGGGCTGGAGAGCGCTTCAAGGCACAATAAACTTTGTGAATCTATTAATGCAATATCATAATAACAATAACCCTAGACTTGGGTATTGTTGTTGATAGAGTATGCTTCAAGGTTAACCAATTGTAATATAAAATCAACATACATGTGTCAGCAAATGAATTTTTTTCATGTGGCCTATAGGTGTGGATAATCTAGGAATCCAAATCGTCTCTAAAAAACAAGATGGGAATAATTATAGCATTCTGAAGCTCGATCGATTCCATTTTTCCTTGGTTAACAATGGATTGGGCTTACATAGATGGTTCGATACCTTCACTTGACTCATCCAATACCATGGAATTAGTTTATTGGACAACAAAAAAGAATTTGATCATGTCTTGGCTGGTGGAACCCGTGACATTGCAACCATTCCTATGTTAATGTCAACCGCTAAATAGGTATGGGATCATCTTCATAGTTTTTTTCTGTAGAGGCAATGATGCAAAAATTCTTCAGTTAGAACAAGATATTAAAAATATCAGACAAAGACAAGGAAGCACCTGAATCAACTAAGAAAGTCAAATTTATTTTAATGGTTGAAAGTCCTTTTTATACACCCGTTGGAGCATGCTCTTTTGATTGCAAATGTGGTTCCAAGCAATCCCTTTTGAATCATTAACAGAAACAATGTTTATTTTAACTTCTTACCGGCTCATGATCAGAATTTTAAAATATAAATCCTAAGCATCTATCAAAACTGTTGAGCCCCTGTCCACTTGATGAAGAGGAAAGGTAGTCAATTGCAAGAAGTGTTGTTTCATCTATTCATCACTCAGCTTTAGTATCCTTTGCTCCCTCATATGGAAGAGGAAAAGGTACTTCTAAAGCTAAAGGAGTCTACTAAAAAAGGAATGGTGTCAACCTCCTTTCTGCAAATATTGCAAAAAGAAGGGACACGGGGTGGATCCCTTAAAACCAAAACCATCAATCAAACATAGTGACCACAGTGGCCACTAAAGAAGAGTCCTCCAGTCAGGCCCTCATCTACTGTGCCTATGCCGAATGAGCTTCTCCAACTAAAACCGTAAGACATTTTAAAGTCATATAAAAGTAGTATCTAGTGGGATATATTTGAATTGAATTCATTTGTTGTGATGAGAGGCACATTCTACAACCAATATGAAGGAGATATTGCATCTCTGTCTGTAATGTTGATCTGGCTTATGGAGGCCTAAAATTTTACATGAAAAAAATAATAACAATAAATGTATAATGCCCACATATCAATAAAATGAAAAACCAGACCTATATGAGTATTAAAATATATCTATTTTAGTTCCGGATGTATCAAGCACCGAGAGGGATCAAATCCCTCAAAGTGCAAAAATTTTCTCAATTTTTTGCACTCTAAAATTTGTTTGCACCTTGAATGATTTGTTCTTTCTTGGTGCTTGATAGATCCAGATTCCGGAGTTAAGATGGATCTTTTTTTCCAAGAAAAAAACTTTAAATTTGATATTCAAGAGTAAAATGAAAATATACATTTTCAGCTAGGTAGGTCCAGAAAATAGGTTATCAATACTGTCTTTAAACTATTTTCAAAAAAAGAATATTACAGTCTTCCATGGCCCCACAAAGGAGGCATCCTTCTGGTATTAAAAAATCCACATTCATATCATGAGTCACTTCTATTTTTTTGGGCTTAATGGGATTATTGGATACTAAAAAAACTATAGATCGGGGGAGTTCTTGAGCCCTTCTATGGCTAAGGTGAGATTCTTAATATGTCATGGATTGTTCTAGAAGTGAATGTATGAAAATTTTCATCTTCTTACAGCCATGATCACTCTCCCACTATAGGTTAAATAGAAACTGCCAGGGTGGAGTCCATTACGGTCCAATTGCTCCAAGATAGTAGCCATCAGTGAATGTTATAAGGGTAGACCCATCCCATGGTTCCATCAAAACTAATAAATATTCATATAAATATCTATTATTTGGGTCCATGTTTTTGTCATTTTTCCATGCCTCCAAAATCATCATCAGTACTTCTACAGGAAGGCTTCTCCCATCTCCAACAAGAAGCTTTAAAACACCATCAAAATCCTCTGAATATGAAGAGATGGCATCCACAATAGGGAGTAGCTTTTGCATATCATAATTTGGAAGAGAAAGGTTTTGGCACTTTAACAATCCTTCACATGCTTTCATATAGTTGAATTTGATCCAACACATCTATAGAAAGTTTTTCCTCCTAGATGTGTTTCTGCACCATCAGTTGGACAAATTCTTTTGAGGGTAGATAGGATTCACTCCTTAAGTGTTAAAATCCTTTCTTCTAACCTTCTTCTAAATGGATAATGTGTTTTTGTGAAATTTTTGCATCATGATGCAACCCAGACTGATGAATGTGACTGTGTTGAAACCAAACTCTTCTACACCGAGAGTAACTATGGAAACATCTCTTCATGTTTTCAGTTGGCCATCTATTTGTAGAACTGTATGACAGCGTAAGTCATTTGCTACCAATGTCTAGTGAGTCTTTTCTAGACCAAGTTCCCACAACATCCCAACATTTTTTATTCTTGTCCAATGATCTGCTCTAGTACCTCCATCATGACCCAAAATCAATCCATGGTTTGCATGACCCTTTACTACACCACTTGCTGTACCTCCAACACCCTCAAAGACCAGCTTTACGTTGATTCGAGCACTTGGATTGGAATTCTTAAGATCATAAATAAGTTGTGAAATCTCTCTAATGGAAGAAATATCATGGGGTGGAGGAGGACTAATAAGCCCCACACCAGAAGTTGAATTTCTTGTAACAACAATATCACCACTAACTTTTTGGTCTGGAAGTTCACCACCCTCACCAGGATTTGATCCTTGAGCCATCTTAATGTGAAGTTCATTTGCATTAGTTAGATAGTAGATAGAAACACCAAACCTCCCACTTGCAACTTGTTTGATTGCACTTCTATTAGGATTCATTGATCCATTGGGGAGTGGTTCCAACCATGAGGGATTCTCTCCTCCTTCACCTGTATTGGATTTTCCACTAATTCTATTCAAGGACGTAGCAAGAGTTGTATGATCCTCCAGTGAAATTGAACCATAACTCATAGCACCTGTGCAAAACTGCTTTACAATCTCACTAGCAGGTTCAACTTCCTCTAAAGGAATTTTCCTATCTAGTACTTCCTTGAATTTTAGCATGCCTCACAAATTGTAGTGTTTGTTTAAATCCTAAATTATTTTAGAATATTGCTTATAGGATACAACATTGTCTATGCGGGATGATTCCTATAGATTTGCAATGGCTAGTGGGTCATTTAGATGCACTTCACCATTTTTATGCCAATGATAGTCACCAGGATTGGACAGAGCATGGGAATATACAATCCCTTTAGGTAAAAGATGACTAGGAAATTCCAAATCATGCAAACAAATCGTATCTCGAGCAAGCATTTGAAATGTTTCCCCCTCTACCCTACTTGGTGTTCCAGCAAAACACCTTTGAACCATCTGTAATGAAAGTCCAAGTTCCTCAAAAGTTTGAGCACCTTCGTAAGATGCCAAAGTAGAAATTCCCATCATTGCTAGAACCTTCAACATGCCAGATTTACTGGCTTTTAGGTATTTCTGAACCAACTCGTCTTTAGTATGTAAGGTCTCATTTTTCTTTGGTGGGATTTTACCATCAATTTGCAGTCTCCATGTAGCCTCTAAGTAGGGGAATACAACATCTGCACCAAACCCTACTAGGGTCTATAAATTATGCACTTAGCGTGGATCCCAAGAATCCACAATCAATCCAATTTGAGTTCACTCTAACTTTGAGACAAGATGGTGGTGTACAACACCAAAGGATAACATAAAGGTAATGGGGACCCTCTTAGATGATGTAGCTCTATTTGATAGTACTAGTAATTTGTAACCTTCTCGAATTGAAAGGGGAGCTTTTAAGCAGATTGGTGAGCTCTATCTATTTTGGGGGTTTAATAGACAAAAATATTGTTGCCTAGTGATTTTTTCCTGTGGTGGCATGATTTTTTCAAAGGATTGTGATATGCAGGAAACCATTGCATACAAGAAGCACCTCATGGCAGAGAGCAGGTGCATGGTAGAGTAAAGTGATAATGCAACGATGACAGGAATCCGTAGCTAAGAATAATGAAAAAAAAACATAGTTGAATCCATAAGGAGCTGCAAACTCATACCATCACCTGCAAGCTAAATCATTCCAGTAGGAGGGACATCTATGGTTGTAACCAGGTCTTATTTTATCAATATAAAAGTTAAGTTAGTGGTTTCTATTAGTCTATGACCCTATTGTAGAAGCTAGTTAAATGTTTAGTTTTCCTATGCATTTACTTAAATGTTCAATTTTCCTATGTTTAGTTTTATTTTGTAAGGTTCATACCCATCTTAGTGCAGATTTGGAAGGCCAGAGGTCCAAGAAACAACAAATCATAGCATGGTCTGATATGTGTTGATTTGAACCACCAATTTCCAGGTAAGATATTTGCAACCTTGGGTTCTCTACTGCCTTTTCTAGTTTCCCAGCAGACTTTGAGTCTCTCCAATTCCCTTGTGAAGATGAGGGGTTTCACTTTCTTCTTTGGGCCACCACATGGAGCGCTATACTCCAAGTGTACACATGACAAGCTCCAAGGTGATTTCTTACACAATGAGGGCTCCAAGGTGATCTAGATACACAAAATGTGTCCATATTCCTCCATCATTATCTCAAACGAACTCCATTGTTCCTCCTAAGCCATGTACTCCATTGGGTCCACTCACCTTGCATGATCATTGTCGCAACCCAGAGGTCCTTGAGTTATTTCCAAGCCTCCATACAAGAATCCAAGCTACCCCATGTTGTCTAGGTTCCGATGTCCTTTTCCAAGATGCACACCACTTCTTAAGTAAGGTGTTCTCCAAGCAAGCAGTCATCTCCATATGGCCATCATGAAGGACATATCCAAGCTGTCAAGAGAAATCTAATGTCCTAGGGAAAAATGCCAAGCAAGCGCTAACTTGAGGTCAAGCAATCATTGAGTAAGCCATCTCCCATGTGCAAATCCATCACATACCATCTCCCTTCTGCAAATACACATGGACCATCCAGGAGCTAATCATACACCATGTACCCAAAATCTCATGAAGCACCCCCCAAACATGGTGTAAACACTTTCGGAGTAACTTGAAAGCTAACACTTTTGTATCATTACCTTAAATGTATCCTTACCATGTTCAATTTTTAGCCTATATATCATACATACGCATTTTACTGTGTTTTTAATTTTTGCGGAAACCTGTTTTGAAATTCTTATTGAAGCAATGCTTAGGTGCTTCCTAAAATCTATTCAACAGTTTATCGACCTAACTCTAATGATTTTTCAGGCATCATTTAATTATGGAAAATTGTATTTATCTGCCAGTTTATGGAATATTTTTTCAAATTGCAGACATATCCTTCGCAGACTTGTTTTATGTCATCAGTTGATCTCCACACTCATTATTCATATAAGGTAAAATCACATCACTCCATGGACCATAACCTTATCATGTTTTTCATTAAGAGCATATATTTTTATAGCTTCTAATTAATAGACAGTTATTTTATTTAGCAAGAATTATGGCTTGTATGGTTTTTTTCATTTGTTTAGAATTAGAATGGGTTTCATCTCTTAACTGTTGGTTCTAATAGAAAACTTCAAGGCACAAGAAACGTCACTCAGGAGTCAGTAGTGCATTGGTGTAAAAATTTAGGAATAGACTTGTATTATAAATTATGCATCCAATGCATCTCTCTCACACTTTTGCTTCCATCTCTCAGCACATTTTATAATGCCCCTGAATGATTATGGTGGTTTACCCACCTAACCCCTAACTGCAACATCTAAAATTACATTGGCTAGGTCACTGACAAGTAAAGTGACCGTTATATAAATAATTATGATTTCTAAATAGCCCAAGGGTTTAGCTCAACCATTTGTGGCCAATGTCACGGGGTGTTTGGCTACTTCTAACTTCTGTGTTGGCAGGTAGCCATTCAAATAGACCTAGGTGAGGCATACTGGTCTATGCTGATGGGTTTTCAAGGGATTCCATCTGTGAATGTGGAGAAGTATCTCTTGGGTTTCCTCGCGAGGTCTTGAAAAAACAGTTATGACTTCTAAAAATTATTGGAGTGTTAATGCTTCAACATCCCACCTAACAAGAGTATAATCTCTCTGAGATGTCTCACACCCCTTATACAAAAGCTCAAAGATAACTATAGAATTTTAGAATGTCAAGACTGCATATGGGGCCACCTTCCTCCATTGAAGCATCTGTACAACTGGATGAGATGCTTATTGGTCCTCTAGACTGGTAACATGGTGCTCATTGGTTTAACAGAGTAAAAAATGTTCCAGATCTAGGCCTCTTCATTGCTTCTCTATCACTATCATTTCCTGTTGATGTATATGTAACTTCAAAATGTATTTCATCTGTGTATTTTATATATATTTATTGTACCCTTATAAGAGATGCGTCATTCCTCTATAAGGAAGTGTCATCATGTGGATTGACAAGTGTCGCAAGTGTGTGTACTTGCCGATGGGTTATTAGACCACCATGTGGGGTCGGCCCTGAATTATATATATTATAATGTGGATGTACCTAATTAGACAAGTCGGCCCCATAAGGTCACTGGGAAAAAAGGTTAGTATAAATAGAGATCGGAGATCTCTATTTTACACACTCGGAAAAGTAACTCACTCTCACTCAGAAAGTGGCGCACTAGTGAGGAGGAGGATCATATGCTTCTAGGAGACTATCTCAGTGTTATTTGGTTGTACTTTGGTTGAGCCATTGCTCTCTCTATCTCTGAGGAAGTTGTGGGGTTTTTCACCTTAGGGTTTTCCCCACGGAAACTCTGTGTCTCTTGTCTCTTATGCTTTTGATTCTTGTGATGCTTGTCATATTGTGATTGTCATGCATTGATATACTGTATATGTTATTCTCTCAGTAAAGATCCGAGAGTATTGTGAATTAATGCTCAAAATTTAACATGGTATCAGAGCTAACCTGAGAAGAAGACATTTTGCAGTGACGGAAGCTTGAGTTCCTTGTTTATTGGGTTTCTCTCCACAGATTTTTGAAAATCAGTATAGTAGATTGACTCTACTCATCAAGGCGCATCTATCTGTCTAGTCAGAATTCAATTCCGAGCATTTTCAGATTTGGCCCTAAAAATTAGGGTTTCCACAAAAATAGGAATTTCTGAAATCTGAAGACACAGCTGGAAGCTCCTTGCAAAAATCGAAGTTTAGAGCTTTGGATCAAGATTTTTGGCTGGGTAGATCTCCGGGAAACTCAAACCCTAATTCAAGGCTCTCCCTAGTGAACCCGGGAGGACAAAAAGGCAATTCTAAAGGGAAAAACTTTGCTAGTCTCAAATTCTGAATGCACCAAGATGATCGGCTCATCAAGGCACATCTTTCTATCCTTTCATAAATTTTATATTCACATTTTGAATTTTTAGGGTTTTTCTGACAAACCCTAATCCGGGACCAGATCCAGTTTTCAGCATTTCAAGTGGTAAGATCTAAATCTTTTCTATTTCCATTTGAAGTACTCTTTAAGATGTCTCACCACACCAAGCTTGAGGATAAGCTTGAAGGAGCTGATAACTTCTGAGCTTGGAAGTATAGGATTGGGTTAATCCTGGAAGAAAATGAGTTGGACTCATATGTGAAAGAAGACATCCCTATCCCAGAGGATGAAGAAGCCAAGGTATTGCATAAGAAGAACTTGGTCAAGGCAAAGAGAATCATTGTTGATTCCATTAAAGATCATCTCATACCCCATGTGTCCTCTCTAAAGACACCTAAGGAGATGTTTGACTCTTTGACCAAGCTATCTGAAGGGAAGAACATAAATCGGAAGATGACCCTGCAGAACCAATTGAAAGGAGTAAAGTTTCAGAATGGAGAAACCATTCAATCTTATTTTTCAAGGGTCTCCTAGATCAAGGAACAACTAGAAGTAGTGGATGAAATGGTGGAGAATGGTGAAGTGGTGATGACCACTCTAAATGGCCTACCTTGGTCATGGGATTCCTTTATCCAAGGAATTTGTGCAAGGAAGAAGTTGATCTCCTTCAGTAGACTACGGGAAGAATGCTCACAAGAAGAAGCAAGGCTTGTGGCACGAGAAGAAAAGATGGGGAATGAAGATCAAGCTCTCACAGCTCACACCAAGAAAGGGAAGTCCAAGAGAGAGCCATCTCACTCCAAGAAATCTTCACATCACTTCAAAGAAAGAAGAATATGCTTCACCTATAATGAGAAAGGACATATTGCCATAAATTTTCCCAAGAACAAGAAGGACAACAACAACTCCAACAAGAAGAAGAAGGGCAGCAAAAGAAGGTTTCATGCTCATGTTGCCGAGGATGATGAACCACCCAAGAAGAAGGCTAGGGCAGAAAGTGATGATAACTCATCAAGTGAAGACGAGTATGTTCTAATCTATGCTCTCACAGGTACCATCTCCCATGGTTGTAATGATTGGTTGATTGATAGTGGGGCTTCCAAACACATGATTGGGTTTAAAGAATCTTTTGTGAATCTATCTGAACATGAATCACCCCATAAGGTGAAACTTGGGGATGATTATCAATACCCAATCAAAGGAAGTGGTGAAGCCTCCTACAACCTAGATTCTGGAAAATCTTTGAAGATGAAAGAAGTTCTTTATGTACCTGGGCTCAAGAAGAACTTACTCTCAATCTCTGCATTGGATGCAAAAGGTATGAGGGTTGCATTTGTGGATGGTCAAGTCCTAATGTGGCCAAAGGGAAAGACCATAAATGATGCAGTAGTGATTGGAGAGCAAGAGGGAGGTTTGTATAAATTAAAGGGACAACCTGAACATGCCATGGTGCATGAATCCATGGAGCCAAGTGAACTTTGGCATAGAAGACTTGCTCATATGCACTATAGGGCACTTCCAATTGCAAGCAAGGCTGTAGAGGGTCTTCCTGAAATCAAGACCAAACATGAAGGTGTTTGCAAAGGATGTGCAAAAGGTAAGAACATTAAGAAGGCTTTCCCAAGCAGTGAAAGTAAGGCAAAAGACATCCTGGAAATCATCCACTCAGATGTATGTGGTCCTATGTCATCCAGTTCTCTAAGCGGGTATGTTTACTATGTCTCATTTATTGATGACTTCTCCAGGAAGACTTGGGTATACTTCTTGAAGAACAAAGATGAGGTGTTTGATAAGTTCAAGGAATTAAAAACCTTGATGGAGAATCAAACTGACAATAAGATAAAAACATTCAGATCTGACAATGGTGGAGAATTCACCTCAAGTGACTTCAAGAAGCTTTGCAGTGATTCAGGGATTAAGAGGGAGTTGACTGCTCCTTATAATCCTCAATAGAATGGAGTTGCAGAAAGGAAGAACAGAACTATCATGGAAGAAGCAAGGGAAATGCTGCATGACCAGGATCTACCTATGCATCTATGGGCAGAAGCAGCTAGAACAGCCGTATATGTGCAGAACAGAACACCTCACAAGATATTGGACAACAAGACACCAGAAGAGGTCTTTTCTGGGTTCAAGAAGATTGATGTCAGCAAGGATGAATATAAGTTCAAGGACAGGTAATCTAGGAAGCAAAGATCAAGAGGGAGCACACTCCAGCAGCTCCTGCAAGGATGCATATTTTAGGAGGGAGTTGACCATCTTCCTACATTCCACAATAGAAAGGTGTAGAAGAAGCTACTTCAGCAGCTCCTGCCAGGAAGCAAAGACTCAGAGGGAGTCCACCCAACAAACAAACAAAGATAAGTATTTCAATTATCATTTCTTGCCTATTTTGTTTGTTTAAATAATATTATGCTTATGTTCCTAGACTTAGGAGATGTATTGTGCATATTAGAAGGATTGCATTAATGAACAGGATACTAATAATATGCATGTGATGGGTAAGTGGCCTATGGCACTGTACAACATTCCAGTGCTACTTATCTAGAATGAAACCTCTTTGCTGACATGTTGGGAGTAGTGCAAACTCTTAACAATGTTTTGGTAGAGACTGGAAAGCATCTAGAAAGTTGTGGAACATGGATAAATGTTGTATTTAAGCATTGGCTAAGATAACTGCATGACTGCATGACATATTTCTTTATGTGTAAAGAATTTGTTCTGAAAATTATGAAATGTTTCTAATCATGCAATTTAACTTGTTTTGTAGGAAAGTCCGTATATCTTCACCTACAAAAGAAGGAATACAACATTTGTTCCAGCATCAAAGATATCTATTGAAGATATTAAAGTTCCCAGGATCTGGGATGAAGAAATGGAATGCCATGATCCGTCGATCATGAAGAAGATGTTTGGGATGCAGTCCCAAGACCTGACAGGGAGTCATATGTGTGCAGATTGAAGAAAGCCTTGTATGGCTTGAAACAAGCTTCCAGAACTTGGTATGGTAGGATGGACAGTTTCCTATCTAGTTTGGGCTTTACCAAGAGTAAAGCGGATTCCAACCTTTACTACAAGGTTGAGGAAGGGAATCCTGTGATTCTACTCCTGTATGTGGATGACTTATTTGTAACAGGAGATGACAGACTGATTGCAGATACTAAGAGGAAGCTTGCTGCTGAATTCGATATGAAATATTTGGGAATGATGCATTATTTCCTAGGCATGGAGGTGTGGCAGAGTGCAGGTGGGATCTTCCTTGGTCAAGGGAAGTACACAGTAGATATCCTGAAGAGATTCGGGATGATGGATTGCAAGGCCATGGCCACACCTATGGCATCGAATCTGAAGCTTCTATGTGATGCTTCATCTGAGCCGGTTGATGTCTCTATGTATCATCAGATGATTGGGTCCTTGATGTACCTGACGAACACGAGACCAGACATTTGCTTTGCTGTGAACACATTGAGTCAGTTCCTGATAGATCCGAGGAGTGTTCACCTGGTTGCTGTAAAGCATGTTCTGAGGTACCTAAAGGGTACAGTGGATTATGGGCTCAAGTATGAAGCGAATCAAAAGTTTAACCTGCAGGGTTATGTTGATTCAGATTGGGCTGGCAGTGCTGCAGATAGGAAGAGCACATCTGGGTGCTGCTTCAGTATGGGATCAGGTGTGATCTCTTGGTTTAGCAGGAAGCAGTCCTGCGTAGCACTGAGTACAGCTGAGGCAGAGTATGTTACAGCCTATTCAGCTAGTTGTAAGGCAGTATGGCTACGGAAGCTACTGTCTGAGTTATTTGATCTCCCGTTGGATGCTACTGGTATCTTCTGTGATAACCAGAGTTGTGTGAAGCTGTCCGAGAACCCAGTGTTTCATAACAGGTCGAAACACATAGAGATCAAATATCACTATATCAGGGATATGGTGCAGAGAGGAGCTATGAAGCTCCTGTATGTTGCGACGGACGAGCAGATTGCAGATGTGCTGATGAAGCCACTAGCCAGGGTGAAGTTCGAGTACTTCAGAGAGAGGCTTGGCGTTCTTCAGATCGAGGACACTTCGAGGAAGAAGTGATGGACACATTTGCTGAAGCCATTCCAAGCATGTTGGAAGGAGGATCCTTCACATGGCTATGGATGTAAGCACTGGATGATGAGCATCATGATGATGTTCTTGTTTCTGCTGGATATGATCAGTTGGATCATTTTTTTCATGTTGGATGCTGGATATGATCAGCTGGATCATTTATATGTATGTATGCATCATGTTGGATGCTGGATATGATCAGTTGGATCATTTATATGTATGTACGCATCATGTTGGATGATGGATATGATCAGTTGGATCATTTATATATATGTACGCATCATGTTGGATGTTGGATATGATCGGTTGCTTCATGTGTATGTATTTTGTATATGCATCATGTTGGATGCTTGGACCATGTATCTGTATATGTATCAGGTGGATACATTGTATGATCAGGTAGATCATGTATATTGATATGTATCAGATATGATCAGGTAGATCATGTATGTTGATGGATACATTGTGTGGATCATGTATCTATTTATCAGGTGGATACACTATGTATGATGATATGTATCAGGTAGATACGTGGTGTGCATCAGATGGATGCATTGTATGATCAGGATGATCATGGATGACGAGCTTCTCCAGATGACATGCAGCAGGATGTTGCAGTGATGATGATCAGGGTGATCATGTGTACACCAGGATGATGTATGATGAGTATCAGATGATACTCTGTGGCCGTGGATCAGGTTGTGCAGATGAGCATATAATTCGTTGCCCTGGGAGATTTGCAGATAGTCTTTCGAGGTTTTTCCTATGGCATGTAATTCGGTGCCCTGGGATATTTGGAAAATGCTCTTTCAAGGTTTTGCTCTGGGAGGACATATAATTTGGCCCTGGGAGATCTGCATATAGTCTTTCAAGGTTTTTCCTTTGGCATGTAATTCGTTGCCCTGGGATATCTGGCAGATGCTCTTTCAAGGTTTTGTCCTATGGCATGTAATTTGCTCCTAGGAGATCTGGACAAGATGAAAAAGGCCTCAGATGCTTCAGCCAGGTTTTTCCATGACCACATGTAATTTGCTCCTGGGAGATCTGGACAGGATGAAAAAGGCCTCAGATGCTTCAGCTGGGTTTTGTGGTGGACCACATGTAATGTGCTCTTGGGAGATCCGACAGGTAGAGCCGTGTGCTCGTAACAGCCTGGGATGCTTCAGCCAGGTTTTGTGGTGAGATCACATGTAATGTGCTCCTGGGAGATCCGACAGGTAGAGCCGTGTGCTTGTAACAACCTAGGATGCTTCAGCCAGGTTTTGTGATGGGTCACATGTAATGTGCTCCTGGGAGATCCTACAGGTAGAGCTGTGTGCTCGTAATAGCCTGGGATGATGCAGCCAGGTTTTGTGACGCACGTAATAAGTCCTAAGGTTTCCACAGTATGGCCAGTGATCATGAAGACCTGCAGGTGGTGGGCCTATATCCAGTATGAAAAAGGACTGGCTCTATAGAACTTCCTATGACGAGTAGAGTCAGAGATTGGTTGAGATAGCAGAAACAGTGGCGATGATGATGACGATGCATCGATGACGATGATCCCGAGAAGAAGACTTGTCTAGTAGATCTGTGTCGAGAAATACCTTCCTAGTTAAGAGGGAGTGATGATGTATATGTAACTTTGGAATGTATTTCATCTGTGTATTTTATATATATTTATTGTACCCTTATAAGAGATGTGTCATTCCTCTATAAGGAAGTGTCGTCATGTGGATTGACAAGTGTCGCAAGTGTCTGTACTTGCCGATGGGTTATTAGACCACCATGTGGGGTCGGCCCTGAAGTATATATATTATAATGTGGATGTACCTAGTTAGACAAGTCGGCCCCATAAGGTCACTGGGCAAAAAGGTTAGTATAAATAGAGATCGGAGATCTCTATTTTACACACTCGGAAAAGTAACTCACTCTCACTCAGAAGTGGCGCAATAGTGAGGAGGAGGATCATCTGCTTCTAGGAGACTATCTCAGTGTTATTTGGTTGTACTTTGGTTGAGCCATTTCTCTCTCTATCTCTAAGGAAGTTGTGGGGTTTTTCACCTTAGGGTTTTCCCCACGGAAACTCTGTGTCTCTTGTCTCTTATGCTTTTGATTCTTGTGATGCTTGTCATATTGTGATTGTCATGCATTGATATACTGTATATGTTATTCTCTCAGCAAAGATCCTAGAGTATTGTGAATTAATGCTCAAAATTTAACATTTCCCTCATTTTGAAGGTAGAAGTAGAATTCCACCAAACCTGCCTAGGCAATTTTCTAGATCTACTAGAATGTCATCAGCTTCACAGATCCTTACATTGATAGTATGATTTTGTTGGCTTCCCCTACACAATCAGTCAAATTGAGTATTCCAACTCCTTTACCCTTTGTTTGAATACTTTGATCAGCTATTTTTATTTTTGGTTGGCTTCCACTTATCATGATGTGGCTAGTGTGTCTTAATTCCACCTAGGAGTGAGTGCAACCAATAAATTTCCAACTGAAATTCTTCGGCTAAGAGGCCATGGGTGAGGGGTATCTATTGCACCAAAGTGGCCCATGACTTGCACCTAGCCACAACCATTATCGCAAGTACTGGTGTAGACCAACACAAGCACATGCATGACCATGTCATTGGAGAGTTAACTGTTAAACCCTGGTGTATGCATTAATATTTAATAGAATCCTGCTTTCACTAATTGGTAAATCCACTCTTGAATTCTTTGAGCAGCTAATATAAAACAAGAAGTCATATTCTTCTCTTCATTCCTGCATTGTTTCACAAACTACAGGGTTAAACCAGTAATCCAATTCCATACATGTTCATGAAATTGCAATTTTTAGAATTTATACTTCAAAATTGAAATATACCTTTAGATCCTACAATAACATTTTCTATTAGACACAATGTGATGACTGTCTTACTCTTTTGCATATGTGGAAAAAATCCATCAGACTATTAGCTACTTGAGAACTCCTGAAATTTTGTGTAGAAATCTCCACCAGACGCTAGGTTTCAAATTGCAGTCTTCGTTTTCCTGAATAATTTTGTTAGATGTTGGGCATTTTTTATTATTTATAACTGGAAATTCCCTTACAGGTTTTTTGGAATAAATTTGAACAGATTATAGGCAATATTTTGTGGTTCTATGCTAGGTGGATGAAATCTGTTTGACCATTTCATCTATAAAAATCTGTGACCAACAGTCATTTCAACAGTTTAAGCCTTGATTGTCTTGGTTTGAGTTTGATATTGATGTGGCAAATTTTATTTGATGAATTTTGTAGTTTTTATTTCATGAAAACACTTAAGTAAATGCTTCTAAAAATAGGTTAAATACCTTCGAGGTTTGAAAATTTTGGTTTGCAACAATGCTCAACATTTTGTTCTGTTATTTCCTTGTCAATAGTTCGTCCGAGGTCTTTATGATTTGTCTGTCACGAACATCACAATTTCTTCTTACACATCAACACTTCAGGACATCTTCTTCTTGGTGTTAAAATTATGCAAATGGAGCACCCAGTAAAAGCAATCTGTGCATTTCCTTTTGTCTGTGAACTCTGGGCATTTTTGCCATAGATTTATCCTTGCCACTACTATACTGTATTTCTTGTATTTTCTCTGCAAATGGCATCTCTTGTATTGTATTTCATTAACCATAGCTACACTCATTTATTGTGATTAAAATTTCCCATGTCAATCATAAATTGGTAATGATGCTAGACATTGCTTTGATAAGTTACTCGACCTATTTTGCTTTGATAATTAGTTTTACTTACTACTGTACTATTGTTTATGATTTCACTGTATTGATGAGGTTGTTGAACTTTAACATAGTGACCCTTGGGTAGTGTTAAAGTTGAAAGAGTTGAAAATTATGTTTTAAACTTCATATCTGATTAATACAAAAACTACAACAGAAAAATCCAAACTATGATTTAATTATCAAAGCGAAAAACTCCAGAGGGTCTGATCTGAGGGCCAACAGCAGGAGAGCCAACTGTACCAATTGTTTGCTTTCCTGGCAATGTCTGCCCTGAAGATACTGAATGTTGAAATGAAGTACCCTGAATGGATCCTTGTTGCTGTCGTGATTGGTGAGATGTGTATGTCGATTGTAGATTTGAAAGTTGATCTGTTTGTACAGAAGGGGCCATGGGAGGATGGCCATTGCCCCGAGGTTGTCCAATCATGCTACCCCTTGGATGTTGTTGCATATTACAGGTGAAAAAAGAAGCAATCATAAGAAAAAATATTTGCAGAATTTCAAAATAGTCCTACATTCAACAAAAGTGATAACAACAACTATCAAAACCATGTAAGGAGAAAAGTGCTCTTCATGGTATGCCAAGAGTTTGTGGGTATCATCTAGATGCATAGGCCCTAGTGGGGTTCCCCAGGTCAACAATGGATGTCCAGCCATGTCATGGATTCCAATAAGAAGACATAAGCCTATAGTTAATGTATAAGCTAAAAGTTTAATTTGTTGTCATTTAGCATTTCAGATTTACAAAATACACGTTACAGTCTATTATTGTAATTGATGACATTAGGGGGCCTACTTTGTATACCAAAGGTTCAAATTGCAGTATACAACACTTTTGCAAGTTGAGAGTCTAGACTCTAGAAATATCTAGTATGTAAATAACATGTTACATCTAACTAATAACAGTTTAATCCTTTTACATAGCTAGCATGATATGCGTCTATGAACTTTTGAGCAAGGAGCAGTTTTGTAAATATCTCTGATTTCTCCTGCTATTTCATATTTTTTCGTAGTTTTTCAGGTTGTTGGATTTTCCGAGTTTCTCCAAGTTTTTCAGGTCCAAGTTTATATTTGCCAATATTTTCCCTGATATTTCTAATAAGTTTCTTTCTGGACCTTTGGGGGTATATCCATGAACTTATATTTGCAACATTGAAAAGGAGTATAATGTGGAGGCAGGAGACTCCTTGGCCTATAGATTGTTTAATGTGGATGGGTATATTTCTTAAATATTTTACAAGTTTGGCTAGTGCTTCTGATCCAAATATTTCTATTTACTATTTTTTTTTCTATACACAAGTTCTCAGGATTTAACATGAATATTTCAATTATGTTTAAATTACTTATTGAATATAAGAAAACTACATGTTACATGATTTTTTGGACTTTAGGTATTGTCATAGGCCTTGACTATTTTTTTATGAGAGTGCATTTTGAAATAGATTTGCTTTTAAATTATCATTTCTATATTTCATCAGGTTTAAGATAATACTTTGGAGCAAATCTTAGTCTCAGTCCTGAGCCATCAACAGGAACTGTGAATAAGAAAAATTAAAAGATTTCAGATGTCAATGGTGAATTTGAGGATTCGAAACAAATGAGGAATTTTATGATGCAATTGCTGCTGAAAGTCCAATAGAAGATGAAGACAATGATGAGGATGAAAATTCTCCTCCCAAAGTATATTATTTATCTTCTTCCCTTTCTAATTATTAACTTCCTCCATATCAATACATGCGATATCTGCATAAGAGAAATCCTTAGGGATCTTCTTTCCTTAGTGAAAGATTTATTTCTTTCTGAATGTGGGATACAGAAAGTTTTAGTACTATATGTGAATGGGGTTTCATTTTTCTGGGATGCTTTATTCCTAAGATTTGATTTTAACTGAATTAGGTCACTCTAAAGATGGTGCTATTTATACTTCTGAGATTTTGATTATATTGGTTTTGGATCAGGATGTTGGGCTGAAGTTCAAAATATTTCTTGGGCTCTTATGAGAATGCGGCCTCCAGGTCTATGTCTTGACTATCTCTCTATCTCATATTTTGTACATGGTCATTTGCAGCTTGTGGACAACAATACAAAGATTCACACATTTATTCATTTTGATACACAACCGCAAATGCGATTAAGGATGCTTGATTGAATTGTTTTGATTTAGAAATGATTAGGCTCAATCACAAATAAAGTTAGTGGTGAGTCAACAAACCTATTATAAGAGATCAAAGAACAGAATCATAGGCAAAAGTTTAGGAGGGAACAACCAGGAGAAGAAACAATAATTTTATTAATATCATCCAAACTATTGTCCACGACTTCAGACAACATGTTATGCAATGGTTACTAAGCATTGCATTTTACCTTTCATCTCTCCTCTCATAAATAATTAGCAGCTGGATCATTCCACTCTCTAGTTCAAATATTGGTAAGGTTTTTCATATGGTGCCTTTACACGATTAAGGGTTGGTACATGTAGCTCAATTGTCGAAAGGAAGATGTCCTTTGCAGTGAAGGTGTTTGTGAGTATGACAAGTTTTAGACACAGTTGCAGCAAAACGGTGATTGCTACCAGTTAACAGTCAAAACCATCCAGTTAAAAGGTAAGTAAGGAAGGTGCCAATGTCACCTATCACAATCACTCTGTTCTTTGGGCTAGCGGTTGCTAACCTTAGCTTCTCAACTACTTAAGCTCGAATGAAAAATCTTCCCAACTACTGAGATTCTCCTAAATTATTGTATTTAATTCTTGAGTTTCTTAAAAGAAATTGTATGCCCCTTTCTTGGTAGTCTTGGTATTCTTGATTTTCTTTAGTTATTGTATTTTAGATTCTCTAATGCCCGTTTCTCAAGGGAAATTTAGTTCCCCTTTCTTGTCCTTGAGTTGAAATATCTCTCCCAAGTAAACAGGGATTAAAAAATAACTAAAGGCCAGATGTTGATTGTTGTATCTACCTTCATTTTCCAATTATAGTTATAGAAAATTGATGGTTAGGAAGGAAATAAGGAGAGACACAAAAGCAAATCTTACCTCTCCTTCATAAGTGGTGTTGACAACATTCTCTATTTTTTATCTCCATGTTCCATGACATATATCTCAGGTTTGAGTTCTAAAAATAGACACCATATATTTTAGATATATTGAAAAAAGTTCTGAGTTGAAGTTACTCGTCTGAATAAATCACAGGCAGAAGCCACGTTAGTATAGAGGCTTTGATCTGACAACATTCAATATTCCTTACCATTATCATTCTGTTGAGACTGATTCTTTTCCCTAATTTCAGGGTGCTCTTTTGGGAAACCATCAATATTAGTTGACCTGTTAATTCCATCCTTGTAGATGACTCCAACAAGGTTTTTATGAATTGCACCCGGCTCCTATGGAAACAAACAAAATGAAATAATCCACATTTGCAATAAATCCTTAAACCAGCTAAGTGAGCCAAGAACTGAAAAATAAAATTGGATATTAAAAACATACTAGGATCACAACATATTGATTGAAGGGTGAATAAATGCCCCATAAGGTCCATAGAAATAACTAAAGTCACACAACAATATTGCAAACCTTCTCAAGTGCCCTTAATTCTTCTGAATTAGTACTGAAAATCTGCAGGGAAACAAAATAGTGACAGTGTTAGATCTAGACTATAATTATAAATTAGGCAAAATAACTGAAAGCAGGGAAGCTCAAACATATAAGAAAAAACATGAAGAATTTGAACTTCTGTACATAGTTTTAACTTACAATACTTGAAATATTGTCAATAAAATTCTTTATCCCTGATACAAAAAATCCATTATAGTATTTGATTAGCACAACAAACCAAAAATGCTATAGATATTCAAATTCAAATAGCCCATTTAGTAAAAGCATACAGTACAGGATATGAGATTCTATAAGGTTAAAAACACAGTTTATTTGAGTATCGGAGATATGGGATCATGACACGAATAATATAAGGGAATGGGTGTTCTTTTCATGTTCTGGCTGCGAGATCATCTTGTAAACAAATCAAATATATAGAGTTAAAAAAACATCCAAACCATAATAGAAGGGGGAATAACCAGAAATCTAAGATATGGAAGCAAGATAAGAGAGCAAATAAAGAAGAGGGTACTTTCCCAAGGTAGTAGAGAAATCGGTGATGTTAGGATTTTCCTATACTCCATCCTAGTCCCACCAGTATTTTGGTCATTTACATTTTCAATCATGCATGCACTTTTTAGGGTTTGCATGCATCCCAGTCATCAGTCCAGCACCTAGCCCTCAGTTAGCCAGCCCCCAAGAGCTTCTCACTATTCAGTTTTAGCGCTACAGTTGCTTAATGCGCCCTTCTTGCTTGATTTGAGGGAGAAACTCGCCCTTCTTCACCTACCAGTCCAGTTGTCTTCAGTTTACACTCAGTTATAGTCAGTTACCCTCAGTTACACTCAGTTACACCTACCAGAGTTATTTTGACTGATGGTTGACAGTTACTTGAGCATTGATGACTCCACTGATGATGATGAAGACTTCCAATTGTGCTCCGATGATCATGAGGACACCTAGTTGTGCTTCGATGACACTCTATTGATCTTATGATCACTCTGAGAGGCTAATTCAAATTGCCACCTTAGGCATTCGAATCCTCTCTACCATTGCACTATTTATTTGTCCATACTGTGATTAATTAATTAGTTTGTGTGAAGAATCATTACTTCTATCTGAGTTCTATTGTACCATATTATTCTGTTGCTCATTATACTGTATTGTTCACTCTTCTTCTATTTTCCTGCTTAATCATAATTACTCTTGTGAGGTATACATCATCTCTTAGATCTGTTGTGAGGATTTTCACATGGTATCAGAGCATGTTGAGAGTATTGTTTATCTCCATTCTTGAGAGTTTTTTGCAGGTTATTACCAAGATTTCAAGTGCAGCAGTTGCAGCA
Source organism: Larix kaempferi (assembly GCA_027924585.1). Taxonomy (NCBI): domain Eukaryota; kingdom Viridiplantae; phylum Streptophyta; class Pinopsida; order Pinales; family Pinaceae; genus Larix; species Larix kaempferi. The sequence goes on along the minus strand of BSBM01000834.1, from coordinate 1,574,172 downwards.
GTTTCTGCATCTTTGCAGCAGTATTCTCTATTGTTTTTGCAGGTCTTCTACAGCTTCAATGTATCTAGAATTAGAAGAAATCACTCCTCTTTCTCTATTCAACTATGATGAATGGAAACAAAAAATAATAGAATATTTGAAGAGCCATGATCCCTTTGATTGTTATTTTGAAAGAGAGTTCAAATCCTTTGAAGAGAAGATTGACTGGTTGAATAAAGGTGACATGCACATTGAAAGAATGAAGCTTACTATGTCGGATTACATATTGTTCCCAATCATTATTTATATTGAAACTCCACAAGAGCTATGGGCTCACCTGGATGAAGAATTTGGCAGAAAGAATGAAGGACTTGGTCCTAACCCATTCGAAAGCAAGCAAAGTGATGCATTCGCTCCTCTTGATGGTCTCTCAGATCATGAACCAGTATCATCTCATATTGAAGTTATTGAAAAAGAACTTGCAGATTCCCCACTCATGCTCAAACTTTCTTCTCTTTCTGTGTCAGCTCACACTCTAGATATTGTAGAAGGTCCTAAATCCTCTCTTGCACCAGAGTCTATTGGTTTGCATCATGATCACATGATTATTTCGGACGTCAAAAAAGATATTGAAAGTAATGCATTCGCTCCTCTCCAACTATCTCCTCTTTTATACTACTATATGGTCATAATTCCATGCTTTCAGAAGGTCATTGAAGAATATGGCAATTGCCATTCACTTGGGAAGATTTCTCATGCATCTCATGGTTTTGATCTCACCCTTGTTGGTTCAAAGGAGATCTCAAGAAACTGTGGCCATTCGCTTGGGATAAACTCTCATGCAATTACTGGTTTTGATCTCACCTCTCATGGTTCAAAGGAGATCTCAAGAAACCATGATTCAAGTCTTGTATCCAATTTGGGTTCTAAGCAATTACTGCTTGGGATAATTTCTCATGCATATGATAGTTTTGATCTCACCCCTGCTGGTTCAAAGGAAATCTCAAGAAACTGTTTTGAAAGTCTTAAATCTGATTTTGATTTCAAGCAAACATGTAATAGTTATTTTTGGCATAATCTCACCCATGGTGGTTCGAAGGAGAAGACAAAATACTATATGCACTTTCACATATTTGATCCTACCTCAGCTGATTTGAATCACAGGTTCAAGGATCATTCTCATACTGTTGGATTTGTTCTCATCACATTCGATCTGAAGAGCAAGTACAAACACATGATTTTTGAGCATGATCCACTTCTTCCCAAGAAGAAGATACCTCCAAACATATGACCAAGCATCACACCTGCTTGAGTTTGGAGCATTTTTTTTGTGTGTGCCTTACAGTCTGTTTTTTTGAGGAGGGGGTATGTTTCCCATGAAATTTTCCCACTTCCTTGGTTTATTGACTGTTATTATTCATTGCATTGGGTGACCTTTGGTCTTAGTTACCAGGGCCCAGGATGGATTAAGGGGGGGTGTTAGGATACTCCTATACTCCATCCTAGTCCCACCAGTATTTTGATCATTTACATTTTCAATCATGCATGCACTTTTTAGGGTTTGCATGCATTTTGCATGCATCCCAATCATCAGTCCAGTACCTAGCCCTCAGTTATCCATCCCCCAGGAGCTTCTCACTATTCAGTTTTAGCCCTCCAGTTGCTTAATGCGCCCTTATTCCTTGATTTTAGGGAGCAACTCGCCCTTCTTCACCTACCAGTCCAGTTGTCTTCAGTTTACACTCAATTACACCTACCAGAGTTAGTTTGACTGATGGTTGACAGTTACTTGAGCATTAATGACTCCACTGATGATGATGAAGACTTCCAGTTGTGCTTCGATGATCATGAGGACACCTAGTTGTGCTCCGATGACACTCTATTGATCTTATGATCACTCTAAGAGGCTAAGTCAAATTTCCATCTTAGGCATTCGAATCCTCTCTACCATTGTACTATTTATTTGTCCATACTGTGATTAATTAATTAGTGTGTGTGAAGTATTATTGCTTCTATCTGAGTTCTATTGTACCATATTATTCTGTTGCTCATTATACTGTATTGTTCACTCTTCTTCTATTTTCCTGCTTAATCATAATTACTCTTGTGAGGTATACATCATCTCTTAGATCTGCTGTGAGGATTTTCACATAAATGCCCTAGAAGGTCCATAGAAATAACTAAAGTCACACAACAATATTGCAAACCTTCTCAAGTGCCCTTAATTCTTCTAAATCAGTACTGAAAATCTGCAGGGAAACAAAATAGTGACAGCGTTAGATCTAGACTATAATTATAAATTAGGAAAAATAACTGAAAGCAGGGAAGCTCAAACATATAAGAAAAAACCTGAAGAATTTGAATTTCTGTACATAGTTTTAACTTACAATACTTGAAATATTGTCAATAAAATTCTTTATCCCTGATACAAAAAATCCATTATAGTATTTGATTAGCACAACAAACCAAAAATGCTATAGATATTCAAATTCAAATAGCCCATTTAGTAAAAGCATACAATACAGGATATGAGATTCTATAAGGTTAAAAACACAGTTTATTTGAGTATCGGAGATATGGGATCATGACACGAATAATATAAGGGAATAGGGGTTCTTTTCATGTTCTGGCTGCGAGATCATCTTGTAAACAGATCAAATATATAGAGTTAAAAAAACATCCAAACAACAATAGAAGGGGGAATAACCAGAAATCTAAGATATGGAAGCAAGATAAGAGAGCAAATAAAGAAGACGGTACTTGCCCAAGGTAGTAGAGAAATCGGTGATTCTTTGAAAGTTTGACTCTTTGTTCTAGAAACACAAGATATGCTACCGTTGAAATCAGGAGGAGACCAGTAAGAGTAGCAGGCCTCTGCAATGGACCACCTCGCCCTTTCACTGCACAACACATTGTGAATTTCTAGCCATGCAGCTTCAAGTAGATCCAACAGAATAGCAAAGGAGCTATAATTCATCCCAATGGAACGTAAATCAAATAGGTGCAAAGAAGACTGGTTTCCCTAAAAATCTGGCTTCCCTAGAAACCATACCCGTGCTCTCTCAAAGAGCCTTGTAATCAAAGTATCCTTCCAAATTACCAAAATAACTTGATGTTTTGTAACAATCAAAAGTAAAATATCTGTGAAATAACTCTGGAGGGAAAACTACAACATGGATTCACACTTAAATAATTAATTCTGCCTTGGAACCCATGCAAATCTGCTATAAAAACACTTCAAATTGGCCCTTTAAAGAGCAGATCTGTGTGTAAGATAACCAAAAACGGCAAGCTTTATGTTTGGAAATTAGTAACTGTGACTGTAGTGGGTTGAATTCTGTGGGTGATGGGGTAGAAAATCAACTAAGCAGGAGTATTTTCCCATGTCATTTGATTTAGAAAATTCAAGTAATCACGCACATCAAATGTCATGTCATGGGACACGTATTTTGATTGGACACAAATGTCATGTTCACAAGAGCTCAACTCTAGCCCTATAAAACAACAGGTATTTGGTTGTGGCATTAAGTTTCTTCCAGTGTTTGGGCTGGAGTTCCTGATTTTTTTTTTGTTGGTTTCTGATTCATTTTGTATTAGGAGATGCAGAGCCAAAAATGATCAGAGGTGGTTGTGTCACCATGCAAGATTTCATCCCTAGTACTGAATTCGATTTGTTTGGAACACCAAAAAGAAACTTAAGATCTGCTACAAAACTTCATTTCTAGGCAATCTCAAACATGGATTCACACTTAAACAATTAATTCTGCCTAGGAACCCATGCAAATATGCTATAAAAACACTTCAAATTGGCCTTTAAAGAGCAGATCTGTGTGTAAGATAACCAAAAATGGCAAGCTTTATGTCTGGAAATTAGTAACTATGACTGTAGTGGGTTGAATTCTGTGGGTGATGGGGTAGAAAATCAACTAAGCAGGAGTATTTTCCCATGTCATTTGATTTAGAAAATTCAAGTAAGCACGCACATCAAATGTCATGTCATGGGACACTTAGTTTGATTGGACACAAATGTCATGTTCACAAGAGCTCAACTCTAGCCTTATAAAAGAACAGGTATTTGGTTGTGGCATTAAGTTTCTTCCAATGTTTGGATTGGAGTTCCTGATTTTTTTTTTGTTGGTTTCTGATTCATTTTGTATTAGGAGATGCAGAGCCAAAAATGTTCAGAGGTGGTTGTGTCACCATGCAAGATTTCATCCCTAGTACTGAATTCGATTTGTTTGGAACACCAAAAAGAAACTTAAGATATGCTACAAAACTTCATTTCTAGGCAATCTCAAACATGGATTCACACTTAAATAATTAATTATGCCTAGGAACCCATGCAAATATGCTATAAAAACACTTCAAATTGGCCCTTTAAAGAGCAGATCTGTGTGTAAGATAACCAAAAACGGCAAGCTTTATGTTTGGAAATTAGTAACTGTGACTGTAGTGGGTTGAATTCTGTGGGTGATGGGGTAGAAAATCAACTAAGTAGGAGTATTTTCCCATGTCATTTGATTTAGAAAATTCAAGTAAGCACGCACATCAAATGTCATGTCATGGGACACTTAGTTTGATTGGACACAAATGTCATGTTCACAAGAGCTCAACTCCAGCCCTATAAAACAACAGGTATTTGGTTATGGCATCAAGTTTCTTCCAGTGTTTGGGCTGGAGTTCCTGATTTTTTTTTGGGTTGGTTTCTGATTCATTTTGTATTAGGAGATGCAAAGCCAAAAATGATCAGAGGTGGTTGTGTCACCATGCAATATTTCATCCCTAGTACTGAATTCGATTTGTTTGGAACACCAAAAAGAAACTTAAGATCTGCTACAAAACTTCATTTATAGGAAATCTCAAAGTGTAGACACTGTAAATACATCACCCTTAGATCTATTCAACAATCCTATATGCTAGATCTAATCAACAACACATATATGGAATCTATATTGACTTAGAATAGTAATAAAAGAACAATATGAAAGATTTGAAAATTAGAGAATGGCTTGCTAAATCCAAAGAAATAAGACTTGTATGCTCACTAATTAGCCCAAAAACTCATCCATAAACAAGAGAAAACTTGATCTGCAACAATACTTTTAGGACATCAATCAATTTGTTTTTTATTTACAATTAAGAATATTATTGTATGATACCTTAGCTCATCAGAAGCTGGTATACACAAGTCCTTTTAGATCATCCCAAGAAAGGACTCCAAAGTTCTTCCCAAACCCTAATTAGGACATCAGATGCCAACCACAATAAACCCTAACCAAAAATATCTGTGCATTCCTTAAATGTAATCTTCTTGGGGCTTTTTAATAATAATTTTTTTCATGCTAAAATAGGTGCTGGCGTATCCAAAATCAAGGTGTGTGAAGGAATTGCGGGGTACAATAGGGTACCTTTGGCACCACGTTTGAAGTGAAAACAAAAACATAGTATTCCTTAATCTCATCCTACAGTAGTGACAAATATGGCATCTCTTACACTGCATGCTAAATGAGAGATAAGTGACCACGCGACCAAAAACTTTAGTCTTTAACATTATAACACTGCATGCAATTTAGTTTTTCAGTCATATTGGACTATTTGTAAAGCTTAAAGGCTAGAAATGGTGCAAGATATTAACTGACAGTTGATGTGATTAGAAAAACTGACTCCCAAGTTCCAACACTGCAAAATTACAGAAATTGTATCAAGTTTTGATTTTGTAATTTTTCTAGGTCATGCTTTTAATTACTTGTTGTGCAAACACTCATGAATCTTATCCTTGCAATTATTGCAGAGAATAAACAAGATAAATTTTCTCTGGTGAGCATCTATTGTTCTTTATGAAAAAATAACTATAAATTATCATGTTGCACAATATTTCCCAGCATTCATCAGTAATATCTATTACCTAGATACTTCACAGGGAAAATGACTTTAAAAGAGTGCTAAATAATAAAATGCATTATTTTCACACATGTAGTCTATTAGATGTGCTTGTATTTGTTTTGCACAATATTTTATTCATTATTGTTTTGCAAATAGAGTAGGATGTTATAATCTCCAATTTAATGGAAATTTTCATCTTGTTAACTCTAATTTGCATTCAAGATTCAGAAAAGCTAGGAACAAGACAATCAGCTCTTCTCGGATTGTCCAGACCAGAAAAATAGTTACTGTTTACCTTTGGGTACCACTGAGAAATGTCAAATGCATTTGGAAGCACAAAGAAAAGAAGTCACGGTGTGTGATATTTTCACTGAACATAATGAAATTTTTATTCTATGGAGACAATTTAGAAATGTAAACAAATTGTTATGGATGATTAAACATTTGATGTGATTTTCAGGACATAAGAGACTTATTACATAGAGCACGAGAGGATGTACATGTGCTACAATCTGGGTGGCGAAGGCATTTTGAAGTGTGAGGTAAGTTACAGGCAGACAATTCTACACCCAGATAGCATTGATCAGGGATAACTCTTTTCTTTAATGTTTGAACATTGTAATCTATACATTTGTTATGCATTGCCAGTACTGTAAGTTACTATAAGAAATTGCAGATCACGCTATGACTTCTTCATTTCTAAAACATTATTTTTAGAAATGAAAGTGGAGAAGTTCGTTTCTAAAGAAAGTGGAGAAGTTCGTGAGCCTAAAGAACAGGTATGTTGTCTTCAAATTTTAAAGAGCTCTTTTTGAATAGCATTGCTTTTAATGTGTAAAAGTATGAATTTACATGGGAAGTTTACATGGATTTCAGCATTTATGTTTTTTCCTTACTTGCAGGTAGACAGTTTGAAGAAGGCGTTGGAAAAAAACAAAGCAGAAGTAGCACAGTTACAGAATATGAAAGAATCTCCATACAAACTCCATACACCAGTGCGAACTCATTGGTTGAGCCTTGAAGGGACTATAATAAGAAAAGTTGAGGTACGTGCCTCAACTTTTGAACTCCACACTGTTAGGTGTCATCAGGGCACGTACCTGACAGAACCTGCCACTCAGGAATCTACAAAATTCACTAAGGATAATATGTTTATTGCATTGTTAGGGCCCTCTATTTCTTCTGCACCTGCACCATCAAGAATATCTCCTACTCATCATTATTGGGGCATGGAAGGTGATATTCTTTTGTCTTTCCTTGGAGGGAAGTACTTTTTTTTTGGCGATATTCTTGTCTTTAATTCAGTGAATCTTGACAAGTGCTTAAAAATGTTTTATCAATGTTTCTAGCATGAATCCCACACACTTTCTGATCGTTGCTTATTCAGTGAAGCTAAGGTGTATCTTGTTTAATAGTGTTTTTCAAACATTGGAGTGCATTGTTTTGACATATTGCTAATCTTCCACTTGTCACAAGACTACATTCTGAAATGCCTAGACTGTTCCTTCACTCAAAAAATATGACTTGTAAAAATTTCAATTATTCATAACTTTGTATTTACATGTTACATTTTATTCTCATATCAATCCATAATGAATTCTATTTAAGGGTGCTAGCTCAATGGTAGAGCACCTGCCTTATAGGCAGGAGGTTGGTGGTTCGATTCCACCATGCCCTATTTATATTCTGATATCACTAAAAAGAGATAAATGACTAAAAAAATGACCAAAATTTGCATATCAATGACCACCATTACAACATGAGAGATAAGTGACCAAAAAAATGACCAAAATATGCATATAAACGACCACTTTTGAGTTGGCGATCCCTAGTAGCAAATTAGTGGTCATTTATCACGTGACCATTAATGACCAAATATATTACCAAATTAATGACCAAATATACGACCAAATATATGACCACAAGATAAGCTATAAATGACCAAGCTAAATATGACCACATTTTTGGTCGCGTGATATATGGCCACTAATTTGCTACTAGTGGTCACCGACTCAAAAGTGGTCATTTATATGTGGATTTTGGTCATTTTTTTGGTCACTTATCTCTCATTTTGTACTAGTGGTTGAGCCTTCCTGGCTTGACGATAGGATTACCAGTATGGTTATTCTCCAATCCAATTACACCAAGTGCACCAATTGTGTCGGAACTAGGTACTTCATCACATGAGCATCAATCTCATGGTGACCCTTCTCCTTCTTCGTCGAAAGTTGAATCGGCTTCCGTCTCTTACTCTTCTCCCACTGAAAAATATGATGTTAGTAAGAAGGCGGGTGAGAAGAAGAAGAAAGGAAAGACTAAGAAGAAGAACACTAAGCAGAAGGTCACAACCCCAACCACTGATCATCATGCTGGGGGCACCGACACACCTGTTTTGAATTCGCGTAAACCGAAATTCCCTTGCAAACTTTGTAAAGGGTCCCATTTTCTTAAGAGTTGTCCTGGTATCTCCAAGGTCTTAGAAATATGGTCACATTCTGAACAACCCTTGTCATCAGTCTCCGGACATCAAACTGATGATACCCCATCAACTAGTGACGTTGTAATTAAGGTTCAGAAGGGTAGAGCTGCAGACCCTTGCTGGTTATGCAAGGGCATGCACCGTACTTACCTTTGTCCTCGTATGGATGAAGCTTCAAAATTGTTGGAAGACATGCACACATCCCATAAACCTTCCAACGAAGTATTGTAGGTTTTCCCCTGATCCTTCATTGGTTGATAGGGCGTTCAATCCGACCCCACCCTCGGTTGACCCCACTCTTTCATCAGAGAGTGAAAACGAAGCGGTCGATTCAACAACATCGATCGACCCATTTCCTCCCTTGAGGTATGATACCCAAGCGGTTAATCAAGTCTCATTCTCAGTTGACCCCACTCCTCTAGTTGAGGGTGAAATAGAAACTGCTGATATTTTTTTGGTCAGTTCAGATTGTTTTGGGCGAGGGGAAACCATGTCTATTTCCACAGGACCCCCTCCAAGTACTAAGGTTATTTCATTTGATTGGAATAGTCTAACCGAATATCATCTTCCTTCGAGTGTTCCTTTCCAAATATCTGTAGGAGTTTAAGATAAAGAAATTTTTCGTACGATAATTGATGAGGGAGCTTCTGTTAGTATTTTATCCTCAACTGCTTGGAAAGCTATAGGTTCTCCTTGGCCTGTGCCAGTCACTGACCAGATACTGGCTTTTAATAGAAGGCCTATCGGACCTTTAGGGATTCTCCCGCAATTACTGCTCACATTGAGAGGTAAAACTGTTTATATTGATGTCATGGTTGTCCAAGGTCCCTTAGATTTCAATCTACTCCTTGGACGTGATTATGTCTATGCTATGAGAGCCGTAGTGTCCACATTCTTTCGAGTGATGTATTTTCCCTATGATGGGAGGATTGTGACCATTGATCATCTTTCCTTCGTGACACCCACTCATCATATGACTCCTAGTCATCAAACTTCCCTAAATGTTCCGCATGTTTTAGTGGTTTCTTCCCCTTGAGGATGGGGGGTATGAGCACGATTTATGTTATATTTCAAGCTCGTTAAAAAATGAAACCAACCACTCTAGCATAGTTTACCTTTGGTTTCAAGCTTGCATAAAAATGAAACCAATCCACTAGAGCATATTTTTATTCTATTTCAAGCTCATTAAAAAATGAGATAAACCCCTCTAAGCATAGTTTACCTTTGGTTTTAAGCTTGCATAAAAATGAAACCAGCCACTCGAGCATAGTTTTATTCCATTTCAAGCTCATTAAAAAATAAGATGGCCCCCCCTCAAGCTATTGTCTATTTCAAGCTTGTGTAAAAATGAAATAGATCTCCCTCCCATCAGTTCGAGTCTCTTGCTAGAGTTAGAACGTGAACCTTCATTTCATATGATTCTTGTTTTCCCCCCCTTGGTGAACATTTCATTTTAGTAGCCAGGTTGGTAGTTGGGTTAGCAAGCAGCATTTTCAGATGAAATGAAGCTTGGGAGGCATGCCACATGTCATACCGTCAAAAATCATGTTGAGGGAACACTACCATGTTAAGCTGCTAGCAATCATGCTGGGGGCATTTACCAACCTCTGGCAATCATGTTGGGAAGGAACCCGTCAATGGGCCTTAACCATGAGCATATTTTACCTTTGGCTTCAAGCTCGTTAAAAAATGAAACCAGTAGTTTGAGCATAGATTAGTCTTTGATTCCAAACTTGTTAAAAAATGAAATAGACCCCCTAAGCATAGTTTACCTTTGGTTTCAAGCTTGCATAAAAATGAGACCAACTTCATGAACATAGTTCCCTTTCTGTGTCAAGCTCTTTAAAACAATGAAACAAGTCTTTTGAGCAGAGTTCTATTCCTGTGTCAAGCTCGTTAAAAAATGAAACATATCCTTTCCCTTAGAGTCGAGTCTCCTCATAGACTTAGTACCTGAACCTTCATTTCACTCGTCTATGCCTTAGGCGAATGAAATGAAGCTTGGGAGCATGTCTTCAGCCTCTGAAAGTTACGTTGAAGTCAACTTGATCACCTATCCACACCACGTTGGAGCTAAGCCACTTAATTCTAGCAATCATGCCAAGGGGCATGTACCAACCTTTGGACTTCATGACAGGAATAAGTTTCACCATTGGGATCATTTTCGAGCATACTTTCCTTTTTTAGGTTTCGAGCTCATTAAGCCATGAAAATTACCCCGAGCATAGTTCATTTTCTGTTACAATCTCATTAAAAAATGAAGCAGATATCATGAGCATCCTTCGAACCTATCTTCGAGCTGGTTAAAAAACAATAAGATGGTGTTGAGCTTACTTTTCACTTTTTTCGTGCTCTGGTTGAAACATGAAAAGTGGTTTGAGCTTACTTTTTACTTCTAGCAATCATGCTAGGGGGCATGTACCAAACTTTCGATTTCATGACGGGAAGAAGTTTCACCATTGGGAACATTTTCGACCATACTTTCCTTTTTTAGGTTTCAAGCTCATTAAGCCATGAAAATTACCCCAAGCATAGTTGATTTTCTGTTACAATCTCGTTAAAAAATGAAGAAGACATCATGAGCATCCTTCCAACCTGTCTTCAAGCTCGTTAAAAACCAATAAGATGGTGTTGAGATTACTTTTCACTTTTTTCGTGCTCTGGTTGAAATATGAAAAGTGGTTTGAGCTTACTTTTTACTTTTTCGTGCTCGGGTTCAAATATGAAAAAAGATTCCGAGTGCTTTTGATAACATTTTCATGCTTGTTAAAAATTTGAGTAAAAAGGTGTGTCTAACGAGTATAGTTTTATCACTTTATCCGGCCTCGCTAGACTATTTACGGAAAAGGAACTGTGTCGAGTTTACTTTTTCCTTTGTCATACTTGGTCATCAACCATGAAAAAGTTGTTCATGGAGTCCTTTTAAGCTCTTTTCAGACGCCCTAAATAGGAAAAGATTTCCAAGTGAACTTGACGCTTTCACGCTTGTAAAAGCATTTGAATGATCGTCTTTCTAGTGATAGGTTACCCCTTTTTCGAACCAGGAAGCACTATTTACGAAAAAGGAATACTCCAACCAACAATGGCTGGAAGAGTTCTCTCTCACGTTGTTTTACCCTTTTCCGAGCGAAGAGACTAACTTTACGAAAAAGGACCTTTTGGAGTCTCCTTTAGTTCTTTTCAGCTCTCTAAACATGAAATGACGCCGAGTTTTCCTTCTTTGGACTCGTTAAAATTCAAACATCGAAGGACCCATTTTGGGATGAACCCCTCCTTTCCTAGTTTCGCAAAAAAATTGGGATTGGACTCATCTATGAGATGAGCTAGACCGAGCATTTGGTTACCCTCATCAAGCTCGTCAAAAAACACATACGGCACTCATCAATCATGATGGGGAAAAAGGGAATATTTTGTGTTACATCTTAATTATGGCAGTACATAGTCACTCTTGAACATGGCACTCATTTGCATTTGCATTCAGTACTTGGGTAATTCGTTTGTCTCTGAGTCCTATCAATTCCATGAGTCGCGTTGCTCCTTTGGGTCAACCAAAGAGTGCTTCCACCATCAGTTGCATTGGGGGTTGGTGTCGTTCTCGTCCTGTCAATACTGCTAAGTCATGCCATGCCCATGTTCAAGAGACATTTGTTACTCATCATCTACAGTTAGTATACATTCGATCATGTTGGTCTACCTTGAGTAAGTCTTGCACATTACTCTACCGTCCGATCTACACCAAACATCTGTTATCGAGTTTCATGTCGATGATGGGGGATTCATCATGGCCCTCCTTCGACGGGTTCATCCTTGTCGACTTCAAATCATCATATGAGGATTGAACTTAGAAACCAACCAAGTAACTTGGGCCTGCATGCCTCAATGGCAGGTTACCTCGCTTTCAACATGAGTTTACCTCATTGACTCTTGATTGAAAGATTCCATTAGGCGTTCGACTTCAGCTCATTGACTCACGCTTGATGGTATGTACTGTGATACCTTGGGGATCTTTGACATTAATGGTGATTCACATCGCACTTGTTAACAGTATACATTAATGACCGGTAATCAAGTGGTTTCTACCATGTTCGACTCCAAAACATTGTAATCACATGGATAGATTCGTATCATTCTGGGTTCAGCTTGAAGACCCTGGGGAAGTTATTTTCTACCCGGGTTGCGATGGAGATTGTTTGAGACGCACAGATCCACTTTGTATTGGTCATGGCTGTGTTGTCATTTCAGAGTTACACAGATCCACTTTTGTATTGGTTGTGGCTGTGTTATCATCTCATCATGGATCTACGATTGTGTCTAATAGCCATGATTGTGTTCAGTCGGTCTTTACTATAATGGATCTGCAGTGTATTGGTCGGCAGCCATGTTTTGTGTTGTATGAGACTTGTGGATATCAGGTCATTTCTGCAGCAACTCCTTCCAACCAGCAAGTCCTTGCCATTTTTCTTACTACAAAGCATTTCACCTGTCTCATTCCGTCAGCTTCATGCTTTTGGGGGCATTCTGTTACACCAAAATGTCGTCACCCTTGTGCAAGTGTCGCAAGTGTTGCAAGTGTCGTCATCATGACCTAGTGTCGTCACCATGACCATTGCAAGTATCGTCATTATGACCAAGTGTCATCATCATGACCATTGTGATAATGTCATCATCTTGACCATTGTGTAAACTCTTTGCTCTGACCCGTAACCTCATTCTGGGCTAAAACACATCTAAGTGAGAGATTTCCCTGCCTAGTTGACCTCTTTGAGTAAGCTATCGCACTTCTCCTTCATCTAAGGTGTGACATCGCAGTGTTTGGTCAGCTAGGGTGAGACACTGTCGCAATTTGTCCTCATACAAAGTGCGACGACCCCCTGTGTCGCTCTGTGTCTTCTACCAGGGTGCGACGAGGTTGGTTAAAGACTATTTTGGGGAGTCTCGAGGTATTTCTAGAAGTTTGTTGAGGTGGAGGCCTATCCCTAGGCTCTAGGTGAGGTGGCATTTCGGTTCCTAACCTTATGGGAAGATCCCTTAACCATCTCCCCCTAATCCTCAACCTACCCTATCTCTTTATCCCTATATAAACACCCACTCTCTCCATGAGATGGGGGAAGGTCTATGGTATCCTTATGCTGATAGAATCCATATTGATGATTGGGAAGCTGGTACCACCTTGGAGGCTTTGCTTGGACATGTTGGATGGAGGATGCAACATTGAGGCTTTGGTTTTAGCTTCATCCTTTCTATGTATTCCCACCTTTTAATACAGTTAATATAATCTCTTTCCATGAATGTTGTCTCATTGATGATGTTTAGAACTTTCTTCCTCAACTGTTAGTTTAGGTCAGTTATTGTTTAGATATCTTGTACTGATTGTATCGTTTCCATATTTTCTTGACAGGTCTTGCAACTAGAGATCTGACGACCGCGAGACTTGGAGCAACAACAAGGAGAAGGATTCACGATCTGAAAGGTATGATATCTAAGTACTCGATCTATTACTAGATCTAGGAAATGAGTTTTATATTATGTTCTATATATTTGTTCTAGATTCACTTGAACTAGGGAGATCACGCCTTAGATCCGTCTTTGGTAGATTGTCCGATAACAAATTTGGCGACCATACTGGGGAGTAGAATAGTAGAATTGATTTCATGTATGTTTGATTTCATCTCTTTTATCTGAGCCATTTCGATCATTTTTAAGCCTTCCTCCCATCAAATCTCTTTCATTAAAGAGTTTCATATGTGTCCTTCATTCTTCTTTGGGTCATCATTAAGCCTCCTACCCTTTTACCTTAAGGGATATCACACCTTTACTGCTCAAAATTCGACTGTCGCACCTGGTTTGAGTCTTCCTTGCGCCACTGTCTGACTGTCTCACTTTTCCTGAATCCAAACTGTGACAGTGTTGCACTTTTCCTGTGTACAACCTGCGACGAACCCCCTATGTCGCACCTTGCCTGTGTATAGGGTGCAACGATATCTTAAAACAGAGAGATCAACATGGTTTTTCCTTTTTTTAGTTTTTGGTCTGATTGCTTGAGGCCTATAGGCTGTGTATTGTGGTCACACACCCCCTAGATCCAGCATTACTTGAGTTTGGATGTGTTTTGGTTGATTTTGGGTGCTTGATTAGTCAAGTGTTTTACTTAGTTGTAAGGAGCAATTTCAATCCCCCCGCCTGTTGGGTTGATCTTCCAATCCCTAGTCACATTACCATATCTTTTCAGATCTATTCAGATTATTAAATCTGATCTCCAAACCCTTCCTCTACTCGATCATTGAGTTTCGATTACATTTGGTAGATTTTGAGATGTTCTTGAGTGCCTTTGAGTTGTGTTGGGTGCTTGTCGTTTTTCTTTGGGAATTTATGAATGATTAAAGAATGTTGTAGATATTCTCACACATTCTATAAATAGATATGAAAAGCATTTAGTTATCAAATTCCATTTTTGATACATGCATTTGAAAATTGAAAGTGCTTCATTATTTTGTCTTATACATTGTTAAGATTAGTTGCATCTTTTATCTGTTTTGCGCTTTTTAGCTGATTATTGCAGAAAGTTAGAGTTATTGCACTCTAGGAAGGAATTCTTCTTTTCACTACTATTTAAGTATTTTTGGTTTGAAAGAAAAAAATCTCTCCCTACCTTAAGTAGTTTTCATTGAAAAGGAAAGGAAAATGTGCATTATCATGTAGTTGAGGATTGCATTATGTTTACATTTATGTACTCACCTCATGCATCCACCTAACCGTACAAGATAAAATTAATGCTAGCTTAGGTTAAAATCATTTAGTAACTGTGTGTAAGTTAGAGACATGTTCTGGCGTCGTTAAGCATGGCAGTTGTCGTTATTTGCCAGCACTGTATCCCGGGGTTACTGTAGTCTTCCACCTACTTATCGGTATATCGAGCTCCTTCACATACCCACCAAGTAACATAATCCGTACTTGGCGTATATCGAAGGGTGTACCACGTACTCGGTGGTATATCGGAAGGTCTCTTGCCGAACGGTTGTGCATTAGACAGCACCACTACGGATTTGAGCTCCCACGTACCTTGCGTATATTGGGAGACACCCTTAGGATTCATGAAACCAACTGAGTTAACCATTTGGCCATCTTGGCAAAGCAATACACCGAGAACAACACTCGGGGAGATTAGCACGCACGTACTGTCTAGGTAATCGGGTATGCAGGCAAGGGTACGATCCCAATCCTCCTTGTCGCGTCATATTGTTGAACCCTACAGTATATAGCGGTTTGCGATGCCTTGATAATCTAGTGAGGATCCTGACTTTTCATCCACTCCTATTCACACAGTTTGCTTGTTGCTTTTAGACTTGAGTAGTGTTTGACTTTTGTGGTACTTTAGAGTCTCTTAGGGAGTTCATATATGGAAGATTATTCCGAGACTACCAACCAAAGTGCCCCTTTCCAGGGTGTGCCATTTGTTATTCCCCCTTGTGGAACTGTTGGTCCTCCCTTTATGGCTACGTTGAGCCTTCTTGGATTGACGATAGGATTACCAGTATGGTTATTCTCCAATCCAATTACACCAAGTGCACCAATTGTGTCGGACCTAGGTTCTTCATCACATGAGCATCAATCTCATGGTGACCCTTCTCCTTCTTCGTCAAAAGTTGAATCGGCTTCCATCTCTTCCTCTTCTCCCACTGAAAAATATGATGTTAGTAAGAAGACGGGTGAGAAGAAAAATAGCACTAAGCAGAAGGTCACAACCCCAACCACTGATCATCATGCTAGGGGCACCGACACACCTGTTTTGAATTCGCGTAAACCGAAATTCCCTTGCAAACTTTGTACGGGCTGTAACAGAGAGCTGAGACTGTGAATTACCATTTTAATACAAGGAGTAGAGTTCTTCATATTCTTTTGTTTTAATTTGTAGTAGTTCACGGCATCTCTATTAGAAGGCCAGGGCCCACCTTCTCACAGATATTTCCGAGTTAAGTAGGTAGTTTAATTTATTTATGTTGTGTGGTGTGGATTTACAGTAGATGTGTTTTATAGAGAAGCTGCAATAGTGATAATTGATAATTGCATTTTCCTTTAGTAGTTAATGTTTTCATTCTGAATAGATATAACTACATGGTGTGACAGTTGACTGTGTAGGTTAGTTCCTTTATGCAAGTGTGCTAGTTAGTTGTTACAATCAAGCTCAACTCTAGTTCATTTGTATTATTTATCTTTCTTGAAGTTTATTTGCATTAGTCAGATTATGATTGCAATTGGTTTGATTTCTTACTATCATTTATAATTTCCAGACTAGATAATCTTAGACAGGATTTGGTTAATGCATTGTAGTCTGATATCTTTAGGATTTAACTTCTTGCAAAAGTAAGTCTAGCTTAATTCTTCTTAGATCAGTAATTGCTGGAGTGATGATTGTAGGAAGGTAAATGTACTTTGAATTCTTAGATGGATAAATTAGATTAGTTTTAGGCATGATATGAGTTTGACTGAGCAGATAGGTAGGATAGTTTATCTCCATTTATTCAATCAGCTACTTGAACTATTTATGCATAGATTGTGCTAATTACCATTGAAATAAATGACCTACCTAGGTTGACAATTCATATTGAGCATCCTGTGTGTTAATTGTAATTGATTAGCATATAGGGTGACCATCATATACCACATGACCGCTGGATGGACCTAAAAGAAGACAGAAAAGTCCACGAAATAGCTTGGGAAATCATGAAACAAGTAATCAACGACTAAGATCAGGGTGGAGACATGATCGACGGTGGAAATGTTGTTCTGAAATGACCACGGGAGAAAATTTAGAGGAATACATGGTTCAATGGCCTAGATTTTGTCGCTAGAGATCAATGGTGGGGGTTGATTTTTGCCACAAGAAGAGCACGATGGTTAAGGATGAGGCCCCACCAGAGAATAAAAAAGAATTAAAGGGCCTACAATTTATGTGGTTGATCGACGGTTGATCTCCAAATCAACGGTCCAGGAGACATTCTACAATGCAAAGATGCGTAGAGGAATGACGACGTGGGTGGTCGCGGAATTACAAACCGCCAACAATGTGTCGATTCCTCATGATTTCGTATATTGGAAAAGCAGTATGGGAAACCACTTGGAGGCTTAGCGGAACCGCTTTTCGAAAGGTTAAGGGAATACAGGGGAAATCTACGACCAAGGTGGAAGCCGGAAGGGGATACGATAGTTGAGGAGGTTGGTTAAAGCACAGCAAAGCTAAAAAGCAATCCAATGGTTCGGATTTCACTAAGAGAAATCAATGGCGATGAAATGCTCCCTGCTAGGGAAGGAGCACGATGAATAGCGGAGGACTGGACAGAAAGGCGAAATAAGACAGGCCTAAAAAGCAAGCAACTTTCATCGTTGATCAAGCAGCAAAAGATAGATCAACGGTGCATGGAGATTTCCGCATTACGGAGGTGCGTGACGGATTGAAGGAGGAGGCAGTTGCGGAATCCAAAACCGCTGGACATGTGCCAAGATCTCAGCATTCCGTAATTTGAAAAGGTGGTAATGGTTGAGATTGATGCAGGATTAGATCTGATGGCAAGTAATGGTTACATAAGGATGATGGTAGAAGGGTCACAGATCTGATGGTCCAGGTTACAGCGCAAATTATCGATGGTTGAGGGGAATGTACGTCAAAGGAGAAGCAAGGAAAATAGTAGGGGTTGGGTTATCGAAAAGTCACGTGAAAGCTTAAATTTGTTTTCTAAGTGTCACCGTCAAAAGGCTCTGGACAAGTTTGCAGTGGAGAAAGTCACAGAAGATACTAGGTTTACGGGATGTCAGTGTCAGGTAGGTTCTGAACCCTATGCACTCATTAGAAAAGAGTTATTTTTATAATGGAATCAATTAAAAAAGCCTTAAGTGTCGAAAACACTAAGATTGAAGATGCCCTAGAGGATAGAGATAGAGACATTTTCGATGTTAGGATATTCCTATACTCCATCCTAGTCCTACTTGTATTTTCATCATTTGCATTTTCAGTCTTGCATGCATTTTTGCATGCAACATGCATTCTGCATGCATCCCAGTCATCAGTCCCAGCACCTAGCCCTCAGTTAGCTAGCCCCGGGAGCTTCTCACTTATTATTTTTATCCCTCCTAGAGCATAGTGCGCCCTTCCTCCTTGATTTAAGGAATCCACTCGCCCTCTCTCACCTACCATTCAGTTGTACTTCAGTTAGTTGAGTTATCTTCAGTTCTCTCCTTGATTTAAGGCTAGACTAACTCTCAACTGACTATATCACTCCGACGGACCTCCAGTGAGACTAGACTGCTCATTCTGACTTCAATTAGCTCCTCATGCGCCCTCTACTGAGCCTCCTTCATTCATTTAGTGCCTCCATGTGCCAGTTACACCTACTACACTCAGTTAGACTCAGTTTGACTGATGGTTGACAGTTACTTATGCATTGATGACTCCACCAATGATGAGATAGACTTCTAATTGTGCTCCGATGACACTCCAGTGATCTTTTGATCTCTCCATGCAGGCTAATTCGAATTACACCCTTGGTATTCGAATCATGTGTATTGTATCATTACTGTTTTACTATTCTGATTAATGAAACATGTGTAAATATTTTGCTCCTAGCTGAGTTCCATTGGATCTATGTTCTATTGCACTATTCTTCTTCTATTTTCCTAAATTCTTTCGTTGTGAGGTTTACATCATCTGTTTGGATCCACTGTGAGGATTTTCACATTTGACACTGTGGTTAAGATGTCGGTTAAGGAAATAAAGTCAAAGTTAGATAGGTTAAATAAGGAAGGTGTTGATATCCATAGGGTTTTCCAGTCATCCTTTATATCCTTTTTCCAAGACCAGTTCATGGGATGCCGTGAGTTCATTTCGTGGTGTGTACAAAACTACTCCCAAGCCGAGAGAGTTGTCATGAAAGCCCAAAAATCCAAAATTATTTTTCCCTGTCGAGCCCACTGTTATCAGAAACTCCCTTGAAGTACCCCCGTCGCAATCCCATGAACTAGAGAGTTTTTCCGAGGAAACCCTGATCAGTCATTATCGCCAGTTGTTAGGAACCCATGTCTTTACTTTGTTAGTATATTGTTGTTGGACGCATATGCTTTGTAAGTCATCCTGTAGTATTTGTTGATCCATAGTTTGTATTATTGTTGTTGGCGCATATGCTTTGTAAGTTGCCCATAGTTTTGTTGATCCATAGTTTGTATTGGCCCATGGTTTTGACTCATAGTATTGGCGCCTAGACTTAGTATATAAGTGTGTGTTGAGGCCTATGAAGGCACCGTGAAGTTAATTGTATTGAATTTGCTCAAAGGAGGTTGGCCCCTCGAAGTGGCCTGCGATCAATATAAAAGTGATTATGAGTTCTATAATTTCTGATATCTCGTGTATTTGCATTAATTAATTATTGCAGGTTCATCACATCTGGTATCAGAGCACTTTCTTGGGCTCGTTGGGTGGAATTTCTGCCAATTTTTTTTTTGCATCTGTTGCAAGTTCGAATCTAGGAATAATCCCTATCCGCTTAACTGTGGGAAGTAATTGGGCATAAGCCCTAAAACTCATTGTGAGGAGTACCACAGGAACCCAAAAGTAGCTGGCCCATTGAGAGGACCTGTCAGCGAAAAGGGCAACGACCCCTACCTGATTGACTACTTCCCACCCGTGACGTAAACCAAGAGCTGTCGTTTGTGGCAAAGCGGTTATCAGTTTTACCTGAGCCGTGGAGTGAGGGGTACTGCCCCAATACGCAAGCCGTCAGACAGCATTGGTGGCCGAGTGAAACACCTGAACTGTTAGGAAGCCACACATACCTGGGGTCCATATCTATTTTTAGCTGAACTGTTGTTGATCACTTCCGTGTTGTTTGAGATCCATTCTGAGCCATTTCATATCCAACCGTTTTAGATCCAGTCATTTTCGATCTATTCGGTGCCGTTTCAGATCCATCTGTTGTCGATCCCTTCCGCGTTGTTGTTGATCCCTTGTTTTAACTCTGTTTCCCTTGAAACTTCTCTGACACCCCTGCAATCCCATTCTGCATATTTTATTCCTGGGGACCCTATCCCACATTCCACTTCCCAACACCCGAAATCTCACATTTGTCTATTTTTAGGGTTTGCCATAACTTCTTCGATTTTCACCCGATCACCTTCAAATTTTACCGCAGAGTTCCTTTTCTAATTATGCTTCTTTGTCCCTCTCTGCCAAATTTTCTCATTCTTTCACCTTGCTTCTAAAATCCCCCTTTTCTGCTTTTCTTTCCTTTCGACAGTGTCCAAAATCTTGTCAAACCCCAATTAGCCATCAGATGTTTTCCCCAATCCCAATTTCCCTTTACTGAATTAGCTTTTGTTTGTTTTTTTCTACCCATTCCCAAAAAAAAAATCTGGTTATGGTTGTCACCCGTGCAGGAGCACACACCATGGAGGAAGAACTTGCAGCCATCCAAACCAAACTCCAAGATCTGGATGAAAAATTTCTCAGCCTCCATCTTCAGCATTCAGCCATGAACAATAACCGACAGCTAGAATCTTTTGCAGCCACTGGATTCTCTTCTTCCAGCAATTTTCGTGGGCCAAAGCTTGATTTTCCTCGCTTCAATGGTACTGATCCGACTGGATGGATATACCAAGCAAAACAATATTTTAGCTTGCATAATACTTTTGATGTCCAGAAAGTTCCACTTGCATCCTTTCATTTGGAACAGGAATCCCTTCAATGGTACCGTTGGTACATCAAAGCTCATCCCGAGCCAAACTGGACAGATTTTTTCCAACTCCTTTTGCCACGATTTGGTCCTAGTGCTTTTGATGACTTCACAGGAGCACTCACTAAACTTCACCAAATTGGCACAGTGAGAGAGTATCAGACAGAATTTAAGAAACTGGCCAATCACACAGAAGGATTGTCTGATGAATTCTACAGGAGTTGTTTTATGAGTGGTCTCAAGGATGAAATCCACTCAGAGGTCAAAATGTTATGTCCCAACACAATGATGGAAGTCCTAGGGTTGGATAAGTTGGAAGAGGACAAGATTGCAGCTCAACAATGCTCCAAACCCACCTTTGTTCCCTTCAGAAATATGGGTTCCCAACGACCTCCCATCATGCCTGCTCCTCAACCAACTCCTATCAAGCATTTGTCTGAGACAGAGATGCAGGACGCCGAGAAAAAGGGCTTTGTTATAATTGTGATGAGAAATTCACTTGGGGACATAGATGTGTTCAACAAAATCTATATCTCTTGGATGTGGATTCTTCGCCTGCCTCAGAACTTGGTGAAGAAGCTCCAGATACAGTAGATGATCAAGTCGACATTCAACACCCGCCTATTGACACCCCATCTCAGGACGACCCACCCGAGATCTCTCTCCATGTTGTAACTGGTGTCACCACCCCACAAACAATGTGGGTCAAGGGATACTTCAAGAAGATCCCTCTTACCAAACTCATTGATTCTGGTAGCACTCATAACTTCATTGACCCTCGGATTGCCAAACAGGCTGATTGTTTTGTCCATCCTTGCTCCAACTTTGAAGTCATGGTTGCCAATGGGGGCACCTTACCTTGCAAGGGGAAGTGTCACAATGTGCATATCTCTATGGAAGATTATAACCTGCTCTATGACATGTTTGCCTTGTCCTTAGGCAGATGTGATGTGGTTTTGGGCATTCAATGGTTACGCACACTTGTCCCCATCTTATGGGATTTTGCTGAACTTTGGATGCAGTTTTCAGTCAATGGGACACAACACAAATTTATGGGCTTACAACCAGGGTCTCTCCGCATCATCAGTTCACATCGCCTAGAAAATATCCTTAAGAAGAATTCACCTGGTGTCATTACTCATCTCCATTCCCTTCAAATGCACCCACCAACGGTCTCCACTACTTCCTTGGATAGATATGCAGGTGTCTTTGTTGCACCAGTGGGCTTGTCGCCTTCACGAGACCTTTTCGGTAAGAATTTAGCCACATCTACATCTCTGCAGGACATGATGGCTATTTTGCGTGTAGTACAGAAGTGGCAGCCATCCCTAATGGGGAATTATTTTTGCATCAAGACTAATCTCCAGAGTCTGGAAACTTTCTTGGAACAACGGGTCTCCTCCCCAGCACACCTGAAATGGGATATCCAACTCATGGGTTATGACTATGCGACCACTTACCAGAAGGGTAAGGACAATATGGTGGCAGATGCTCCTCCTCGCACAATTGATGACCCAGTTTCTCTTACAGGTATTTCTATGCTTGTTGCAAATTGGTTGCAATTTGTTCAATAGGGCTATCTCTTTTATGAACTCCATGCTTCTTCATCAGTAGGGCACTCTGGGTTTCTCATAACGTATGACCAGGAACAATGTAACTTCTTTTGGCAGGGACTCAAAATGACAATTCAACGGATGGTGGTTGACTGTGATACTTTCCAGGTCAACAAGGGTGAAAAGATACTCCTTTCGGGACTACTCGAACCCTTGCCCATACCTCCACAGATTTGGACAACTATTTCTATGGATTTCCTAGAAGCGCTCCAATGGTATAGTACCACATCTAAAAGGACACCATATGAAGCAGTCTCTGGACAGGCACCACCAGTTCTTCTTCCATACACCTTCAGCAACTCCCTAGTTCAAGCAATTGACTCAATTCTTCGAAACCGCGATCAGATTCTTCTCATTCTGAAGGACAATCTTCACATGGCAAGAATTCGACTGAAACAACAAGCCAATCGGCACCGTTCTGTGCGCACTTTTCACATCGTTGATATGGTTATTCTTCGTCTACATCCTTCCACGCAATCCTCCCTGAAACTCCAAAGGCGCCAATGGCCCGGAATGCAACCCGAGGATGCTACAGGGGACCCACTCCTTCAGATTCTGCATCAATTTCCACATCTAAAGCTTTGAGGACAAAGCTTTTTCTAAGGGAAAGGGGATGTTAGGAACCCATGTCTTTACTTTGTTAGTATATTGTTGTTGGACGCATATGCTTTGTAAGTCGTCCCGTAGTATTTGTTGATCCATAGTTTGTGTTATTGTTGCTGGCGCATATGCTTTGTAAGTCGCCCATAGTTTTGTTGATCCATAGTTTGTATTGGCCCATGGTTTTGACTCATAGTATTGGCACCTAGACTTAGTATATAAGTGTGTGTTGAGGCCTATGAAGGCACCGTGAAGTTAATTCTATTGAGCTTGCTCAAAGGAGGTTGCCCCCTCGAAGTGGCCTGCGACCAATATAAAAGTGATTCTGAGTTCTGTTATTTTTTATATCTCGTGTATTTGCATTAATTAATTATTGCAGGTTCATCACACCAATCCTCCCCCGAATCCAAACAGATTTTCCTCATTAGTTGCCTCAAACCGGATCTCGAAATTGAAGACACACCTTATCATTTAGATTTGAATGTATTTAGTGAAAGCACTCAGTTGGTCTTGACTTTGACTGCCCAATTCTTAGGTCTTGACAGTGATGTTGTAGTGACCGAGTTCAACTATGCCTGCTCTTCAGAATAAGCTCTGGTTTACCAGAGATGGAATACCATCAAGTACCATGCCTTAAGTTTGATGAATTCCTAACTGAAAATATCCATTATCAGCTAGTGGATTTCCACAATACTCGTCATTTCAGATTCCAGTCTCATCTGATGAAAATGTTGATTTTCTCAAGTCATAAAGTTATAAGGTTTTTTTCGGAGGTTTTTTCAAATTCGCTGGAAGACAACATGTTCAATTATATGAGCTATGTTGTGTCAGGAATATACAAGTTAATCTTTGGAGAGGAATTGGAAAGAGTCTTTCCGGAAATGAAAAATTCCATGCAATTAAAACAGGATTTAGCAGTTGGAGACTGGTTTTTATCCAAGCAGCATACAATTATCAGGTTATATGGATTTGTGAAGGAGCCCTACATATTGCCAGCATTTTTGACCTCAAGGTTTTTTGCTTTGGAATTTATTAGACAGAAGTTGATTGTTGAAGATGAGCATTTCTTGACCTTCAAAAAAGCTTTTGATATCAAATTCCCCTTAAAAGTGGGTCCCTTCATTGTGAAGAATAAACATGCCATTTTGTTTATAGAGAAGCAACTGGAAGGATTAGAATTAAAAAAGGATATTATTGTTAAGTATGAACCCTACCATATAATCTCTGAAAGAAGACAACAAAACAAGAATAGAGCCTTTCATCATCAAGAGGTGGAAGGGTTATCCAAAAGAGTAAATCTTCTGCAATACAAATCAGACGAAGAGGTCCCAACATGTTCACACTTGGATCCTGATGCTCCAGAAAAATCTTCATCTGAAATGATACTGCCAGGCGAAATAGAAACTGCGGGCAAGAGGATCTTTGAAGAAATATCTGATACAGAAATAGGGGAGCCAGAAGGGGGAAAAAGGTTCGAAGTAGATTCTCCAGGTGATTTGGTTGTATCCACCAGAGTAGAAAAGAAGAAAATGGAGAAATACCTGGCTCCAGAAGTTCAGTTACAACAGTACAGTTTTCAGTAGGAAAAGGAGGCTAATGACACCAAGAGGTTTCAATCAAGAGCTGAGATGTATGTAAAGTACGGGAAAAAAGAAACACAAGTGCATAAAAGACATGCAATTTGTTTCCTAGAGTCAGAGCTACGGAAAATTTACCAGTCACTCTGGTGGCCAGCTGAGATGTCTCCAAAAATACTTTGAATTTGGTTGTGCCATTTGATGACAAGGTAACCGAGATGAAGTTGAACTTGAACAAAATAGTAGTCCCTAACAAGATCCAACTGCATAGACAGACCGGGAAAGTAATATGAAAGCTACTCTAAAGATTTCTAAACTGGAGAGCACTGTCAACAAATTGGAGATCCAATTGAGGTAGGAAAGGACTGAGAATAGGGCCTACCAACAGCAGATTAAGAAACTGCAAATCGATTTGGTTGATGATGGAGAAAACAAAGGTGAAGGCAGTAAGAAGTTGTTGATGGAGAAAGAGAGTACTATTCAAGTGCTCAATAAAAATCTGAAGATACCATCCACTGAGCTAATACAGGATTCCGAGTTAACTGTGTTGGAGCGGGAAAGAGAGAACTTATCCCAAGAGCTAGATGACCACAAAGAAAAATCACTGAAATTTATAGAGAAAGAGGTCGAGTGGGATAAAGACCGAATAAGCCTTAAAGGTCAAATTGAGGATCTCAAGGGGAAATTGGAAGCCATAGCTAAAGGACAACAAGCGACTAGTCAAGTCAGTAGAGGAGGAAATGCAGATGACCTTGTTTGAGCCATGTCGCAGGTGAGTCTAAAAGATGTAGAGATAAAAGAGTTCAAAGAAGAAAAGAGGGAGCTAGAAGAGGAGAATAAGAAAAAAGATGAAGAAATGCAGGCATTGAACAACAAGAACAAGGATTTGATAGATAGAAACCAGAGGTTTATAACATAGGTGACAGGGAAAACCCCAATGCAGAGTGCCAAGCATATGATTTGGGATTCCATTATATCTGAAGTTACCAAGTTCAGACCCTACTTAAGTTTTATGAGAGAAAAGGGAAAAGTGGTGAATGATGCTTCACAGAGTTGTACATCTATGAGAGAAAGTTTGAATAGAAAGCCCAAAGATAAATCTCAAAACACAGTGGATTTTATGAATACCTTGACCGATGAGGATCTGAAGACTATGCAGATAAAGAACAGAATAGCAATTATAACCTAGGCAAGGAGAGTGCTTAGAAAGTATGCACATGTAGACGGTGTTCAAGCTAGAGCTGAACACATGAGAAAACAAGTGACGGACTACAAGAGGAAATTTGATAAGCTGATTGAGAAGGGGTTTCCTTCGTTCTGGGATGGAAACGGTGATTTGATTCCTAAAAATAATCACAAGGATTTGCTTTTCGGAGCCAAGACCAACCATGAGGGACTTGAAAATTTAACTCATGTTTTGACATGTAAGATTTTATTGGAGAAACTCTCAAGTGATTTTGAATTCTGCATAGATTGGCCATGATGGGTGAAAGAATACCACAAATTTCCACTATAGAAAATATAGAAATTAAGGTATTGGTGAAAGAAATGACAATCTATGAGTTGCCCATGGTGTTAGCACTAATTTTGGGGTAAGCAGTTTTTAGGATTGTGAAAGTTTAAGTTTTTTTACTTTGCAAATGAAATTAGAATAGGGAAATCCGCTCAAAGTAATACGAAGACCAAATTGAAGGGCGTTGATAAATAATAATGAAGATCTACGGCTACAAGAAAGTTTCGCAAAGGTAAAATGCTCAGTTATGGTTATGAGCGGAAAGGTGTTAAATGGCTGACAGAGTCAACTGTCAAATCTTGGGATGAAACAGATCCACGTTCATCAAGTGGTTCGTCGATCATACGTGCGCGGAGAAATGAAATTTCCAAATCTGCGAAGTGGCGGTAGGTTACACATATTTTGATGGTGCAAATTTGGTGGAGAAAGTCATCAACGGTGGTTATTGGCTTCGTGAATACAACATGCACGAACAAACAACATTTTCCAGATTTGCGAATTTTGGTGCAGACCACGCCTTTGGACGACTGAGATGCAGATAAGACTCAGATCGATGGTTGGCATTGGCTTCACAGATTAAAGGAAGGAGGACGACTGCGGAAGACTATGGGGTTAAACATGGAAAATATCAACGGTGCAGGATCAATCGTGCAGATAGACGGCTGAAGAACTTCGCTACTACAAGAGGTGCAAGAATGATATGAAGAGGGATATAATATAAAAATGCATTGCACGGAGTTTCAGGTTCTTGTTTGTCATGTGCTTTGGAAAGCGAAAACCGACGGCAATGCAGAAAGAAGCCACCTTAGACACGAATCTTGGACCAACTGTCAATTAACCAGGTAGGTCTCTTGTCCTCATAGAAAACTATTTAAATGGCTGAGCTTGGAGAAGTAGAAACCTCGGGTTGTGAACATCTGAAAATAGAGGAACTGTTAGAAGACAGGGATGCTGAGATCTATGATACAGTACTGCTAAATGGACTTATCGAAGCAGTGAAATACAGACTGAAACTTATTAGGGACCAGGGTATAGATGTCCGTAATGTTTACAGGTCATTTTTCCAGCTTTTCTCAGTTGACCAAACCCTAAATTGCCATGAATTCGTCAATTGGTGTGCTACTCACTATTCCTCCTCTGAGAGGGTAATTATGGATGCATCCAGCTCGAAAATATTGTGTCCAGTCAGTCCTGTCATCCAGAGAAAATCCCTTTCAATCCTGGATGATTTCAGTCAAAAATCCAAAGAGAATAAGGAAGAATCCATAATTCAGTATTTTAGAGAGTCTCCAGTCAAAAACAGGCAGAATTTATTCAGATTTTGCCTAAAACCTAGTGTCTCATTGCAGGACCAGCCTTTCCCAGTTGAGGTCAGTCGTTTTACCCAAGAAACAAAGTGTGTCATAACAATGATAAGTCAAATTTTAGGATTAGATACAGACATGTATGTTACTGAACAATTGATGAGTCTGTTATTTGTCCTTAGCACCTGTCCATTTGAGTTTGAAGAGCCTAGCCAGTCAGTCCATTGCTCTTGCCTTACATTTCATGAGTCCCTAGCTGAGAATATCCATTCCCATCTAGTGGATGCTCACAAAGGAAATGAACACATATTGCAGCAAGTTCATGAACAACCTTATGTCATAGGTTTACAGTGTTTTTTATCAGAAAAGATTGCCCAGAGTGTTGACAGAGTTGATAGAGATTTTGCAACCTTCTCCTGGAAATAAAATAGGTGACTAGTTTCTCTTGAAACACGGCAGAGTAATCAGAGTATATGGGTTTACTCATCCACCTTATGTACTACCAGCATTTTTAACTCCTAGAGTGTTTGCTGGGTATAAATTGAACATTTTCTAGATCATAAGAAAGCTTCAGACATTACGTTTCCATGGGCTGTAGGCCCATTCATCATTAATAATAAAGATTCCCTTTCATCCATTGAGTGTATAGTAAGAGAAATGGGATTTCAAAAAAAAGTTGCTAACAACTGTGATCCCCATCACATTATCTCCAACAGAAGGCAAGACAGTAAAAGAAAGGGCTTTGTGCACTTTGAGATTGCAAGTTTGGCAAAGACTGCTAATTGGTTGGCATATCCCTGTAAGGGTCAGAAGGATGTATATATGCCTGAAGACTCCACCTCCCTTGTATAGAAAGCCACATCACCACAACCTGGTACCTCCATCTTGGTCCCAGTAGTTGGAGCAATTATACCCCTTTCCAGTTTCTCTAAGAGATCCAAAAAAATGGAAGTCATTGATGCCATGGATGTAGAAGATGAGGACACAGAAAGATCCCCAAAGAGACAAAAAGTGGAAGAGGCAGGGGAGCAGATTGTACAGGTGATGACTGGTCAAGGTAAGAAGAAGCAGGTGAACGCCAAAGTACCTGCCTTCGAAATCAAGGAGTATGTATTTGATAAAGCAGACCCCAAATCTGCTGCACAGGGAAAAAGCATATCATAATTATGGAATGAATACAAAGCGGATAAAGATACAGCTTCAAAAGAGTCAAAATTATATGCAGAAGTTAGACAGATCTCCAACAAGAATGTATCCCTAGTCACTGTCAGGAGCCATGCTCAGAACACTTTGAATTTGGCCATAGCAACCAAAAATAAGGCCACTGAAATGAAAATGAACCTAGAAGATATTCCTATCCATCATATGATACATTTGCATAAAGAGAACAGAGATATTATTTATGCTAAGCTATTGAAGGCTACATTAGAACTGTCCAAATTACAGTCCAATGAGAATAAGATTGGGAATCAGCTTAGACATGAAAGGGTGGAGAATAAAGCTCACAAGGCACAAATAAAAAATTTGCAGACAGAATTGTTGGCTACTGAAATCCAAACAGATAAAAGGGAAAGCATACAAAATCTATTGAATGAGAAGGAGAATAATGTTCAAGCACTAAAGAAGAAACTAAAGATTCCTTCCACTCAGTTGATAGGAGCATCTGAGCTGACTAAGCTTGAGAAGAAAAGAGAAGAGCTGAAAAGTGAACTAACAGATTGTAATGCCAAATTATTGAAGTTTGAAGAGAAAGAAAAGCAATGGGAAAAGGATATGTCCCTTATAGTGGAAAGCGAGAAGAATCTAAAGGCTAAATCTGAAGATTTGGAAAAGAAATTGCAAGAGAAAGGTAAAGAGTTGGAGAGTATGATCACCTCTTCCTCCATTAAATCTGGCGATTTCTCCATTGTACAAGTTATGGCACAGGTAAGCCTGAAAGACTTGGAACTAGTGAAGTTGCAGAAACAGAACACAAATCTGGAAAGCATGGTTTCAAAAGAAGAACAAAAGAAAAAGGCTTGGGAAGCAAAATCCCAAGAGATACAGGTTAAGAATGAAGAATTGATGAAGCAGGTTACAGGTCAATCATCACTGTGGGAGGCGAAATAGATAATCTGGGATGATGTTATAGCTGAAGCAAACAAATTAAGACCTTATCTTGATTTTATTTTAGACAAGGAGGTTGTAACTAAATTGGCCAAACAAAGTGTAACATCAGTGAAAGAAAAGTTGAATACGAAGCCCATTGAATGTGCTGAAAATGCCATAGAATTTTTAAATGGGTTAACTGAGGATGAATTGAAAGAAGCTATTAGAAGGCCAGGGCCCACCTTCTCACAGATATTTCCGAGTTAAGTAGGTAGTTTAATTTATTTATGTTGTGTGGTGGGGATTTATAGTAGATGTGTTTTATAGAGAAGCTGCAACAGTGATAATTGATAATTGCATTTTCCTTTAGTAGTTAATGTTTTCATTCTGAATAGCTATAACTACATGGTGTGACAGTTGACTGTGTAGGTTAGTTCCTTTATGCAAGTGTGCTAGTTAGTTGTTACAATCAAGCTCAACTCTAGTTCATTTGTATTATTTATCTTTCTTGAAGTTTATTTGCATTAGTCAGATTATGATTGCAATTGGTTTGATTTCTTACTATCATTTATAATTTCCAGACTAGATAATCTTAGACAGGATTTGGTTAATGTATTGTAGTCTGATATCTTTAGGATTTAACTTCTTGCAAAAGTAAGTCTAGCTTAATTCTTCTTAGATCAGTAATTGCTGGAGTGATGATTGTAGGAAGGTAAATGTACTTTGAATTCTTAGATGGATAAATTAGATTAGTTTTAGGCATGATATGAGTTTGACTGAGCAAATAGGTAGGATAGTTTATCTCCATTTATTCAATCAGCTACTTGAACTGTTTATGCATAGATTGTGCTAATTACCATTGAAATAAATGACCTACCTGGGTGGACAATTCATATTGAGCATCCTATGTGTTAATTGTAATTGATTAGCATATAGGGTGACCATCATATACCACATGACCGCTGGATGGACCTAAAAGAAGACAGAAAAGTCCACGAAATAGCTTGGGAAATCATGAAACAAGTAATCAACGACTAAGATCAGGGTGGAGACATGATCGACGGTGGAAATGTTGTTATGAAATGACCACGGGAGAAAATTTAGAGGAATACATGGTTCAATGGCCTAGATTTTGTCGCTAGAGATCAATGGTGGGGGTTGATTTTTTCCACAAGAAGAGCACGATGGTTAAGGATGAGGCCCCACCAGAGAATAAAAAAGAATTAAAGGGCCTACAATTTATGTGGTTGATCGACGGTTGATCTCCAAATCAACGGTCCAGGAGACATTCTGCAATGCAAAGATGCGCAGAGGAATGACGACGTGGGTGGTCGCGGAATTACAAACCGCCAACAATGTGTCGATTCCTCATGATTTCGTATATAGGAAAAGCAGTATGGGAAACCACTTGGAGGCTTAGCGGAACATCTTTTCGAAAGGTTAAGGGAATACAGGGGAAATCTACGGCTAAGGTGGAAGCCGGAAGGGGATCCGATAGTTGAGGAGGTTGGTTAAAGCACAGCAAAGCTAAAAAGCAATCCAATGGTTCAGATTTCACTAAGAGAAATCAACGGTGATGAAATGCTCCCCGCTAGGGAAGGAGCACGATGAATAGCGGAGGACTGGAC
This sequence comes from Larix kaempferi, assembly GCA_027924585.1. Lineage (NCBI taxonomy): Eukaryota > Viridiplantae > Streptophyta > Pinopsida > Pinales > Pinaceae > Larix > Larix kaempferi. Next base: position 1,542,792 of record BSBM01000834.1, on the reverse strand, counting down.
AGAAAGGCGAAATAAGACAGGCCTAAAAAGCAAGCAACTTTCATCGTTGATCAAGCAGCAAAAGATAGATCAACGGTGCATGGATATTTCCGCATTACGGAGGTGCGTGACGGATTGAAGGAGGAGGCAGTTGCGGAATCCAAAACCGCTGGACATGTGGCAAGATCTCAACATTCCGTAATTTGAAAAGGCGGTAATGGTTGAGATTGATGCAGGATTAGATCTGATGGCAAGTAATGGTTACATAAGGATGATGGTAGAAGGGTCACAGATCTGATGGTCCAGGTTACAGCGCAAATTATCGATGGTTGAGGGGAATGTACGTCAAAGGAGAAGCAAGGAAAATAGTAGGGGTTGGGTTATCGAAAAGTCACGTGAAAGCTTAAATTTGTTTTCTAAGTGTCACCGTCAAAGGGCTCTGGACAAGTTTGCAGTGGAGAAAGTGACAGAAGATACTAGGTTTACGGGATGTCAGTGTCAGGTAGGTTCTGAACCCTATGCACTCATTAGAAAAGGGTTATTTTTATAATGGAATCAATTAAAAAAGCCTTAAGTGTCGAAAACACTAAGATTGAAGATGCCCTAGAGGATAGAGATAGAGACATTTTCGATGTTAGGATATTCCTATACTCCATCCTAGTCCTACTTGTATTTTCATCATTTGCATTTTCAGTCTTGCATGCATTTTTGCATGCAACATGCATTCTGCATGCATCCCAGTCATCAGTCCCAGCACCTAGCCCTCAGTTAGCTAGCCCCGGGAGCTTCTCACTTATTAGTTTTATCCCTCCTAGAGCTTAGTGCGCCCTTCCTCCTTGATTTAAGGAAGCCACTCGCCCTCTCTCACCTACCATTCAGTTGTACTTCAGTTAGTTGAGTTATCTTCAGTTCTCTCCTTGATTTAAGGCTAGACTAACTCTCAACTGACTATATCACTCCGACGGACCTCCAGTGAGACTAGACTGCTCATTCTGACTTCAATTAGCTCCTCATGCGCCCTCTACTGAGCCTCCTTCATTCATTTAGTGCCTCCATGTGCCAGTTACACCTACTACACTCAGTTAGAATCAGTTTGACTGATGGTTGACAGTTACTTATGCATTGATGACTCCACCAATGATGAGATAGACTTCTAATTGTGCTCCGATGACACTCCAGTGATCTTTTGATCTCTCCATGCAGGCTAATTCGAATTACACCCTTGGTATTCAAATCATGTGTATTGTATCATTACTGTTTTACTATTCTGATTAATGAAACATGTGTAAATATTTTGCTCCTAGCTGAGTTCCATTGGATCTATGTTCTATTGCACTATTCTTCTTCTATTTTCCTAAATTCTTTCGTTGTGAGGTTTACATCATCTGTTTGGATCCACTGTGAGGATTTTCACATTTGACATTGTGGTTAAGATGTCGGTTAAGGAAATAAAGTCAAAGTTAGATAGGTTAAATAAGGAAGGTGTTGATATCCATAGGGTTTTCCAGTCATCCTTTATATCCTTTTTCCAAGACCAGTTCATGGGATGCCGTGAGTTCATTTCGTGGTGTGTACAAAACTACTCCCAAGCCGAGAGAGTTGTCATGAACGCCCAAAAATACGAAATTATTTTTCCCTGTCGAGCCCACTGTTATCAGAAACTCCCTTGAAGTACCCCCGTCGCAATCCCATGAACTAGAGAGTTTTTCCGAGGAAACCCTGATCAGTCATTATCGCCAGGTCTTAGGAACCCATGTCTTTACTTTGTTAGTATATTGTTGTTGGACACATATGCTTTGTAAGTCATCCTGTAGTATTTGTTGATCCATAGTTTGTATTATTGTTGTTGGCGCATATGCTTTGTAAGTCGCCCATAGTTTTGTTGATCCATAGTTTGTATTGGCCCATGGTTTTGACTCATAGTATTGGCGCCTAGACTTAGTATATAAGTGTGTGTTGAGGCCTATGAAGGCACCGTGAAGTTAATTGTATTGAGCTTGCTCAAAGGAGGTTGCCCCCTCGAAGTGGCCTGCGATCAATATAAAAGCGATTATGAGTTCTATAATTTCTGATATCTCGTGTATTTGCATTAATTAATTATTGCAGGTTCATCACATCTGGTATCAGAGTACTTTCTTGGGCTCGTTGGGTGGAATTTCTGCCAATTTTTTTTTTGCATCTGTTGCAAGTTCGAATCTAGGAATAATCCCTATCCGCTTAACTGTGGGAAGTAATTGGGCATAAGCCCTAAAACTCATTGTGAGGAGTACCACAGGAACCCCAAAGTAGCTGGCCCATTGAGAGGACCTGTCAGCGAAAAGGGCAACGACCCCTACCTGATTGACTACTTCCCACCCGTGACGTAAACCAAGAGCTGTCGTTTGTGGCAAAGCGGTTATCAGTTTTACCTGAGCCGTGGAGTGAGGGGTACTGCCCCAATACGCAAGCCGTCAGACAGCATTGGTGGCCGAGTGAAACACCTGAACTGTTAGGAAGCCACACATACCTGGGGTCCATATCTATTTTTATCTGAACTGTTGTTGATCACTTCCGTGCTGTTTGAGATCCATTCTAAGCCATTTCATATCCAACCATTTTAGATCCAGTCATTTTCGATCTATTCGGTGCCGTTTCAGATCCATCTGTTGTCGATCCCTTCCGCGTTGTTGTCGATCCCTTGTTTTAACTTCGTTTCCCTTGAAACTTCTCTGACACCCCTGCAATCCCATTCTGCATATTTTATTCCTGGGGACCCTATCCCACATTCCACTTCCCAACACCCGAAATCTCACATTTGTCTATTTTTAGGGTTTGCCATAACTTCTTCGATTTTCACCCGATCGCCTTCAAATTTTACCGCAGAGTTCCTTTTCTAATTCTGCTTCTTTGTCCCTCTCTGCCAAATTTTCTCATTCTTTCACCTTGCTTCTAAAATCCCCCTTTTCTGCTTTTCTTTCCTTTCGACAGTGTCCAAAATCTAGTCAAACCCCAATTAGCCATCAGATGTTTTCCCCAATCCCAATTTCCCTTTACTGAATTAGCTTCTGTTTGTTTTTTTCTACCCATTCCCAAAAAAAAAATCTGGTTATGGTTGTCACCCGTGCAGGAGCACACACCATGGAGGAAGAACTTGCAGCCATCCAAACCAAACTCCAAGATCTGGATGAAAAATTTCTCAGCCTCCATCTTCAGCATTCAGCCATGAACAATAACCGACAGCTAGAATCTTTTGCAGCCACCGGATTCTCTTCTTCCAGCAATTTTCGTGGGCCAAAGCTTGATTTTCCTCGCTTCAATGGTACTGATCCGACTGGATGGATATACCAAGCAGAACAATATTTCAGTTTGCATAATACTTTTGATGTCCAGAAAGTTCCACTTGCATCCTTTCATTTGGAACAGGAAGCCCTTCAATGGTACCCTTGGTACATCAAAGCTCATCCCGAGCCAAACTGGACAGATTTTTTCCAACTCCTTTTGCCACGATTTGGTCCTAGTGCTTTTGATGACTTCACAGGAGCACTCACTAAACTTCACCAAATTGGCACAGTGAGAGAGTATCAGACAGAATTTAAGAAACTGGCCAATCACACAGAAGGATTGTCTGATGAATTCTACAGGAGTTGTTTTATGAGTGGTCTCAAGGATGAAATCCACTCAGAGGTCAAAATGTTATGTCCCAACACAATGATGGAAGTCCTAGGGTTGGATAAGTTGGAAGAGGACAAGATTGCAACTCAACAACGCTCCAAACCCACCTTTGTTCCCTTCAGAAATATGGGTTCCCAACGACCTCCCATCATGCCTGCTCCTCAACCAACTCTTATCAAGCATTTGTCTGAGACAGAGATGTAGGACGCCGAGAAAAAGGGCTTTGTTATAATTGTGATGAGAAATTCACTTGGGGACATAGATGTGTTCAACAAAATCTATATCTCTTGGATGTGGATTCTTCGCCTGCCTCAGAACTTGGTGAAGAAGCTCCAGATACAGTAGATGATCAAGTCAACATTCAACACCCGCCTGTTGACACCCCATCTCAGGACGACCCACCCGAGATCTCTCTCCATGTTGTAACCGGCGTCACCACCCCACAAACAATGTGGGTCAAGGGATACTTCAAGAAGATCCCTCTTACCAAACTCATTGATTCTGGTAGCACTCATAACTTCATTGACCCTCGGATTGCCAAACAGGCTGATTGTTTTGTCCATCCTTGCTCCAACTTTGAAGTCATGGTTGCCAATGGGGGCACCTTACCTTGCAAGGGGAAGTGTCACAATGTGCATATCTCTATGGAAGATTATAACCTGCTCTCTGACATGTTTGCCTTGTCCTTAGGCAGATGTGATGTGGTTTTGGGCATTCAATGGTTACGCACACTTGTCCCCATCTTATGGGATTTTGCTGAACTTTGGATGCAGTTTTCAGTCAATGGGACACAACACAAATTTATGGGCTTACAACCAGGGTCTCTCCGCATCATCAGTTCACATCACCTAGAAAATATCCTTAAGAAGAATTCACATGGTGTCATTACTCATCTCCATTCCCTTCAGATGCACCCACCAACGGTCTCCACTACTTCCTTGGATAGATATGCAGGTGTCTTTGTTGCACCAGTGGGCTTGTCGCCTTCACGAGACCTTTCCGGTAAGAATTTAGCCACATCTACATCTCTGCAGGACATGATGGCTATTTTGCGTGTAGTACAGAAGTGGCAGCCATCCCTAATGGGGAATTATTTTTGCATCAAGACTAATCTCCAGAGTCTGGAAACTTTCTTGGAACAACGGGTCTCCTCCCCAGCACACCTGGAATGGGATATCCAACTCATGGGTTATGACTATGCGACCACTTACCAGAAGGGTAAGGACAATATGGTGGCAGATGCTCCTCCTCGCACAATTGATGACCCAGTTTCTCTTACAGGTATTTCTCTGCTTGTTGCAAATTGGTTGCAATTTGTTCAATAGGGCTATCTCTTTTATGAACTCCATGCTTCTTCATCAGTAGGGCACTCTGGGTTTCTCAAAACGTATGACCAGGAACAATGTAACTTCTTTTGGCAGGGACTCAAAATGACAATTCAACGGATGGTGGTTGACTGTGATACTTTCCAGATCAACAAGGGTGAAAAGATACTCCTTTCGGGACTACTCGAACCCTTGCCCATACCTCCACAGATTTGGACAACTATTTCTATGGATTTCCTAGAAGCGCTCCAATGGTATAGTACCACATCTAAAAGGACACCATATGAAGCAGTCTCTGGACAGGCACCACTAGTTCTTCTTCCATACACCTTCAGCAACTCCCTAGTTCAAGCAATTGACTCAATTCTTCGAAACCGCGATCAGCTTCTTCTCATTCTGAAGGACAATCTTCACATGGCAAGAATTCGACTGAAACAACAAGCCAATCGGCACCGTTCTGCGCGCACTTTTCACATCGTTGATATGGTTATTCTTCGTCTACATCCTTCCACGCAATCCTCCCTGAAACTCCAAAGGCGCCAGTGGCCCGGAATGCAACCCGAGGATGCTACAGGGGACCCACTCCTTCAGATTCTGCATCAATTTCCACATCTAAAGCTTTGAGGACAAAGCTTTTTCTAAGGGAGAGGGGATGTTAGGAACCCATGTCTTTACTTTGTTAGTATATTGTTGTTGGACGCATATGCTTTGTAAGTCGTCCCGTAGTATTTGTTGATCCATAGTTTGTGTTATTGTTGCTGGCGCATATGCTTTGTAAGTCGCCCATAGTTTTGTTGATCCATGGTTTGTATTGGCCCATGGTTTTGACTCATAGTATTGGCACCTAGACTTAGTATATAAGTGTGTGTTGAGGCCTATGAAGGCACCGTGAAGTTAATTCTATTGAGCTTGCTCAAAGGAGGTTGCCCCCTCGAAGTGGCCTGCGACCAATATAAAAGTGATTCTGAGTTCTGTTATTTTTTATATCTCGTGTATTTGCATTAATTAATTATTGCAGGTTCATCACACCAATCCTCCCCCGAATCCAAACAGATTTTCCTCATTAGTTGCCTCAAACCGGATCTCAAAATTGAAGACACACCTTATCATTTAGATTTGAATGTATTTAGTGAAAGCACTCAGTTGGTCTTGACTTTGATTGCCCAGTTCTTAGGTTTTGACAGTGATGTTGTAGTGACCGAGGTTCAACTATGCCTGCTCTTCAGAATAAGCTCTGGTTTACCAGAGATGGAATACCATCAAGTACCATGCCTTAAGTTTGATGAATTCCTAACTGAAAATATCCATTATCAGCTAGTGGATTTCCACAATACTCGTCATTTCAGATTCCAGTCTCATCTGATGAAAATGTTGATTTTCTCAAGTCATAAAGTTATAAGGTTTTTTCCGGAGGTTTTTTCAAATTCGCTGGAAGACAACATGTTCAATTATATGAGCTATGTTGTGTCAGGAATATACAAGTTAATCTTTGGAGAGGAATTGGAAAGAGTCTTTCCGGAAATGAGAAATTCCATGCAATTAAAACAGGATTTAGCAGTTGGAGACTGGTTTTTATCCAAGCAGCATACAATTATCAGGTTATATGGATTTGTGAAGGAGCCCTACATATTGCCAGCATTTTTGACCTCAAGGTTTTTTGCTTTGGAATTTATTAGACAGAAGTTGATTGTTGAAGATGAGCATTTCTTGACCTTCAAAAAAGCTTTTGATATCAAATTCCCCTTAAAAGTGGGTCCCTTCATTGTGAAGAATAAACATGCCATTTTGTTTATAGAGAAGCAAATGGAAGGATTAGAATTAAAAAAGGATATTATTGTTAAGTATGAACCCTACCATATAATCTCTGAAAGAAGACAACAAAACAAGAATAGAGCCTTTCATCATCAAGAGGTGGAAGGGTTATCCAAAAGAGTAAATCTTCTGCAATACGAATCAGACGAAGAGGTCCCAACATGTTCACACTTGGATCCTGATGCTCCAGAAAAATCTTCATCCGAAATGATACTGCCAGGCGAAATAGAAACTGCGGGCAAGAGGATCTTTGAAGAAATATCTGATACAGAAATAGGGGAGCCAGAAGGGGGAAAAAGGTTCAAAGTAGATTCTCCAGGTGATTTGGTTGTATCCACCAGAGTAGAAAAGAAGAAAATGGAGAAATACCTGGCTCCAGAAGTTCAGTTACAACAGTACAGTTTTCAGTAGGAAAAGGAGGCTAATGACACCAAGAGGTTTCAATCAAGAGCTGAGATGTATGTAAAGTACGGGAAAAAAGAAACACAAGTGCATAAAAGACATGCAATTTGTTTCCTAGAGTCAGAGCTACGGAAAATTTACAAGTCACTTTGGTGGCCAGCTGAGATGTCTCCAAAAATACTTTGAATTTGGTTGTGCCATTTGATGACAAGGTAACCGAGATGAAGTTGAACTTGAACAAAATAGTAGTCCCTAACAAGATCCAACTGCATAGACAGACCGGGAAAGTAATATGAAAGCTACTCTAAAGATTTCTAAACTGGAGAGCACTGTCAACAAATTGGAGATCCAATTGAGGTAGGAAAGGACTGAGAATAGGGCCTACCAACAGCAGATTAAGAAACTGCAAATCGATTTGGTTGATGATGGAGAAAACAAAGGTGAAGGCAGTAAGAAGTTGTTGATGGAGAAAGAGAGTACTATTCAAGTTCTCAATAAAAATCTGAAGATACCATCCACTGAGCTAATACAGGATTCCGAGTTAACTGTGTTGGAGCGGGAAAGAGAGAACTTATCCCAAGAGCTAGATGACCACAAAGAAAAATCACTGAAATTTATAGAGAAAGAGGTCGAGTGGGATAAAGACCGAATAAGCCTTAAAGGTCAAATTGAGGATCTCAAGGGGAAATTGGAAGCCATAGCTAAAGGACAACAAGCGACTAGTCAAGTCAGTAGAGGAGGAAATGCAGATGACCTTGTTCGAGCCATGTCGCAGGTGAGTCTAAAAGATGTAGAGATAAAAGAGTTCAAAGAAGAAAAGAGGGAGCTAGAAGAGGAGAATAAGAAAAAAGATGAAGAAATGCAGGCATTGAACAACAAGAACAAGGATTTGATAGATAGAAACCAGAGGTTTATAACATAGGTGACAGGGAAAACCCCAATGCAGAGTGCCAAGCATATGATTTGGGATTCCATTATATCTGAAGTTACCAAGTTCAGACCCTACTTAAGTTTTATGAGAGAAAAGGGAAAAGTGGTGAATGATGCTTCACAGAGTTGTACATCTATGAGAGAAAGTTTGAATAGAAAGCCCAAAGATAAATCTCAAAACACAGTGGATTTTATGAATACCTTGACCGATGAGGATCTGAAGACTATGCAGATAAAGAACAGAATAGCAATTATAACCTAGGCAAGGAGAGTGCTTAGAAAGTATGCACATGTAGACGGTGTTCAAGCTAGAGCTGAACACATGAGAAAACAAGTGACGGACTACAAGAGGAAATTTGATAAGCTGATTGAGAAGGGGTTTCCTTCGTTCTGGGATGGAAACGGTGATTTGATTCCTAAAAATAATCACAAGGATTTGCTTTTCGGAGCCAAGACCAACCATGAGGGACTTGAAAATTTAACTCATGTTTTGACATGTAAGATTTTATTGGAGAAACTCTCAAGTGATTTTGAATTCTGCATAGATTGGCCATGATGGGTGAAAGAATACCACAAATTTCCACTATAGAAAATATAGAAATTAAGGTATTGGTGAAAGAAATGACAATCTATGAGTTGCCCATGGTGTTAGCACTAATTTTGGGGTAAGCAGTTTTTAGGATTGTGAAAGTTTAAGTTTTTTTACTTTGCAAATGAAATTAGAATAGGGAAATCCGCTCAAAGTAATACGAAGACCAAATTGAAGGGCGTTGATAAATAATAATGAAGATCTACGGCTACAAGAAAGTTTCGCAAAGGTAAAATGCTCAGTTATGGTTATGAGCGGAAAGGTGTTAAATGGCTGACAGAGTCAACTGTCAAATCTTGGGATGAAACAGATCCACGTTCATCAAGTGGTTCGTCGATCATACGTGCGCGGAGAAATGAAATTTCCAAATCTGCGAAGTGGCGGTAGGTTACACATATTTTGATGGTGCAAATTTGGTGGAGAAAGGCATCAACGGTGGTTATTGGCTTCGTGAATACAACATGCACGAACAAACAACATTTTCCAGATTTGCGAATTTTGGTGCAGACCACGCCTTTGGACGACTGAGATGCAGATAAGACTCAGATCGATGGTTGGCATTGGCTTCACAGATTAAAGGAAGGAGGACGATTGCGGAAGACTATGGGGTTAAACATGGAAAATATCAACGGTGCAGGATCAATCGTGCAGATAGACGGCTGAAGAACTTCGCTACTACAAGAGGTGCAAGAATGATATGAAGAGGGATATAATATAAAAATGCATTGCACGGAGTTTCAGGTTCTTGTTTGTCATGTGCTTTGGAAAGCGAAAACCGACGGCAGTGCAGAAAGAAGCCACCTCAGACACGAATCTTGGACCAACTGTCAATTAACCAGGTAGGCCTCTTGTCCTCATAGAAAACTATTTAAATGGCTGAGCTTGGAGAAGTAGAAACCTCGGGTTGTGAACATCTGAAAATAGAGGAACTGTTAGAAGACAGGGACGCTGAGATCTATGATACATTACTGCTAAATGGACCTATCGAAGCAGTGAAATACAGACTGAAACTTATTAGGGACCAGGGTATAGATGTCCGTAATGTTTACAGGTCATTTTTCCATCTTTTCTCAGTTGACCAAACCCTAAATTGCCATGAATTCGTCAACTGGTGTGCTACTCACTATTCCTCCTCTGAGAGGGTAATTATGGATGCATCCAGCTCGAAAATATTGTGTCCAGTCAGTCCTGTCATCCAGAGAAAATCCCTTTCAATCCTGGATGATTTCAGTCAAAAATCCAAAGAGAATAAGGAAGAATCCATAATTCAGTATTTTAGAGAGTCTCCAGTCAAAAACAGGCAGAATTTATTCAGATTTTTCCTAAAACCTAGTGTCTCGTTGCAGGACCAGCCTTTCCCAGTTGAGGTCAGTCGTTTTACCCAAGAAACAAAGTGTGTCATAACCATGATAAGTCAAATTTTAGGATTAGATACAGACATGTATGTTACTGAACAATTGATGAGTCTGTTATTTGTCCTTAGCACCTGTCCATTTGAGTTTGATGAGCCTAGCCAGTCAGTCCATTGCTCTTGCCTTACATTTCATGAGTCCCTAGCTGAGAATATCCATTCCCATCTAGTGGATGCTCACAAAGGAAATGAACACATATTGCAGCAAGTTCATGAACAACCTTATGTCATAGGTTTACAGTGTTTTTTATCAGAAAATATTGCCCAGAGTGTTGACAGAGTTGATAGAGATTTTGCAACCTTCTCCTGGAAATAAAATAGGTGACTAGTTTCTCTTGAAACACGGCAGAGTAATCAGAGTATATGGGTTTACTCATCCACCTTATGTACTACCAGCATTTTTAACTCCTAGAGTGTTTGCTGGGTATAAATTGAACATTTTCTAGATCATAAGAAAGCTTTAGACATTACGTTTCCATGGGCTGTAGGCCCATTCATCATTAATAATAAAGATTCCCTTTCATCCATTGAGTGTATAGTAAGAGAAATGGGATTTCAAAAAAAAGTTGCTAACAACTGTGATCCCCATCACATTATCTCCAACAGAAGGCAAGACAGTAAAAGAAAGGGCTTTGTGCACTTTGAGATTGCAAGTTTGGCAAAGACTGCTAATTGGTTGGCATATCCCTGTAAGGGTCAGAAGGATGTATATATGCATGAAGACTCCACCTCCCTTGTATAGAAAGCCACATCACCACAACCTGGTACCTCCATCTTGGTCCCAGTAGTTGGAGCAATTATACCCCTTTCCAGTTGCTCTAAGAGATCCAACAAAATGGAAGTCATTGATGCCATGGATGTAGAAGATGAGGACACAGAAAGATCCCCAAAGAGACAAAAAGTGGAAGAGGCAGGGGAGCAGATTGTACAGGTGATGACTGGTCAAGGTAAGAAGAAGCAGGTGAACGCCAAAGTACCTGCCTTCGAAATCAAGGAGTATGTATTTGATAAAGCAGACCCCAAATCTGCTGTACAGGGAAAAAGCATATCATAATTATGGAATGAATACAAAGCGGATAAAGATACAGCTTCAAAAGAGTCAAAATTATATGCAGAAGTTAGACAGATCTCCAACAAGAATGTATCCCTAGTCACTGTCAGGAGCCATGCTCAGAACACTTTGAATTTGGCCATAGCAACCAAAAATAAGGCCACTGAAATGAAAATGAACCTAGAAGATATTCCTATCCATCATATGATACATTTGCATAAAGAGAACGGAGATATTATTTATGCTAAGCTATTGAAGGCTACATTAGAACTGTCCAAATTACAGTCCAATGAGAATAAGATTGGGAATCAGCTTAGACATGAAAGGGTGGAGAATAAAGCTCACAAGGCACAAATAAAAAATTTGCAGACAGAATTGTTGGCTACTGAAAGCCAAACAGATAAAAGGGCAAGCATACAAAATCTATTGAATGAGATGGAGAATAATGATCAAGCACTAAAGAAGAAACTAAAGATTCCTTCCACTCAGTTGATAGGAGCATCTGAGCTGACTAAGCTTGAGAAGAAAAGAGAAGAGCTGAAAAGTGAACTAACAGATTGTAATGCCAAATTATTGAAGTTTGAAGAGAAAGAAAAGCAATGGGAAAAGGATATGTCCCTTATAATGGAAAGCGAGAAGAATCTAAAGGCTAAATCTGAAGATTTGGAAAAGAAATTGCAAGAGAAAGGTAAAGAGTTGGAGAGTATGATCACCTCTTCCTCCATTAAATCTGGCGATTTCTCCATTGTACAAGTTATGGCACAAGTAAGCCTGAAAGACTTGGAACTAGTGAAGTTGCAGAAATAGAACACAAATCTGGAAAGCATGGTTTCAAAAGAAGAACAAAAGAAAAAGGCTTGGGAAGCAAAATCCCAAGAGATACAGGTTAAGAATGAAGAATTGATGAAGCAGGTTACAGGTCAATCATCACTGTGGGAGGCGAAACAGATAATCTGGGATGATGTTATAGCTGAAGCAAACAAATTAAGACCTCTTCTTGATTTTATTTCAGACAAGGAGGTTGTAACTAAATTGGCCAAACAAAGTGTAACATCAGTGAAAGAAAAGTTGAATACGAAGCCCATTGAATGTGCTGAAAATGCCATAGAATTTTTAAATGGGTTAACTGAGGATGAATTGAAAGCAGCTAACATAAAAGATAGATTATCTACCATAATTTGGGCCAGGAAGGGAAAATAAACATCAACAATTAGGTACAATTCAGGCCAGGATAGATATTTTGGCACACTAATTGAAGCTCTTTAGAGATATGTTTGATCCATTGTTCAAGAAAAGACTTCCACTCTTTTGGGAAGAAGATGGTACCATGCTGACACAAAAGGAGTATCAAGATAGGTTGATGGAATGCAGGTTGGATCATGCAAATGTTGCTGACATGAACCAATCACTGTCTGGTAAAACAATTGTGGACAAGCTAACAAAGGAGTTTGAGTTGGTCTTGATTTTCAAAGAGGAATTTGCACACCTACAGAAGTATTCATACAGAGTTCATGTAGAGCTGTGGGTATTGCTAAAGGAGGTGGCCACTTTAGATTTTCCAGCTGCTGACCAATGGAAGTGTTATCACTCCAGGAAGCTCTCCTAGGTTGTATTTTAAAGATGCCTGGTAACTTAAACTTGTCTTGAAAGAAAGTGTTTATTTTGGATTAAGTTGGATGACAGGGAACGAAATTTACACGCTCACAACATACATGAGGACGCCCAGACATACAAGGCTTTGACTACGGCTGTTCAGAGGGTTGGTTTAAAATGAAGAGGGTGAATCCTTATTGCATTCAGCAGATTCATACACAGAAGAATGTATATAAATGGCTAAGCACAACAAAATAATAACATATATGTTCAATCCTTTAAAACCATGATAGCATAACAGCTATCTAGCAATAAAAGTGAACATACAGGAAATAGATCATTCACAATAAGTGCAGAAACATGAGAAGAAGAAATCTGACAGCCAATAATAAAAGAAGCTTGTATTATCTAGAAGGTCACAGAAGTCTGAGAATACAAAAGTCGATTAGTCTCTCCAAAGTCCAACCTTCCTCTTCTATCAGTTTTGGGCTTTATAGCCATTAAAAATCTCTTCCCCCCAGATCCCCAAAAGCTGGGTCGAAATCCCTGATAGAAGATCCAACCGTTTTAAAAAAAAAAAACCAGGAAAATCATTTTTTTAACTAGCGAAACTGCTGAAAAATGGGGCTCAGAGATGGGTTAGATTCTCCCAATATGTGACACATGTAGGTAAACTGAGAGAGTTTTTGTTCTCTGACATGTTAGGAAGGAAAACCTACGAGCGTTTTTCAGAATGACTCTCGAGTCGCTCAGAATCATCATTTGAAAATGATGACTCTGCACAGTAAAAACGCCATTTCTGCTGAAACTGCTGAAAAAGAGGCTCAGAGATGGGTTCATTTCTCCAGATGTATGACACCTGTGTATAAACTGAAAGAGGTTATTGTTAATTGACATGTTTTGAGAAAAAACCTCTCTCATATATTCGAAAATCGTTTTGGTTTTTCCAAAGTATGCATTTCAAAAACGTGTGTCAAACAGGCAGGTTCTGGAATCCAAAAATTTGTGCTCAGTGATGGATTTGATTCTCTCAACTTGCAACACCTGTGGGAAAACGGGGAGAGGTTATTGTTCTCTGACATGTTAGGAACAAAAATGTCTGAGCATTATTCAAAACGATTCTCCAAATGCTCAGAATCGTCAATTGAAAATGATGACTCGGGACAGTCAAAAAATGCCACATTTCTTCATTATTTCCATCTTGCTGGCACCTTCAAAACTGAAACAGCTCCTATTAATTAAAACCTTCACTTAAAAACCATCCTCTTGCCATTTGGAAGCAAAAACCGTGATCTGGGCAAAAATAATGCCTCTCTTCCCTATTTTGCACTTTCGGTGGCTAAAGAGCCAAAATTCGAACCTGTAAACCACCGAAAGCTCTGCTTTCGGTGGCTAAGAACAACTGTGAAAGCCTACCTGAACCACTGAAAGCTCTGTTTTGAAACTAATCTTACAAAATGGTAAAAAATGTATTTTGTCTCAACTTCTTGATGACAAGTGAAGTTCTCTTGCTCTTTCGGTAGCTGGAATGAATTTGCATTCGAACACGAGCGCTGTCGAAAAAGTGGTGAAAATGCCTCTCCTTTTGGTAGCTTATAATCCATCGTTGACACCGTATGCCACTGGAAAACGGTCTTAACCAATGCTCTTTTCTTTTGGTGGTTGTAAGCGACCCAACCTTTAGATGGTAAGCTACGAAAAGTATCCACCCTTTTGGTGGCTAATGAACACCATCGTGTTCGCCCAAACCACCAAAAACTGCCCCACAACTCATGCTATAATTTTGCCCTTTCGGTAACTGGAGCATATTTTCTTTCACACAATAAACCACCGAAAACAGTGTTTTCGGTAGCTAATGAACCATTGTCAGGCCCGCCTAAGCTACCGAAAGCTGAAACTTTCCTTTTGAAGGAGAGCTAGCTTTGAACAGTTATTTCAGACTTCGTTACCTTCTTCAACCTATCAGACCGGAACTTAAACACATGCAAAAAACAAAAATTAAAGACTTCCTATCACCTAATCACCATGACTAGTCTATGCTTATTGAGGAGATAACAGGAAGATTGTGGAGAAATATGGAAGAGCCAAGATAATGTTGCATGCATAAAGATTTTGATGATCGTGGAGATTTGCAGTCTGAAGAATTAGTTACTTAGGCTTTGTTTATTTACTATGATCTTTTACTAGTTAGTAAATGTTCAATGACACATGTAAAGGCAGTTAAGCCTAGTTATTGGCACTTGTTATTTATATTGTAACTAATTCTCAAAGATGATGGACCTGTCTGTATAGGTGTCATCGCAGTTCAAACAACTTTCTGTTAGGGTGACTCAAACCTGAAGGTTGAAGATATCTGCTCCTATATATTCACATGTAATAGAGAGGAAAAAGGGTTGGAAGCCGTGAGAACTGGGCTCTGTATTGTGAGACTTATCTTAAATAAAATCACAACGTTGAAACTGGTTTTTTGCAGAGATTCATGTGTTATTTATGTTGCAATCTGTTTTCCCTCTCTTATGTGAATGTGTATCATGTTTATTAATTCCATAATGTTTTCCTTCATGTCTGAAATAAGTGTTTAATAGTACAGAATTCATACTTATATGCTCTGTCTATTGTTTCAGATATTCACAAAATATTTCCACTAAAGTTAACATTGAATTCATCCTTGTTAGATGCTCATGTTAATGGAATATTCTTTATTTCTTCTTTCCCACCAAACCAAAGCCTTTTGACTGTGACTGAAGGGCTACCTTGCCTCTATTATAAAGTTCCATGCAGCAGCATTCTAATTTGATATATTTGTTTATTTTGACTCCACTGCCCAATGAATGCTTACCTTGTTTCAACCAAACAACAATCTGATCTTCATTTTTATTCATATATCTGGCCTTGTTAAACAATCAGCGAGAGATCCCTCTCTGGAAAGAAAGAAGCCAACTCTCTTTCCTAAAGTTTGGTTTTGTGGTTACCTCGAGATGACCCTTTCACAACCTGAGGTATATTTCAAGTGCTAACATATTGGCGTCGTTGTCGGGGAGCGAAAGTTGTATTGTCCCTTGGAGA
Organism: Larix kaempferi; assembly: GCA_027924585.1. Taxonomy (NCBI): domain Eukaryota; kingdom Viridiplantae; phylum Streptophyta; class Pinopsida; order Pinales; family Pinaceae; genus Larix; species Larix kaempferi. Next base: position 1,526,983 of record BSBM01000834.1, on the reverse strand, counting down.
AACGACAAAGAGTTCCAGATTTCAAGGGGAGAAGGATTTATGTGGGAAAACAGAGATTCTTACATCGGAGAAGGTTGTACATTTTCCCTGGTGACTCCACGTTGATTTCCAAAGAAGGTTTCAGAAGACATCTTGGCCTCTAGAAGGGTACATACAAGAGGTAATCCTAATTCTGAAATTTTACAAAGTGTTGAAAAGCCAGAAAGTTTGTTTAGACGTCGAAGTGGAAAAGAAAAGGCTAGTACTTCTAATACTGAAAGGTATTTATCTCAAGAAGAGTTTTATGGTTTTCAAGATTTGAATTTAGAAGTAAGTGTTGGAAATTCTTTATTAAAATCAAAATCAGAGTCAGACCTAAAGCAAACAGAAATCAATCCAAATAGGTTTGAGTCATACTTGCTAGATCCCTTGTGGTATAACTTGCAAAACACTGTAAAATTTGAAGAAAGTAACCCTCATTCTCAAACCTCTCAAATTTATATTGCAAACCTTGTTAACAATCCTCCTCAAAATCCTCCTCACAACCCTCTTGTATCACAAAATCCACCTAGACCAATGGAAGCTAGGTTTGCGCCTCTGGCTTTGCCATCTTCTTTGCATGATCTCCCTCAGAACTACTCACAGAGAATTTATTTATATGATGGAGATGGAAATTTTACAGCAAGATAGCATATGGATAGATTTGAGGATTTCAATGACCTGGAAGAAGTAGATCATGATGATGTGAAAATGAGGTTGTTTGCTCAAAGTTTGTCAAGAGAGGCAAAGAGATGGTTTAAAGATTTACTAGCAAGATCTATTCTTACCTTTGAAGCTTTCCAGACACTATTTTTGGATAGGTGGGAGGCAAAAAAGAGTCCCTTACAAATATTATCTCAATATGACCATTTAAAGAAAGGAAACTTTGATTTTGTACATGAATTTTCTAGCAGATTTATGAGGGTATACAACTCCATTCCAGTTGATATTAAACCCTTGGTAGGTGTCGCCAAGATTCATTATGCAGATGCCTTTGATGGAGACTTTTCATGTATGTTGAGAGAGAGGAAGTCGGCTACTTTGTCAGCTATGTTAAAGGATGCTCTAGAATTGGAAGCAAATTTAATGGCCTCGGGGAAATTGAAAAATAGAGTAGAGACAAATAAGAGAAGACAAGAAAACCAACCATCCACTTCTGCTTCTTCCTCTCCAAGTGATGTTAAATTTGAAATGATGATGAAGACTATGGAAAAATTGATGGACAGGTTAGCCCGAGATAACAAACCACCTAATAGAGAGCCACCTGAAACTCAAATAAGGAATCCAAATTTTAGGAGACCATTTACTCAAAGAAACCAAATAAATCCTGAAGATCAGCAGATAAGACCACCATTCCAGGAAAATTTGGTTGATTAGGAAGGACAAGAAGATCCAATGGATAACCAGATTCATCACATTGATGACGTTGATTCTGAAATATACTTAACTGAAAAAGAACATAATTTATTCGCCCAGGAAAATGATAGTCCTGTTTCAGAGCTAGATTCAAAAAAATATCAAAGAGGATATCATAATGCCATTAATGATTTTCAGAGAAAATTAAAACTAAGAAATCGTGATGTAATAACAAATAAAGGAAAGCCCAGTCCAAACCAGCTTTCCAACACCCAGCAGAATTCAGAGAAACAAAAGGAAAAGCATAAGGATGCTATTGTACAAAAGAACCCAAAAAATAAGGAACAACAACCAAAGGAAAATAAACAGTCAGGACCCATTGATATAGATAGACCAATTTCATCCTTCAGTTTGAAGTCAGAGTAATCAAAGGTCAAAATTTCTATCCCCTTTAATGAGTTGTTGAGGAACAATGAGTACAGAGAAGAAATTACTAAAATGGTCAAGAATCAAGGTGATTATCAACCAGATATTTTAGAAGTAACAGATGATTTTCCCACTATTGTCTTTGGACCTAAAATTGAAGATATATATGATGAAGAAGTTCCCCCATCTGATCTAAGTTTGAATATCCATAATATGATTTTGCACAATGCAATGTTAGATTCTGGTGCATCTCATAATCTAATGCCAAAGACAGTAGTGGAAATTTTGGGATTGGAGGTTACTAGACCCTACAAAGACCTATACTATTTTGATTCTAGAAAGGTCAGATGTCTGGGATTGATAAAGGATATGGTGGTAACCCTTGCACAACTTCTATCTAAAAGCATTGTGATGGATGTTGTAGTAGCTGACATTTCTCCCAAGTTTGGCATGTTGTTATCAAGGTCTTGGGCATAGAATTTGAAAGGAACTTTGCAAATGGATATGTCATATGCCACTATACCTTTATTCGGAGGCAACAGAAGGTTATATAGAGAGAAGAGTTTAGCCTATGTGGTCAACAATCAAGATAAGCCTGAAAATCATCCTATTTGTGTTGTTGATACTGATTTGGGATCTTCTATATTTTTCAATGATGGGCCACACACTAATCCTGAAGTTCCTGTACAGATTGAATTTAATGAGGATAAGGAATTTGCAAAAAGACAAGAATCCTTGGAGAAGAAACAAAATGAAGAAGGATTGTGGACTATGTACTTTGATGGGTCTCGAAGTAAAAATGGGGTTGGGGCAAGTGTTTGGATTATATCTCCAGATAGATAATTTAAAGCTTTATCTTATAAATTGACTTTTGAGTGTACTAATAATGTGGCTGAATATGAGGCTCTGCTGCTGGGTTTGCAGGCCTTGAAAGATATGGGGGCAAAAAGAATAGAAGTATTTGGGGACTCATAACTTGTGGTAAATCAGGTGAATGATAGTTACCAAACCAAACATTCTAGAATGAGAGCATACAGGAATGAGGTTTGGGACATGTTTGGAAATTACTTTACAGAACACAAAATCAAACTGGTTCCCAGAATGGACAATCAGGTAGCGGATTCTTTGGATACAACTGCTAGTGGTTTCAAGGCTCCTATTTATTCCCAGAAAAAGTATGAATTTGAAATTGTAAATAGACCCTCAATACCAGACAACTCCAAATATTGGCAAGTTTTCGATGATGATCTACAAATAAAGAGATTTTTGGAAATGTCCGATGAATTTGTGAATACTCAGATTGATACATAAAATGAAAATTTAGAGAGCTTCCAAGATGATGAATCAACTAAAGATGAAAAAGATGAAAACAAAGAATGGCAGAATATGTTAGGAGGAAAAGACATAATTCAGTTGAAGAGCAATTTTATTCCAAGAGGTCTGATTCTCCTAGAGAAGTTGTTTGATCAGAATGATGTTACTAAGGATCCTAAACTTAAACTTGCTAATGATGTCATTGAATATCAGAACTTAGGTACTGAAGAAGCACCATGAATCATAAAGTTGTCAAAGAAATTACCTGCAAAAGAGAAAGAAGAATATGTCAATTTGATGAAGAAATACAAAGATGTATTTGCCTGGAGAAAAACCTTTCAGGAAAAAGTTGAGAAGAGTAAACCCCAAGTTGTTGCCTGTGATAGAAAAAGAGATCAAAAAATTAGTCAATGCTAAGATTATTGTAACTTTGAGGTTTTCAAAATGGGTAGCTAACTTGGTGCCTGTTAGAAAGAAAAATGGTGAGATTAGACTTTGTATTAATTTCAGAAATCTCAACAGAGTTTCTTTGAAGGACAATTACCCACTACCGAAGATGGAGCACATTCTGCAAAGGGTGGTAGGGTCTGGAAGGATTTCAACTATGGATGGGTTCTCAAGCTATAACCAAATTAAATTATTCCCAGAGGACCAGGAGAAGACTGCTTTTACTACACCATGTGGTGCATTCATGTATGCCAAAATTCCCTTTGGGCTGATGAATGCAGGAGCTACATTTCAGCGTGCTATGGACATGGTTTTTGCAGAATAAAATGATAAATTTGTAGTTGTTTACATGGATGATATTATTGTTTATTCCATATCTGACAGGGAACATATCAAGCACTTTGTGAAAGTCTTTATGAAGTGCAGAAAATATGGTATTTCACTAAATCCCAAAAAATCTAATTTTGCACTAGAAGAAGCGAAATTGCTTAGACATATTATTTCCAAGGATGGTATTAAGATTGATCCAAAAAGGGTCAGTGCAATTTTAAAGGTTGAGGAGCCTAGGAGCAAGAAGGAAGTGTAGTCATTTGTTGGACAGATAGGTTTCCTAAGGAGATTCATTCTCAGCTTTGCAAAAATATTGAGAAATATTACTAACATGTTGAAGAAGGAGAATCAAATAAAATGGACAGAGGGTGATAGAGAATCTTTCAAAGGTATTGTTGATATATATGTAACTACGGAATGTATTTCACCCATGTATATTGTATTCCTATAGATATGTTATTATTCCTCTATACGAAAGTGTTTGTATTCCTATAGAGATGTTATTATTCCTCTATATGGAAGTGTCGTCATTTATATTGTAAGCATCGTAACTTATACTTGACAGGTTATTAGACCACCTTGTTGGTGTCAGCCCTGTATAAGTCATGTGGGTCAAAGGGTTATTAGACCACCCTATTGGGGGTCGGCCATGTGGGTCAAAGGGTTATTAGACCACCTTATTGGGTGTTAAATTTTCAGAATTTACTTCAATCTGATCTAGGATCTAAACTGAGAGAACAACATGTACAGCGTATCTACAACATATCAATCATGGACACAATAATGCAAGCACACAAGAGACACAGAGATTACTTGGGGAAAACCATAAAGGTGAAAAACCCCAATAACTTCATCAGAGATAGATAGAGCAATGATACAACCAAAGTACAAGAGATAGTCATCTCCTAGCAACAGAAACTCCTCCTCACAAGTGCACCACTTTCTGAATGAGAGAAGTGTGTGTAATGAGTGATCAAATAGAAATATCCCGATCTCTATTTATACTTGTCTTGTCCTGCCCAATAAATTAATGGGGGCTACATGTCTAGCTTAACCCATGGTTAACTTAATCCGGGCCGACCCCACACTTGGTGGTCTAATAACCCTTTGACCCACATGGCCGACCCCCAATAGGGTGGTCTAATAACCCTTTGACCCACATGACTTATATAGGGCCGACCCCAACAAGGTGGTCTAATAACCTATCAAGTATAAGTTACGGCACTTACAATATAAATGACGACACTTCCATTTATTCTCTATAGGAATACAAACACTTCCGTATAGAGGAATAATACCATCTCTATAGGAGTACAAAATACATATATGAAATACATGGGTGAAATACATTCCGAAGTTACATATACATCAACACTCCCTCTTAACTAGGAAGGTATTTCTTGACACAGGTCTTCTAGTACAAGTCTTCTTCTCTGGATCATCATCAGCGAATCATCATCCGCGAATCATCGTCATCGTCACTTCTGCTGCTATCTCAATCAATCTCTGAATCTACTCGTCATAGGAAGTTATAGAGAGCCAGTCCTTTTTCATACTGGATGTAGGCCCACCACCTGCAGGTATTCATCATTTGTGTGAACAGTCTGATAGAGGTGGTCTCTTAGGACTAATTTTATGTGCGGATGCAATACCGGAAAGAGCATCCCAAGAACATTTATGTGCCTAAGCATGACCAGCAAGATCTCCCAGGATTAATTACATGCATATCCTTCACAATACCTTTAAAGAGCATCCCAGGAACATTTATGTGTCGCAGCACGACCAACAAGATCTCTAAAGAGCATCCCAGGACTTATTACAAGAACACAGCTCAACCTCTCGGATCTCCAGGACTGATTACATGTGAATAGACAATACCTTTAAAGAGCATCCCAGGAACATTTATGTGTCGCAGCACGACCGGCAAGATCTCTAAAGAGCATCCTAGGACTTATTACGAGCACACAGCTCAACCTATTGGATCTCCAGGACTGATTACATGTCTCCGTTGTAATACCTCATCCCAGGACTGATTACGAGCACACAGCTCAACCTATCGGATATCTGAGGACTGATTACATACTACATAGCAATACCTCATCCCAGGACTAATTATGAGCACACAGCTCAACCTATCGGATATATGAGGACTGATTACATGCTATTTGCACAACCTGCCACATATCACCTCTAACCTCCAAGTATCAACCTGATACTCATGATCCAACGGATCATCATCGCACGAAGCATCATCCTGATGCTCATGATCATACTGATCATCATCACTGTACCTTCCTGGTACATATCATCTGGAGAAACATCCTGAAGCTCATCATCATGATCATCATGATCATACAATGCATCCACCTGATGCATACCAAGTATCTACCTGATACATATCATCATACATGATCCATCTGATCATACAGTGTATCCACCTGATACAAATACAAATACATGATCCACCTAACCATACCTGATACATATCAACATACATGATCTACCTGATCATACAATGTATCCACCTGATACATATATAGATACATGGTCCAAGCATCCAACATGATGCATATACAAAATACATACAAATGATCCAACTGATCATATCCAGCATCCAACATGATGCGTACATACATATACATATAAATGATCCAACTGATCATATCCAACATCCAACATGATGCGTACATACATATAAATGATCCAACTGATCATATCTAGCATCCAACATGATGCATATACATAGCAATAATTGGAGCATCGTCCTGATGCTCATCATCCAGTGCTTACATCCACAGCCATGTGAAGGATCCTCCTTCCAACGTGCTTGGAATGGATTCAACAAATGTGTCCATCACTTCTTCCTCGAAGTGTCATCGATCTGAAGAACACCAAGCCTCTCCCTGAAGTACTCGAACTTCACTCTGGCTAGTGGCTTTGTTAGTACATCTGCAATCTGCTCGTCCGTCGCAACATACAGGAGCTTCACTGCTCCTCTCTGCACCATATCCCTGATATAGTGATATTTGATCTCTATGTGTTTCAACCTGTCATGGAACACCGGGTTCTCAGATAGCTTCACACAACTCTGGTTGTCAAAAAAGATACCAGTAGCATCCAACGGGAGATCAAATAACTCGGACAGTAGCTTCCGGAGCCATACTGCCTCACAACTAGCTGAACAAGCTGCAACATACTCTGCCTCAGCTGTACTCAGTGCTACGCAGGACTGCTTCCTGCTAAACCAAGAGATCACACCTGAACCCATGTTGAAGCAGCATCCAGATGTGCTCTTCCTATCTGCAGCACTGCCTACCCAATCTGAATCAACATAACCCTGCAAGTTAAACTTTTGATTCGCATCATACTTGAGCCCATAATCAACTGTACCCTTCAGGTACCTCAGAATATGCTTTACAGCAACCAGGTGAACATCTCTCAGATCCGTCAGGAACTGGCACAATGTGTTCACCGCAAAGCAAATATCTGGTCTCGTGTTCGTCAGGTACATAGAGGACCCAATCATCTGACGATACATCGTGACATCAATCGGATCAGATGTAGCATCACACAAAATCTTCAGGTTCGATGCCATAGATGTGGCCATAGCCTTGTAGTCCATCATCCCAAACCTCTTCAGGATCTCTACTACATACTTCCCTTGTCCAAGGAAGATTCCATCTGCACTCTACCACACCTCCATGCCAAAAACAAATAGTGCATCATCCCCAAGTTCTTCATCTCGAACTTGGCAGCAAGCTTCCGCTACATGTCGGCAATCAATCTGTCATCTCCTGTTACAAATAGGTCATCCACATACAGGAGTAGAATCACAAGATTCCCTTCCTCAACCTTGTAGTAAAGGTTGGAATCCGCTTCACTCTTGGTAAAGCCCAAACTAGATAGAAGGTTGTCTATCCTACCATACCAAGTTCTGCACATATATGACTCCCTGTCATGTGTCTCAGAACAAAGTGGCTACTCCACATACACTTCTTCTTCAACTACACCATTCAAGAAAGCTGTCTTGAAATCCATCTGGTGTGTCTTCCACTTCATCACAGCAGCCAAAGCAAGTACTGATCTAATGGAAGTGTATCTGGCTACAGGAGCAAAAGTCTCTATGCTACCACCTGCATCATGCTTGATCTTATAGATCCTCTTGGAAGTCACTACAGACTCCCCTTCAGGTCTTGGGACTGCATCCCAAACATCTTCATGATCGACTGGTACTCCTCGATCATGGCATTCTTCCCAGATCCTGGAAACTTCAATATCTTCAATATTTTCAATAGATAACTTTGTTGCTGAACAAATGTTGTAGTCCTTCTTTTGTAGGTGATGGTATACAATCTTTCCTACACAACTAGTTAAATTGCATGATTAGAAAACATATTATAGTTTTCAGAACAAATTCTTACACATAAAGAAATATGTCATACAGTCATGCAATTATTTTAGCCAATGCTTCAATACAACATTCATTCATATCCTGTAACTTTCTAGATGCCTTCCAATCTCTACCAGAACATTGTTAATAGTTTGCACTACTCCCAACATATCAGCAAAGAGGTTTCATTCTAGATAAGTAGCAATGGAATGTTGTATAGTGCCATAGGCCACTTACCCATCAAATGCATATTAGTAGTATATTGTTCATTAATGCAATCATTCTAATATGCACAATACATATCCTAAGTCTATATACATCATTGAACAATATTATTTAAACAAAATAAGAAATGATAATTAAAATACTTATCTTTGTTTGTTTATTGGGTGGACTCCCTCTGAGTCTTTGCTTCCTTGTAGGAGTTGCTGAAGTAGCTTCTTTTCTGTAGCTCCATTCTGATGTGGATTGTGAGAAGTGGTCAACTCCCTCTGAATATCTGCAGCCTTGCAGAAACTACTGACGTGTGCTCCTTCTTGATCATTGCTTCCTTGCAGGGACAACTGGAGTGTCCTCCCTCTTGATCTTTGCTTCCTAGATTACCTGTCCTTGAAATTATATCCATCCTTAATCACTGGATTAGCATGCTAGCTAGTTATGTCTAACATACCCGCATAATGTCTTCTAGTTCTCTTCAATGACTTGTGCTAGTAACCTACATGTCTCATAAGTTATCCATTGTAGAACCAAGTTATACATACCTCGTAAGTAGATCTTCTAAGTGATCCATGACAATGGATTAATCTTTGTCTTCATGTCATCATGATCATATGTTCTTGAACTAGAACATGATTTGTCTTTCTTGGTGTACCTTTCATGTTAGCGGAAAACATAAACCTCATACAACACCATAATGCATTAGTACAATCATAAGTGTCAACACTCTAATGAATGCATTCATAATTTTGTTAAGGTGATACGACAAGTCTAAAATCAATATTGTTCTAACCGTAATAACATGAAGACAAACATATCATAAACTTAATCATGAACAAATCTCGAGACATACCTGGATGAGTCATACCTGTCGAGATTGCTTGTAATCTTCTTATGTAAGGCCTTAGCCTCATCTCCCTCTGAAACAGGAACTTCTTGTTAGGATATTTAGACACTTAGGAGTTAGTTAAGATCAACTTGTGTAATATATCCGTTAGGGATAGTGTGTTTCTTTAGTATGCATTAGTATGCATTTGTAAATACTTAATCCGACGGTCACGATATGTTTCCGACATAGAGTGATCTGACGGCTCAACTTCTCTTAGATCACTCCTAACCTTGATCCATGGCTTAACACCCGATTGGTCCATGATCTCTATTTAAAGAGCATGGAGAGTCATTGTTTAGTTGATCGATTATGAGAAGCTCATTTGTAACTTTCTTTCTTTGCATAATAAATTGTCCCGTAGAAGCTATTTGGCCGGGGCCGTGGAGTGTTTCCCTCAAGAGGGTTTAAACCACGTCAAAACATCGGTGTGTTGATCTGTGATCTGTTTGTGTGAAGTGGTTGCTCTTGGTGCTCGGTCCTTTGGTAGTACCCTGTGCACCCGAACATGGTATCAGAGTATTTATGAAGTGCCGCTTCCGGTTATGATCTAGATCTTGAACTGTTGTTGCCGAAACTCGAAAGGGTTTCTAGTTCTAGTATTTATGTGCATTTCTAGGCTGTGGGAGGTGTTCCATTGCATCTGGAGCGTCGTTTCCATTGGGAAATAGTTTTCGTTTGATCGAGAACGTTTCCCAGTTGCTCCAGAAACGCGTATTTAATCAGATCTGAAGGTATAATGTTACAGTGACGCATTTTTTTTATTTCGTTTTTTAATAAGGAAAAATCTCATATTTCATTTTTTTTACTGTTAGATTTTTTGGGTTCGGATTGTTGCTTTCCCGTCTGCGTATGCTCTTTGCTGTGCACCTTGAGCGATCTCGGCAAATCAGAAACAGAAAGGGAAAGGGTTTTTTTCTCGGGTGCGTATGCTCTTTGCCGTGCACCTTGCGCGATCTCGGCAAATCAGAAACAGAGAGAAAACGTAGACTTTCCGGGCAAGCTAAGAAGATCTAACTCCACAAGTGTGGAAAAGTTTTTTTTGTTTCGTTTTGTGGTCTGTTTTACAGGAAAAAGGGCAAGCACGCAAACCGAGCAAGAAGAGTAAAAAAAAAAAATAAACCCCTTCCTCATTCCCATATTTTACATACCTTTTAATCTAGCTCACTTGGTTCAAAGTTGCTTTATTCCTTAATAGGTCTTGAGTTCAAGTCTTAGGAAGTTACTTTTAAAAGGAAAAGTGCATGCAATTTCTATTTTCAAGTTACTTTATTGTAAAAGTGCATCTCACTTAAATAATAAAAAATAAAAATACAAGTGAGTCACTTAAGTTTTTTTTTATTGCACTATTTAAAAGTAATATCATTGTAAAAGTGAAATCACTTATTTTACAAAAGTGGTTCACTTAAAGCAACTTTCTTGTAAAGTGATTGTCAAAAGGTTCATCTTGGGAAGAGGGGGGTTCTTTTTTTTTGCTGGACATTCTCTAGCTGCCACGTCACTATTGGGGACATCTTCAACAGTTTCTTTGTTCAAGCATAACTTCATCATACAGAGTCAGTTTTCAGTGCCGTTTTTTTTAAACCGCCTATTTTTTCGAGATCTTCACATCCAGACTATTGGTTTCTGCTTTTACAGCCCTTAATTTACAAATATGGCCGCCCATTGTGATATTCTACTTAATAGTTCCAACTATTTCTCATGGAAATCTCGTATGGAGGATGTTCTACGAAGTAGGGGACTTTTCAGAATTACCACAGGGAAAGAAAAAGAACCCACTGATGATGATAAGAAAATAAAATGGGAAAATAGATGTGATGAAGCTCATGGATTGATTGGGATGTCAATCTCTACTGATTTGCGATTCCACATATCTGGAATTAATGGACCTAATACTGCTTGGGACAAGTTGGAATCTGTGTTTGGTAAACACAATGAAATTCGAGGTCACCAACTCGAAAATGAGTTGATTTCTTTAAATCCAAGTGACTTTTCATGCATTCAAGATTATTTATCTAAGTACAAAACTCTCAAGCTCTTATGTGCAGAATGTAAGATTGAGAGGGAAGACAAACAATGCATTTATCATATTCTTTCCAAACTTGGACCTGCATATTCTGTTTTTGTATCTACATTTTACTCCATGAAAGCATCATTGAATGCAGCTAGCTATCAAGAGCCTAGTCTTGAATCCTTTTGTGATTCCTTGATTAGAGAACAAGATAAACTCATTCACCTTGGAATAATCAACAATGCAGATACATCTGGGAAAGCCTTATTGTCCCAACAGAAAGAAAAGTCCAGGCCTCCCAAGAAACAAAATTTTTGCAATAATAAGTCAAACAAGGGTCCCAAACCCTCTCAGTCAGCTCCTTCTTTAAAAAATGACAAAGGATCCAAGCCAAAAGGTAAGAAGACTGAGCATCATTGCAACTATTGCGGGAAAGATAATCATGATGAATCAAAGTGTTTCAAGAAGATGGCAGCCTTGGAAGCAGCAATGAAGAAGCACCACATCAGCCTAGATTCGCCTTCAGAATCTACCTCTCATGGACATGCACTTTGTGCTTCTGGTTATTCTTATAATGCATCTTCTTCTTCTACTTCAAATGAATGGCTCATTGATTCTAGAGCATCTTATCATATGGATAAGGATCAAGCCATCTTTTCTACTATGCATGAATGTAACACCAAACAAATATTTGTTGGTGATGATAGATCTCTAAGTGTTGTACGAGCTGGAACAGTTCCAGTAGATAATGGTCATTTTAGTGATGTACTATGTGTTCCAAGAATTTCCTGCAATTTGTTATCAGTCTATCAGATCACTCATTCTGGTGAAGGTAAAACTGTGACCTTTACACCTCACCAAGTTTTAATCAAGGATTTTAAAGATCCTCAACAAGTCCTAGCTACCGGAATTGTTGATGATATTACCAGGTTGTACAAGTTTAACAACTTTGGGTCATCACCTTTCCCTTCAGTTTTTGTTGCTCATAGTGATAACTTGAGCAAACTTTGGCATGAGCGATTTGGTCACTTAAATTATCGCTCATTGCAACAACTATGTAAAGAAAATATGGTGACAGGTCTTCCGATGGTATCTTGCAGAGATGGTGTTTGCTCTGGTTGTGTACTCGGAAAACATCATCGGGACAGTTTTGACAAATGTGCCTCTTGGCACGCCTCGGTTCCCTTGGAGCTTGTGCATAGTGACTTATGTGGTCCTCTTCCATCTGCTTCCTTTTCTGGTTTCAAATATTTCTTAACTTTCATTGATGATTACACCAGACGCACTTGGGTTTATTTCCTAAAACTTAAGAGCGAAGTATTTAACATGTTCTTGGCCTACAAGGCCCCTGTTGAAAAACAATCTAGTCATCAAATTATTAAGTTAAGATCTGACAATGGAGGAGAATATGTTAACAAACAGTTCACTACTTTCTGCACTGAACAAGGCATCCAACAACAGCACACTGTTCCATATACACCACAACAAAATGGTGTAGCTGAGCGGAAGAACCGCACTTTAAAAGAAATGGCTAATTGTATGATCCAATCTAAGGGACTAAGTCTTCAATTTTGGGCTGAAGCCATAAATTGTGCAAATTACATAGTTAATCGCACCCCCACAAAAGCATTACAAGGTATAACACCGGAAGAAGCATAGAGTAAAACTAAACCTGATGTAAGTCACTTTCGTGTGTTTGGTAGTGAAGCATGGGCTCACATTCTAGATGAAAAACGGAAAGCATTGCAGCCTAAAAGTGAAGAGTGCATATTTGTTGGATATTCTGAAGATGTAAAAGGTTATAGACTTCTTCAACCACATTCTCATGCTATAATCATTAGAAGAGATGTTAAATTTGATGAAAATCTCTTGGCCTGCGAGCCTAACTCGGCGATTGTGCCATCTTTGGCCTGCGAGCCTGATTCGGCGTTTGTGCCTTCTTCTTCTTCTTCCAACTTCCTTGACAGGTTTCCAACTCCAGTTTCTGATGATGACAGTGAGGATGAAAATCCACTTCCGCCTGCTCATGTTCCTCCAGTTGCACCAGCACAAGTGCTTCCTCGATGGGTCCGTTCAACATGTGAAGCAGTTGGTGATCTTGCCGGTGATCCTAGAGATCAACGTCGAACACGTTCTCAGTTTCAGCGAGCCTCTTCTCTTTTGGCTCAAGTTTCCGAGAATCATGATCCAGAAACTTTTGCAGAAGCTTCAGGGAATCCAGATTGGGATGCAGCCATGGATGAAGAATATCGTTCCTTAATGGCGAACGATACTTGGGATCTTGTACCTCTTCCAAAAGGAAGAAAACTTGTCAGATGTAAATGGGTCTACAGAACTAAGTATGCATCAGATGGAAGTGTTGAAAGACTTAAGGCAAGGTTAGTTGCCAAAGGTTTTTCCCAAGTTGAAGGGATTGACTACAATGAAACCTTTGCTCCTATCGCAAAAATGAACTCCATCCGCCTTGTTCTTTCTCTTGCAACCTTACACAACTGGGAATTCCATCAAATGGATGTCAAGTCTGCCTTCTTACATGGTGATTTACAGGAGGAAATTTACATGGAACAACCTCCTGGCTATGTTCAGAATAACTCTAGCCTTGTCTGCCGCCTTAAGAAATCCTTATATGGCCTCAAGCAAGCTCCTAGAGCTTGGTATGCCAAAATGGATAACTTTCTCCTTGACACTGGTTTTTCTAGATGACATTCTGACCCCAATGTCTATACCAAGAAAGTAGGAAACCATCTCATCATGCTTGTTCTATATGTTGATGACCTTATTCTTACTGGTAGTGACCCTAAGCTTATAACCCATGTGAAATCCAGTCTTAAACAAAATTTTGAAATGTCAGACTTAGGACATTTGCATTATTTTCTTGGTCTCCAAGTCCTGCAAACCAAAGAAGGAATCTTTCTTTCTCAGTCTAAGTATGCTTGTGACCTTCTTCATCGCTTTCACATGGAAGATTGTACACCAGCCCCTTCTCCCTTCCAGTCTGGAGTCAAACTTTCTGCCACTTGTCCTTCACCTGAAGTCGATGCCACCTTGTATCGTTAGCTTGTTGGTAGTCTCTTATACTTGACTCATTCCCGTCCTGACCTTTCCTTTGCCGTTGGTCGAGTTGCTCGTTATATGCAGACACCTCATGAAAGTCACTAGAAAGCAGCTAAAAGAATACTTCGATATATTCGAGGTACAGTTCAGTTTGGGATTCATTACAGTACAAGGGGGAAACCTTTGTTGGTTGGTTTCACTGATTCAGATTGGGCCGGCGATCCTGATGATCGAAAGTCTACTGCAGGTTATGTTTTCAGTCTGGGATCTGGACCTATTACTTGGGCTTGTAAGAAACAACAAGCTCTTGCTCTTTCTTCAGCAGAGGCAGAATATCGAGCAGCCGTCAATGCCAGTCAGGAAGCTTTATGGCTTCGACAGATCCTTTCAGAGTTTGGATTCGAGCAGCAGCAGCCTACTCCACTTTGGTGCGACAATCAAAGTGCCATCAAGCTTGCCAAAGATCCAGTTCTACATCAACGCAGCAAACACATTGAGCTACATATGCACTTCATCAGAAATCTTGTTCATGATCGGGTTCTTGAAGTGCTCTTTTGCCCTACAGATGATCAAGTTGCAGACATCTTCACCAAGTCTCTTACAGAAGCGAAGTTTTCTAAACTTCGATCTATGTTAGGAGTTCAGGAACTTGTCATTAAGGGGGGATAGGCTCTAATGCCTCCTTCCTTCTCCTAATAGTGTCACCTTTGTAAATCCTTCAATCCTATCCCAAGTTGTTCTTAAGGGGGGATGTTAGGATATTTAGACACTTAGGAGTTAGTTAAGATCAACTTGTGTAATATATCCGTTAGGGATAGTGTGTTTCTTTAGTATGCATTAGTATGCATTTGTAAATACTTAATCCGACGGTCACGATATGTTTCCGACATAGAGTGATCCGACGGCTCAACTTCTCTTAGATCAAACCTAACCTTGATTCGTGGCTTAACACCCGATTGGTCCATGATCCCTATTTAAAGAGCATGGAGGGTCATTGTTTAGTTGATCGATTATGAGAAGCTCATTTGTAACTTTCTTTCTTTGCATAATAAATTTTTCCGTAGAAGCTATTTGGTCGGGGCCGTGGAGTGTTTCCCTCAAGAGAATTTAAACCACGTCAAAACATCGGTGTGTTGATCTGTGATCTGTTTGTGTGAAGTGGTTGCTCTTGGTGTTCGGTCCTTTGGTAGTACCCTGTGTACCCGAACACTTCTTCACTTATGCAGGTGACCAATCCATCATCTTCTAGGATTAAACCAATCCACTTGATTTGCAGGAACTGGATATGGAGCTATATTAGGGTTTGTTAGAGAAACCCCAAAAATTCAAACTTTGAATTTCAAACTTCCGAAAGGATAGAAATATGCGCCTTGATGAGATGATCAAGCTGGTATATTCAGAATTTGAAAATTGCAAAGTTTCACTCCCCAATTTTACCTTTGAAACTTCTGGATTCACCGGAGTGACCCCGAACTGGGGTTTGATGAAGCCCACTCTTCTGCCCAATCAAAATGTTTGATCCAAATCTATAAGCTTCTATTTTTCTGAGGAGCTTCCAGCCGTGGTCACAGATTTCAAAAATTTCCATTTTTGCAGAAGCCCTAATTTTCCACTTTTCCAATCAAAGTCCCGAACTAGGGTCTAATCAAGCCCGGTCTTCTTCCCAACCAAAAATTTTGATCTTGGTCTCTAAATTTCTATTTTGATGATTAGCATTCACCGCAGTCTCCGATTACAAAAATTCCAACTTTCTCCGAAAACCTAAATTCCGGAAGCCATGAATGAATGTGCTAAAAAATAATTATGTTTGGACAGAAATATGTACCTAATTGTTTTTGGTATAACTCCGTACTTTTCGATCCCCAGGGTCTGAAAAAAATTTCTGTGGTATCCTGACCTGTCATCTTTCCATCTTGATAGTTATGAACTCAATTGGATTCTCTGAGAGAGAGATTTATGCCAAGTGTCGCAATGTGACCTATTTATGGGATAAAACAAGAGATTGAACTTGTACGGTGTGCCACGTGCCACTGGTTCAACTTCGGCCTCTGAAAACGTTTCCTAAGATAGTACAGTCTGTGTACTACCTTTTACTTTTTATGAAATTTCATTTGGATCTTCCTAGCCCAAGTTATGACCTTTTTTCTCATGTCACCTGTTTATGACTCAGATCTGGAAGAGGCAGAAACCCTATATTGAACAGATCATAAATCACAAAGTACAATGAATTAGATGTTTTCCTTTGGCCACAGGGTACATGGGGATCTTAGCTTCGACCTGTAACAATTTCAGATCCGAAAACTTCGCCAAAATGGATTTATAGCGAAAGTTCTACGATTACTGGTTTTTTCTATATCAAGCCCTAGCATCGCACGTGCAACAAGTGTCATACATGCCATATCATGCCTTCTTTCAGGCTAGCTCTGATCCCATGTTAAATTTTCAGAATTTACTTCAATCTGATCTAGGATCTAAACTGAGAGAACAACATGTACAGCGTATCTACAACATATCAATCATGGACACAATAATGCAAGCACACAAGAGACATAGAGATTACTTGGGGAAAACCATAAAGGTGAAAAACCCCAATAACTTCCTCAGAGATAGATAGAGCAATGATACAACCAAAGTACAAGAGATAGTCATCTCCTAGCAGCAGAACCTCCTCCTCACAAGTGCGCCACTTTCTGAATGAGAGAAGTGTGTGTAATGAGTGATCAAATAGAGATCTCCCGATCTTTATTTATACTTGTCCTGTCTTGCCCAATAAACTAATGGGGCCTACATGTCTAGCTTAAGCCATGGTTAACTTAATCCAGGCTGACCCCACACTTGGTGGTCTAATAATCCTTTGACCCACATGGCCGACCCCCAATAGGGTGGTCTAATAACCCTTTGACCCACATGACTTATACAGGGCCGACCCCAACAAGGTGATCTAATAACCCATCAAGTATAAGTTACGACACTTACAATATAAATGACGACACTTCCATATAGAGGAATAATAACATCTCTATAGGAATACAAACACTTCCATATAGAGGAATAATACCATCTCTATAGGAGTACAAAATACATATATGAAATACATGGGTGAAATACATTCCAAAGTTACATATACATCAACATTGGGCGTCGGCCCAGTCAGCATTATGTTATGTGGTTAAGTTAAGGCCGACCTAGTAAAGGTTATTAGGCAAGTCAAGTCAAGTATAAATAGAGTGCGGGAAGCACTCTATATGATCATTCTATTCTCACACACACTCTTTGGAGAGTGGTGCACTTGTGGAGGAGGAGAAGCTGCTACTAGGAGATGTCTATCTCTTATGCTTGGGTTGTATCATTGCTCTATCTATCTCTGAGGAAGTTATTGGGGTTTTTCACCTTTATGGTTTTCCCCCAGTAAACTCTGTGTCTCTTGTGTGCTTGCATTATTGTGTCCATGATTGATATGCTGTAAATATGCTGTACATGTTGTTCTCTCAATTAAGATCCTAGTTCAGATTGAAGTAAATTCTAAAAAACTAACATGGTATCAGAACTAGCCTGAAAGAAGGCATGGTATGGCATGTATGACACTTGTTGCACTTGCGATGCTAGGGCTTCATATAGCAAAAACCAGTCATCGTAGAACTTTCGCTATAAATCCATTTTGGAGAATTTTTTGGATCTAAAACTTTTACAGGTCGAAGCTCAGATCCACATGTACCTTGTGTCCAAAGGAAAAATTCTAATTCGTTGTACTTTGTGTTTTATGATCTGTACAATCTAGGGTTTCTGCCTCTTCCAGATCTGAGTCATAAACAGGTGACCTAGGTAAAAAGGTCATAACTTGGTCTAGGAAGCTACAAATGAAATTTCGTAAAATGTGACAGGTAGTGCACGGACTGTAATTTCTCAAGTAACGTTTTCAGAGGCCGAAACTGAACCAGTGACACGTGGCATGCCATACAAATTCGCTCTCCTGTTTTATCCCATAAACAGGTCATGTTGCGACACCTTGCATAACTCTCTCTCAGAGAATCCAATTGAGGTCAGACCTATGGGGTTGAAAATTTGATAGGTTGGGCTACCACAGGTAGAAGTTTCAAATCGTGTGGATTCATAATTTCGGAGTTACACCAGAAACAATAAGGTGCATATTTCTGTAAAAACAGAATTGGATTTTGAGCATCTTCATTCATGGCTCCGGGAATTAGGGTTTCAGAGAAAGTTGAAATTTTCTGTAATCGAAGACCAAGGCTGAATGATACTGATCAAAATCAAAATTTAGAGACCAATATCATATTTTTTGGTTGAACAGAAGGCCGAGCTTGATCAGACCCTAGTTCGGGACTTTGATCAGAAAAGTGGAAAATTAGGGCTTCTACAAAAATGGGAATTTTTGAAATCTGTGACCACGGATAGAAGCTCCTCAGAAAAATAGAAGCTTAGAGATTTGGATTGAACCTTTTGGTTGGGCAGAAGGGTGGGCTTTATCAAACCCTAGTTCGGGATCCTGTCCAGAAGATCCGAAAGTTTCAAAGGCAATTTTGAGGGGTGAAACTTTGCAGTTTTCAAATTCTGAGTATACCAGCTTAATCAGCTCATCAAGGTGCATCTTTCTATCCTTTCAGAAGTTTGAAATTCAAAGTTTTAATTTTTAGGGTTTCTCTCACAAACCCTAATCCAACTCCAAATCCAATTTCTACAAATCAAGTGGATTGGGTTAATCCTAGAAGAGAATGGATTGGTCACCTGCATAAGTGAAGAAGTTCATGTTTCGGAGGGAGATGAGGCTAAGGCCTTACATAAGAAGATTACAAGCAATCTCGATAGGTATGATTTATCCAGGTATGTTTCAAGATTTGTTCATGATTAATTTTATGGTATGTTTGTCTTCATATTATTATGGTTAGTACAATCTTGATTAAATTTAGACTTGTCGTATCACCTCAATAAAATTATGAATGCATGATAGAATATATTCATTGATTAGGGTGTTGACACTTATGATTGTACTAATGCATTATGGTGTTGTATGAGGTTTATGTTGTCCGCTAACATGAAAGGTACACCAAGAAAGACAAATCATGTTCTAGTCCAAGAACATATGATCATGGTGACATGAAGACAAAGATTCATCCATTGTCATGGATCACTTAGAAGATCTATTTACGAGGTGTGTATAACTTGGTTCTATAATGGTTAACCTATGAGATATGCAGGTTACTAGCACAAGTCATTGAAGAGAACAAGAAGACATCATGTGGGTATGTTAGACATAACTAGCCAACATACTAATCCAGGTATGTTTTTCCTATATCAAGTTAGAATCCTACGTTGTGATAGGATCTCTTATATAAGTATACATGGCATGATTGATAATGATTATTCATAGGTTTGAATAAACATGGGTGTATGCATATTATGTTTCTTACCTTAATTGATGATATGACTAACCAAAAGAGTCATGAAAGTATAGGTTTGAGTAATCACGGATTTAGGCATATTATGTTTCTTACTTTAATTTATGATATGACTAACCATAAGAGTCCTTGAATACTAATGCTTATTATTTCTTTTTGAAATGATCATAACTATGCATGCTTAAGATTATTGTGTTTTGATAGTATTGAGAATATACTAATAAATGTATGATTATGTATGAGATCTCGAGGATATCACAATAATGATACTTGTAAGAATGCATAGTGATCGAGGATGGATATAAGTTCAAGGACATGTAATCTAGGAAGCAAAGATCACACTTCAGTAGTTTCTACAAGGATGCAGATATTCAGAGGGAGTTGACCACTTCTCACAATCCACATCAGAATGGAGTTGCAGAAAGGAAGCAAAGACTGAGAGGGAGTCAACCCAACAAACAAACAAAGATAAGTATTTGAATTATCATTTCTTGCATATTTGATTGTTTAAATAATACTGTTCAATGATGTATCTACTGATGTTCCTAGAATTAGGCTGTGTATTTTGGCATATTAGAATAATTGCATTAATGAACAACATACTACTAATATGCATGTAATGGGTAAGTGGCCTATGGCACTGTACAACATTCCATTGCTACTTATCTAGAATGAAACCTCTTTGCTGACATGTTGGGAGTAGTGCAAACTCTTAACAATGTTCTGGTAGAGATTGGAAGGCATCTAGAAAGTTATAGGATATGGATGAATGTTGTATTGAAGCATTGGCTAAAATAATTGCATGACTGTATGACATATTTCTTTATGTGTGAGAATTTGTTCTGAAAAAACTATGAGAATTTTATAATCATGCAATTTAAACTCGTTTTGTAGGAAAGATCATATACGAGCACCTACAAAAGAAGGACTACAACATTTATTTCAGCAACAAAGTTATCTATTGAAGATATTGAATATATTGAAGTTCCCAGGATTCGGGAAGAATGCCATGATCGAGGAGTACCAGTCGATCATGAAGAATGATGTTTGGGATGCAGTCCCAAGACCTGAAGGGAAGTCTGTTGTGACTTCCAAATGGATCTATAAGATAAAGCATGCTGTAGATGGTAGCATGGAGAAATACAAAACGAGGTTTGTAGCTCGTGGCCTCTCCCAGAAAAAGGGATTGAGTATGAAGATACTTCTACACCTATAGCCAGGCACACTTCCATCAGATCAGTACTTGCTCTGGCTGCAGTGATAAAATGGAAGATACCCCAGATGGATGTCAAGACAGCTTTCTTGAATGGTGTAGTCAAAGAGGAAGAGTATGTGGAGTAGCCACTTGGTTTTGAGACACATGATGGGAATTCATATATGTGCAGAACTTGGTATGGTAGGATAGACAGCTTTCTATCCAGTTTGAGCTTTACCAAGAGTAAAGCGGATTTCAACCTTTACTACAAGGTTGAGGAAGGCAATCCAGTGATACTACTATTGTATGTGAATGACCTGTTTGTAACAGGTGAGGATAGATTGATTGCCGACACAAAGATGAAGCTTGCTGCCAAGTTTGAGTTGAAGGACTTGGGGATAATGCACTATTTTCTAGGCATGGAGGTGTGGCAGAGTGCAGATGGGATATTCCTTAGACAAGGGAAGTATGCAGTAGAGATCCTGAAGAGGCTCGAGATGATGGACTACAAGGCCATGGCCACACCTATGGCATCGAACCTGAAGCTTCTGTGTGATGCTTCATCTAAGCCTGTTGCTGTCACTATGTATCGTCAGATGATTGGGTCCTTGATCTACCTGACGAACACGAGACCATATATTTGCTTTGCGGTAAACACATTGAGCCAGTTCCTGACGGATCCGAGGAGTGTTCACCTAGTTGCTGTAAAGCATATTCTGAGGTACCTAAAGGGTACAGTTGACTATGGGCTCAAGTATGATGCGAATCAAAATTTTAACCTGCAAGGTTATGTTGATTCAGATTGGGCAGGCAGTGGTGCAGATAGGAAGAGCACTTCTGGGTGCTGCTTCAGGATGGGATCAGGTGTGATCTCTTGGTTTAGCAGGAAGAAGTCCTGCGTAGCACTGATTATTGCTGAAGCAAAGTATGTTGTAGCTTGTTCAGCTAGTTGTGAGGCAGTATGGCTTCGGAAGCTACTGTCTGAGTTATTTGATCTCCCGCTGGAGGCTACTGGTATCTTCTGTGACAACCAGAGTTGTGTGAAGCTGTCTAAGAACCCAGTGTTCCACGACATGTCAAACACATTGAGATCAAATATCGCTATATCAGGGATATGGTGCAGAGAGGAGCAGTGAATCTCCTGTATGTTGAGACGGATGAGCAGGTTGCGGATGTGTTGATGAAACCACTAGCCAGAGTGAAGTTCGAGTACTTCAGAGAGAGGCTTGGTGTTCTTCAGATTGATGACACTTCGAGGAAGAAGTGATGGACACATTTGTAGGATCCATTCCGAGCATGGTGAGAGGAGGATCCTTCCATGGTTGTGGATATAAGCGTTGGATGATGAGCATCAGAATGATGCTCCAGTTACTGCTATGTATATGTATATGCATCATGTTGGATGCTGGATATGATCAGTTGGATCATTTATGTATGTATGCATCATGTTGGATGTTGGATATGATCAGTTGGATCATTTATGTATGTATGCATCATGTTGGATGTTGGATATGATCAGTTGGATCATGTGTATGTATTTGTATATGTATCAGGTGGATACATTGTATGATTAGGTAGATCATGTATGTTGATATGTATCAGGTATGATCAGGTGGATCATGTATTTGTATATGTATCAGGTGGATACATTGTATGATCAGGTAGATCATGTATGATGATATGTATCAGGAAGATACTGTGTATGCATCAGGTGGATGCATTGTATGATTAGGATGATCATGGATGATGAGCTTCGGGATGTTGCTCCAAATGACATGCATCAGGACGATGCAGTGATGATGATCAGGATGATCATGTGTACATCAGGATGATCTATGGTGAGTATCAGGTTGATACTCTGTGGCCGTGGACAGGTTGTGCAGATAAGCATATAATAGTGCCCTAGGAGGTTTGCAGATTCTCTTGCTAGGTTTTGCCGCTAGCATATAATAGCTCCCTAGGAGATCTGGCAAATTCTCTTTCGAGGTTTTGCTTTGGGAGGACATATAACAGCGCCCTGGGAGGTTTGCAGATTCTCTTGCTAGGTTTTACCACTGGCATATAATAGCTCCCTGGGAGATCTGGCAAATGCTCTTTCGAGGTTTTGTCCTATGGCATGTAAGTAGGCCTGGGAGATCTAGACAGGATGAAAAAGACCTCAGATGCTCTTTCGAGGCATTGCCATGACCACATGTAATAAGTCCTGGAGATCTGGACAGGATGAAAAAGGCCTCAGATGCTCTTTAGGGTTCTTGCTTGGCAAGACACTCTTTTAAGGTTTTGTGGTGGGGGTCACATGTAATAAGTCCTGGAGATCTGGACAGGATGAAAAAGGCCTCAAATTCTCTTTAGGGTTCTTCATAGTCAAGAGACTCTTTTAAGGTTTTGTGACAGTCACATATAATACTAGCCCTAGGAGATCCGACAGGTACAGCTGTGTGCTCATAAAAGCCTAGGATGCTCTTTCGAGGTTTTGTGACACACGTAATAAGTCCTGAGGATTCCACAGTATGGCCAGTGATGATGAAGACCTGCAAATGGTGGGCCTACATCCAGTATGAAAAAGGACTAGCTCTGTAGAACTTCCTATGACGAGTAGATTCAGAGATTGATTGATATAGCAGCAGCAGTGATGATGACGATGATTCGTTGATGATGATCCAGAGAAGAAGACTTGTGCTAGCAGATCTGTGTTGAGAAATACCTTCCTAGGTAAGAGGGAGTGTTGATGTATATGTAACTTCGAAATGTATTTCACCCATGTATATTGTATTCCTATAGAGATGTTATTATTCCTCTATATGGAAGTGTTTGTATTCGTATAGAGATGTTATTATTCCTCTATATGGAAGTGTCGTCATTTATATTGTAAGTGTCATAACTTATACTTGACGGGTTATTAGACCACCTTGTTGGGGTCGTCCCTGTATAAGTCATGTGGGTCAAAGGGTTATTAGACCACCCTATTGGGGGTCGTCCCAGTTAGCATTATGTTATGTTGTTAAGTTAAGGCCGACCTAGTAAAGGTTATTAGGAAAGTCAAGTATAAATAGAGTGTGGGAAGCACTCTATATGATCATTATATTCTCACACACACTCTTTGGAGAGTGGTGCACTTGTGGAGGAGGAGAAGCTTCTGCTAGGAGATGTCTATCTCTTATGCTTGGGTTGTATCATTGCTCTATCTATCTCTAAGGAAGTTATTGGGGTTTTTCACCTTTATGGTTTTCCCCAAGTAAACTCTGTGTCTCTTGTGTGCTTGCATTATTGTGTCCATGATTGATATGTTGTAGATATGTTGTACATGTTGTTCTCTCATTTAATATCCTAGTTCAGATTGAAGTAAATTCTGAAAAACTAACAAGTATTAAAAGGGCCATCATTGAAGCTCCAATTTTGGCGAGTCCAGATTTCACTAGAGATTTCCTAGTATTCTCTTATGCATTTAAGCATACTATAGCTAGAGTCCTATTGCAGAAAAGCAGTCAAAATGTTGAGCAGCCTATAGCATTTTTCAGTAAGGTATTGAGAGATGGAGAGTTGAAATATGATATCATGGAAAAGAAGGCATATGCCTTCGTAAAATCTTTGAAAGATTTCAAAGTGTACATTCTTCATTCACACATTGTTGCATATGTTCCAAATAATGCAGTGAAGAGCATTCTTACCCAACCAGATCCATAAGGGAAGAGAGCAAAGTGGATTGTTGTATTATTGGAGTATGATCTTGAAATCAAGCCTGCCAAGTTGATTAAAGGACAAGGACTTGCCAAAATTATGACAGATGTTAATTATCAATCTTTGCAACTCAACTTACTGACCAGTCATTCAAACCAGCTTAACACAAGGATACAGATAATGCCAGATTTTTCTATGTCTCCATGGTACACCGATATTGTATATGTATTGTAAAATCTGCAAGCTCCTGCAGGATTGAGTAAAATAAGAGCTAGATCTGTGAAACTAAAGGCTGCAAAGTTATGCATTATGAATCAATACTTGTACTGGAAAGACCCTGGTGGTGTGTTGTTAAATTTCCTATTGGAAAATGAAGCTCAGTAGGTAATGAAGAAATTCCAAAAAGGAGATTGTGGGGGGAATCACTCATGGAAAGTGACAGTAAATAAAATTCTAAGAGCTGGTTTCTACTATCCCATATGTTTTCTGATGTTTATAAAGAGACTACCACATGTCATCAGTGTCATATTTTTTATGGTAAGAGGAAACTGGTTTCACTTCCTCTTAACCTAATTTCAGTAGAGGCACCCTTCCAGCAGTGGGGGTTAGATTTCATTGGGGAAATCAACCCAAATTCTTCAGGTCAACACAGATGGATTATGACAGCAACAGATTATTTCACAAAATGGATTGAAGCTATACCCACAAGGAGAGCCACGGGTGCTGTGATCATGGATTTTTTAGAAAATAAAATTTTGGCCAAGTTTGGATGTCCCATAAGGATTGTGATAGATAATGCAGCTGCTTTCAAATCTAAGAAGATGATAAGTTTCTGCCATAAATATCACATCAACTTGAACCATTCTATTGCCTACTATCCACAAGCGAATGGATTGGCTGAATCTTCTAACAAGAGCTTGATAAGAATAATTAAGAAATTGTTAGAAGAGAAAAAAAGAGCTTGGCATACAAAGCTGAAATATGCTTTGTGGGATGACAGGATTAGCACAAAAAGGGCAATTGGAATGTCACCATTCCAGTTAGTATATGGGGATGAAGTTGTTTTTCCAACATCTTTAGGATTTTCAATCATGAAATTGTTGCAGGGACATGAAGATGAGCCAAATAATATGCAGAGAAGGATAAATTAGATAATAGAACTGAATGAGATGAGAGATAAAGCCTATGACAAAGTACAAGTACATCGGGAGAAAATGAAAATACTTTCGATAGGAAGGTTAAGGAAGAACAATTTCATATTGATGATTTGGTCTTAAAGTGGGATGCTCCTAGAGAAGACAAGCATGGGAATTTTGATCATATGTGGGTAGGTCCATACATCATTGTAGCATATAGAGGTACAAATTCATTCATTTTGGAGCATCATGATGGGTATCAGCTGAAAGGTGGCCCCGTAGATGGAAGATTTTTTAAGCATTACTTGTCCTGAGGATGATAGATAACCTTTGTATCATAGGTGTATATAATTCTTTGCATTTGAATTAGTACAGATGGTGAACCAAGGGATTGGAAGCCTGAGGAGAAGGCCCTGAGATCTGGAGGGGTAATTGTTTGAGGGATCTACCAAGAGTGGGCTCAAGGCCTGATCTCCCTTGCTTAATGCAAGTCTAGAACAAATAGGACAGAATACAAGACTCATTTCCTAGATCTAGTTACAGATCGAGTACTTAGATATCATACCTTTCATATCATGGATCCCTCTCCTTGTTGTTGCTCCAAGTCCCATAGTCGTCAGATCTCCAACTGCAAGACATGTCAAGACAATATGGAAACAATACAAGCAGTACAATATATCTAAACAATAACTGATCTAAGTAAACGGTTAAGGAAGTAAACTACAAATAATAATCAACACGATAACATTTGTGGAAAGAGTTAGTATTACTGTATTAAAAGTGGGAATACATAGAAAGGAGAAGAACACAACCAAAGCCTTAACGTCGCATCCTCCATCCAACATGTCCAAGCCAAACCTCCAAGATGGTACAAGCTTCCCAATATGATAAGGGATCACCAATGTGGATTCTACCAGCATAAGGATACTATAGACCTTCCTCCTTTTGGAGTGGAGAGGAGCTTCACTTATATAGGGCTAAAGAGATAGGGTAGGTTGAGGATTAGGGGGAGATGGTTAAGGGATCCTCCCATTAGGTTAGGAACCGAAATGCCACCTCACTTAGAGTCTAGGGATAGGTCTCCACCTCAAAAAACTTCTAGAAAGACCTCGAGACTCCCCAAAATAGACTTTAACCAACCTCGTCGCACCCTGGTAGAGGACACGGAGCGACAAAGGGGGTCTGTCGCACTCTGTAGGAAGACAAAGTGCGATAGTGTCTCACCCTAACTAACCAAGAATTGCGATAGAGGGGGTCTGTCTCACCCTATAGGAATACAAAGTGCGACAGCCTACTCAAAGAGGTAAACTAGGCAGGTAAATCTCTCAGTTGGATGTGTTTTAGCCCAGAATGAGTTTAGGGGTCAGAGCAAAGAGTTTACACAATGGTCAAGATGACGACATTATCACAACGGTCATGATGACGACACTTGCAATGGTCATGGTGACGACATTAGGTCATGATGACGACACTTGCAACACTTGCGACACTTGCACAAGGGTGACGACATTTTGGTGTAACAGTAATCATCTCCTTTATTTTTATTTTTATATACAGAAAAATAAAAACACTGGTTTGAAGTTTTTTGAGACCCTATGGATCAGGCACTTGGTCTACGAGGTTCTTTTCTACCTCGCAGGGAGGATAACATCCACAATTGGAGCTATTTGTTAGAACTATTTTTGGGCTAAGCAGTTGTTAGGCTTGTGAAAGTTTAAGTTTTTTGAGAAATGACAAAGAGTTCCATATTTCAAGTGGAGAAGGATTTCTGTGGGCAAACAGATATACTTACATCGGAGAAGGTTGTACATTTTCCCTAGAAACTCCACGTTGATTTCCAAAGAAGGTTTCAGAAGACATCCTAGCCTCTAGAAGGGTACATACAAGAGGTAATCCTAATTCTGAAATTTTACAAAGTGTGGAAAACCCAGAAAGTTTGTTTAGACGCCGAAGTGGAAAAGAAAAGGCTAGTACTTCTAATACTGAAAGGTCTTTATCTCAAGAAGAGTTTTATGGTTTTCAATATTTGGATTTAGAAGTAAGTGTTGGAAATTCTTTATTATGATCAAAATCAGAGTCAAACCTAAAGCAAACAGAAATCAATCCAAATAGGTTTGAGTCATACTTGCTAGATCCCTTGTGGAATAACTTGCAAAACACTGTAAAAGTTGAAGAAACCCTCATTTTCAAACCTCTCAACTTCATATTACAAACCTTCTTAACAATCCTCCTCAAAATCATCCTCAGAACCCTCT
Source organism: Larix kaempferi (assembly GCA_027924585.1). Lineage (NCBI taxonomy): Eukaryota > Viridiplantae > Streptophyta > Pinopsida > Pinales > Pinaceae > Larix > Larix kaempferi. The sequence goes on along the minus strand of BSBM01000834.1, from coordinate 1,498,857 downwards.
TGTATCACAAAATCCACCTAAACCAGTGGCAGCTAGGTTTGCGCCTCTGGCTTTGCCAGCTGCTTTGCATGATCTCCCTCAGAACTACTCACGGAGAATTTCTTTATATGATGGAGATGGAAATTTTACAGCAAGATAGCATATGGATAGATTTGAGGATTTCAATGACCTGGAAGAAGTAGATCATGATGATGTGAAAATGAGGTTGTTTGTTCAGAGTTTGTCAGGAGAGGCAAAGAGATGGTTTAAATATTTGCCAGCAAGATCTATTCTTACCTTTGAAGCTTTCCAGACACTCTTTTTGGATAGGTAGGAGGCAAAACAGAGTCCCTTACAAATATTATCTCAATATGACCATTTAAAGAAAGGAAACTTTGAGTTTGTACATGAATTTTCTAGCAAATTTATGAGGGTATACAACTCCATTCCAGCTGATATTAAACCCTTGGTAAGTGCCGCCAAGATTCATTATGCAGATGCCTTTGATGGAGACTTTTCATGTATGTTGAGAGAGAGGAAGTCAACTACTTTGTCACCTATGTTAAAGGATATGTCCCTTATAGTGGAAAGCGAGAAGAATCTAAAGGCTAAATCTGAAGATTTGGAAAAGAAATTGCAAGAGAAAGGTAAAGAGTTGGAGAGTATGATCGCCTCTTCCTCCATTGAATCCGGTGATTTCTCCATTGTACAAACTATGGCACAGGTAAGCCTGAAAGACTTGGAACTAGTGAAGTTGCAGAAACATAACACAAATCTGGAAAGCATGGTTTCAAAGGAAGAACAAGATAAAAAGGCTTGGGAAGCCAAATACCAAGAAATACAAATTAAGAATGAAGAATTGATGAAGCAAGTTACAGGTCAAACATCACTGTAGGAAGCAAAACAGGTAATCTGGGATGACATCATTGCAAAAGCAAACAAATTAAGACCCTATCTTGATTTTGTTTTGGACAAAGAGGCTGTAATTAAACTGGCCAAACAAAGTGTGACAGCAGTAAAAGAAAAATTGAATAAGAAGCCTATTAAATGTGTTGCAAATGCCATAGAGTTTTTGAATGAGTTAACTGAGGATGAATTGAAAATAGCTAACATAAAAGACATATTATCTACCATTATTTGGGTGAGGAAGGTGGGAAATAAACATCAGCAATTAGATACAATTCAGGCCAGGATAGATATTATGGCACACCAATTGAAGCTCTTTAGAGATATGTTTGATCCATTTCTCAAGAAAGGACTTCCACTCTTTTGGGAAGAAGATGGAACCATGCTGACACAAAAGGAGTATCAAGACAGGTTGATGGAATGCAGGTTGGATCATGCCAACTTTGCTGACATGAACCAATCACTGCCTGGTAAAACAGTTGTGGACAAGCTGGCAAAGGAGTTTGAGTTGGTATTGATTTTCAAAGAGGCATGTGCACACCTACAGAAATATTCATATAGAGATCATGTAGAGCTGCGGGTATTGCTAAAGGAGGTGGACACTTCAAATTTTCCAGTTGCCGACCAATGGAAGATTGTGGAGAAATATGGAAGACCAAGCTAACGTTGCATGCATAAGGACTTTGAAGATCATGGAGATTTGCAGTCTGAAGAATTAGTTACTTAGGTTGTTGTTTATTTACTAGGATCTGTTACTAGTTAGTAAATGTTCATTGACACATGTAAAGGCAGTTAAGCCTATTTCTCAGCACTTGTTATTTCTGTTGTAACTGATTCTCAAAGATGATGGACCTGTCTATATAGGTGTCATCGCAATTGTAATAACTTTCTGTTAGGGTGACTCGAGCTTGAGGGCTGAAGATATCTTCTCCTATATATTCACATGTAATAGAGAGGAAAAAGGGTTAGAACCCATGAGAACTGGGCTCTGTATTGTGAGACTTATCTTTAATAAAATCACATCGTTGAAACTGGTTTTTTGCAGAGATTCATGTGTTTTTTATGTTGCAATCTGTTTTCCCTCTCTTATGTGAATGTGTATCATGTTTATTACTTCCATAATGTTTTCCTTCATGTCTGAAATAAGTGTTTAGTAGTACAGAATTCATACTTATATGCTCTGTATATTGTTTTCAGATATTCACAAAATATTTCCACTAAAGTTAACATTGAATTCATCCTTGTTAGATGCTCATGTTAATGGACTGTTCTTTATTTCTTCTTTCCCACCAGACCAAAGCATTTTGACTGTGACTAAAATGGCTACCTTGCCTTTGTTATAAAGTTCCATGCAGCAACACTGTAATTTGATATATTTGTTTATTTTGACTCCATTTCCCAATGAATGCTTACCTTGTTTCAACCAAACAACAATCTGATCTTAATTTTTATTCATATATCTGGCCTTGTTAAACAATCAGTGAAAGATCCCTCTTTGGAAAGAAAGAATACAGCTCTCTTTCCTAAATTTTGGTTTTCTGGTTACCTTGAAGTGACCTTTCCCACAACCTAAGGTACATTTTGAGTGCTAACAATACTCAGGTTAGCACTCGAAATGTACCTCGGGTATGTGAAATATGTTAGCACTCGAAATGTACCTCAGGTTGTAAAAGGGTCATCTCGAGGTAACCACAAAACCAAACTTTAGGAAAGAGAGTTGGCTTCTTTCTTTCCAGAGAGGGATCTCTCGCTCATTGTTTAACAAGGCCAGATAAATGAATAAAAATTAAGATCATATTGTTGTTTGGTTGAAACAAGGTAAGCATTCATTGGGCAGTGGAGTCAAAATAAACAAATATATCAAATTACAGTGTTGCTGCTTGGAACTTTATAACAGAGGCAAGGTAGCCATTCAGTCACAGTCAAAATTCTTTGGTCTGGTGGGAAAGAAGAAATAAAGAACAATCCATTAACATGAGCATCTAACAAGGATGAATTCAATGTTAACTTTAGTGGAAATATTTTGTGAATATATGAAACAATAGACAGAGAGCATATAAGTATGAATTCTATATTATTAAACACTTATTTCAGACATGAAGGAAAACATTATGGAATTAATAAACATGATACACATTCACATAAGAGAGGGAAAACAGACTGCAACATAAACAACACATGAATCTCTGCAAAAAAAACCAATTTCAACACTGTGATTTTATTAAAGATAAGTCTCACAATACAGAGCCCAATTCTCACGGGTTCCAACCCTTTTTCCTCTCTATTACATGTGAATATATAGGAGCGGATATCTTCAGCCCTCAGGCTCGAGTTACCCTAACATAAAGTTGTTACAACTGTGATGACACGTATACAGACAGGTCCATCCTCTTTGAGAATCAGTTACAACAGAAATAACAAGTGCTGACAACTAGGATTAACTGCCTTTACATGTGTCAATGAACATTTACTAACTAGTAACAGATCCTAGTAAATAAACAAAGCCTAAGTAACTAATTCTTCAAACTGCAAATCTCCACGATCATCAAAATCCTTATGCATGCAGCGTTAGCTTGGATCCTCCATATTTCTCCACTATCTTCCATTGGTCGGCAGCTGGAAAATCTGAAGTGGCCACCTCCTTTAGAAATACCCACAGCTCTACATGATCTTTGTATGAATAATTGTGTAGGTGTGCACATGCCTCTTTGAAAATAAAGACCAACTCAAACTCCTTTGCCAGCTTGTCCACAACTATTTTACCAGACAGTGATTGGTTAATGTCAACAAAATTTGCATGATCCAACCTACATTCCATCAACCTGTCTTGATACTCCTTTGGTGTCAACATGGTACCATCTTCTTCCAAAAAGAGTGGAAGTCCTTTCTTGAACAATGGATCAAACATATCTCTAAAGAGCTTCAATTGGTGTACCAAAATATCTATCCTGGACTGAATTGTACCTAACTACTGATGTTTATTTACCGCCTTCCTGGCCCAAATTATGGTATATAATCTGTCTTTTATGTTAGCTTCTTTCAATTCATCCTTAGTTAACCCATTTAAAAATTCTATGGCATTTTCAGCACATTCAATGGGCTTCTTATTCAACTTTTATTTCACTGCGGTTACACTTTGTTTGGCCAATTTAATTACAGCCTCCTTATCTAAAATAAAATCAAGATAGGGTCTTAATTTGTTTGCTTTAGCTATAACATCATCCCGGATTACCTGTTTCGCCTCCTGCGGTGATGATTGACCTGTAACCTGCTTCATCAAATCTTCATTCTCAACCTCTATCTCTCGGTATTTGGCTTCCCAAGCCCTTTTCTCTTGTTCTTCCTTTGAAACCATGCTTTCCAGATTTGTGTTTTCTTTCTGCAACTTCACTAGTTCCAAGTCTTTCAGGATTACCTGTGCCATAGCTTGTACAATGGAGAAATCACCGGATTCAATGGAGGAAGAGGTGATCATACTCTCCAACTCTTTACCTTTCTCTTGCAATTTCTTTTCCACATCTTCAAATTTATCCTTTAGATTCTTCTCACCTTCCACTATAAGGGACATATCATTTTGTCATTGCTTTTCCTTCTCTTCAAGCTTCAATAATTTGACTTTACAATCTGTTAGTTCACTTTTTAGCTCTTCTCTTTTCTTCTCAAGCTCTGTCAGCTCATATGCTTCTATCAACTGAGTGGAGGGAATCTTTAGTTTCTTCTTTAGTGTTTGAATAGTATTCTCCTTCTCATTCAGTAGATTTTGTATGCTTTCCCTTCTATCTGTTTGGATTTCAGTAGCCAACAATTTTGTCTGCAGCTTTTTTATTTGTGCCTTGTGAGCTTTATTCTCCACAGTTTCCTGTATAATTTGATTCCCAATTTTTTTCTTATTGGACTATAATTTGGACAGTTCTAATGTAGCCTTCAACAACTTAGCATAAATAATATCTCCAGTCTCTTTATGCAAATGTATCATATCAAGGATAGGAAAATATTCTAGGTTCATTTTCACTTCAGTGGCCTTATTTTTTGTTACTATGGCCAAATTCATAATGTTCTGAGCATGGCTCCTGACAGTGACTAGGGATACATTCTTGTTGGAGATCTGTCTAACTTCTGCATATAATTTTGACTCTTCTGAAGCTGTATCTTTATCCTCTTTGTATTCATTCAATAATTTTGATCTGCTTTTTCCCTGTGTAGCAGATTCAGGTGTTGCTTTATCAAATACATACTCCTTGATTTCGAAGGCGGGTACTTTGGCCTTCACCTGCTTCTTCTTACCTTGACCAGTCATCACCTGTACAATCTGCTACCCTGCCTCTTCCATTTTTTGTCTCTTTGGGGCTCTTTATGTGTCCTCATCTTCTACATCCATGACATCAATGACTTCCATTTTGTTGGATCTCTTAGAGCAACTGGCAAGGGGTATAATTGCTCCAACTGTTGGGACCAAGCTGGAGGTACCAGGTTGTGGTGATGTGGTTGGCTTTCTGTATAAGGGAGTTGGAGTCTTGATGCACATCTACATCCTTCTGACCCTTACAGGGATATTCCAACCAATTAGCAGTCTCTGCCAAACCTACAATCTCAAAGTACACAAAGCCCTTTATTTTATTGTCTTGCCTTCTGTTGGAGATAATGTGATGGGGATCATAGTTGATGGCACCTTTTGTTTGAAATCTCATTTCGATTTACTATACACTCAATGGATGAAAGGGCAGATTTATTCCTAATGATGAATGGGCCTACAGCCCATGGAAACGTAATGTATGAAGCTTTCTTATGATCTAGAAAATGTTCAATTTCTACCCTTAACTTTTGCGTGATCAATTCCAGAGAAAACACTCTAGGAGTTAAAATGTTGGTAGTACATAAGGTGGATGAGTAAACCCATATACTCTGATTACTGTGCCGTGTTTCAAGAGAAACCAGTCACCTATTTTCTTTTCAGGAGAAGCTTGCAAAATCTCTGTCATCTCTATCAATACTCTGGGAAATCTTTTCTGATAAAAACACTGTAAACCTCTGACATAAGGTTGTTCATGAACTTGTTGTAATTTGTATTCATTTACTTTGTGAGCATCATCTCAGGAAGTTGAAAATTTTCTTCATTAAATGATAAGAACATCCTCAACAAATACGATTGAAACCTAAACTTCTGGTCTTGTGGAAGTCCACTAGCTAGGAATGGATATGCTCAGTTAGGGACTCATCAAATTTAAGGCAAGAGCAATGGACTGACTGGCTAGGCTCTTCAGACTCAAATGGACAGGTGCTAAGGAAAAATAACAGACTCATCAAGGGTTCAGTAACATACATGTCTGTATCTAATCCTAAAAATTGACTTATCATGGTTATGACACACTTTGTTTCTTCAGTAAAAAGACTGACCTCAACTGGGAAAGGCTGGTCCTGCAATGAGAGACTAGGTTTTAGGTAAAAACTGAAGAATTCTGCCTATTTTCAACTAAAGACTCTCTAAAATACTGAATTATGGATTCTTCCTTATACTCTTTGGATTTTTTACTGAAATCATCCAGGATTGAAAGGGCTTTTCTCAAGACGACGAGACCAACTAGACACAATATTTTCGAGTTGGATGCATCCATAATTACCCTCTCAGAGGAGGAATAGTTAGTAGCACACCAGTCGACGAATTCAGGGCAATTTAGGGTTTGGTAGATTGAGAAAAACTGGAAAAATGTCCTGTTAACATTATGACATCTATACCCTGGTCCCTAATAAGTTTCAATCTGTCTTTCACTGCTTCGGTAGGTCCATTTAGCAGTACTGTATCATAGATCTCAGCATCCCTATCTTCTAACAATTCCTCTATTTTCTGATTTTAAAAACCCGGGGGTTCTACTTCTCCAAGCTCAGCCATTTAAATAGTTTTCTATGAGGACAAGAGGCCTACCTGGTTTACTGATAGCTGGTCCAAGATTCGTGTCTGAGGTGGCTTCTTTCTGCACGGTCGTCGGCTTTCGCTTTCCAATGCACAAGACAAACAAGAACCTGAAACTCCGTGCAATGCATTTTTATATTATATCTCTCTTCATATTGTTCTTGTACCTCTCGCAGTAGCGAAGTTCTTCAGCTGTCTATCTGCATGATCAATCCTGCGCTGTTGATCTTTTCCATGTTTAACCCCACAATCTTTCGCAGTCTTCCTCATTCCTTTAATCTACGAAGCCAATGCCAACCGTCGATCTGAGTCTTATCCGCATCTCAATCATCCTAAGGCACGATCTGTACCAAAATTCACAAATCTGGAAAATGTTGTTTGTTCGTGCATGTTGTATTCACGAAGCCAATGACCACCGTTGATGCCTTTCTTCGCCAGATCTGCACCATCAAAATATGTGGAGCCTACCGCCACTTTGCAGATTTGGAAAGTTCATTTCTCCGCGCAATCTGATCGGTGAACCACTTGATGACCGTGGATCTATTTCATCCCAAGATCTGACAGTTGATTATGTCCACCATTTTACACCTTTCCACTCATAACCATAACTAAGCATTTTACCTTTGCGAAACTTGCTTCCAACCATGAATCTTCATTATTATTTATCAGCATCCTTCAATTTGGTATTTGTATTACTTTGAGTGGATTTCCCTATTCTAATTTCATTTGCATAGTCAAAAAACTTAAACTTTCACAAGCCTAACAACTGCTTAGCCCAAAATTAGTGCTAACAAACAGCAAATCAGTGGAAAACAGTGGAGAAATATGGGAAAATGAAATACACTTTGCGCTCCTGAAGATTCAAGCTCAAAAATTCAGTAGACAGCCTCCATCCAGCAAACAGGGCGTCGAAGATTCCTATTTTGACATGTGTACAATTTTGACTAGAGTGAAATGTAAAAGTGAAACCCAAATATTTACTAGGTCAATTATAAGGTTGTTAGGGTTTTGCTTCAAAGAAGTGTTATAAAAAGGCTATCTCACCATCATTGTAAAGGGTTGAAACCTGTAATAGAGAAGGACATTTTGGTACTGAGAGTACTTCAGTTATTGTAAAGTTTTGTCATGCAAAAATAAAGCACATTTTGAATGGTGAAGATTATTGCATTGCTTGTGTTGCAGTCCGTATTTTCCTTTTTCTTTGTGAATCGTATTTTCCAGTGAAAAGATTCCATGTTGTTTTTCTTCTTATGCTTATGGTGAAAATGTTATTTAATACAAAATTCATGCAAACCATTCTTTGTTTTAATCGCACCTAAGCGTTTCAAGTTTTCTTCTAAAGTTGATATTAAATTCATCTATGTTGATGCTTAATGTTGATGGGTTGTTTTGCTTTCTTTCAAATATCACCTGCTAAAATAACTTGATTGTGGGATAGCAATTACCTTGCATTCACCAAGATTTATGTTGTTGATTTTCTGCTGGTCTTTAGAAATATCAGATGTGACTCCATGGCCAATGTGATTCATATGTTTTCGGCCAATTTTAAAATAGAAGATCAGTTTCTTGAAAAAGATTTATGGCCATCGTATTCATCTTTTGAGAGAGCCCTCTCTGGTAGGAAAGAATCCAGCTCTCCTCCTAAAGGTTGGTTTGAAATAGTTACCTTAGGGTTACCCCTCCGCAACCAAAGGGTGCAAGATTACCATCCTAGTTGGTTCATAGAGAGGCCATTCAAACCTCTCAACAGAGATTCATGGAGATTTTTTTATGCAGGTTCAAACCCCAACTGAGTTCGAATTCATCTTCTCCCATTCTTCTCTATGCCTATTCTACTATCTTTCTCTCAATGTCATGTAAATGTGCAAGGGCGCACTTGTTGTTGCATATAGTTAGTGGAGGATTGTTATTTAGACTTCATGGACATGTTAGCTGCTATATATCTCTATAATAATCATATCCTCAAATCCAGAGCTCAAAAAATTATGTATTTCAAGTGATATTTACATTCAAGGAAGAGATTCGAGCCATTTTCCCCATAGCATTTGCATAGTGATTTTGGAATGTTATTGTACCTATTTTATATCAAAGTTTGCTGAGTTATTTATCATGTTATGAGATGCATATGAAGCTACTTTGATGGCCCAAATGATGTGTGCATACCTCTGAAGTGTTACTATGGTTTATGAAGAAATTCGAGACTCCTTGCCCACCAATTTCACCTCAAAAACTAGACTCTAGAAGTTGTTGTTCATTAGGATGCCTATTCAACCCTAAAACCAAATATAATGCTACACATATACTATTCCTAATGTCCTATAACAGAGCCAATAATAATACCAATAATTAGTGAAGGTCATACAGTGTTTGGAAGAGAATCTAATGCCAGACCTAGGGGGGATCTCCACTTCTCAAATTAACTGGTCTTGTTCTGAAACTTCTTCCCATGAAATTTGTAGACCATCGATGGGTATATCTATTTTTTGGATGTATTATAGGTTTTTTAATATGTATTATTCCCAATCAAGACCTTCCTCCCCAAATTTCAAATAATTTGGAGGTGTTTGGAACCATTTGTAAACAAAACCCTAGAGTCAAAACAAGGTGAATGCAAGGAATTTCCTTTGAAGGGATATTGCACTTTGATACTGTTTTCATTGGAATTTGATGCACGAGGTCTTCTTAATCATCTAAACCTAGAGAAACTTCAACCTATTCTTCAATAAGAACATCTTCCTGAGTTTCAAATAATTCTTCTGTCCTTTTTACATTTGCCTCTTCTGCTTGAGTTTCCAGCTTGATGGATCTTCAGCTTGACCCAATCTCAAAATTCTGAACTCTTTTCTCTTCATTGACTTCATAATTTATCTCAATCAATTATGGAAAGCTTTTTTTATTTTTTTGTTGTATCTTCAAAGGCTTGTTCTAAGCTTTGTTCCACTTTTTCTGATTTTAGGGTCTTCCTCACTTGAAGAATATTCAATTGTATTTATCACATCCCTTTCAAATCTAGGATCAAGAATCCTTTTAGGTATGGTTTTAGGCCTCCATTTAGAAATTTGGGGTTCTAAGGAAGAATTAACAAGACTTTCAATGTTAGAAGAAGTATTTTTAGTCATACCTTCTTCCATTATTTTTTCCTTAGTGACATTTGGGGTATCTAGAGCAGATGTAACATCTTCATTTCGTGATACAAGGGGATTTTCTTCCTGTGGATGCTCTCGAACTGGTTCCTCTTTTAAATTAAATTTTTCTGCTGAACTTGCTTCTTCATCCATATTTCTCCTCTGCCTTTTTGAAACTCTTGGTTCTCTATGAATTCGTTGTCTTCCTTGAGAGATTTTTTGTTTACTAATAGAGGTCTTTGTTTCCTCTTGATCTTCATTTTTCTTTGGTTCAAAGCTTGACCAAGAAAGGAAATGCTGCCAAGAACGCTTTTTCTTCCTGAGTACTATTGACACCAGCAGTTTGACCAATCCGTGATGGAAAATTGATTGGCTTGTGTGATCAATATGGCTCTTAACTCTTATAACCATATTAATAAGACTCTTTAGCAAGTAGAAAGGTAAATTCAATTTTGACTGTCCATTTATATGTAAGAGGAATCTGAAATGGTATCTGTATACTGTAGCAAATCTACCTTCGCAGGTAATATAAAGATGTATTGTCCCCAAAGCCTCTCTCCACTCCTGCTTTACATTGTTCAAATGTATACCCTTGCTCCAGTCTAAGGATTCGAACCCAGGAAACAGATATAAACTCAAATCAACTTCAAATGGATGTTTTTTGAACCAGCGATATCCTTCAACAGGCAGTCCTGTTGCTTCTGTGATTAATCCCTCGGTCAATTCGAACTTCAGAGTTTGGAATTGAATGAATGAATCTGAGTAATTATGTGCAAACGACCGAGTGACTTCAATATTGTAATATTTGATTCTTTCAAAGAAAGAATACCAACCTGCACCTTTGAAGAGCTCTGCGCATTTAGGAAATTCCTCAGCCCATTCGGTGTTGATCGGCTCGAACCAGCAAAGCTTACAGCTCTTCTTCATACTATCAGCTATTGGACACCTGCTAAGTCTAATCTTATGGAATGAACTTGAACCACACTGATGAACAGATGTCCCGATCCTTCAAAGCTAGCAAAATTGTGAAACTAGAGCAAACCCTTGATCTTTTGATTTCGATGCATATGATCTTAATTATGAACTTGACATATGTACCATCATTCCTGACTCAAATCTCTGGAAAAATCTTTCATTAAAAACCATGTATTATTTTTGGACAGGTATCGAACCACTAATTTTAATGATTCAGCATTCCGGCAGTGCCAGCCTATATAGGATTCATTGATTACGTTGTTGGAATATGTCAAATCACACAAACTAGCAAAACATAGATAAATCTTTATAAAATGAGTTAGAAATGATATAAAATCGTACATTTGGAGACTGAAAAGGAATATTTAATAAACACAAGCCAATGTTTTAGTTTATTAAGTGGGAAATGTATTATGTATATAAGGAAATAAACATGGCTAGAAAAAAAAGAGTCTAAATACTATGGCTAACTCGTAAAGAGCGAGTGAACAAAAAATAAAAATAAAAACAAGAGATAGAAAAACTAAGGGTACAATTCCAGTACTAACACACTTCATTGTCTCCTTGCTTGTGGATGCACACAAATGACCCATATCAAAGCATGTGAACTCACACACTTCATCGTAGCCATTGCCACATGTCTCACCTTTATTACCCACCGTGCTAGTACCTCAACACGAATGGCCCAGATTAAACTTGTGAACATCATCGTAGCCATTGGTGTGAGTGTCCCCTTTATTATCCCCTACATTAGTACCTCAACGCGAATGGCCCAGATTAAAACTTGTGAACTTGCACACATCAACATAGCCATTGGTGCGGGTCTCCTCTTTATTATCTCCTGCATTAGTACCTTAGTGCGAATGGTCCAGATTAAAACTTGTGAATTTGTGCACTTCAATGTATCCATTGGTTTGGGTATCCCATTTATTATCCCCCGTGTTAGTAACTCAGCACAAATGGATTGGATTACAACCTATGAACTGATCAATGTATCTTAGCCATTGGAGGGTATCCTTGAATGTTACTCCCAAACCACTGATGAGTTGAAGGTTCGAGTAACAATAGTGTCCATCCTAATTAATTATGAAAGCCAAGAACCAAAAGTTCGATAAGGAAAGAATATGGAGGAGATGTAGATAATTCAAATCCAAGTGATGTAGAAGATATGGAATTTTTATGATTGTGAATTGAATTTATATGCTAACCTTGAACTAACTTCCTTTAAAGAATTTGTTGTTCATCAAGAGTGGAAAGAAGCCATGACGAATGAATCTGATACTCTTATCAATAATGGGTAGTAGAAGTTAGTGTACCCTCCATTTCAAAGCAAACCAATTGGATGTAAGTGGGTTTATAATAATGAGTACAAATAAGATGGCTCACTTGACAAGCATAAAATGAGGTTTTTGGAAAAAGGTTTTGTACATAAATAAGGCATTGACTATGAGAAGACTTTCTCCCCCTTAGAAAAAAGGGCTACCATCCACACTCTATTGTCTTTGGAGGAGATGCAGATAATTCAAATTCAAGTGATGTAGAAGATTAAAATGGCAACAAAAGTCAGGAAGATAGGCCTTTCCAAGGCTTATGAAAAGGTTAATTGGTTGTTTATTGGGTTGGTGCTTCTCCACATTAGCTTGAGTATGTTGGTTGTCAACTAGATAATGGGATGAATTACCTCTACCCCCTTTGTAATATTAGTCAATGACTCCTCATATAGATTTTTCAAATCCATCGGAGATCTTAAGAAAGGCTATCCCATGTCTCCTTTTTTGTTCTTATTAACTGTAAAAGGGCTTAGCAGTTTAATTGTAGCAGCCAAAAGGGAGGGTCACCTCAAGGGCCTAAATGTGGCCAACAGTTTTAAGCTCTCTCATATATTGTTTGTAGATGGAATTATTATTTTCGGTGAGGGAAATATCATGGAATGGGTAAATTTCAAAGGAATTTTGGGGATTTATTATGTGGCAACATGTATGGAGATCAGCTTTCAAAAGTCTTAAATTCACTTTTATGCACTTTCTGAGAGAGTGGAAGCTCAAATTCTTAATATTTTCCCTACATCAATTGGTTCTTTAGATATTAATTTTAAATGCTTGAGCTTCCACCTAAATCCAAATTAATATAGGTATGTAAACTGGTTGGGACTTTATCAAAAAGTTGGAGAACGCATCTTGTGCTATTGTAATTGGTGGTTATCCCATGGAGGTAGGCATGTTTTAGTCAAAATTATCCTACAGAGTATTCTTGTATATTGGCTTTCAATAGCCCGTATACCAAAAGGTATTCTTGACAAGTGAGGAAGAAATTCTTTAGCTTCATTTGGATGGGGAGAAAAAAGAAGAGGGTATTCCTTCAGTGAAGTGGTAAACTCTAACAAGGCCAAAGGACTGTGGAGGATGGGGGTTAAAGAAAATATACATATTCGATTAGGCTTTGGGGCCCAAAATCTTGTGGATACTTTTGTTTAATGAAGGTTTCCGAGGAAAGCTAACTAAAAGTATTTACAAGATATTCTATTGAAGAATGGATCATAACAGAACACAAATCGATGAAGGGGGCTTCAAATGTTTGGAAATTTTGACAAAGGCATTTTTTGTTGTTGGAAAATGGATTGCATGGAAGGTTGGGAGAGGTGATCAACTCAGGGTAGGTAATGATCCTTGGGTTAGATGTATAGGAGATTTCAAACTTTTAGGGGAATGATATGCTTTATGTGGATATTGAAATGATTATATAATTTTGAGTGTAGTTGTTTATTCTAGTCTTGGTTGATTAGGTCTGTCAATTTTTTGTTAATGTGTGGACCTATTTCCCACAAGGGGTCGTTTCTTCTAGGGTCAGATGACTATTATATTGAAGAAATGTCTAAATATTTGAATTTTTTTTTAAGAGGACTATATCATAGCTTGAAGGCTCACCCATGCATATTTTGATTTCCTTCTTGGAAATAACAAATATAAGTTTTTTTAACAAAAAAAAAAGAGTTAGTTACTCACTTACCAATCTAAAGTTCTTAGTCGAACCACTAAAATTAATGTGCAAGTAAAAGAGATGTATGAGAGTTGGACTAACAATTTAGAGTGTCTAGTTAAGTTTTAGAGAGTCTAGTTATTGAATGCAATAGAGTTGAGTCGTAATCATCCAAAGTCTTAGAGACTCTTAGTTAATTGATTCAAAGTAAATTCTTCATGAATTGGAACTTATAGACTTCATAGTGTAACGAGATACATTCAAAGTATTTAGATAGAGCAATATTTTGGCGAAGCAACATAATTTTTTTGAAAAAACAACCCAGATATATTTTCAACAAAGCCCATATTTTACAACACTTGATTTGATCATTTTGTCTACGCACGGGTAATGGCATTATTTATATTTCAAATAAACATTTGATTTGAGCATCCATACTTGTAGATCTACTAAATTTTGGGATTCACGCTATATTGATATGATAAGAATGCATTCAAGAAATTGACATGTAAATATGACACGCACACAAAGCATATTCATGAGATAATGACACAAGAAAGAAATAATTAAACCCCTCAATTTATGAATTACAAAGCATAGTTCCATGGGTTGTGACCTTGGAGGTTAATTAGGAGGAAGTGTTTCCATTCAACAGGGGAACAACCCCCTTGATTTAAATGTTATTGTAACAAAGTAGGACCAAACCTATCATGCTATGCACTTTCGAGCTGAGCATCATTGGCCCACCAAAGGAACCTTGAGAGAACATACAAACTCCAATACTATGAGATTTCAAGGCATGCATTAAAGACTCATTGGCTACATCAAAGACAATTATTGGATAGGAGACAAAGACCAAAGAGTAGTAAGTCAAAATAAACCTTGTATATGTTTATCTTGATATTCCATTAGTGGTTGTTAAGGATGATTTACCTATGCACACCTATATGCATGGTTGCTACACAATGAAGATACTTCAACAGGAGTGGGGACCCAAGATGTTGTTGCAAAGTGATTTGAGGATGATGTGATATTTTGATGAGAGGGAGATGTTGTAGGCCCTTTCAAGCCTTGAAATGTGATCATATTTTGTATTCATATATTTAACTAATAACAAAGAGACCATGAATATATGAATGTAAAAGTGAATTAACGATGTTTTGTGTTTTTAATAAATGGATGGTGGGTTAATGGTTGAAACCACCCTAACCATCACAACAATGTATAAATTATTTATCTTAATGCAATGGATATGTCATTCGACCCTCCCTTCATCTCGAGTTCTGAGCATACGTGTGCGATTGTCAAGATGTAGTGGTTTCTTGAATTCATTTTGAAAGAGCACCTTTCGTCAAGATCCAACTACAAATTGAGTTGTATTAGAAGTTTCCATGCCCTTAGAAGGGCAAATTAATTATATCACAACACGTGCTTCACATGACAACCAATATCAAGCTATAGTTGATGAACTTGAATAAGGATTACTTACATATAAAAAAACATAAACTTGGATGGAATATTATAAGCATGAAGGTGGAAGAAGATCGTCCATGAAAGATTGGCTAGACTAAGATTAATGTACTGTTATGATGATAGTTTTGTCTTGGTGAGACATTTAAACCTCTAATGGTAACTATTTGGTCATGTTTAGCTAAGTTAGTATCTTTTAGAGTTATGGGTAGGCTAATTGATACTTTAGTTAACAACTGAAATAAGTCAACCGAGGGTTATGGTTGCTTCAATTTCATTGCATCGAGTGAAACGAGGTACTCTACAGCCCAGTATGGGGGGAGATGTTCTAACGTGTGTGATGTAACGTTACATCATGATGTAACGTTTGTTACTAATAAAATAATTAAAAAAATTCATGTCGACTCATAAAATAAAAAATCCTAGGCTCTATCAAACCTCGAGAGGGATCAAATCTCCCGAGGTGCAAACCTCTCCTTGAATAGCTCCTTGAGTACAATACCTGAGCCACCTAATCCTAAGCTCTAAAGTCTCTAGTTTAAATCTCATATTTACTTTTTACTTTGTATTTTTCTTTTTTGTTTATGGCCGACATAATATTTATTACTTTTTACTTTGTATTATTCTTTTTTGTTTACTTTGTATTATTCTTTTTTGTTTACTTTGTATTATTTTGTTACTCAACAAACACTCGACAAACACTCTAAAGTCTCATATTTACTTTTTACTTTGTATTAAAAGTAAAAAGTAAAGTCTCTAGTTTAAGTCTCATATTTACATTTTACTTTGTATTATTCTTTTTTGTTTATGGCCGACATAATATTTAGTACTTTTTACTTTGTATTATTCTTTTTTGTTTACTTTGTATTATTTTGTTACTCAACAAACTCGACAAACACTCGACACATGTTATAAGATCTCCCTCATATTGGACTGTAGAGCGCCTCTCGACGCAAAAAATTAAATTATGGAAAGTATTTTAAAAAAATCCATGTTGGTTCATAAAATAAAATATTATGAAAAGTAATTAAAAAATAGATATTCTTTTATAAAATAAAAACTTAAAACTTTAACCCGGATTTATCAATCAAGAGATCAAATTTCTTGAGTTTAAATTTTAAAAAAGAAATATACCTCAAGAAATTGGATCCTTCTTGGTGCTTGATAAATAAGAATTTAAGATGGATCTATAATGATTTATCACCAACTAAATTAATAATATAAAATCATACATTGTAATCTATTACATATTTCAACTTATATGTACCTATTTACATAATGTGTATCTCAGATTTGTTATTGCGATTATTATGATATTGGGTCTAATCATAATGCGAAACTCTAATATGTAATAATTACTTAGTTAAATATATGATGTATATTTATCGACGCCTTGTAAGAGGTTAAATGATTGTTTCAAAGGTTATCTTATTATTTCACTTATCCCTTGTTGTGTCTCTAAATCACTAAGGAAAGTTGTTAGTGTTAATATTGTAATATTTTTTTGGCGATACTTGTGACCCTCTAGTTGCGTTATTGAATCAATTCATTAGTATTGGAATTCTTAATATGATTATTAGCATTTATTATAAGTTCGCATATGATTATCTCTCACTCTTAACGCTTGTGTATATGAAGTAAATCAAACTTAAGGAAAAATGTTAGTTAGTGTTGTAATATGTTTTGGTGATATTTGTGACCCTCTAACTGTGTTAGTAAATCAATCTTGTTAATATTACACTTATTAATGTGATTATTATCATTTATTATAAGTTGGCCAATGATTATCTCCCACTCTTAACATCTAACATCTATGTATATGAAGTGCATCAACTTAATTTTTCATCAATTCAATTGATGATGTACAATTATGTATTACAATCTATTGTATATTTGAATATTTAGGCACCTATTTTATATATAATATGTCTATTAAGTTTATTTTATGACTATATAGTATGTGGTTTAATCACAATGTTATTAATTATACGTTACAATCTATTGCATATTTGAATATTTAGGCACCCATTTTATATATAATATGTCTATTAGGTTTATTTTAGGACTATATAGTATGTGGTTTAATCATAATGTTATTGCCTATAACTTTAACATTATATTATATCAATTCTCAAATGATCACTTTCAAGGAGTATACTTCAATAAAAAATCATAACATTTCATGGTAATGTCCAAATTGAGTGAAATTTGATTTATTGAAAAAAATATGTATAAATGTTAGAAAAAATAATGCACAAAAGAAGTAAATGTATATAATAAATAAGATTTTTACTCTAGAAATCTAAAACCGGGAAAACCAACAACAATAGATCTATTACACTCCTCCGCAACTAAGTTACTCAATCCTTTAAGTAGGCTTAATCAAATTCAATACCATGGGAAAATACCATGGGTTACCCAAAACCATGGGGCCCATAAACCACCAACAATAAACCCATTTGACCAAATCAAGGTTATCTCACTCACTCTATAACCAAGTCAATTGAATCGAGATTAAGCTAGCAATTACCCCTTTAAACTTGATTTGGAGTAAACACCAACCCATCTCAAAGTTTTAACTAGGTATAGAATGACAACATGACCCCCCCTCTTCACTGTATACAAATATATGTCTAGACTTTTCATAGGTGACCCAACAAGCCCGGTGAACTGATCACTTCTTCATCTGCATCTTCTGTGTGCTTCTTATGTCAATGCTTCGCTTGCTATGCCTTTGTCATGCATATTTCCATGTGCCATTTACATATGAACCTTCATGAGCTTTTTATCTGATTTCTTAAACCGAAAAAATTCTCTACAAATTTGTTTCTCTTCGCATTTTCCATAACAATATTTGGTATTCACTTTCTAATTCTATTTAACTCTATGTAGGTGAAAGATTTTCCTTAGAAATCTTAATCTGGCCAAGAATGAAAGCAACCTCCTCTTCTACATCAACCACTTTGTCTCTACAGTTTTATGTCCGCATACTTTCTTTTAGAAGGCTTCAGCTTTGGTTTGGAGTGTGGCTCCTCTAGCAACTCAGGAACTCACATAGGGTTTTTGCTCCATCCTTATGGCTACACAACCTATATTCAACGTCTTCTACACCGAATGCGATCAAATTTTCTTGTCACTACATCCACATATTTGCACGGCCAACCTATATTCAATGTCTTCTACACCGAATGCGATCAAATTTTCTTGTCACTACATCAACATATTTGCACGGCCATCTCAAAGGTAGGCCGTCACGAATTTTTTCGTTGATCTATGCAAATATTGCTCCACCACACGATACTTTACGATTACGTTAGAGTTGGTCTCGAAAAAATCATAAAGGGGCACCACAACAATGTATGTATTTAAAGTCATACGATTTTATTGTGTGGGCCAAATAGATTGATAGAAACCATAGTAGCAAGATTCTTCTATATTAGGAGTTCTTGTATGGAAATTCATTTGGAATTTAAAATTTGACAAACAAAGTAAAATATGGACATGCAAAAACTCAGGAATAATTTTAAACAAATTTGTGACGATTGTTACATGTAATCTTTTAAATCACTAACAAGTATTACTTAATCAACATTAAAAATATATGTATATTAAAGCCACGAGCAAGTACTTATTTTTTAATCAACATTAAAAAATACATATAATGAGGCCATGAACCCATAATGACCCATTAATCTCTACTTTCACATATTAAACTCTATTTTCATATTATTATATTATATGTTATTTTTCAAATTTAAAATATGTTACAAGTTATTTACAATGAAGAAATGAAGAATTAATATTACTTCAAGGGCCACTTATATTTTTTTTGTTGTAATTATCAAATCTCTACTTTTGTATTTTAGTTGTAGTAGAATTCTTGGAGATGCTCCATGAAGTGCCACATCCCTAACCTGCAATGCTTCTTACAGATGAGATACAGGCTCCCCGGCTACACACTGTGCCAGTTTCCTACGGCCTGAATAGCACGCGGTAGGTTCCAACCCAACCAGTGGAAGGGGCTCCTCCATCTTTGCCTTCCATCAAGATGACGTCCATTTCCAATTGCTTGTCACGGTATAGAGGCTTGTCACGGTATAAAATACATTAAGCACTTCATCTTTGTCGTCTTCTTCATTCTCAGAAATCCAAGGCAATCATGGTTGTATAAAATACATTAAGCACTTCTTTTTGTCGTCTTCTTCATTCTCAGAAATCCAAGGCAATCGTGGTTGTATAGGCAAGATCAGCTTCGGCACACCCTGTGGCTTAAGAGGCAGCCTTCTCCAGCCCTAGAATCCTAGCCATTGTCTACAAAACTCTCAGGCCACTCTCATGAGAGAGTTTGCGCCTACTCGCTCTAATATCACAAGTTAAAAATAATGCAAGAAATAAGTAAACACAAACAATGAAAAAGATCTTTACCTTGGAAACCAAGAAAACCAGCCAAATCTATTATCTTGGACTAGTCTAATCAAGACATGGCCAATTCTATCGACTCATCAAAATTAACCTAACAATAAAATTATTTTCAATTAAAATTTTAACCAGAATATGTAGAAATATAAGAAAGATTGCTTGTATAAGTCATGGTTCAAGTCCAATCTTCACAAACCAAATATAGTAACTTAAATAAATGTGCCCATGTATTTTAAATTAGAGATCCTAATCAATATATATTTGATTATTTAAGAAGACTACATTTTATAGTGTTACTAGTTAAAGTTTTATCTAAATTGGGTATGAAATTATATGAAATAATATTTGTGCAAGTTAGGCATTATATCTAGCCCAATAGTAGGTTGTAGTAAATTTTACATATGTTTTATTATCATACATATTTAGTTCTAAAAGGCATCTAGGATTTTTTCATTCATTTGGCATGTTAATCGATGAACTGATTGATGAAATGATTGAGATATAAGCACATATTTCGAGGTTATGGATCAAATCACAATGTAAAAATGACCAAAAGCAGAAGGAGTATTGTGGAAAGAAGTTTGACAAGAATATCAATTGGATGGCACATCCAATTTCTCATTTCAGACTTGGTTAAGAAGGGGTTTTTCAACTTCTGTCAAGCTTATGAATAGGTTAAGCAAAGTATCAATAACAAGTTCAATCCGGAACCGGGGGGACTATAGAAATGTGGTTCAATTTTGAAGCAACATGGGATAACAACTATGTTAGGCCCATCATGGAATTTAAAATTTTCTTTGGGTAGTTCGAAGATCTACAGACCTAATGCTTAAGTGGATTGTTTATCTAATTTATTTATAAGGAAGTTGTGTCATCATTCTCACCTATATCCCCAGGCTTAAAATGCAAATAATCACTATGATTGTCTCAAATCTGAGGTGTTAATTATTCTCTCGGCCTATAGGATTGCATTTAAAAATTCAACTGGCCAAACCTTGTTTAAGTTGGTATATGGACAGGAAACAATGATGCCCTCTCAGATTGAGAGCCATTAGCAATTCAATGGCCCCCGCTACGATGTGGTATATCACTCTTGGCTTGCCCAAGTTGGAATGATCTCTTTACTCCAAAGATCTTGATCGGGGAAAAGATCTTATAGATTTTTGTTTCATTGACATGTATAAAGAAACTTATGAAAAAATTGAAATCCCATATATGTAGACAAAGTTACCTTGAATATTAGCCAAATTTTGATGCACAATGTGAGCTCTTGTACCTAGAGGGGGTTGATAGTATGAAGGAGATGCAATCCATTGCACAAGAGATGGGACAAAAAAATATTGAAGGTTTCAAGGTGATTGGTCCTTTTGTATAAACTAACCTTGTGTCCATAGTTGTTTTCTTTGAAGCATCTAATCGCTTTGGTGAAGTTTCCAACAACTCCATGGTAGTGAAGCTTGTAACACGAGTCTTTAATGAAAGGACTGATCACAAGGTGTTTGACGCAATTCATATGCAAAACTGAGTTAAGACATTATGCTAACATGATGGTATATGCCAAGTGTATAATGAACTAAGTGTAGTCCAATTGTTTGAAGAAATACCAACCCACTAAGATTACATTCAAATCATCATCAAATCACTCTCAAGGAAAATTTTGATGATTTGGGTGCATTCGAATGATTTCGTGGTTGTTATAAAGCTAAAATTGAAGCACATTCAATGGATTTTGGTAGAATAATAATGGCTTATGTTTGAAGAGAAACAAATCTAGGACAACTCTCTTTTTGGTTTTACACGTGCCTTGAGGAGTGGCAGGTAAAGGCAAGTCATCATCACGTCATCATCCTCCAAAACTTCTTTTAAGAATGTGCTCCAAAACAAATCACCCACTCCAAGTGCATCGATACCTCTTGTTCCTAGTGCACATATTGAGGACAAATCAAAAGAGGTGTTGGTGGTGGAGGTCCCAGCGCCATAGCTCACAAAATCCACAAAATATTTAAAACAATAATGGTCATATGTAGATTTAATGGGTATTGGCCTCCATTAAATATGTACAATGAATCCACTTGAATTAAGAAAATAATTGTGAGATATGTCTATATTCCATAGGCTTTTTAATTGTTCAATTTTACAGCTCTTGCCATAATTATCGTCATGGTTTTTGTTTTTGAAGGCATAACAAACAATGTTAACTGAGAAATAACAAGCTAAATAAAAGTGATATTGTAGTATAACTTTGGAAAACTGCCAAAAATACATGAGAAATCTGAAAACACGCTTTCCTGCATATAAATGAGCAAAAGTGACAAAAATATTGTGACATACAGATCCAAACAATAAAAAGAAAAGAAAATGTTCACTGATTAAAACCACAAAATCTGGATTGCGACTACAAATTGCATTTACAAATTCCCCTGCAAATTGCATTTTTTGTAGGTAACCTTCAATGGTGGTGGCGGGAGGGGGGGGATTGCCCCCCTCCTACAAAGAAATCTTCTCTTAGATTGAGGTAAGGCACTCTTTTAACTTGCATGTTATTTCAGCATTAGAGGAGGCAACAGAAAAGATAGGGATCAAAGTGATTCAACATTCGGTTCAAATGGAGAACATGGAAAGGGAGGAGCAAGGAACAATACCCATCAACTAGATTCATCAAAAACCTCATATCTGACTCGATCGACCAAGTTGGAGGAATGTAGAAGTGGAGGCTACATCCCCACGTTGACATATGTTCCAATATATGAAATAGCCTCCTCAAAAATTGGTGAATACATACAACATATGCAAGATCGTGCAGTCATAGGAAAGTTCATGGGCATCTGGTGTTAAAGTTACAGCATCATGAGTCATTCTCCAGGTCAATCATGTGTGTCAAGATTGATCCTTGTGTGTCTAGGTAGTGCCTTATAGGACCCTGAGTTGGAATAAGGAAAATTGGAGAAGAAGATTCTTGAGTTGGACTCAAGAATGGTTAAGCTTCATGTGTCGAGGCAAGTGCTTTGTATGTCAAAGTGATGATGTTTACAGTCTTGCTAGTCAAGGCTAAGGTCTTATGTGTCAAGATAGATCCTCATGTGTTGAGGTGATGCCTCATGTGTTGAGGTGATGCTTTTCATGTCAAAGCATGTATAGTGTGTGATGTACTACTAACCATGGTTGAGCTATTAAGTCTCCTCTAGAGACTAGCCACCTCTAGAGTGAATTACTTTAGCATATAACACTTGGAACGATAGTAGAACAATATGATCACATCATTGGGAAAATATCCTTAGCATATTTGATATGATAATTAAGCTGGCACATGTGACCATGCAAATAAGACAAGAGATAAAGATAAGATGTGACAAGATATGAGAGAATTCGAATTGCACATAAAGAATTAATTAAGAGAGAATTCGAATTGTTAAACTTCAGTGGTATTAACAAAGAAGACTTCAATCAATCTAAGGAGAACTCGAATTGATCACTACAGTAATGTTAACAAGAAAGATTTCAGTTAAGAGAGTTAACTAAGTGATAACAAAGAATATCTAGTTAATTAAGTGTTATTCCATGACGACACTTATGTAAACTAAAAGACGACACTTTTGTTAAAATAAAAGACTACACTTGTGTTAAACTAAAGACGACACTTGAGTTGCGACACTTGCATAACAAACTTAAGTGGGCAAGCTTTCAGTTAAGGGGCGAGTTCATCCTAAGAGTCAGTTCAGTGAGTTAATGCATTGCATGAGAAGTGGGGCGCACTTCTTCATGTAAGATTGTTGTCTCCAAGGATGGAGCAAATTCCGTTAAAGGTTGTCTTGTGCATATGACCAAGACAAGCGAATTGGTTGTGTGGAGAATAATTATTCTAAGTCTCTATTATATATATATATCTTTCTCTTGCTCTGTAATTGCACCGAGCGTGATGTTGGTCGTTCCTACGGCAGTCCCTTGTTTGTTTGGGATAGCTACTTTTCACAGGATTAAGGACTTGTTACCTTTGAGGTTTGCTCTCAACAAGAGAGTCTCATGATCTATTTTTTGTATTAGTTGTGATGTTAGTTCCTACCTATTCAAACTAAATGAAAAATAACTTAATTGCATTTTTAGCAAAGATTTACTCTAACTTAATCATAACACATAAATTTAGTAGCTGCTAAACTGTTGTAAATAGTTTAGTAGCTGCTAAACTGTGATGAAATTATCCATTAAAACTAATTACTTTAAACTATCTTGGCCAGGAGCAAGTGAAAATATACCATTGTTATCATCAAAACAGAATTCAAAATGAATGTCTTTAAATAGAATGACAATATAAAGTTGATCATTCAATTTAAATAACATCAATATTTAATTACACAATTAATTAAACAACAATAAAAATGATTATAAAATCACCATGTAATTATTTGAACAAATTCTGAAAATAACATTTGCTCAAGATAGAAGGATTAATCATTTGCACATCATAACAAAGTACATGCGCACAAAGATAAACGTAAGTATGGATATTACCAAAAAGAGTTTAATAAATTCAGAATGAAAATCCATAAAGTACCATTAACCAAGATCATAACAGTGCTTATGTTGTAGAACAGTAACTGGAATTACAAGCAACTCCTATAAGCTCCTTCCAAGCTCCAAAGGAAAAACAAAACAGAGTTCTAGAAAATAATTTTCAGATTTTTCTGGGCCGTCTTCCCCCTCAAGGAGAAATCAGAAAATGGAAAAATAGTTTCCCTAAAATTCCATAGAGTATCCCCCCATACATCAAATTTGCATCCTCTTATATAGCCAATGAGATTCCTTTTATGGAAAATAACTAAACACCAAGAGTACGTCCATGTGATTAGCGAATTGATGAAACCGTTTTTATTAATATCTTTCATCTTCTCGGCATTTAGCTCTCTAGCACCCCAGAAAAGCAACAACAACCTAATCCTTTTGATCCGTAGGGCCTCTCCGCTACACGTCGAAAGAAACAATTTATTTATGTTTGAAGTGGCAGAACAGAATCCTCCTTTTTCTAGTTGCATTCGATGAGGTAGCTTCCATGAAATAGTTACACTAAATCTTGCGCTCCATTACACCGTGCTTGCGCTCAGGTAATTCCAAGGTTTCTTTTGATAACTTCAAACTCCAGTGATAGCACACTACTTTGACAAGTATGCAAGTGATCATGGTGTGAATTCTTCAATCGGAAGGTGATCTCAACGGATCAAATTCTTTTCCCGGCGCTTACAGGTTTCCGCTTTCGTTGTTATGGGCGACTCTTCAACCATTATTTCTTGGGCTCAAGGGTCATCAGCTCTGAATGTGTTGATACTCACTGAATGGATGGCAGCTGTAAGAAAATACATTAGTGAATTTCAGCATATCCATTTTGCTCATATCTTCCGAGAATCAAACTTGGAGGCAGACATCCTTTCCAAGAGGGCTCTGAATACATCGGCTGGACACATTATGTGGGAGGAATGGCACGAGGATCTTCTTTCCTCTCAGGGCACGATTGACCTGCTTTGGAGATGACTTTTTTGGGTATGATATGGTATGTTTGGTATTTTTTCCTCTTGATTATATGCGGATTTTTTGGTGCAGGTACTTAGTCCACCTTTCTCCAACTACTCGTTGGACTTTTGATTTCGTTATGGTTTTGCGGCTCTATTGGTCGTTAGATCTGATTATGTTATAGCGGCTCTATTATATATACAGACCTTTGTGTCCAGGCCTCTGGCTGTTTTGGACTTCTATATATGCAGACATTACATGTTTTTTGTATTGACACCTTGAAACATTGCTACTTACCGACTGTTGGACTGTTATGTCATGGTAGTTTTGGACTGACAGATGACATGGTTGATGTTGGTTGGTGATTGGGGGCTCATGTGCCCGTATGTTCTTTATGGGGCTCTTGTGCCCGTGGATTTGGGGCACACAGGCCCGCATGCTATATGCTCATATGTTCTTGGAGATTGATGACCTGATGTATTGTTCCTATTTACTATTTCACTTTATTAATAATAAGATAAATTTATGTGTGAAAAAAAAACTTTCATTAGATAGTAACAATAATAGAGTCACCTTGTTTATACTAAGTAATTCTTTTCACTTTCATCCTGCATGAAGATATTAATTAGTCCACGCAAAATAAAAGAATAAGAATTGCAATGAAAAGAAAAATACTAA
The DNA here is from genome assembly GCA_027924585.1 of Larix kaempferi. Taxonomy (NCBI): domain Eukaryota; kingdom Viridiplantae; phylum Streptophyta; class Pinopsida; order Pinales; family Pinaceae; genus Larix; species Larix kaempferi. Next base: position 1,472,922 of record BSBM01000834.1, on the reverse strand, counting down.
AAGTGTGAGGTGTAAAGATTTCCCTTTTCAAAATCCACTCGTGTATTTGATGAGCATCGATCTTTGGATATAGTAAGTCTCTATTATATATATATTTAATTGACTGGTATACTATGCAATAAGTTCAGATAATAAAGTAGAATTTTGATGGCGCGCTATCCATTAATTTTATCCTAAACTTCAGTTATCACTTTCGCCAAAGCGTGAGATAAGGCCAAATTTGCCAAGCGTGGAGGGTGGGCAAGCCCAGTGACGAGAGAGCTAGACCCATAAAAGTCACCAAGTCAAATACACATGACAAGCAAATCCTGCTAAGCAAGAAGCAACTCTTGAGAGGATCTCGCTTTTTTCTAGAAGAAGATTTAACTATTAGGCAGCAAGAGGAAAGAAGGGAAGAGATATCAAAGGTTAGAGCAGCAAGAGATGAGGGCGAAAGAGCACAGTTGTACAAAGGCAAAGCGGTTATTACCTTTTTTGGCCCTCCAAAAACAAAACAACAATGCAGTAATCAAGAAAGGTCAACAAATTCCTTAGCAGAAAAATATGAAACAAAGACAGTATTGGCAAATAGGGGTGAGGACTCGACTTTGAGTCTTGTATGCCAAAACAAATAGCAGTCAAGCTCTACTCAGGTTTTCCTTAAGTTTAGTTTGTTGGAATTGTAGAGGCTATCTTTGGAGGCAAGGACCTAGGTTAGGCCCTATTGCAGAAGATAGAGACATAATTTGTCTAGTGGAAATGCATGAACGGGAAGGATGTAAGACACCTTTGTTTGAAGGGTACTTGAAGATGGCAGTGTGGAACAAGGCAGCAGAGAATGGCAAGGGACACGGGGGTATCATGGTCTTAGTAAGGGAAAAAAAGGACGTCTCATTCAGTTAGAAAAAGAAGACTCAAATAGACAATTCATTTGGTTTAAAATATCAGAAAATGGAAATATCATCAGAATTGCAGCATGTTATTTTGCCCTGCAAGTTTCAAAAACCTACAAAAGCGAGGGGCTTAATCACAAAGATCCCTTTGCAGCCTTAAAAAACGACATTGCAGCGTATTCCCAACTAAGTGAAGTCCTTCTAGTGGGTAACTTCAATGCTAGGACTGCAAATGAGCAAGCTAGTATCCTCTGTTGTAAAGAAGACTACAATCCTATTTGGCTCACAGAAGAAAGTAATCCTCAGTGGACAAGATTTTCATAGGACAACAAAAGCTGCAATCTTTTTGGGGAGCAACTGCTTACTCTATGTGGAACTTTTGACTTGGTCATCTGCAATGGTTTGGATAGATTGGCAAATTGGGGAAATTTCACTTGTAACACTTACAATGGTGCAAGTGTAGTGGATTATTCAATTTGCTCACATGGCATGTGTGAGAGAATGGAGGAAGTTCGAATTGGGGATCAGATATGGGATCTGAAATTTGATCACAAACCAATATATGTAAGATTCTCTTGGACTGAAAAGCAACAGGATTAAATAAAAACTCAGTGCATTAAGCAATCACCCTCAAAGGGCGGGATTCTTTTGACACAACAAAACTGTAATACCTTCAAGATAGCATTAGAGAGGCTTTTCAAAGAGGAGAAAATTCAATCTCAGGGCCTTCATAGCCACAAGCTAACAAATCTAATCCAAAGAGCACTTTAAAAATGCAAAAGAGCAAGAAATAAGAAATCTGAAACAAATTGCTTCTCGGTTAATGCTTGGTTTGACGAGGAATGCAAAAAAGCAAGGAGAACTTTGAAAGTGTCAAATCAGAAAGAAATAAGCTTAAAAGTTTACAAGCAGATTTTAAGAAAGAAGAAAGCCGATTTCACGTAGGGAAGAGCTAATCTTCCTTGGAAAAAACAACCCCAAGTTATTTTGGAAGAAACTGCAAACTAGAAAGAAGCAAACTGAAAACAATATCACAGCCTATCAGTGGCTTGAATATGCAAAACAACTTTATGAGCAAGATCCTAAGGTTGACCCCCCCCCCCCTTGGTCAACACCGCTACTAAGCTTTTCACTGTGCAAGAGGTCGAGGTGGGTATTAAGAAGTTGGGTGTTGGGAAGGCAAAGGATTTAGTTGAACTCCAAGTAGAGTATCTAAAGTGGGGTTCGAAAACTCTTGCGCCTCACATCACGAGGATTTTCAGCAACATCATTCAACGGGGCTTCCCTACAGATTGGACAACTAGCATAGCAATACGTCTTTTCAAGAGTGGTGATGCCAATAATCCCTCCAATTACAGGACCATAATGATAAATCCCCGGTTTGCAAAGCTATTCAGAAGTATGCTAGAAAATAGAATTAGCAAGTGAGCAGAAGAAAGAGGTAAGCATGCTAAAGGACAAGCAGGTTTCAGACCCAAACACTCCACTATTGATCACAGTATAACGTTAAGACACATCATTGAGAAAGTGTGGGAGAATAAAGAGGAAGCCTTTTGTTGCTTTGTCGATTTCAAAAAAGCTTTTGACGCGGTCCCTAGGGATAAGCTCTGGCATAGAATGAAAGAACTTGGGGTTCCTATGCATCTTAGAGTAGTTGTCCATAGATTATACGAGGAGGTTAAAGTCAAAATTAGAACATCAGCTGGGATCTCTGAAAGTTTCAGGAGCGATATTGGGGTCAAGCAGGGGTGCCCATTGTCCCCTACCCTGTTTGGGTTATATATTGACAAACTTGAAGAGTGGCTTGAGAAAGTGTGGGAGAATAAAGAGGAAGCCTTTTGTTGCTTTGTCGATTTCAAAAAAGCTTTTGACATGGTCCCTAGGGATAAGCTCTGGCATAGAATGGAAGAACTTGGGGTTCCTATGCATCTTAGAGCAACTGTCCATAGATTATATGAGGAGGTTAAAGTCAAAATCAGAACATTAGCTGGGATCTCTGAAATTTTCAGGAGTGATATTGGGGTCAAGCAGGGGTGCCCATTGTCCCCTACCCTGTTTGGGTTATATATTGACAAACTTGAAGAGTGGCTAAACCTACGGGACATGGAAGGTGCTCTTTTGGGCGAGTTTGTGATGAGGCTTCTTTTGTATGCAGATGACCTTATTTTGATTGCTAAATCTGTTCTTGGCTTGCAAGAGCACTTACTTTCCCTTGAGCGCTTCTGTAGAGCAGTGGGGATGCAAGTTAACACTAGCAAGACAAAAGTGGTAGTTTTCTCTAGCAAGAGAAGTCATAACCAACACAAGTTCTACTTTGAAGATAACACTCTTGAAGAAGTGGTAGATTACAAATATCTTGGGATTGACTTCAACAAAAATTTAAGCTAGGAAGGTTGCAGAAAGAAAAGAACTTTGGGAGGTTGGAAAGCATTTTACGCCTTTCAAAATAGATGCAGAGAAGCAGAGCTATGGGATTGGAAGACTACGCAAACTCTCTTTGGGCTATTAGTGATCCTAGTTGTTCTATACGGGTGTGAAGTGTGGGCCAGCAATACCTCTGAGTTACAGTGGCAACAAATTGAGAAGATTCAAAAACGCTTGATTACCAACAAGTTCAAAATTAAAAGCTCAGTCCCCTATGATATCATGCTTAGTGAAGTGGGGGCAGCCCCTATTGAAGCAATTGCTATGGTGTGGCTCATAAGATATCTAAAAAAGATTGAGCAAATGGAAGACAACAGATGGCCTAAGGTGGCCTTCAATGACACATTATGCAAAAGAAAGAAGACTTGGATGCGGAAAAACAATAAATGGCTTAGTAAATGGGATATTTACCTGAACACATGCCCTACAAACAGCAAAGAGATAAAAGCCTTTGTTATCGACAAGTTCTACAAGCATGTTTGGGGCACAAGGCTAGGGAGAAAGAAAAAGTACTATATTGAAGAGTTCAATCCCACCTACAACCATCATCAAAAAGATTATATAGGGGCTAATATATCATGGAGGGCCAAAATGCTTATTGTTCAATTAAGAACCAATTCCTACCCGCTACGGTGTGAGACAGGGGGCTGAAAAAGACCAAAGGAAGCTTGAAGAGCGAGTGTGTACTTTTTGCACCTCAGGAAAAGTGGAAACAGAAAAACATTTCATTTTAGAGTCTGGGGTCTTCAAGGACAGCAGAGACAACTATGTGAATATTTTGGCAGCTAGTCCTTGGGATAATTTACTAGGGGAGCTCATCATGAAACTAAACAAGAAAAAAGTGGAAATGCAAAAGTCAATGGGCAAAACAATCTGTCCCATAAGCTATCTTTAGCCCTTTCTTTCTTCTTAAAAATCTTTCTTTCTTTCTTTCTACCCACAACCTTCTACTTAAAAATCGTGGCTTAACGATTTTCTTAGTAACTAATTGGGCTGCGTGTCTCCTAATAGGTAGTCGTGGCAATCTTCAAAGGCGGGTGCGTTTTTAGCAATCACTGGCAACCTCTCTACATTGATATACGGTAATGTAGAAATACTGGAGACTATTGGCATTTATTTCCTTATACCAGAGCTGGCCGTTGTGCGCGGGTGTAGATGATCTCTTTAATATCTCAAAACGATGATAGCTCAACATCTCTCTGTTATAGTGGCAAATGAATAAAACTTGGCAGTGTTGTCCGAGAACCTCTCCATTGTGAGTTCGTGAAGAGATAGAGTTTATCCCTTTCATTTAAAACTGCAGATATTCCCGGTAGCTGGACTACGATCTTTGTAACTTCTCGATTACATAGAATCTTTATGGACATGTTATCCTATCACTGAATTTGCTTCAACATCATTTTGAATATTAGTTGCAAATTAATTTCATAATTGGAATCATAATAAAGAGCGCCATTAATTTTGGTTTATGTCAACCGTAGTGTTTTCTTGAAGAGTGCAATCTCAATAAATAATCCATTTTATAATAAAAAAATGGCGATCATTTATTTTAATGCATGATTGGGATGCGGCATTTATTTTAATCCATTTTAATGAGACCGGTTCAATCTAATATAAAAAAGGAAACTTCACTTCAATGGGAACACGGCATTTTAAAACTCCCCAAAATAGTTTACAAACAACGATATAATAATAGTCTTTTTTAAACCTGGAGAATTTAGTCATATATATAGCTTTCATGTGAAGAGTATTATTTCAAATGCAAATCTCTCAAAAGATGGCATAGTGTATGTAATATAAAGTAAATAGAACTCCATTTTAAATTTAGAGAAAGAAAATAGATGAGGTTGTATTAGAACTCCATTTTAAATTTAGAGAAAGAAAATAGATGAGGTTGTATTAATTGGTATTTAAGATATAAAAATAAAATTAATAATATTTTAATAAATTAAATTCATCAAATTTATAAATAAAATTAGGAATTAAAGTTTTAGCTTTATCAAAAGATAATTCTTATCATATAAAGTGTAAAAGGTTTTTGTTAAAAGTTATTAGTGAGGATTAATTATTAAAATTTATTAATAAGATATATATGTTCTAACTAAGAAACTTTTTTAACAATTAAAATTATTTTGAGATACTTCTCCTTCTTAATGATCAATTAGTTTAACCATAATTAAAATCATAAATTAAAGGAGAAGAACAATTATATTTGAGCATAATAATGCCAAAATTATTTTTGAGAGAAAGCAAGTGTCATCAAGTAGCCACGAAGCAAAAATAATGAAATGATAGAGATCAGTCAAACCACCAAAATCCTTATGAAATGAAAACCAATCCAAAGAACAAGAAGCGCAAAGAGGAAGAAAACCATGTAATCACCTACCAAATCAAGCAAGATAAGATGGAAGAAAAGTAAAATCTAAGTATTTACAAAATTCTAATGGAGGGTCCCTTGATTTTTGCAAAATCAAGGGGAAGTTGTTGGGGGGCCAACAAGTGCTTGATGTAAAAGACATTCTCTGCTATCTATCAATATATTAAGAAAGGTTTTGCTAGGATTTTCTCCCTCAAGTCATAGAGGGTTTCCCAGGGTAAATTCATGTGTCGAATGTGGTTGAATGTGATTGCTTATGTTCATGATTATTATTTGATTTCAAGTACTATTGTGTTTCTGAATTAAAGATAAAAAAAATTAACATCTGGCCTATAGAGAAAGCCCTAAGTCAGTGGATCCAAAGAAGATTAAAACTAAAAGGTCAAGTCGAACTCAATTTGGGATCTAAAGGATTTTTTACAGCAATCTTCACAATCATAAAAGACAAGGATAGAGTCCTTAAGAATGGGCCCTACTTTTTCTTTAGCTCCAATCTTGATCAAGTTGTACTCGTTGTCGCAAGAGTATTAGGAGGAAACCATTGCAGGAATCATAAATAAATTGGGCACCTATGTTAAGACCTTGCAGACTACCAAGCAAGGTAATTTTACCTCCTATCCCCGAATATTCATATACATGAATATTTTAAAAAAATTACCAAAATCAATATGCTTAACCTATAGGGACTTAGAATAGGTTCAACCTCTAGAATTTGAGCACATTAGCTTTCGTTGATGCAAGTGCCATGAGTGGGCCCTAATTTTTCTTTAGCTCCAATCTAGATCAAGTTGTACTCGTTTTCGCAAGAGTATTAGGAGGAAACCTGTAACATCCCGATAATTTCATAAAAAAAATTTAAAAAAATTATGTTAGCAAACAATGTTAATAATTGTAATTGCGGAAATATTATATGCTTGTAAGGTCAACATTAATGAGTTATGAATGCAAAAAGTAATTTAATTATTGCGACTCAAGAAAATCATTTACTAAATGCGTTATGTCACGTTTCGGCTTACGATCTCTTCTTCTGTACTTAACTGAAATAATATTTGCGATAGAGTTTTTCTAATGACAAAGTTCTGACAGTTGCTTTTGATGATGATGAAAGGGTGGTCCTGCGGGGTACCCTGGGGCTTACTTAGCTACGTTTAGCTAAGGCATTTGAATCTGGTTTCCATGTGCAGACCGCAAGTAAGAAATTCTATGTCACCAGCGTTAAGAGTTCAAGTGTCTAGTTAATTCATTGCCAATATAAAAACAGATTGAGAAGTTAAGCACTTCCTTGCGAAACCAGCTACCGGAGGTTTGGATAATTGGTTTTACATCTAATTCTCCAGTGGTATAGTCTCACATCGTCCAGGTACTTGTTATAATGTTGTCATTATTATCGTATAACTAAAGGTGTTATCATCAATTTAGTGATGTCAATAACTATTAATGAGGCTATTTGTAAAACTAGGGTTTATACTTTAGAGCTAACATTCTGTCTTGATTCTATTTAGACTATTTTAAGTCCTGAATTCATTGTTTGATTATTAATGCATGGATAATATATGAGTGGTCTAAAGACTAGTGTTATGAACTCGACATTATAGTGCATAATGTCACCTATTCAAATCACATCTTAGGTATTCATCTATCAAATAGATCTGTAATGCATGGCTAGCGTACTAACGTTGTATTAATTAACTACACTTATAAATTCCTGCTCTTATTATGGATTTGAGAATCATAGCCTTTGTATGAAATCTACAATGTACATGGCACTTGGCTTATACAATTGCAACGATGTTATAATCCATACTATTTTCGTAAGTTTCAATATTAAGGTGTGACAATAGCATCCAAAGGATTATGCTTTCATATAATATATGGAATGTATTACAGGTTTATTCAATTGTTCAACAATCAAACTTCGCATCCAACCAACGTAATGCAACCTATGGAATTGACTTTGCCAAGGGTTTGATCGTGACAGAGTGGTGGTTGTAAAGGCTTATAACTGTCGAATTTAAGTCTTGGTATACGAGGCATGTTGTGAGGTGAAGTGGAGACCGAGCTGGCTGGTGTCACGTGCTTGCAACTGTTGGTAGTATTTCCATGATCCGAGTTGTGCTATCCTTCTGGCATCCCGTACAGTCGACTGGGAAACTTGGTAGGAGTGATAATCAATGCAATATTGAAAGTAGTTGGGTTCAAAAACCGAAGTGCCTTAATGGACAACTATCCATCGTCGATCTCTGAGAGATCTGGGGCTGAGAATGATGCCCGAACCTCGCGTTGGTAAAATGAGAAAGTTGGTGTTTCAGTCATTCATTGTTGCGTTTGTAGATCCGACAGGCTGTTGGCGATTTAGGGTTTTTTCGAAGTGGTGTTGTGAGGAATCCTTCCTCATTCTCAAACCTTAGACCTCTGTGCAAGGGTGTTACAGGTTGCAAGTTTAGTGCCCTAGCACTCTGGTTCGGAAATGGTGTTTGTAAGTGGTTTAACACCTACCTGTGTGGAAGTTCATGGCTTCAACCTTCAAAGTAATGGAGTTCTCGGCGTCTAGTTTGTTGATGTCTGTCGAAGCCATCCAACTCCATCGAGCCCAGGTCTAAAGGTAAGCAGTCACTAAAGGGAGTTTTCAATATGTTACAAGCTTTTCAACTTTTGTTTCTGTAGTTGGTGACCCTTCACGCTATGTTGGCAGGTACCACTTCGCGGGAGCTGATAGCAAGTTTCAAGGAGGGGATGCATCCAAAATTTGGTAAGTTCTGGTGGCCCTTGAAACCCCACAGGTGCCCTTTGCATGATTGATGGTGATTGTCATTATCGTGGGTTGGGACTATTGGCCTTGACCGGCGATGGTTGGGTGTTAAGTTTGAAACCTTCAATAAAGAATGTTGTACAGGGTAGTCTTGGGTGGTTTGAGTTGTTGCTCGGCTCTGCTACTTTTTACGGGCAGGAATTACGTGGCTTGTTGCTCCACAGTTCCATTTTAATGTTGTTTTCTTTTTGCTAAGGGTTGAACCCTATGGACTGTTGCACATAATGTAACTCTGTTTCAAACTTTTAATGCCGACGCCTGAGAGCTGCGGCTTTTCTTCTTACTCGCTCCATTGTGTTTTGGATGGAATACCATCGTTTTAGTTGTCGTAAGGTTGGAATGTTTTGCACAATAGTTGAGCCACGATGGTGGTCTGTGGTAGCTTCCTTGGGCGTTCGTCATTGTTGTTAGGTTTGGAATGACGGCTATGGGATATTTTTATTTGATGTTTGGAAAACGATACCACCGTTCTCTATATGTAATCGTCGTTTTGCTTCGGGTTTGCAAATCTGAGAATTAATGGAACTCTGGAATTCGTAAAGTGAATGGTGGCTAAGCCACGGGTTTTGCTTTGTTTTAAAGAATAAAACCCTACTGTGCAAGTTTTGATGCGACCATGCTAGTATTGGGAAATAGAACCAGAGTCTGGATCTCGTCTTGTATATAATGGTTTTGATGTTATAGGTTTATATTCTAGGGTTGTAAGTATTCATAGTGAGCAACGATATAGAAATCGTGTTGTCGGCTATGTGAAACTTCTTGATATTTAGAACTCTTATCTGCATTCTCAGAACGATTATTAAAAAGGGAAGCATAATGTTTAGGTTTAGAATACTGCAAAACCTAGGGTTTGGGTCGTGGAATCATATGGATGTTTAAATCATCATACTTTTCTTTTGTTTCGAAAAGAAGGTAGGGAACGAATGTATAATGATCAGAAAAGTAACTAGAAAAGGAATTAATTATAATGTGTTTGCATGCAGATACTGTGGATTACTGTAACTTATTTGTAAATGTTGTACTTGTTCTTACAGCCTTCTTTTTTTAAGAATTTATAGAAGAAGAAAATAACAACTGTATGATGCAGTGGATTTCCTTGCAACTGTTAAATAAATTCATGGATACTTGATAAAGAAAAAAAATAGGTGCATGATCATAATTCTTTCATACAGAAAATGAAGTATTTTATTTTGTTTTCAAGGAATGAAATAATATGGGAACGATCATATTCAGTCGGTGCAGAGATTTAATTTACAGTTGCTAAATATCAAGAAAATGAACTGCCTGGGAAAGTAGATTTGTGCATGCATGTTTTTCTTGGTTATGAATAGATGAATGTTATGTTTTGTCCTAATGAACAGATTTAATTCTACTTCTCTGTACTAGAATACGATGCAGCCTCAAGCATGGGGAAAAATGCAGAGAAGTCATTTTATCAGTCAAGTAATTAAAATTAAATCAGAATTTAAACAATTTACTATCACTGATCATTAATAATATTTCTAAACCAATTACTAAAGGAAGTCATGCAACTGGAAAACACAAAAAAACTGTAGAACCTGAGAATGGTAGGAGGAACAAATCACCCAAGAAGCCTGTTCCACCCAACCTGCTCCTAAACAGCCAAGATGCATGCCTTAGGACCCCCGAGCTTGTTCACTAATCCACCAGGAGGAAGAAACTTCAGAAGCTTAGGTCCTCCACTTGCAGCAGCAAGAAATTTACCCAGCCCTAAAGGCTTAGCAGTCAAAGGGACCTGCACTAGCACCTCTGGTTTTGTCCTTCTCGGAATAATTTGTAGACTTATAAATGCACTCTCCACAGCCTCCCTATTCAAATCTCTCAGTCATCACCTGATGCACATCAGGAAATGTTTCTGCAGAAAACATTGTAAGAGTTGCCTGCTCAATTCAAATTTCCTTTAATAGGATGCCTAGGCCTTTTAGTAATTAATTGGTCATTAGTGAGCTGCCTGCTCACCTCTCTCCACCTGGAGAGGGAATGCCACAATTTTAGGGGAGTTGTCCCATAACCAACAGCTAGTGGTAGAGTGCAAATGCTGCCATCTGTCCCATGCCTTCTTTCAGCCTCCATTCCTCCTAGTGGGCCAGTGAACACTCTTGTAACAGCTTTCTTGGGTGTTTGTCTCCCATTTTCATTCATTAAATAATAATAATGATTCATTACAGTCATCTTTGACCAAATTGGTCATTAATTACGAAACTTGTAATTATAATTTAACACAAAGTATTTTGCCAAAAAGAAATAACATAAAATAAATATCCTCAAAATTTGGGTAGGTGACAAAACCCTTGCAGGAATCATAAATAAATTGGGAACCTATGTTAAGACCTTGGAGACTACCAAGAAAGGTCATTTTACCTCCTATGCCTGAATATGCATATACATGAATATTTAAAAAAAAAATACCAAAATCAATATGCATAACCTATAGGGACTTAGAATAGGTTCAACCTCTAGAATTTGAACACATTAGGTTCCGTTGATGTAAGTGCCATTAGTACGGGCACCTATTTCTGGATTGTCATATTAACAAAACCCCTGCTCCAAAAAATCCAAAAGGAAAGTTGGACTCTGATGGATTTATCAATCAACTTCAAAAGAAAATAGAAACCCCACAATGAAAAACCATCAGTAGTATGCATCCATATCAAGAGGATAATGAACAGATTAAACAACATAGAAAGGATGAGTCTCAGATCCCTAACAATACCATAGTATATGAGGAAATTAATATGAGGAAGCAGAAAATCTAGGCTTAGAATATGGGGAGGATATGGAGTTGGGAAACCTAGGATTACAAGGAATAATGGAAACATATGAAAAACATTATACAACATCAGTCCCAGAAAACCAACTACTACTCTAAAGGATGATTTGCATCGATCTAGGAACAAAGCCCCGAAACATGAACCCAAAAATGATTTGGTGTCTTCTTCTCGAGGTGTCAAAATGAGCAACCATAAAGAACTCTCAAATTCATTGCATGATGAGAGGAAGAAAGGAGAAAGATATTGAGGAAAGATTGAGAGATTTAGGACAATATGCCCTGATAACTGACAACTTTCCACCCAAACCCTCCGACAATTAACTATGAATATCATCTCCTAGAATATTCAAGGCCTAAACAATAAGATTAAACAAAGAACCCTACAAAATAACATACACTCTAAAAATACTCATATCCTAATGTTATAGGAAACTAAATTCCTCTTGAAGATGTTGATCATTAAAATTTCCAAATACTGTTGGAAAGGATGTAATGTGATAACAGTAGATTCTAAAAGAGCCTCAGGAGGAATTGCCATCCTATGGAATCCAAGGACCATAATAAAGGAGATTTCTTTTCTACAGCTAGAACCCTCTCACCAAAATTACATATCACTAGAACAACTGCTATCGATTATGTAACTAATGCCTATGTTCTATTGCATATGGAGGACAAAAATCAATTCATACAATCTCTTTAAAGCCTATGGAACATAATGGACAATCAACAATTGAAAATGGGTAGCGATTTCAACCTCATCACCTCCTTGGCTAAGAAAAACGAAGGAACCCAAAAGTTGGATTTAGCCAATTAGTATTTCAAAGCAGTCATTAAATCTCTCAATCAGGTGGATATTGAAACTATCAATGGTTTTTTTTCCTGGAACAACAAAAGAGGTGGTGTGCAACATGTGGCTTCAAGATTGGATAGGTTTTTGCTCTCAAAACACATCCTCACCCAATGACTGGTCATTGAGGCAACCATCCTCCCCTACTCTAGATATAACCTTGGCCCATATGTCTTTACTTGGAGATGGATGACAAACCAAAAAATAGACCGTTTCATTTCAAAAAATTATAGCTTGATCATCCAAACTTTCAATACATGGCTAATTAGTGGGAAGAGGCCTCTGTCCCTTTAGGCTCCAAAATGTATAGATTTCAACAAAAGTTAAAGTATCTTAAGAATAGGCTCAAAATATGGAATAAAGAGGTATTTGGAAACATATTTATTGCAAAATGAGAGTTAGAGAAGAAAATGGCAAATCTTCAATAGAGGATTATTGTGGGGGGGGGACTAATTAGACAATTGAGGAGGATTTTGCACTACAAACTCAATTGAATCAAAGGTATCAACATGAAGAGACCCCATGGAAACATAAATAAGATGGTTGAAATAAGGGGACTGGAACTAAAAAAATTTCCATCAATCGATGGTGTAGAATAAGCATAACAACATAATAACTTTCATAAAATACAGCCAAGGCACCACTCACACTAAACATGAGGAGATTGAAAGAGAGATAAATGTTTGGGTACACAGGGTACTACCAAAGGACCGAACACCAAGAGAAACCACTTCACACAAACAGATCACATATCAACACACCGATGTTTTGACGTGGTTTAAACCCTCTTGAGGGAAACACTCCACGGCCCCGGCCAAATAGCTTCTACGGGACAATTTATTATGCAAAGAAAGAAAGTTACAAATGAGCTTCTCATAATCGATCAACTAAACAATGACACTCCATGCTCTTTAAATAGAGATCATGGACCAATCGGGTGTTAAGCCACGGATCAAGGTTAGGTTTGATCTAAGAGAAGTTGAGCCATCAGATCACTCTATGTCGGGAACATATCGTGACCATCGGATTAAGTATTTACAAATGCATACTAAAGAAACACACTATCCCTAACGGATATATTACACAAGTTGATCTTAACTAACTCCTAAGTGTCTAAATATCCTAACATCCCCCCTTAAGAACAACTTGGGATAGGATTGAAGGATTTACAAAAGTGACACTATTAGGAGAAGGAAGGAGGCATTAGAGCCTATCCCCCCTTAATGACAAGTTTCTGAACTCCTAACATAGATCGAAGTTTAGAAAACTTCATTTATGTAAGAGACTTGGTGAAGATGTCTGCAACTTGATCATCTGTAGGGAAAAAGAGCACTTCAAGAACACGATCATGAACAAGATTTCTGATGAAGTGCATATGTAGCTCAATTTGTTTGCTGCGTTGATGTAGAACTGGATCTTTGGCAAGCTTGACGACACTTTGATTGTCGCACCAAAGTGGAGTAGGCTGTTGCTGCTCCAATCCAAACTCGGAAAGGATCTGTCGAAGCCATAAAGCTTCCTAACTGGTATTAACTGCTGCTCGATATTCTGCCTCTGCTGAAGAAAGAGCAAGAGCTTGTTATTTCTTACAAGCCCAAGTAATAGGTCCAGATCCCATACTGAAAACATAACCTGCAGTAGACTTTCGATCATCAAGATCGCCGGCCCAATCTGAATCAGTGAAACCAACCAACAAAGGTTTCCCCCCTGTACTATAATGAATCCCAAACTGAACTGTACCTCAAATATATCGAAGTATTCTTTTAGCTGCTTTCCAGTGACTCTCATGAGGTGTCTGCATATAACGAGCAACACGACCAACGGCAAAGGAAATGTCAGGACGGGAATGAGTCAAGTATAAGAGACTACCAGCAAGCTGACGATACAAGGTGGCATCGACTTCAGGTGAAGTACAAGTGGCAGAAAGTTTGACTCCAGACTGGAAGGGAGAAGGGGCTAGTGTACAATCTTCCATGTGAAAGCGATGAAGAAGGTCACAAGCATACTTAGACTGAGAAAGAAAGATTCCTTCTTTGGTTTGCAGGACTTGGAGACCAAGAAAATAATGCAAATGTCCTAAGTCTGACATTTCAAAATTTAGTTTAAGACTGGATTTCACATGGTTTATAAGCTTAGGGTCACTACCAGTAAGAATAAGGTCATCAACATATAGAACAAGTATGATGAGATGGTTTTCTACTTGCTTGGTATAGACATTGGGGTCAGAATGGCATCTAGAAAAACCAGTGTCAAGGAGAAAGTTATCCATTTTGGCATACCAAGCTCTAGGAGCTTGCTTAAGGCCATATAAGGATTTCTTAAGGCGGCAGACAAGGCTAGAGTTATTCTGAACATAGCCAGGAGGTTGTTCCATGTAAATTTCCTCCTGTAAATCACCATGTAAGAAGGAAAACTTGACATCCGTTTGATGGACTTCCCAGTTGTGTAAGGCTGCACGGGAAAGAACAAGGCGGATGGAGTTCATTTTTACGATAGGAGCAAAGGTTTCATTGTAGTCAATCCCTTCAACTTGGAAAAAACCTTTGGCAACTAACCTTGCCTTAAGTCTTTCAACACTTCCATCTGATGCATACTTAGTTCTGTAGACCCATTTACATCTGACAAGTTTTCTTCCTTTTGGAAGAGGTACAAGATCCCAAATATTGTTCGCCATTAAGGAACGATATTCTTCATCCATGGCTGCATCCCAATCTGGATTCCCTGAAGCTTCTGCAAAAGTTTCTAGATCATGATTCTTGGAAACTTGAGCCAAAAGAGAAGAGGCTCGCTGAAACTGAGAACGTGTTCGACGTTGATCTCTAGGATCACCGGCAAGATCACTAGCTGCTTCACATGTTGAACGGACCCATTGAGGAAGCACTTGTGCTGGTACAAATGGAGGAACATGAGCAAGCGGAGGTGGATTTTCATCCTCACTGTCATCATCAGAAACTGGAGTTGGAAACCTGTCAAAGAAGTTGGAAGAAGAAGAAGAAGGCACAAACGATGAATCAGGTTCGCAGGCCAAAGATGGCACAATCGCCGAGTTAGGCTCGCAGGCCAAGAGATTTTCATCAAATTTAACATCTCTTCTAATGATTATATCATGAGAATGTGGTTGAAGAAGTCTATAACCTTTTACATCTTCAGAATATCCAACAAATATGCACTTTTCACTTTTAGGCTGCAATGCTTTCCATTTTTCGTTCGGAATGTGAGCCCATGCTTCACTACCAAACACACGGAAGTGACTTACATCAGGTTTAGTTTTACTCCATGCTTCTTTCGGTGTTATACCTTGTAATGCTTTATTGGGGGTGCGATTAACTATGTAATTTGCACAATTAATGGCTTCAGCCCAAAATTGAAGACTTAGTCCCTTAGATTGGATCATACAATTAGCCATTTCTTTTAAAGTGTGGTTCTTCCGCTCAGCTACACCATTTTGTTATGGTGTATATGGAACAGTGTGTTGTTGTTGGATGCCTTGTTCAGTGCAGAAAGTAGTGAACTTATTGTTAACATATTCTCCTCCTTTGTCAAATATTAACTTAATAATTTGATGACCAGATTGTTTTTCCACAAGGGCCTTGTAGGCCAAGAACATGTTAAATACTTCGCTCTTAAGTTTTAGGAAATAAACCCAAGTGCGTCTGGTGTAATCATCAATGAAAGTTAAGAAATATTTGAAACCAGAAAAGGAAGTAGATGGAAGAGGACCACACAAGTCACTATGCACAAGCTCCAAGGGAACCGAGGCGTGCCAAGAGGAATGTTTGTCAAAACCGTCCCGATGATGTTTTTCGAGTACACAACCGGAGCAAACACCGTCCCTGCAAGATACCATCGGAAGACCTGTCACCATATTTTCTTTACATAGTTGTTACAATGAGCGATAATTTAAGTGACCAAATCGCTCATGCCAAAGTTTGCTCAAGTTATCACTATGAGCAACAAAAACTGAAGGGAAAGGTGATAACCCAAAGTTGTTAAACTTGTACAACCTGGTAATATCATCAACAATTCCAGTAGCTAGGACCTGTTGAGGATCTTTAAAATCCTTGATTACAACTTGGTGAGGTGTAAAGGTCACAGTTTTACCTTCACCAGAATGAGTGATCTGATAGACTGATAACAAATTGCAGGAAATTCTTGGAACACATAGTACATCACTAAAATGACCATTATCTACTGGAACTGTTCCAGCTCCTATAACACTTAGAGATCTATCATCAACAACAAATATTTGTTTGGTGTTACATTCATGCATAGTAGAAAAGATGGCTTGATCCTTAGCCATATGATAAGATGCTCTAGAATCAATGAGCCATTCATTTGAAGTAGAAGAAGAAGATGCATTATAAGAATAACCAGAAGCACAAAGTGCATGTACATGAGAGGCAAATTCTGAAGGCGAATCTAGGCTGATGTGGTGCTTCTTCATTGCTGCTTCCAAGGCTGTCATCTTCTTGAAACACTTAGATTCATCATGATTATCTTTCCCGCAATAGTTGCAATTACGTTCAATCTTCTTGTCTTTTGGCTTGGATCCTTTGTCATTTTTTAAAGAAAGAGCTGATTG
Source organism: Larix kaempferi (assembly GCA_027924585.1). Lineage (NCBI taxonomy): Eukaryota > Viridiplantae > Streptophyta > Pinopsida > Pinales > Pinaceae > Larix > Larix kaempferi. Next base: position 1,456,220 of record BSBM01000834.1, on the reverse strand, counting down.
AGAGGGTTTTGGACCCTTGTTTGACTTATTATTGCGAAAATTTTGTTTCTTGGGAGGCTTGGAATTTTTTTTCTTTTGGGACAATAAGGCTTTCTCAGATGTATCTGCATTGTTAATTATTCCAAGATGAATGAGTTTATCTTGTTCCCTAATTAAGGAATCACAAAAGGATTCAAGACTAGGCTCTTGATAGCTAGCTGCATTCAAGGATGCTTTCATGGAGTAAAATGTAGATACAAAAATAGAATATGCAGGTCCAAGTTTGGAAAGAATATGATAAATGCATTGTTTGTCTTCCCTCTCAATCTTACATTCTACACATAAGAGTTTAAGAGTTTTGTACTTAGATAAATAATCTTGAATGCATGAAAAGTCACTTGGATTTAAAGAAATCAACTCATTTTCGAGTTGGTGACCTCGAATTTCATTGTGTTTACCAAACACAGATTCCAACTTGTCCCAAGCAGCATTAGGTTCATCAATTCCAGATATGTGGAATCGCAAATCAGTAGAGATTGACATCCCAATCAATCCACGAGCTTCATCACATCTATTTGCCCATTTTATTTTCTTATCATCATCAGTGGGTTCTTTTTCTTTCCCTGAGGTAATTCTGAAAAGTCCCCTACTTCGTAGAACATCCTCCATACGAGATTTCCATGAGAAATAGTTGGAACTGTTAAGTAGAATATCACAAGGGGCGGCCATATTTGTAAATTAATGGTTGTAAAAGTAGAAACCAATAGTCTAGATGTGAAGAGCTCAAAAAAATAGGCGGTTTCAAAAAAAAGGCACTGAAAACTGACTCTGTATGATAAAGTTATGCTTGAACAAAGAAACTGTTGAAGATGTCCCCAATAGTGACGTGGCAGCTAGAGAATGTCCAGCAAAAAAAAGAACCCCCCCTCTTCCCAAGATGAACCTTTTGACAATCACTTTACAATAAAGTTGCTTTAAGTGAACCACTTTTGTAAAATAAGTGATTTCACTTTTACAATGATATTACTTTTAAATAGTGCAACAATAAAAAACTTAAGTGACTCACTTGTATTTTTATTTTTTATTATTTAAATGAGATGCACTTTTACAATAAAGTAACTTGAAAATAGAAATTGCATGCACTTTTTCTTTTAAAAGTAACTTCATAAGACTTGAACTCAATACCTATTAAGCAATAAAGCAACTTTGAACCAAGTGAGCTAGATTAAAAGGTATGTAAAATATGGGAATGAGGAAGGGTTTTTTTTTTTTTTTACTCTTCTTGCTCGGTTTGCGTGCTTGCCCTTTGTCCTGCAAAACACACCTCAAATCGAAACAAAAAAAAAAATTCTACACTTGTGGAGTTAGATCTCGTTAGCTTGCCCAGAAAGTCTACGTTTTCTCTCTGTTTCTGATTTGTCGAGATCGCGCAAGGTGCACGACAAAGAGCATACGCAGCCGAGAAAAACCCTTTCCCTTTCTGTTTCTGATTTGCCGAGATCGCTCAAGGTGCACGGCAAAGAGCATATGCAGACGGGAAAGCAACAATCAGAACCCCAAAAAAAATCTAACAGTACAAAATGATAAAATATGAGATTTTTTCTTTTAAAAACAGAAAATAAAAAAATGCGTCACTGTAACATTATACCTTCAGATCTGATGAAATATGCGTTTCTGGAGCAACCGGGAACCATTTTTGATCAAACGAAAACTATTTCCCAATGGAAACGACATTCCGGACGCAATGGAACACCTCCCACGGCCCAGAAATTCATAGAAATACCAGAACTAGAAACCCTTTCGAGTTTCGGCAACAACAGTTCAAGATCTAGATCACAACCGGAAGCGGCACTTCATAAAAGCTCTGATACCATGTTCGGGTACACAGGGTACTACCAAAGGACCGAACACCAAGAGCAACCACTTCACACAAACAGATCACAGATCAACACACCGATATTTTGACGTGGTTTAAACCCTCTTGAGGGAAACACTCCACGGCCCCGGCCAAATAGCTTCTACGGGACAATTTATTATGCAAAGAAAGAAAGTTACAAATGAGCTTCTCATAATCGATCAACTAAACAATGACCCTCCATGCTCTTTAAATAGAGATCATGGACCAATCGGGTGTTAAACCACGGATCAAGGTTAGGTTTGATATAAGAGAAGTTGAGCCGTCGGATCACTCTATGTCGGGAACATATCGTGACCGTCGGATTAAGTATTTACAAATGCATACTAATGCATACTAAAGAAACACACTATCCCTAACGGATATATTACACAAGTTGATCTTAACTAACTCGTAAGTGTCTAAATATCCTAACAATAAAGGACTATTATTATTCCTTACTCTCCAAACCTAAAAGGAATCAAGAGGAATCCATTTGAAATGTCACAAAAAACATACCCCGACTGGTCACTGAGGAGCAAAATGACAGCCTCTTATGAGAAATATCCCCAAAGGAGGCGGAGAAGGTGGTAATGGAAACGTCAGTCAAAAAATCTCCAAGGTTAGATGGCTTTACTACATATTTCTTTCATTCATGTTGGGTCATTATTAAAGATGAAGCTAGGGAGATGGATGAGGAATATAGAAGGTAGTCTAAAGTTTTGCCAGTTGTTAGCTCCACCTTTCTCACTTTGATCCCCAAGTTGGAAAAAGCAAATGAACAAAGTTAGTTATGGCCCATATACCTTTGTAATGTAATTTATAAAAATATGACAAAGGTGATAGCCAACAGTCTTAACCCTCTGCTATTGAATCTAATATTTGTTGAGAAATCGAGATATGTTGAAGGTCGCCAAATCTTGGATGGAACTATCACAGCTCATGAAAACATTCACTCCTAAAAACATCCAAGAAATTTGGGATGATAATGAAGCTAGACATGCCAAAGGCTTTTGATGTAATTAGTTGGAGTTATATTCGCCACATGTTGTTGGCTTTTGGTTTCTCTATCCCATGAACGAATTGGATAGTGTCTCTTACATCCTCAACCATCTTTTCCAATTTGATTATTAGCTCACCCTCATCTACCTTTGCTTCATCTAGAGACAGGGGAACCCCCTTTCTCTTCATCCTAATGGAAAAAGGCCTTGGAAGATCAATCACTGCGACAACCTCTAAAGGCAAGCTCAAAGATCTCCAAATCCATGGAAATGACCTGATCTCTTCTCATCTATAGTTTGTGGATGATACCATGCTTATAGGGGTCCCCACTATTCGAGAAGCGAAATATTTTTGAAGATCCTAAATAATTTCTTAGAGGCATCTAGAACATCTATAAACCAAGGTAAATATCAGCTCTTCTTTTTTATTGTCTCCACTATTGTTCAACATAATTTATCTAGAATTTTGGGCTTCCTAGGGAGCTCCCTTATGTCCAAGTACTTATGTGCCCTGCTTTCAAAATGACCAATGTAACCTCTTATGGGAAGAGATGTTGACCAAGTTGGAGAGAAAATTTTCTATCTATACCTTTTGATCCCTTAATCTAGTTGGAAGGTTAACCCTCATCAAATATGTCTTGCAATCAGTGCCCCTCTTCTTGTTTTCCATCCGTGTTGCTCCTAAAAGTAGTATAAAAGCAATTAGAAACCTCCAAAGAACCTTTTTGTGGTGAGGTTTGAAGACCAACAAAAAATGGGACAAAGTCTGTCGACCAAAGTTGGAAGGAGGCATGGGATGGAGAAACCCACAAATAAAAAATGCAGCCTTGGGAGAAAAAACATGGTGGAGGTGGTTGCAAAACAAGGATACCCCCTGGAGCAAGTTATCGAAAAGAAAATACATCCCAGATATTTATTATAAGAAGTTAGTTCATTTGAATTCTCTCTCATTTGGAACACACCGTGACAAAATAGGAAAATTAGTCAAAAGTTTTGCTTTTGGGAGATTTCGGATGGACAAACTGCACTCTTTTAGGGGGATGCATGACAATAATTACCAAATCTAGCAAAAAGCCATGAACTATTGCAACCCAAAAGAACCCTCCATGATTACAATAGGATGAAGGTTCAGCAATACAGGGAGGAAACTAATCAAAGCAACAATTGGCAATCTTGGTTATCCAAAGAACACTAGACAACCCCCCCAGATGAGGGTATATGGAATAAATTATGGGAAAAATCTCCAACATAGAAGAATTACTTTATTCATTGGCGATGACAAGTTAAGATGGGGATACAAGGAAGGAGGCAAATTTTCCTTAAAAGAATCCTACTCTATTATGATTGTTTTCCTTGACAATAATTGGGACCAAATCTGGATCCAATTTGGAGGCAGAATTTTTGGTCAAATATTTTCACCTTTTTATGGTTAGTTGCTTGGGGGAAAACCTTGACCTGGGACAAAATTGTTAAAAGAGGATTTGAAGCCCCTTCAAGATGTCACTTATGTCGGACTGCAGAGGAAACCAAGGAACACCTCCTTAATCAATGCCATTTTATTGAATTTAACTGGAATGAGGGTGCTCAATCTTTCTTCCAAACTAATAGAAAAAAATACAGTATTAGGGACACCATTGAGAACTAGAGGAATTCTACCTTCCAAAACAAGATTCTTAATTGGCCCCGACAATTTTTCTTGGGATTCCAGTATGGGAAACTTGGAAGGAGTGCAATCATCATATCTTCAAATACACCTCTTTCAGACGAGAGCAAGTTTGGGGAAGAATCCAAAAGGATATTCATGAAAATATTCAATATGCTCAATGGACCAAGGAAGACTGGAATTTTCTTGAGGCAAAGCGTCCTATCATGTAGCAATGGGGCCTTACCTCTTTGAATCCTTTCCTTCAACCTTCTTCAAGGGTCCCAATTATCTCAATTACAACCTTTTGGAACCCCACCCTACAAGATTTATTAAGCTAAATTTTGATGATGCCAGCTCTAAAGGAAATCCAACACCTATTGGCTTTGGCAGAGAATTATGAAATGAAAATGGTGAGATCTTATGGGTATGTGCAGGGTCTCTTGGTTGGGAAAGCAATAACGCTATGGAATTATTTGTTATTTCCCGAGGAATCAAAATTTCCATCCATCAAAACTATTCAATGCTCCTTATTGGGGAGGATTCCCAGCTTATTATTTGCATGTTATTCAAACTCCAAAGTGGATCCTCCATTAATTAGATCTCTTCCAATTGGCGATTAGAAGAGAAGCTAGAAAGTCTAGTTGAAATTCTCACTAGAAGGAAGGCCATCATCACATGTTCATCACACTACTAACAAACTTGTAGATCAACTTTCCAATGAATGGGTAGGTAGATGCTCAGAGGATCTAGATCTTGAGTGGTCATTTCTCCCTCCTTCTAGTCTTCAAGAGTTTTGCATAAAAATCTCAAAGGAAGGTCTCCAACCCTTGATTTGGGTGAATGAACAAGAGGAGAGAGCATCGAGGGGGCCTAGAGTGGGTGACAGATCAACATGGGGATGACACAAAAAGGATATAAGCCGAACACCTATCATGTTTTGGTCAAAGGAAGAATTGATTGCATGCAAACGGATTTGGGTGGTAATCCTTCAGGCGTCTTTGCACTAATGAACCTACTCCACTTTCAATTGAGTTATCACCCTCCTTAGCCAGCAAAGGACAAGTGTGACTTAATGGCTATGCAGATAGCTTGGGAGCATGAGGGTGAGGGAAAGTATGGCCAAGAACATTTTGGCCACTCCAAATACGAGGTCTAATTTCCATGCCTGATGATGAGGGGGTCACCTTAAAGTTTATTTATTGTTAAAGTTTGGTTTTTTGGCTCCAATTATCATAGATCCTTTCTTAATTTATAAAGATACTACTATTATTAATTGATAACCATGCCTAGGACAACTTGTAACTTTAATTTTGAAGATAAAATCATAAAAACAATGTTGATCATTAACTTTACTATTTTTTTATGTAGCTCGTTGAGTTTCCCTAGCGACCGACCAATTGTTTGAAACTTGATACTCATTTGTTGATTAATACAATTAGTTAGATTAGCCTTTAAAAAATTGTTCAATTTTACATGCGAGTTGATTATCATAAAGTGGTTTGATGAAGGACCCTAGTTTTCGAGAAGAGTGGGACTTTTTATTAGCCCACAATTTCCAAAATTTAACCCTAACACTATCAGTTTCTAGAATGCCAATTTGGGTATGTATCCCAAATATGCCATTAGATTTCTAGCATTTATCAATTACATAGGATATTGGTAATACTTTGGGCAACTATTTAAAATTAGATATTAAGAGAATGTTGATGGTTTTATGCAGATATGCCTATATCTATGTTGAGATAGACCTTAGTAAGGGTCTTCTGGACAAATTATTCTCAAATAGGAAAACTTTAGATGGAATTATGTCTTGGATTATGAGAATTCAACATTTCAATACTGAATATGCCAACAAGTAGGACATATGTGGGATACTTGGGCCATGCACTAGCTCGTCCTCCATAGAAAAAAGGTGTTATGAACCAAATCTTAAAATTATCATAAGAGGGAAGCGTACACACCATGTACATAAATGTAAACATGGAGAACAACTTCTAATATAGACCAGCCTAGATCCAAATCCTAGGCTCTATCAAGCGTCGAGAGGGATCAAATCTCCCGAGGTGCAAACCTCTCCTTGAATCCTGAGCCACATAATCCTAAGTTCTAAAGTCTCTAGTTTAAGTCTCATATTTACTTTTTACTTTGTATTATTCTTTTTTGTTTATGGCCGACATAATATTTATTACTTTTTACTTTGTATTATTATTTTTTGTTTACTTTGTATTATTTTGTTACTAGACAAACGCTCGACAAACACTCTAAAGTCTCATATTTACTTTTTACTTTGTATTAAAAGTAAAAAGTAAAGTCTCTAGTTTAAGTCTCATATTTACTTTTTACTTTGTATTATTCTTTTTTGTTTATGGCCGACATAATATTTACCACCTAATCCTAAGCTCTAAAGTCTCTACTTTAAGTCTCATATTTACATTTTACTTTGTATTTTTCTTTTTTGTTTATGGCCGACATAATATTTATTACTTCTTGCTTTGTATTATTCTTTTTTTTGTTTACTTTGTATTATTTTGTTACTCGACAAACTGAACAAACACTCGACTCACAAGATCTCCCCCATACTGGACTGTAGAGCGCCTCTCGACGCAATAAGAGAGATGAGTTACGCAATAACTCCTTGATAATAGGAGCTCATTCTCCAATTACCCCAAGACATTCATATAATCATTTCACATGTCCCTCAACAGTGACTACATTACCTTTATTTATACATATCCGTGGATTGCACATGAGGCCCCTTCATTAGGCCAACCCTATTACATATACATTTAGCCCCATTGTTTCCCCCCTTCGGGACATATTATATACATTTAACCCCATATATGCCCCCCTTGGGGTCATATTATATACATTTAACCCCATATATGCCCCCCTTGGGTCATATCAAAAGTGCCCAAACTAAAAAAAAAGTCATTTATGTGTAGTTGATGCTTGTTGATGAAAGTGATTAGGATGAAGAATTACAACAAACAACAAATTTGAAGAAGGTAATTACCATCAATTAAGAAGTGTCAAATGAGGAAACAAATTCCCCATGGAGGCTAGAGAGGAATCCTATAATATAGATCATTAATTTCCCATGGAAGTAGTTAAGGATGCTACATCAAGAGGAATGAAGAGACCTTATGAATATGATAACCTTGACTTTGATAAGGAGAGAGTATCTTTGATGAATTATGGAAATTCAAATTCTAAATTACAAATCATTCTTGTGGAACCACCTTCATGGGGGTGGATTGAGGTTAAGAAGACGAGAAAGGGGGAAAAGGCAGGATTGATGATTTCTTACATCCTTCATTTTTCAACCAATTTTCCTTTTGTTTTTGTTTGTCACAAATTTAGTTATTGCATAAATGCATATTCTTATGTTAGCTTATGAGATGCGGGGAGGATCATCTTCTTAAATCTCAGCGTTTTCATAATGTAATCTTTATTTTGTGTTATGAATAAAAAGTTACGAATCGTTTTTGAGAAAAAATAGTAATCAATTAATCACATAATATATCAAATACAAGGTCAACCATTAAACCAATTCTAGCTAGAAGGTATAAAATAATAGGTCAGATTAAATTGAGAATAATATTTGATTCCCATGTCTCAGCGTATTTAGGGGATTTTGGAGGATGAGATAAAGGTAAACGAATGTACAAAATATATTAGAAACTAATACAATACATTGAGGATTGAATTATATCACTCCACGTGGCACATTGAACTCACTAACATATCGAATAATAAATCAATATACACAAGTAAAACAATGGGTATCACACCCTTTATATTATGACATTTGAGGTCTATATATATTTATAATAGAAATAATACAAGTTAATACTAATTAACATTGACATCGACCCTTTATCATACATTAGAAGAAAAAAATTATGATTATGCCCTTTATTAACTACTTCCTTCATCCCAAACATAAAGTATAAAATATGATGAATTTGGGACATTTTAAGGAATTTGTAAAGATTTTTATAATTTATATTATAATAATAATTTATATTAATGATATGATATGATATGGATTTGAAGGTGTTTATTTTTGGAATATTATGTTATATGATGATCATGTTGAATGTATTCTAAATCATCACATCGAAGTGAATGTGTTTGCTCATGACAAATTACGATTTTATTTATTAAATTTAAAATCCCAATTGCTTGCTATCTAGTTCTAATATCAAATTTCTACTTGTTGTTAATGGAAGAGAGAGAAATTATAGATTTCTTCTTACTTGACCAAGAAATATGACATAAGTATGGAAATAGGCATATCCCAAAGTGATATTTTAATAATCTTGGTTTATGTTACACCCAAAATCTACCCATCATGAGATCCAGTGTATACACCCCTTCAATCATCTTGACTAAGTCATTGACCTGGAAGGATTTGTACCCAGTTGTACTAGGTTTTGAGAGGTCGTCGCAGGTTGCACTCATGCAACATGCGACGTCGCAGCTTGCTTCATTACAGGGTGTGACGAAGTCAGTTAATGGGAAAAAATAGCTTCTTTGAGGTTCTTCTCGAGACTTTCTGACTTGGGGCACTATCCCTGAACTCTAGGGGAGTTAGTACTCGGTTCCTAACACCTTGGGGCACTATCCCTGACCTCTAGGGGAGTTAGTACTCGGTTCCTAACACCTTGGGAGGATCCCCTATCTCTCTCCTACCATATCTCCACCTATCCTGTCCATACCCTATCCACTTAGTCCTATATAAGAGAAGCTCTATCCCTCTCCAAAGGGAGGAAGTCTAGGGTGTCTACATGCTGGTGAAATCACTCTTGAGAGATCTCTAATCATCCTTGAGAGACTCAAGCTTCCTTAGGAGGAAATGGCAAATGGCTTTGTTGGAGAAGGGCTGCAGCGTTAAGCCTTCGTTGTAGTTCTATATCTCTGCTATGTACTTCCCTCTTTTTACAGTAATACAAATGCTTTCCACCAATATTGTTCATGTGTGTAATAATATTGAGTAGTTTACCTGCTTAACTATTCACTTAGACCTCTTATTGTATAGATGCCCTTTACTTGTTTCTCTTACTTCTTGTCTTGAACAGGTCTTGCAGCTTGGATCTGATGACCGCGGGACGTATAGTAGCATTCAGGAGAAAGGATTGTGAAGTGAAAGGTAAGACGTCTAGTACTCGATCCTTAAGTAGATCTAGGAAATGCATTCGTAGCCTATCATATTTGTTCTAGACTCGCATTGAGCTTGGGAGATCCAGCTCACGTCCGCTCCAGTGGATTGTCCATCAAACAAATCTGGCGACCATACTGGGGATTTACATGTCTTGTTCTGTAGTTGTCAATCTGAGAGTCATTTTCAGTTGATTGCTTGACACAAGCCTTCTATTTGTCATTTGCTTCTTAAAACTGATTCCACTGTCAGATCTTCATCTTGAAGACTCTGATCTACTTCCTCTGAGTTTGTCCTACTCGTTCCCAAACCATTTCATGGTTCATTGCGTGGATATTTGACCCATTTCTGGACTTAGATCTCGCCTGTCGCACCTGGGTAGTGAAGACAGAGCGACACTATGTCTTTTTGGCCTTTTGTTCTCTGCCTGTTAGTCACTCGTCGCAGTCTTTTCATTGGCATACTGCGACAGCGTCGCACCCCCCGCACTGGTAAAGTGCGACGTCGCACTGTGTACAAACAAAGAGTGCGCCGATTTGTCAAAATTGACATACAGGCATCCCCTCTCCATCTGTCAATCTGAGTTGTGGTTTGTTGTATGAACTCCCTCTGTGCTGCAAAATCCATCCAAAGACCCCATCTTTGAATTGTATATCGAGTGTTTGGCTTTGTTTGGATTGGTTTTAGGTTCCGTCTTGGACAAGTCTAAGAACCGGTAGTGGTGGACACTCTTGTCTCCTCCACCTTCATCCGCTCACCCTTGCATTCCCTCCTCTTCTTAATTGATCTAGCCACTGCATTAGATCAGTTCCCAGACCTCATTCACATCATCTTTTGAGCTTTGCTTGCTTGGTTTGCTTCCTATTCTGATTTTGAGTCTTGTGTGTCTTTCAGCTTGACTGAGTGCTTGTCTTTTCTTGAGTTTCCTGAGTGTGCTGAGTGTTGCAAGTAGTGTTTTATTTTCAGTCATTCATGTCTGAAAGCGTAGTTGTTATCAAGTTAATCTTTTGATGCATCCATTGAAAAATTAAAAGTGCTTCTTTCCCATCATTTCTCAAGCTTTGTTGAAGGAAATTGTTTGCGCATTGGAAAGCTTGGCTTACGCATTTTTGGAAAAATTGAATGAATAAGTAATCAGCTGTGTTTTTCTCGAATTGTAAACCTCTCATCCTCTTGAAAAACTCAAAGTGTATTTCAATTTTTGCAAAAATTGGTTCCATGCTAAGGAAAGATAAATGCATTTTTAAATTCTTGTTGCTTTTAGGCCATTGAAAGTGAAATTGAAAAGCTTGCATACTCCATCTTAGAATCCTCTCTTTTCATTAGTGTTGTTTTGCTTTGAAAAGGAAAAGGAAAAGGAAAAAAATTGTTGTGATTTGGATTAGCAGTGTTGTGATCTTTGATGTTTCGTACGAAATGAAAAGAATGCTTTCATAGTCAAATTTGTTTGAATTGGGAATTGTTGCATTGTGTTGTTTTGGAAAATCTCGTTGGAAAGAAAAGATTTCCCCTTGCCATAAGTAGAATTCATCGAAAGGAAAGAATATTTTGTGCATGTAGCTAGGTCTTGCATTATGCTTCCGATTATGTACTCACCGCATGCATTCACCTAACCGTCCAAGATAAAATTAACGGTAGAACTAGGTAAAAAATTTAGCAACTTGTGTGTAAGTTAGAGACGTGTTCCGGTGTTGTTAAGCGTGGCAGCTGTCATTATTTGCCAGCACTGTATCCCAGGGGTACTGTAGTCTTCCACGTACTTATCGGTATATCGAGCTCCTTCACATACCCACCAAGTACCAGAATCCGTACTTGGCATATATCGAAGGGTGTATCACGTACTCGGTAGTATATCGGATGGTCTCTTTCCGAACGGTTGTGCATTAGATAGCACCACTATGGATTTGAGCTCCCACGTACCTTGTGTATATCAGGAGACACCACTAGGATTCCTGAAACCAACTGAGTTAACCATTTGGCCGTCTTGGCAAAGCAATACACCGAGAACAAAACTCGGGGAGATTAGCACGCACGTATTGTCCAAGTAATCGGGTATGCAGGAAAGGGTACGGTCCCAATCCTCCTTGTTGCATCATATTGTTGGACCCTGCAGTATATAGCGGTTTGCGATGCCTTGATAATCCCGTGAGGTTCCATACTTTTGAATCCACTCTGTCACATAAGTCTGCTTGTTTCCTTAGTTTGAGTAGGTTTTTCTAGACTGCTTTTCTTTTGTAGCATACCCTTAGGAGAAACTCTTTGTTTTAGTCACTCTGGCTTACTTTCCTTGGAGAAGGTCCCATAGAATCCAAAACTTACCACCCAAATATCCCCTTAACCAGGAGGTAATTTCGAGGGTAAGGATGGATTCTCAAGTCAGGGTCAGATCACATGAAGTGGAAAACCCCACTTTGAATATTGGAGGACATTTGTTTCCACATACTCCTCCATATTCACCTGCCTCTAATCCCCCGCAGGATGAAGAAGCACAAGTCCCCACTTCGCAAGATCTTTCTCCTGTCATCCTGGGAGAACCTGGATCGTTGAAACAGATAAATCAACCCTAGGACGACCCCACAACAGCTGTTGGTCCTTCAGCAGGTTACTGGACATCTTCTACTGGTCACCCAGTGGCTCATTTTGCCATCACATCCCCACCCAATGATACTACTCCGGACGACCCTTTAGCCTACTATAGTGAACAATTATCTCACTTTCGTTCTATGGCTGAGGAGTTCCGGCAATCAAGCCTCCAACGAAGGGTTGAAGACCCATCGTTACCTCCTTACCGAGCCATCCCAGATCATTCGATATCTTTCGGATCACCAGAACCATCTTCCCACAACGCGACCATTAATGAGACTGGTCAACCCTTGCAAGAGTCCAATCCTGCACTTCAAGTGAACCAACCAGTTGAAGGACAATAGTCCAACACACCTGTCACTACCACAGTTACTTTGCCAGCTCCTCCCCCACCTCAAAATTTGCGGGGAGGATACTCCATTCCCCCGGATTATCTCATTGGTAACGTTGTTACTACGGTAGCTAATCAACAACCTATGTTGGTTCAACCTTTGAATAGTGGTCAGCCTGTTGTGGCTGGGGGGCAACCCCCGTTTCCTAACCAAAACGTAGGCGATGGAATCCCTAATGGACCTCCCGTTGGACCTCCTCAATCCGCTAGACCATCCACCATGATGTTATCTCATGTTGGGGGGCCATCCAACGTAACTCAACCCTCATGGAGTCAAGCATATCCAGGTTCCGTTAACCCTGTGCCAGGTCAATCTAATCCCGGAAACGCACCATACGGGATACCTCCTCCCGGAAATCCCTACACTCTATGGGGGCAACAACCCATTTTACAACATGGTGGAGGAGGACATTTTCCTTCTGGCAGTGGAGGGGGTGGTGGATCTAATTATTATGGTGGCAGTGGTGGCGGTGGAGACCCTCATCCTTCCGGTGGCGGAGGTGGTGGGGGCCCCCACCCTTCTGGTGGTGGAGGTGGTCCACCAGCCCCTCCAGGTGGAGGTGGTCGCAGGCCACCTTATTATGGTTATGGACCTCCACCTCCTCCCGGCGGTGGCAGTGGACCTCCACCTCCTCCTGGCGATGGCGGCGGACCTCCACCTCCTCCCGGTGGTGGAGGTGGACCCCCACCTTATTGGAATGGACCGGCTTATGGTGGTGGACCCCCTTACGGTCCGAGCGGCACACCCTCCTACGGTCAGTTTACTCCATGGTCACCCTTTAATCAGTCAATACGAGGTCCTACAAGTCCTTACATGCCTTACCAGTACTACCAATACCCGCAGCCTAATCAACAACTGCCCTTTTTGGCTGCTTTGGACCTACCCGATCTGTCTCGACTAACGAATGACCCCATCTACCACGGGACCAACTAGCCCCCGATTCTGGTAAAACTCCCCTCAGATATCCCTAAGTTTGACGGCAAGCCGGACGAGGATCCTAAACACCATGTGATGACATACCATTTATGGTGTTCATCCAACTCTCTGATGGAGGACTCGATCCGTTTGAGATTATTCCAATGGACTCTCACTAGTTCAGCTGCCAAGTGGTATATCGAATTGCCACCTCATTCTTTTCATGATTTTGGTTCTCTGGCTATGAACTTATTAACTCATTTCCAACTACCCATACGGTACAAAACTGGTATGGACCTTCTCACCTCTCTTCGTCAGAATACCGCTACTCATATACATGAGTGGCGGAGGAGAAGGCACCTGATTAAGGATCCCATTCCAAACCAGCTCCTGGCAGATTGGCTTACGAAGTCTCTTATTCCACACATAGCTCAAGACGTTGCCATGGGCGGTGTTGTCACAGAAGAACAAGCTATCGCTCGTGCCCATTACCTAGAATTAGTCTATGCTCAATCGGGCACCCTGTTTGAAATTCTTCCTGACACACCCCTCGACACTTATGACCCTACGAAGCCTCCCAAGGGACCCCAAACTTATGGCATCATTGGATCCCTTACCACCCAGCCTGTTGGATCGTCGAGCCTTCATGGTTCCTCCCCATTACCAACTCAAGCCGGGCATAACACCACCAAATCAACCGTTCCTACTGTACCTAAAGAGGTGAATTCTGTCCAATCAGCTTCATCTCAAAAGTTTGGAGGTAAGAAGAAGAACAAAGGGAAACCTAAGAAGTCTCCCACCCAGCAGGAACAAAAAAACCACTCCTGACGACACCAAACCAAAATGGAAACTAAAGTATCCTTGTTTACTGTGCGGAGATGATCACTTCTCTAAAGAGTGTCCTCATAGAGACGAAGTCCAAAAGTTTCTTAGAGGTAAACTGACTCTCGCAGTCCTCAACGATCCGTTTCCGAATCAGAATCAACAAATTATTGCTCAAACCCCCCCAGCCCAGGGGGAACCATCCAATACCGCGCATGTTCTTATGGTGTGTAACGAGACAATCAATTTGAATACTCGCTCGCGATCATACGACCCGGTCCCTTCAAAGGAACCTGTTGGAAGTAATACTGAAAAAGCTTCCAACTCCATACCTGATGTCACTGTACCGTCAACTTCTCTCACCATTGAGAAGCCATGCTTAGATTTGATATTGCGACCACCCAAGAGCACGATTCGGAAAGCTGTTTTCAATCCTAATGCTCGAGCGTCGCAAAATTATAATATTGTTGAGGACTTAGCACAATCTCCTTGCTCCATTTCTACCCTAGAAGTTTTGCGGAATTGCCCTAATCAACGCAAAACTCTCCTTGCAGCCATCGGTGCAGTTGACCCCGATTCTTCGAATACCATCATGTTCCAACTTGACTACTTCAAGCCGAGGCTCTCCCACTAGCTCGCATTCCAAGTCACTGCGAACATTGCTGGGAAGATTGTCCATCGTACCCTTTTAGATGAAGGTGCCTCTACTTCTGTCATGTCGATCTCCTGTTGGAGAGCCATTGGCTCTCCTGAATTGAATCGTTCTCCTACCACATTGAAAGCATTCGACGGACGTGGCTTTCAACCTCGTGGGCTCTTACAAGCTCTTGCAGTTGAGTTGGGTGAAAAGACCGTAACCGTTAATGTGGAAGTGGTCTCGGCCCTAATAGATTATAATCTCTTGCTCGATCGCAATTGGTTTTATGCCATGCAGGCGGTAGCCTCTTCAATCTTCCGCGTATTACAATTCCCCCATCAAGGACGAATTGTTATTGTCGACCAACAAAATGTTTGCACACCGGACACTACTGCTCATCTTGGTGACCACATTCCTTCCATTGGATAGACGTCAAAATAATATGAGAGTATAGGGGTTGGCCTATTGAAAGATTCATCTCTCATGGGCATTTTCCCACTTTCGGACCCCCCTAATCATGTTGCCTCGGTGAACATGATCTCCACAGAGATTTCATCTCGCCTCACTGATACTCGGCTTGTACCGGATGAAGCCACAACACACTTGATTGGAAACGCCATGCCTCTCTCACCCGCTGAACGAATTTATGAGGCCATCCAGTCAGCATCGGAGGACCACTTAACTTTGGACTCCCCATCCTGTTCTCTATGACGGACATCATCTCTACCTGATCTCTTATTTTGGACTTTTCATTCGGACTAGTCCATCATGGAAGTTATGAACGTTGATGATGGTCTGTGGGATGACCTCCACCATAGGTCGTCTTTTCTCCCGCCTTTGGAGTACATAGAGGACAACATTAGTACCATCTTCTCACCGGATATCTATCCGTTCCCCCATTCCCCCATACTTACATGTCTTTCGGACACTGAGGGCAACTTGGCCAACATTGAGCCTACCACCCCGGTAGACATTTCGGTGAAACCTGGTATAGTGGAACACATTCGCATCGGCCAGAAGTGTTCCCCTGAATAAATAGCTACTGGCGTGACCTTATTCAAGCAATTTCAAGACGTATATGCTTGGTCCTATGAGGAGATGCCTAGGATAGACCCCGCGATTGTTTCTCACAAAATAAAAACCTATCCCGACATCAAACCTGTCTGCCAAAAGTTGCGACCGGTACACCCCCGAAAGACTGCAGCAATCAAGGCTGAGATCGAAAAGCTCTTAAAGGATGGTTTCATTTATCCTGTCCCATTGACGAATTGGGTCTCAAACGTCGTCCCTGTGAACAAAAAGAAGGGCACCATTCATGTCTGTGTCGATTATCGGGACCTTAACCGAGCTTGTCAAAAAGACAACTACCCGACCCCATTCATTGACCAGATTATTGACAACTGTGCCGGAAGCATCATCTGCTCATTCATGGATGGATTTTCTGGTTATAACCAAATTGAAATCAACCCAGCTGACCAACACAAGATGGCTTTCATCTGCCCGTGGGGAACGTTTGCATATCGCAAACTCCCGTTTGGCCTTAAAAATGCTGGCGCCACATTCTAGCGGGCCATGTCGTATGCCTTCCATGACATTAAGGACTTTGTGGAACCTTACTTGGACGATCTCCCTACTCATTCAAAGCAGCCTGAGTTCCACATGGATCATATGACGGTCAGCTTCCTCAGATGCAGACGATACAATATCTGTCTGAATCCTCATAAGTGTATATTTTGCATTGAGTCTGCACGCGTCTTAGGGTTTATTGTCTTGAAGGATGGGATCCGCATCGATCCCTTAAAGGTGGAGGCCATCATCAACCTACCACCCCTGACTGATGTGACGAAACTTCAAAGTCTCCAAGGGAAGGAAACTTATTTAAGACGTTTTGTTTGCAATTTCGCGGAGAAGACTCAGGGGTATATGAAACTGCTTAAGAAGGACGTCCCATTTGTCTAGGACGACCAAGCTCAAAAATCCTTCGACAGTATCAAACATGCCATCACGCATGCCCCTGTGCTCCAACCGCCCAATTATTATTGAGATTATATCTTATATCTCGTCGCTTCTGCTACCACTATCGCCATGGTTTTGGTACAGGAGGATCAAAACACCAAGGAACATGTAATATACTATGCGAGTAAGGGTCTCACCGACACTGAAACTAGATATTCACATGTTGAAAAATTTGCTTTCGCGGCGGTCATCGCTGTCCAAAAGTTCCTCCACTGCATCTCGCTCTGCACCACCACCATCATCGCAGACTCAAATCCCATATACCACGTGCTGACACATCAGGTGCTTGGGGGCAAGTACTCACGCTGGATCGTGATACTACAAGAATTTGATCTTCTTTTCGAGAAAGCCAAGTCAAAAAAGTCTCTGGTGTTTGTTGAGCTTATCTGTGACCTTCCCCATCCTGATGTAGAAGTTGAGCACAGTGACTCTTTTCCCGATGAAATGTTGTTTCTCATCAGTACGACCGATCCATGGTATGGAGATATCTCATTATATCTTCAAACCCAACACTTCAACCCTCAACTGTCTCGCGATGACCATCGTCGAATACATCACCATGCAAAGTATTATCTGATCATCAATGATACTTTGTATCACCGTGGTGTCGATTCAATTCTCTGACGATGTCTCACTCACGATGAGGCTGAACGCGTTCTGAATGACTGTCATGCTGGGGCATGTGGCGATCACCTCTCTGGGATGGCTACAGCCCAGAAGATTTTGCGCGCAGGATATTATTGGCCTACTATCTTCAAAGATTGTATTGAGGCCATAAAAAAATGTCCTCCTTGCCAACACTTCCATACGAAGAAGTGCACCCATACCGCCCCGTTACATCTGGTCATTGCGGTGGGCCCCTTCGCAAAATGGGGCATCGATTTTATGCACTGTAAGCCTACCTCGGCCGGGGGGCATAGTTACATTATTGTAGCTGTATATTACTTCACGAAATGGGCCGAGGCTATGCCTACATACCAAAACGACGGCAAAACCGCTGCACTCTTCATGTTCAATTATGTAATAGCGCGGTTTGGAGTTTCTCAGGCGATTGTTACCGATCATGGTTCTCACTTTCAAAACCATATGGTTGATGAACTGAGCGATAGGTTGGGTTTTCTCCATGAAAATTCTACACCCTACTACCCGTAGTCCAATGGACAGGTCGAGGCCATTAACAAAGTCTTGAAAACTATGGTCCAAAGGATGGTAGGTACGCATAAGTCCAATTGGCACAATATGCTCTTTTCAGCGTTATGGGCCTACAGAACCTCCGTTAAAACTGCCATAGGTTTCACTCCTTTCCAATTGGTGTATGGATTGGAGAATGTCTTACTTATACAGTGCGAAATTCCGTCTCTACAACTCGCTGTCGAACTTCTTCCTTACACTACTGCCGAGGAAGAAAGTCTCATGCACTTAGCAAAACTTGACGAGTCCCACCGAGATGCTGCTCTTGCTAATGAAGCACAAAAGAAACGCATTAAATCTCAATACGACAAGTCAGTTGAACCTTGTATCTTCAACGAGGGAGACTTGGTCCTCACTTATGACCAGAAGCACGACAAACTAGGAGCAGGAAAGTTCGAGTCCATGTGGCATGGACCTTACATTGTCAAGCATGTTTTGGAAAAGGGAGCTTACGAGCTTGAAGACTATGATGGAATCTCTTTGGGTGAATCCCGCAATGGGCTTTACCTGAAGAGATACTATGCCTAAACCTGTCACACATAGACTTTCTTCTTTATACTATACATGGCGTGTTTTTTGTGTTTTTTTGTGGTGTGACGCATTTATTTTTTGAGTGTCTTTAGATCTTGTTTCCGCTACTTATACCATGTTCTATCTACATGTGCAGATGGCAACATGCTATGGATTCACGGACGGCGCCAACCGGCATACCCATAACCTTGCCTCGGCAGCCTGGGTACTATATTCCCCAACAGGTGAGCTTGTCAGCTCAGGAGGAAGTTGCCTAGGGTTTGCGACCAACAATGTTGCAGAGTATCAGGCGATAATTGGAACCCTAACCAATGCTATTTTCCTAGGTATGAACCACATTTTCATCCACATGGATTCTCAATTAGTGGTTTCCCACCTTAACCACGTCTACGCTATCCGTGATCCCACCTTGCTCTATCTCTTCAGACGAGTACGTCTCTTGGAAAGTTCATTTGAATCCATTCAATACCTGCACATTCCACGAGAGTTAAACACAGTTGCTGACTCGATGGCCAACTTCATTTTGGATTGGTACATCGCACACACATAATATTCATAATATGTAAAATCATTCACGACATGTAAATAATGCACTGTATAAAAGCAAACATATGAACAAGATCACATCACTCATCATTTTAAAAAAATACATAATGTATAAATTGCCGAGAATGTCTGTATATATATTTCATCAAAAGTAGTGCTGGTACAAAAATCTGAAGCACGATGGCTTTCAGTGAGTCTCTACAAAAATCTGAATCCTCGTAGCTTTCAGTGAGTCTCTATAAAAATCTGAAGCCTCGTAGCTCTCAGTAGTACAAAATTTGAGGCCTCTAAGATCTCAGTACAAGTATAATAATGTCATCAGGCCTGACGCCTGGCCCGTACACCCCTAGGATGGAAAACCCTCTGTCGCTGAGTGAGGAAGCAATCCACGGTCCTCACTACCTTGCGGAGTAATGCGTTGAAGCATACAGACGCTCCAACCCCAAACCTCTGCATAGGTCTCGGCAGGTCATCCACTACTGGCTCAAGAGCATCTACTGTCAGCTGGGACAAGTTCCTATACACCTCCTCCATCTCCACGATGGAAGCATGAGCACCTGGGGGCACGACTGCTCCCCCACCTCTATCTCTCCTCGCCAAAAGAGAGAGTCCCATCGACCGTATGGGACCCACATCTGCACACACATGTTATATACTTGTCAGTACTACATCAAAAAAATCATAAATATGGAAAACTAAAAAGTACAAGGGTTTTGTTCTCACCTATGTCTCCCGATGCTGCACCCTCAGGCAGCACCAAGTCAGGATCCTCTCTGTAATCTATACCACCGTACGGGTAGTCCTCAACCATGAGTAACTGGCCTCCCAGCCAACTGAAGAACTCAGCACTAAAGCTGATGATAGGAACCCCACCATGGTGGGTCATCACCTCTGCCCGTCTGAGCATGTGGGGATCTCTAGTCTCCCTGTCATCTAGTCGCACTTGTGGGTGCAAGATAGGGATCCGCTCCAAGAGGAACGATACCACGATTGATCCGTAACCAAACTTCCTGAGCTCTCCCCGCTGACACTTGGTCAGCTGAGCTCGGACATTTGCGAGGAGACCCTCGCACTAGTTAAAGACCTTGGGGGAACTACAGTCCTCTGCATAAATCATCTAAGTCTGAGTGGCCATGTGTGGGGCTTGGATTCCTGCCTCTCTAGTGATAGTAAACAGTATGGTACGTAGTGGGCAGATCACAACATCCCTGATAGGGATCTTCGCACTGGAAGATCGTGCATGAGCAGTACAATGCTGTGACACCATGTCGTCGACTATGCGGTCACTAGCCCGTGTTCCGGTGAGAAATAAAAGGTCCCCTCTCTGGGACAAACTAGTAAGAAAATAGATGTCCTCAACATCTATTGTGAGTATGTGCTCACCAATCACAAAGTATTGTTGGGTTGCGTCCCAACTCTAGAGCATATGTGACAGCAGCAGGATTTGGGATCTCATCCCCTGAATCTCAAAGAACTTGAGTAGACCGTAGTTCCTCAAGGCATTCACTCATTGTGGATCTTCTGCAACTTGTACATATTCTACCTTGTGTTCTCTTTCCCACCATTCTAAAACCATGCTGGCCTGCTAGCAACCTGCCATCATGAGCATTTAAACATTGTTAGATCCTACTTCAACCTCAGCAAGTTCTTTTTTTTAGCATTTTTTGATGTTTGAAAAGTGCATCTCTGCCGTCGCACTGTGCTAATGCACACAGTGCGATGACGTCACACTTCACTCATTCGGGACTTGCGTCGAGTCGGTCTCGTCGCAGTTCCCGAAAGGGCTAACTGCGACGAGCCGAGGGCACAATAGCCCTCCATGAACTCATCAAAAAACCCAAAAATTGAACCTAAAAACAAAATCTAATCCACTGGAAAGTTGCTGGATGAAGTTTAGGCTTACCTGCTCCTGACGGTGGGTGAAATGGCGTATCGTAGCTCCCGGAATCGGCAAAAGAATTTTTGGCTCCAAATTGGTACTTTTTCTCCCAAATTGGCAAATAAAACAATGGTAGCTATTTTTGGCCCATTCTTCTATTTATAAATAAAATAGAATATTCCTTTTCAAATATTTTGATGCTCTTGGGTCATTTACCATAGTTTTAACTGGTTTTTATCATATTTGGGATATTTCCCGACTATTTGACCTAGTTTCCGAGTGTGCAGGAGTTGTAAGTGGTCTTTTTGTGCCGTTTCTCGTATCATAATGGTCATCACAGGTATGAACACTCCTTTGAATGTTTTGTCGTTATTTTTTGCAATGGTTAGTTTGTAATTATTGTGTGATGATGAGCTTACTCTTCGTTTGTTCTCGTGCTCTTGAAACTATGAGAACAAGTACCGAGTTATGATTTATCGCTTTTCTGAGCTCGTTAAACTCCCACGGAAAAGGACACCCCCTGGAGTCTACCGTTAAGCTCTTTCCAGGCTCTCGAAAGATGAAAAGATTGCCAAGCGAACTTGTCGCATTCACGCTTGTTAAAGTATTTGAATGGTCATCTTCCTAGTGATAGTTTACCCCTTTTTTGGACCAGGAGGCACTAATTACGAAAAAGGTATACTCCAGCCAATCATGTCTGGAAGAGTCCTCTCCCGCGTTGTTTTACTCTTTTCCGGGCGATGAGGTTAACTTTACAAAAAAGGACCGTTGGAGTCTTCTTTAGTTCTTTTCAGACTCTCTAAACATGAAATGACGACCGAGTTTACCTTATATGAACTCGTTAAATTTTCACATCGAAGGGCCCATCATGGGACAAACCCCTCCTATCCCAGGTTCGAAAAATGTTTGGGATTGGACTCATCTATGAGATGAGCTATACGAAGCATCTGGTTACCCTCATCAAGCTTGTAAAAAACACATGAGGCGCTCATCATTCATGATGGGGAAAAAGGAAAACATTTGTAGTTACACTTTTGTCAGTGGCAGTACCTAGTCGTTCTTGAACATGGCACTCATATGCATTAGCATACAGTACTCGGATCATTTGTTTATCTATGAGTCCTCGCTTACTCTCTGAGTCCTGTCACTCCTTTGAGTCATTCAAACAAAGATTCCATCATCAGTTGCATTAGAAGTTTGCGTTGTACTCATTATGTTAATACTGCCAAGTCATGCCATGCCCATGTTCAAGAACACGTCTACCATTTATCATCTACAGTCAGTACACCCGCCACCATGTCGATTTACTCTGAGTCAGTCTCACGTGTTACTGTACCATCCGGTCCAATCTACACATCTTTTGTCGTGTTTCGTGTCAATGATGGGGGATTCATCATGGCCCTCCTTCAACGGATTCATCTTTTTCGACTTCAACACATCATCCAAAGATTGAATCTAGAAACCAACCAAGTACCTTGGCCCTGCATGCCTCAATGGCAGGTTACCTCGCTTTCAACATGAGTTTACATCATTGACTCTTGATTGAGAGATTTCACCTTGCGTTCGACTTCAACTCATTTATTCACGCTTGGTGATATGTACTGTGATACCTTGGGAATCATTGACATTAATGGTGATCTCCCTCGCGCTTGTTAATGGTTTACATCAATGACCGATAATCAAGTG
Organism: Larix kaempferi; assembly: GCA_027924585.1. NCBI lineage: Eukaryota > Viridiplantae > Streptophyta > Pinopsida > Pinales > Pinaceae > Larix > Larix kaempferi. Next base: position 1,433,342 of record BSBM01000834.1, on the reverse strand, counting down.
GTTTCTACCATGTTTGACGTCAAGACATTTGTAATCACATGGATAGATTCGTATCATTGCGGGTTCAGCTTGAAGTCCCTGGGGAGTCATTCTTTACCTAGGTTGCGATGGAGTTTGTACTGAGTCATGTTACACAGATCCACATTTGTATTGGTCATGGCTATGTTATCATCTCATCATGGATCTACGCGTGTGTCTAGTAGCCATGATTGTGTTCAGTCGGTCATTACTACCATGGATTTGCATTGTATTGGTCGGCAGCCATGTTGTGCATCATATGGGATTGTCAATTCAGAGTCAATTGTACTGCAGCAGTGTCCTTTGTCCGACAAGTCTATTTCCATTCCTTCTATCAAAGCACTTCACATGTCTATCTTCAACAGCTTCATGCTTTGGGGGGCATTCTGTTACACCCAAAATCTACCCATCATGAGATTCAGTGTACACACCCCTTCAATCATCTTGACTAAGTCATTGACCTAGAAGGATTTGTACCCAGTTGTACTAGGTTTTGAGAGGTCGTTGTAGGTTGCACTCATGCAACATGTGACGTCACAACTTGCTTCATTACAGGGTGCGACAAAGTCAGTTAATGGGAAAAAATAGCTTCTTCGAGGTTCTTCTCGAGACTTGCTGACTTGGGGCCCTATCCTTGACCTCTGGGGGAGTTAGTACTCGGTTCCTAACACCTTGGGAGGATCCCCTATCTCTCTCCTACCATATATCAACCTATCCTATCCATACCCTATCCACTTAGTCCTATATAAGAGAATCTCTATCACTCTCCAAAGGGAGGAAGTCTATGGTGTCTACATGCTGGTGAAATCAATCTTGAGAGATCTCTAATCATCCTTGAGAGACTCAAGCTTCCTTAGGAGGAAATGGAAAATGGCTTTGTTGGAGAAGGGCTGCAGCGTTAAGCCTTCGTTGTAGTTCTATATCTCTGCTATGTACTTCCCTCTTTTTACAGTAATACAAATGTTTTCCACCAATATTGTTCATGTGTGTAATAATATTGAGTAGTTTACCTGCTTAACTATTCACTTAGACCTCTTATTGTATAGATGCCCTTTACTTGTTTCTCTTGCTTCTTGTCTTGAATAGGTCTTGCAGCTTGGATCTGACGACCGCGGGACGTATAGCGGCATTTAGGAGAAAGGATTGCGAAGTGAAAGGTAAGACATCTAGTACTCGATCCTTAAGTAGATCTAGGAAATGCATTCGTAGCCTGTCTTATTTGTTCTAGACTCGCATTGAGCTAGGGAGATCCAGCTCGCGTCCGCTCGAGTGGATTGTCCATCAAATAGTCTCCAACTCAATTTGAGTCATTGTATACAACCAAGGTAGTGTTAATAGCATAAGAGTATTGTATATGCAACTTGTACGTACCCTTAACATGTATAAGTATTGTCCCCCTATGGGACAAGGCATCTATAACATACCTTCATTCTTAGCATCAAAAGTAGGGTTTATTGGTCTAACATTTCATTGATGCTAGCGACATGTAAATCAAAATTTTCAACAATGCAAGGCCATTTACAAAAAGAAATCCTTCCTCTTAGTTACTACAACAAAGTTTGACATTACACCATTCAACATATGGACAAGCTTTCAAGCTTTAATTGAAAGGTCTAATCCGTAATTTCTCTACACAAGAAGATCAAGTTCAAGATCTCAATTCAATTAGTGCCAGCACTTCACAGTTTACCACATAATACCTTTTCAGGATGGTGACTTGTAATCATAGATAGCACAACCAAATTTCCATAAGCATAAGCATATGATTCACATACTAGCTCTATTTCATAAGTTCATCGATTCCATATAATCTCTTAAATCTCTTGTTCTCTCAAAAGGAGGATGGTCCTAGAGTTTAGGATTAATGTCCTTAAACTCATGTATACAACACCTTTGATGATAAATGTGATTCCATGATCATCGAGGTCATAATAAACATAAGGAAATGAATCTTTAATCTACAACCTTCTTTCATAATCATTATTTAATCTACATGCCACTTGCCTCATTATTCTCAAAATAGATGGTTATACAAAATGGAATAAAGCCTTATGGAATAGGAACTCATAACCTTGAGGCCAATATATGATACATTCTATCGAATGACAAAGGTAAATACCTCACAACAATCTTAAAAAATATTTATAATAGCTACACACTAATCTATGCATATCTTTCATACGATTTCAGGCATATGGGGGAGCCTCCTCCTTCATTCAAGTGGCCAATCTAAGACTAAATCATGGTTAAAACTAGTCCATAAAAAATATAACAATAGCATTCAATCCTTTAGAAACATTAACATCATATGCCAAGACTTTCCATACACATCAAACACAATTTGTCTAGGGTTTGAGCAGCACTTCTTGATTAGACTATATTTTCACCTTTTCGGGAATGAAACGAATGAATCTAACTCTGAAATTTTGTGAGTATGTGGATATTGATGTTAGCTACCTAATATCAAATTTTAATGGCAACATACATTGTATGTCCAAGTTATAGTGAAATTTCATCTACAACCATTTTGCATTTTTAAGGGCCATACAAACTAATATGAGGCTGATTTTTGGTGGACACATGGGGATACATGCCAACTATCCCCAATCTAAATTTGGTATCCATTCAAATTCATATGACACCATTTCACTAGATATATGAAATAGTTTTTAGACTTATAGGCACAATGCATTTCTACATGCATACAATATAAATTCAAATTCGTCTACACATTAAACATATAGGAAATTTCAATCCAAATACTCATAGAAAATAATGAAATTATATTTTTCAATGTACAAGATTTAATTCTTAACAAAGAAGGAGGAGGAAAGAACTTATCCTTATCATAAATTGAGTTCCAATGCAACTAACTATGGGTGAAACATTTTCCTCCAAACCATAGGAAAATCCTTTGTGGATGTCACCCCCATGCTGGTCTATGAGACACTTGTGGAAAAAAGATTTGTCAAGGCTCCCAAATCACTCTTCTCTTTTCCAAAGGCTTTCAAACCAACCAAGAAATCCAATTGAAGTGCAAATGTTGAGGAAGGTACTTCCATACTCAGTCTTGGTGTCTAATTCCGCATGACAGTTCCTCTTTCATCTCTCCATGGATCATATGGTAGTTGGGTTGTGCACCTTTAATTAATAACTCTATTCTCTCCTCAATGACTCACTTTTTTCTGAAGTCTATATTGCTAATTCGAATTCTCACGTTTGCATCAATGAAAGAGAGGGAAATTAAGGAAGAGTCCTAATCCAACTCTCCCTCTTCCTTAATGATAGGTATCAAGAGCCCTAGTTGAAATCTCCTTGATTGCATTAATATATGAATTAGTCACTTCAATATAGGAGGTAGGTACTTAAGGTTAGGAAATAATTACTTAAAGTAATTAATCATTTCGCTTGATTATTAATTCTAATGGCATAAACATTGGGATGAAATGATAATAGGACAATCACAGGGAAGAGGTTTTAGATAGGATATAGTAGTAACCATGAGACAGAGGTTAATTCCCCACTCATACCCCTTACATTTCCCCTCTCATGGACATAGATCCATCTATGTTCTCTCATTGGATAGCCCTGGAACCTTTCATTAAATTCAAAAATGCCATGGTAAGTTTAACCCATGGCATGAAACAAAACATAGTAATTGTCACTAAGTTGATGGTTGGCCATTGTCCCTTCCCCAAATATACCATCCCCCTTAGGAAGACCCAAAGGAGGTCAGGATCATTACAAATCAAATGGACGATGACGATGCCATTAGTTTGCAAATGTGGGAGTATGTTTGTGAATGTCTGTGATTTTAGTTCCATCCTTTTGTGATATATCTATACTTGGTATTGGAAAAAGGCACATATGGTGAATATAAGAAGAACAAGGTTGAAGGTGAGAGTGTTGATTTCATTCCAATTTTTTACTCTCTAGTATTTGCTTGAAGACCCATGGACTACACCCTTGCCACTCTAGTCTATGAAACTCCCACTGAGAATAGTGAGTTTGTTGGAAAGAAGACAAGGGGCAAACCTCATAAGACCCAAAAAGGGAAGAAGGAAGTGGGGAAATCATTTTTCTTATTGAATTAGTTCCAAGGTATCATTCGGCAAGGCTGCAAGAGAAAGGGTTGAATCTAGTAGCACACAACTAAAACGATCTATTCTAGTTGCAAGTTGTTTTAGCAATTCCTTTATTTATGCAATCTTGAGTTACAATTTCAATTCTACAAGTGTGATTAGATATATTTGATTTTGCAATTTTAATTTTGCAAGTGTGATCAGATAGATTTGATATTTGATTTTGCAATTTCAATTTTGCAAGTGTGATTAGATATATTTGATTCTACAATTTCAATTCTGCAAGTGTGGGTGGATATATTTGATTTTCCAATTTCAATTATGCAAGTGTGCTTAAACAAGTTTTAATTTTGTAGTTTCCATTAATGTTGGGTGCATAGATAACTTTATTTGTGTAGTTTATTTTATTGCTAATGTGAATAGTTAGGTTTTAGTTCTTGCAATCTTACTTCTGCAACAAGGTAGTTCATCAACATTACTCATATTGAAATTTTTTTTCTAATGAAAATTATTACAGATTGTATTATAGAAAAAAAGGTTGTGTCTAAACCAAACAACTCGATATAACAATTTTTCTGGTGATCGTACCCACCTTGCAAATATTTCCTCCTCCCATCAAATAGATGACAGAAGTACGAAATATTTTCTACCTTTCAACATTTTTACTATTTCTTGATTACAAGAATAAATTTTAACCTCCTTGAATAGTAAAATACATAAACAATACATAACTAATGCTTTAATATAGTTCTTGCCCGCCTTAATCACATTAGAATCCAAATTTATCTGGTAACCCAAGAATATTTTTTAGGCAACCTCTTTTTCTCTTCATTCACAACTTGACTTTCGTCCCCTAGTTAAGTGAGAGGAGAGTTGGGAATCTTCTTCATAATTTCAAGAAAAGAAGGTGATTTAGATATTTTAGGTGAATGTGTTGGGGATTTAGCAGGATGTTTCCCTACTTCCTCCTCTTCCAACACTACATTATATTCATCATCCTATACACCCTCTAAATCTTATGGTGCTTCCTCTTGATCCCCCTTTTATTCCTCTAATTTATGTTGATCCCCCTTTTATTCCTTTTCTTCCAATCCTACTTCCTTTTCCAAAAGAGTTTTTTTCCTTGCCTACAATGAGCCATATTCCATATTCGATAGATCTATTTCAACCCCCTCTTATTTTACTTCCTCGAGATATTCAAGAGATTCATATTTATTACTAAAGGGTTTGGATGGACTAGAATGTGTTCTTTTGCTAGTTGCTAACCCCTTGGTTTGTTGATTCCTGTGCATTTTAGATACCTGCTACAAAGAAATTGGATTTGTTTCATTGGTTGGATTTGGAGACTGCTTAATAAGGGGTTAGGTTTCTTGATCTCTTGGGAATATCTTTGAAACAATTTCATACTCATGATAGTAATTACATTTGAAAGGAATATGCTCATATTCTAAGGGTTACAAATGGATAAAGCCCTCTGTAGTAAGTTGCACCACCTTTGGAAGGCCCTTCTCCAAATTTATTTCCATGCAAATTCTAGCATACAAGGGCTATAGAGATCTATGTTTCTAGATCAAAACCTAGGGTTCAATGAGAGAGGAACATTCCTTTGTATCCCATGAAATAAGGGTTGATATGAATATTAGATCTTTCTCCTCGTTGTTGTTAAATAAAAAACTAAACAAGAAAAAACTAGACCAAAAGCAAAGTTGGATATCTTACCATTAACCTTGGTGTTGGGTATGTTATATCTCTTCACATGGTCGTTGCGTGTACAACACGATCCCCTCCCCAGTACTCTATCTAATCCCAGTAAAAGGGATTAGGGTTGTAACCTAATTTCGGGTAAACGAATTAGGGTTTTAGATGCTGCAGAATACCCTATATTGTATTGTAAATGGTTGAATAAACATATAATGAAAAGGAGCAGTGCGGCTCTAAGTTTTGTTGGTTTTTTCCCGGTTAAGGGTTTCCAGGTGAAAATCTCTGTGTTATGTGCGTGCCATTGTGTATTTTCTGTTAATGCTTAAGAATCAATATAAGTTTGTACTTCACTGTTAAGGTTTAAAACTTACACTTGGGATCCCAAAGCTCTAAAATCCATACTTGAACTATTGGAGGACTAGGCCAAAGAGCAGTAAACTTGTCTATTAAATCTCTCTCCTTAAAAAATGAGTGCCTTTCTCCTTGGCTTCGATGACGAATTGCCTAGGTTGGGAATAACTTTCGCACTCTTGATGAACTATATATAAATTAGACACTTCTCATTAGATTATTTAGGGGATCTAAGCAATGAAAGAAATGCCTCAGTCTTAGATTTTGTTGGATCATCTATACTGAAAATGAAAAATCCTTTGAACCTAATGGCAAATGCTTCTTAGGCTAACTCCCAAATTGTCCCTCAAAAACTTGCAAACAAATCCACAACCCTAGGCTTGATTAGGGATTGTTGACAGTTGGGATGGTTGTGTTGAAGGATAGCTAGGCTAAACCCTAGCCACGTGATGGAAGTGATTTTCTTCACAACCCTTTTAGCAATTGAAAAATTAAATCTTTGTCCATACTTCCAACTGGACTATTCTATACATATAATTACATTATAAATTGTGGTCATATCCATACCAATTAGTGTTTGGTCTTAAATATGACAAGCAAGTGGGCTTTGATCCACTTATGTGTGTGCAAGGAGTGCAATGGAAACCTCAGACATTCGACCACTGCCTTTGGGTGCCCCCATGGAAACCTTAGGGATTGAACACCCTAATGCGAATTGAACTTTGGTAATTGATGAAAAATGCATCATTCCTCACTAGTGGATCCAACCCCTTTGAGCTAGTCTGATTACAAAATAATTAAAAAACAAGCATAGGAATTAATATAATAGCACAAAGAAAAGGAACCCCGACCAAATCAATAATAATCCCCAAATAAATGAAGAGATCTATAAATGCACATAAAGTGTAGGTGTTTTCAAAGTCTATGATCCTTGGTTGATGATTAAGTAAGCTCTATATATATTGGGCTTATTAAGCACAAGAATTGCAAGAATTTGTTAGCCCTTTAGAGACTTATGCATACAAGAGGAGGGAGTAGCCTTAGTGTGGACATGCTCTCGAGGAAGCAGTTCACACAATTTTCTCAAGGTGAATTTTTGTTGGATAAGATTGCAAAATATGTCTTCCACAATAGGGGAAGCCAAATTTTGAATGAAAAGATAATGTTATAGAAATTATAGAAAAAATCATGAATGCATGAGAGAGGTTATTAAGAACAACATTAATATATTCGTGGTCCATTTTTCCTTTACCACCACTTGTAATAATGCATGCTGTCAAATTCTTGAAACTAGAAATGCACTCCTCAACAGTAGCAAAATTCGCCATTTTGAGGTTGGAGAGCTCAATTTCAAGTCTATTGATTTGAGTGGTGTCACTATACCAAATTATGCATGAAAGGATTCACGAACATGCTTTTCATAGTTATTGTATGTGTGATGCATAAGAAAAGGTTCCTTATATAGAGTGATCATTCCAAGAGCTTCCTCCTTATTCATACATAGAAGAGTCATATATGTCATCAATTGCAACCGGAATTGGCTTCTGCAAATACATTCATAAACCTTTACTATGAAGTAGAGATTCCATCCAAACAACCCATTCATGATAGATAACCTGGTTGAGGCTAGGAAAAATCCATTTAACATCCATGGATATCATAATACCATTGCATATCAACAACAACTTGTGGCTGCAATAAGAATAAAAAAGAGTGTGTTTCCCTTGACGAGGTGTCAAAATTAAATTAGTTCCTTAAATTGTCCAAAAAAACAATAAAAAACAACTAAGTAGAGATGCATCAATGAAAATAAGTGTAAAAGGCCTAAAAAATGGCCATTGCCTAAAAAATAGGGTGTTGAAAACATTAATTTCATATGTGTGTGTGTGTGTGTGTGTAACCTTGAAATGGAGTTGAAACCCTAATTTCACATCCAAACAAAAACCTCAAAGAGTTGCACATAGAGGAAGATAAATACGAACTAACTTTGATACAATGTTAGAAATCATGAGGTAGAGGATATACGATGAATTCTCTGCAATCTAATAAGATAAACAAGCATAAATATAGCAATGCCTTAATAATGAACACATAATACTTCAAGAGGGTGTGCAACATAAGTAGAGGTTCCCTCGAGCAAAATAATGAATAAACACACTCAAGTTAGATGATGTAACAAATGAGGGCGTGGTGTATTTAAACCACTTCATTAGGGTTAGGGTGATATCCCCAAGGAAGAGAATAGGTTGACCCCACCTTTAAAGTGAAATAACCAGTGTAACAACCCAAAAATTGGCCCATGAAGAACCTAAATTACCCATGTAGGCTTCCATCTTAGTTCCAATGCATGATTAATTTTATTGCTCTTTTCACTGCAATTTCCACTGTAATTCACCTTTTCTACTCTTTCTTTCATTGAGCTATCATTCTTTCATTGAGGTATTCTCGGCTCTATGCTCTGTTGTGACTTAGAATTTCACAGTGGGATTTCATGTGGTGACAAGTTTATATTAGACAAAATATCACAATAGGTACAAAGGATAGCCATCATTGCATCCAACCAAGGAGGATGATGTACTTCATGTCTCCCCGGAGTACCAAAAACCTGAGTATCCACTATCCATAATACTTATGGGTCCCACAGGTAATCCAACAACTGAAATCCTCCAACCATGCCACATGATCCAATTCTCATGTTATATGCAACTTTATAATTAGTTCATATTCATGGACACATGTAGGCTGAAAGTCCCACCAAGAGCCAAAACATTAAGTGAGCACAAACCCAAACCAAAAGTTAAGTCATTGCTAATACAAATTGGTTGCAACCAACATAGCACAATTCAATTGCAACCAATAAATATACTCAAGTAGGCCACTCCCTAATGATCCAAATCCATGCACCAAGGCACACATATCATGAGCAAGCATAGAACTAAGAAGCACCAAGAAATACGCCACAAGCCAAGAACCAAATCCAACCACCACAAAAATAAAGGGTTGGATATGAGCAAAGAACATGGTATACACCAACAACCTCCAATGTTATTCACCAAAGAAACCTCCCCTCCACTCTAGAACCCCAAACCTTCACCTTCTTGCATAAACCAATCATCCACAAGTTTCTTTTGGCCTTGCATGGATGAAACCCTAATTGGGCTTGAGGTAAGGTCACATGGGAGAAAGGAAGGAGAGCACCTCTCCATTTAGCTCCATTCTTTCTAATACCATGTGAGACACAAGTGACTCCTATCATGTTATGTTTCTTGTGATATTTGGGGAATTTGGCTCTTAACAAATGAGGTATTCGAGCTCTAAGTGGAACTCCACTTGTAAAATGTAGAAGAGATTTGATCCTGAGTGCTCCTTTTGAAATTCAATAGGATTCATATGTCTCTTCTTGTCCAACTAAATAATGAGGTAATAATACATCAGGTTCTAGATGGAGCTATATATGGAGTTGTTTAACAACTTCTAGAATTGAGTATACTCTCTAACGAAAAGGGAAACACGTCTTTGATATTTATAATGAATTTGGGACATTAAAGTGCAAGGATCTATAAATAGGAAATACTATCCACCTTGGATATCACAAGAAACATAACATGATAGGAGTCACTTGTGTCTCACATGGTATTAGAAAGAATGGAGCTAAATGGAGAGGTGCTCTCCTTCCTTTCTCCCATGTGACCTTACCTCAAACCCAATTAGGGTTTCATCCATGCAAGGCCAAAAGAAACTTGTGGATGATTGGTTTATGCAAGAAGGTGAAGGTTTGGGGTTCTAGAGTGGAGGGGAGGTTTCTTTGGTGAATAACATTGGAGGTTGTTGGTGTATACCATGTTCTTTGCTCATACCCAAATTCCCCAAATATCATAAAAATGGAAAGAAAACTAGCTCCACAACTCAAGAATGATAAAGAGTCGACGAATAATAGGCCTCTTCGAGGGGGAAACCTCATTTTATAGTGTATCTGATGCATAAGATGGAATTATCTCTAAAACTAGATATCCTCAGTATAAATAGAAGACAAATAGTAGAATTACAATTAAGGTCATAGATGACCAAACAAAAAAATAATAATATAATAATAGAAATATAATGTCACAATATATAGGTCTTAACATGCTCCTCCCCTTCAAACAAATGTTCTCCTCGGCACTTGATTAACTATGGATGTTTTTGCATGTAGAACGCATCTTCCCATGTCACCTTTTTTATTAGCAAGTTCTTCCACTTGATGAGGTACTCATTAATAGATCAATTTTGTAGTTGCTTGATTTGTGTTTCAAGGATTGTTTCGATTTCTAGTATGATTTTCCCTTCTTCATCAACCTCCAATAAAATCATTTGAATTAGGATCTTGTCGTCGATTGCCTTTTTTTAAACAAGAAACATGGAAGACTAGATATACACATGAGGATGGAGGCAACTCCAATTTAGAATCCATGCTTTCAATCCTCTGCAACACCTTATAGGGACCATAGTACTTGGATGTTTATTTATTGTTTTTCTTTTGTTTCTCAAGGAACGCATGTTTGTATGGTTGTATCCTCAAAATAACCCAATCCCCCACTTCAAGTTTCATTTCACTGCGATGTTGATATGCTTGTCATTTCATCCTATTTTGTGCTATAGTGAAGTTGTCTTTCAATAGTTGGAGAACCTCTTGTCGGTGCCTATGTGGTCCTCCATTGTTTGAACCTTAGCTTTCCCTTTCAAGCGTGATGTGATGGATGGAGAATGATAACCATAAAGTGCCATAAATGGAGGAATTTTTTATGAAGTATGGAAGGATGTGTTGTACCATCATTCTGCTAAGGGAAACCACTTGACCATTGTATTTTTTTATCAGATGCAAAGCAACAAAGATACCCTTCTAGACATTTATTCACAATCTCAATTTTCCCATCATATTGAGGATGACACGAGGAGTTTTCAGCCAATTGAGTACCCAAGCAAGAAAATATTTTAAAATAAATATTACAAGAGAAAATTGGATACCTATCACTTCAAATAATCTTGGGGATTACATGTAGCTTTTGAATTATTTCCATAAATGTTGTAGCTATTATACTTGCTTTAAAAGAATGAGAAAGAGAGCATAAATGGGCATACTTGTGAGTCAATCCACCACTACCCTGATGACATTCTTTCCTTCACACTTTGGTAGATTTGTGATAAAATCCATCGAGACCTCTTCTCAATGGTAACTTGGTATGGATACTAGTTGTAGAAGACCCAAGGTCTTGATTGTCTCTCCCCTATTTTGTTGACAAACCAAACATTATAACACGAAATTTTGAGCATTGGTTTTAAGACCTTCCCATGAAAAATCCTTCTTGGTCATGTTGTAAGTTTTCAAGAACCTTAATTGTCCTCCTTTAGAAGAAGTGTGCAATTCTAGAAGGACCTTCTATTTGAGTTAGGAATTATTAAAATTATAGGCAATCCTGATATCATAGTGAACATTATTCCACACAAATATATCTAAGGAACTGGGTTACTCCTATAGTTGTTGTATTATCTTGCATGCCTTCTAATTTCACTTACATACTATCCTTTCTTCTTCCACCCAATTAAATTGTAGATTGCAAATAACACAAAGTAATCACTCCATGGCTTCTTATTTCCTTGAAAGTGCATCTACCACCACATCTTGTTTTCCTTTTTGGTAGATAACTTCAAAGTCATAAGCTAGCATCTTTGTAACCCTTTTTTGTTGTTCTTTTGAATATAATCGTTGTTCGAAGAAGTACTAAAGACTATCATGATTTCTTCTTAATTGAAGTGTCTTTGTATTAGGTAAGGGAACCATTTCTTAAGTATATGCAATATGGAAAACATTTCATTTTCATAAATTGGTTTGAGTAAGTGTTTTCCTTTAAGTTGGAAGCTTTGAAATGAAAGGGGCCTTCTTTATTTTATTAAAATTGCACCAATGCCATCCCCTGGGGCATCACACTCCATGATAAAGGTTTTTATGAATTCAAATGTGGCTAGGACAATATTTTTTTTTTGTAAGCTAGCACCCATGGGGATTTGAACTTGTGACCTTCCATTTACAACTTCTCATCTCGTTGACTCATTACCAATTTCTCTACCCCCCGTGGACATGGATAGGACAAGAATTAGTACACATAACATCCTTAAGTTTTTTAAAAGGTTTGATTGCTTTTGTGTCTAAGAAAATGCCTCCTTTTTTCAACAATGTTGTTGGATGTGTTACTATTTGACCTTAATTCTTGACAAACTTATTGTAACAGCTTGTAAATCATAATAATCCTCTAATATTCTTCATTTTTTGGGGGAATCTACCATTCCATTATGCTTTAATTTTGTTGGGGTCCAATTTGATGTCTTCATGACATACAATATGACCCACAAATTCCACTTCTTGAACCCCAAAGGCACACGTGGAAGGATTTGCATATAGTTGTTGATCCTCCAATAGTTTAAGGACCATGTCGACATGTTGTACATGATCTTCCCAATATTTGTCTGGATTACTATATCATCAAAAAATACTAACACATATTTTATGAGTAATGATGTGGATCTTGGAGTGATAAATCATCAAGTGTTAGGGACTCAAACCTCTTGTTCTCCAATTGTGTTTCAGTTTTCCTAATATTTGATTGGGACACAAGCCTCTTGTTCTTCTTATTCCCTTCTAGAGGAGGTGAATTAGGGGTAAGGAGGAGTCTTAGCTCATTCAAGATTCCCCCCTTCATATCTTTGAGATTATGTTTACTGGACATATTATGTTCCATCTTTTACATCTTTTGATCCATTATTTCAATCTTTTCCATTTTACATTCTATTTCACTTTATCAATGTGTCAAATCAACCATTTTCCCTTCCCTATCATTTAGTTTGTTATATTTTTCTCTAAATTGGATAGTGTTGGAATATTCTCACCATCGTTTTTTATATTTGCATGCATGCATGCACTCTGCATGCATCCAGTCATCATGCATGCATCCAATCATCAGTATGGTAGTCTCCCCAGCACCTAGAGCCTATGTTCATCCCCCTATAGCCTGTTATTATCCCTCAAGATCCCTCCTACCTACCTAGTGAGCCTTGTTTTCCTCACCATGAAGACTAATGTGCCCTACTACACTACTTGGATCACTAACAGTAGTTGCAACATTTATTGATCAGTTTATTCATTTATTGCTCAATTTAACTTCCTGTAGCTTCCAATTGTATGTATCAGAGTGCCACTTGACCTACTGACAGCCTCATCAGCCTCATGCACCCTCCTTGGAGTCTCCATCCCTTGATTTTTGCTCACATGACTTAGTTAGACTCATTTGACTGACCTTTGACCATTTGTGACTGCTACCACTGATTGGATGATGTCTCCAATGCTATCCAAGCCACACATTGAGGAGAATTCGAGTGACCTTAGTGGCATTCAAATCCATTTTGATTGTATTCAGTTATTATTCACTTTTCACAATGCCATCTTACAATTGATGTATGATACAACAATTTTTGTCGTTTCTTATGTTAATGAGTGATTATTGATTCAACATTTCTTCTTCTCTTCTCTGTTATTCTTGCGTGAGTTTTAGTGAGGTTTTCTCCAACTGTGTGACCTTTCCTGTAAAATATCACATGGTATCAGAGCTGGAGTCAGCTATTCGAATTGCAGTAGCAGCAGCTGCAGAAATTCTTTGAGCAGTTGTCTTTCATTGAGCACCAGAAGCCTATGGATTTCCACAGCAATTCTTGGTGCAGTTGTCTTGAATTCATTGGAGCAATCTAGTGAGGTCTAGCAAGGTGTGAAGGATCCAGTCACATGTGCTCATTGTCCTAAGGCAGTGTTCAATTTGAACAGATCTCCATTTGCAATTCTCATTTGTTTTATAGGTTATTCCATCTTCAACATATTTGAATTCAACAACTACTATGGATCTTCATTTTTTTGTAGGTTATTAGAAGTTCTCTGCAGTTGCAGCAGTTTCCTATAGTTGTAGCAGTTTTGAAGTTTTCTGCAGTTGTAGTAGTTTCCTGTAGTTGCAGCAATTTCGATGTCTTCTGTAGTTGCAGCAGTAGATTCGAATTCAACAATAGCTTCCATGGATCTGAAAGCAATTCCTTCTCTCTCTTCATACAACTATGAAGAATGGAAACCAAAGATGATAGCATACCTGAAGAGATATGGCCTCTTCGATATTTGTATTGGTGTTAAGAGAGATTTTGCTTCCTATGAAGAGGAAGAAGATTGGCTAGATTATTGTGATAGAGCCTCAGTAGCAATATGTACTGCTATGCTTTCCAATATGGAGTACCTCATTAATACTGTTGAATATCCAAGTGATAACTGGACAATATTGGACAGATTATTTGGAAAGCAGAAGGAAGAGGATGATGTTATCCATTTGGAGAACAAGCCCAGTAATACTTCCTACAGTTCTCTCTCTATTCATGATTCAGCCTCAATCATCTCTCATGATGAAGTTGTTCAAGATGAAGTCGAAATCCAAGACATGATATTAGGATCTACTATTGCAAAATGGTCCATCACCACTGATGAAGTTGATCCATTTTCTAATTCGAATTCTCAGCAAGATATGTCAGCTACTACTCTAGAAGTTAAAGAGACTTTTGAAATCTCTACTTCCTATGAGCTTGTTGATGTGAAAGATGATGATCTACTGAGTATTTTGGAGGTGATGCATTTGCTCTCCTTCCTCAAATGGTTCCTATAAACTCCTATTTGGTCATTGGCACATGTTTTCAGAGTTTTACCGAAGATGGAAGACACCATCATTCGCTTGGTTTCAAGTCTCATGCATTTCCTTGTGATTTTGGTTTTGATCTCACCCCCGGTGGTTCAAAGGAGATCATAAGAAGCCATCTATGAATTCTTGGATGTCATTTGAAGTCCAAGCCACCACCATCATGTATTAGTTCATTTGGTTATGATCTCAACTATGTCGGTTCAAAGGAGATATCAAAGAACTACATACACATTCATGGAGTTGATTCTACCTCAATTGGTTCGAATCACATGCTCCATAATGATCTTCATATTTTTGGATTTGTTCTCACCATGCTTGGTAGGAAGAGCAAGTTCAGGAAGCCTCAAGATTCGCTTGCATCCATTGTTGGAGAACTCAAGTACATGTTTTTGAAGCATGATCCACTTCTTCCCAAGAGGAAGATAACTCTTTTTGAGAGAATGCTAGATCCATATCCACAAGAACCTGAAGATATAGCACCTATTAGTGAAGATGAGCGAATGGAAGACCAAGATCCAGATCTACAGCTTGCAGATCCTCCTCTTCCTAGATGGGTAGCCACTACTCTTAGATCTGCCGGAGATCTTGTGGGAGATCCACATGATCAAAGAAGAACCATATCTGATTATTAGAATGGAAGGTTTCATCCTTCTCACATTATTGATCCATTTCTTGCCGACAGATCCTTCTTCGGTGGAGAAGTGAACTTACCATTTGGGGTGAGTGATGTACATGATTGATTATCCTACCACAGTCTATCTTGAGGGGGGGCTTTCTTCCCACTAGATTTTCCCTCTTTCCTGACTTTATTTATTTAGATTGTTGTACGGGGTGACCTTTGGTCTTAGTCACCAGGGCCCTACCATTAGTTCCTTCAGTTGTTTCTCATAGTTTGGCTTATGGGGGGGTGTTGGAATATTCTCACCATCATTTGTTATATTTTCATGCATGCATGCATCCAGTCATCATGCATGCATCTGCATGCATCCAGTCATCAGTATGATAGTCTCCCCAGCACCTGGATCCTATGTTCAACCCCCTGGAGACTATTTTTATCCCTCATGATCCCTCCTACCTACCTAGTGCACCTTGTTTTCCTCACCAGGAAGAATAATGTGCCCTACTACACTACTTGGATCACTAACAGTCAATTGCAACATTTATTGATCAGTTTATTCATTTATTGCTCAGTTTAACTGCCTGTAGCTTCCAGTTGTATGTATCAGAGTTCCATTTGACCTACTGATAGCCTCATCAACCTCATGCGCCCTACTTGGAGTTTCCATCCCTTGATTTGTGCTCACATGACTGTTAGACTCAATTAGACTCATTTGACTGACCTTTGACCATCTGTGACTACTACCACTGATTGGATGATGTCTCCAATGCTATCCAAGACACACATTGAGGAGAATTCGAATGACCTTAGTGGCATTCGAATCCATTTTGATTGTATTCATTTATTATTCACTTTTCACAGTGCCAGCTTACAGTTGATGTATGATACAACAGTTTTTGCCATTTCTTGTGTTAATGAGTGATTATTGATTCAACATTTCTTCTTCTCTTCTCTATTATTCTTGAGTGAGTTTTAGTGAGGTTTGCTCCAGCCTTGTGATCTCTCATGTAAAATATCACAGATAGAGGGTTATATATCTCTTCACTTTCTTCCTGATTCATAATTGAGCTCTTTGGAGGTTTAATTGGTGTCGCATTTTTTGCACCATGCTTTGGCATGTGTGCCCACTATAATATTTATATATAGTTCTTTAATATTTGAACTCTCCCATAGTTTTTTAGTCACCCCAAATAGATATTCCACTCAAAATTGATGTCAATTTTAAGTTGCATACCTTTTCAAACCTTGATTTGGAGACTAACTTGATGGCTGACCTTCCACTGTCATGTCCCCAAATTTTGCATTGGGTCACAATGGCCTAAGCCACTTGGCCATGTTCATGATAGTTTGTCAAATTGGTACTAAGGGTCAAATAATTTCCAAGCATGATGTCCAATTTAGTAATAATGTAAAATTAGAGCCAAATGGACAAGGTGGGTCGCATGAAGAGCAAATTCCCAATACAAAGTTTGTAATGTCCCCATCCAAATAAACTATCGTGGAAGAAAAATTCCACTAACTTACTAATTCCCTAGGTTGGGGGTGGAAGCATCAAAAGTTGGGATAAGGGAGATACAAGACCCAAAATTACCTTAGACTTACAAATTCGCATTAAATGGGTCAAATAATAATAATAAATAAATAAGATAAGGTGGCATTGGATCATGAGGGCACATAAGAGGTTGTGGGACCCACATGTGGCAAGATTCCCCACTACACTTGGCATCATTCTCTCACCAATTCGAGTTCAAGGTGGAGGGTAATGTACTTGGGGGAGTTGAAGAGGCATTATTCATGCTATGAATCTTGGAAGGTCGAATTGAAGTGGAAGAGTAACTCCCATGGAAGAGGAAGAGGCATCATAGAGAAGTTGTGACACTTGTCGCAAGATTCCCAGGCATCTATGAAAACAATGATGGAGAATCTATGACAAATATGACAAATTCAGACCTGATTATAGACCTATGAAACATTTTACATATAAGGGCTAAAAATATCCACCAAGAGGGCACATAGGGGGAGTTATGGTTAGCCAAGATTCCCCATTCGAATTGGGGGAAGAGGAATGCAAGAAAGAAGTGGACAAGTGTCTTCTATGAGAATTTCTCCCTAACTCGAGTTGAGTGAAGAATCTTGGAGGGAATTTGAGCTATGGAGTCCACATGAGGTTAATAATAGAGGAGGATGACAAAGGAGATAAGATTTTGGTCATTTTTTATTTGCATCTTTGCAATTTGGAAGAGCTTTAGCTTGTCCTTGCACAGTGGATGTTCATCCTCCCTACCATTGAACCGATTTCGAAGGTGAAAGATTCATATACAAGTTGGTTGGATGAGAGGCCATTCAGACCTGTCAACAGATCTTCATGGAGATGTTTTGATGTAGTTTTGATCCCCTTTGAGTTCGAGTTCATATTCTATCTTCTTTCTCTACAATCTTTCTCTCAAAACTCTCTCAATGTCCATGTACAAGTGTGATGGCGCACTCATAGATGCATAAAGATTGCAGTGACTGATTTTTCATCTCCATTTTCATGTTATTTGATGTATATAATTGTAATGAACTGCATTTAAGATGCATAGCTCGAAATACCATACCTTTCATGTAATATTTCCAAGCAAACTCAAGATTCGAGCTACTTTATTCTATATTTTCACATGGTGATTTTGGGATGATTTTGTACCTGTTTGATATCAGATTTTTTCCAAGTTTTTTTCTATGTTTCAAGATGCATATGAAGTAACATTGATGTCCAAAATATGATGTGCAAACCCTCTGATTTTTGCTTAAATATTGAACCACAAATTCTATGTACATTGTTAACAATTTTCTCACAATTCCTATGTCTCTCATCCTTCTTTTCTATGGGAGTTATAGCAGACCCCAAAACCTTATCTAATTCTGAATTTTGGTTTCCCTTGAGATCCTCTATCCAATACAATTCTTTTTTCATAAAATAGGTAATTTAATACAGTGTTTGGAAGGCCAAAAGGTCACTAGTCTAGTGGGGTTTTCAACTATCCAATTCAACTAGTTTTATTCCCCTTCCTTCTTCCTTGAGAATTACGAACCCTTAAAGTTCTAATGAGTGTATTAAGGTATAAGGGTTGCATTAGGGTGTATTAATTCGTCCCAAGCCCCTCCATATAGAATTCAAAATCATTTGGTAGCATTTGGGACAGTTTGGGGGTTCACTAGTTCAAGGTTCAAAAATTGGCCAAAATGGAGTAATTTTCCAAATTAGGGATATTACAATGGTATCATAGCATAGCCCTTGCACCTGTGCATTGGATCATCCATTGAAGAATAAAACTGCAGCCATGTCTTATTCTAATAATGATTTCTATGAGCAGTATGATGATAATTATGATGAGCAATATGGAAAGTACTGCAGACAATATGAAGAAGAATGTGAATGGTATGAGGAAGAGGTGCCATCATGCAGCACTTCTTGTGATTTCATAAGGGATGAGGGTTATTATGATGACCCTGTGAATGATGAAGATGTATGTATCATACCACCAAAGGCTAATCCTATGAATGTATTAGAAAGATTGAGAGAAACATGTAAAACTTTGCCTCAGCAATATCAGGCATATCTTGCTTTGATGGGAAAGACACATAAGGCCATTCCTTTTGAAGACTTTGTTGATTGGGTGTTTGGATATAGGCCCAAGAATGAATATGTGTATTTAGTGAAGAAAGGTCTATGCCCTTCTTGCAAAATACCTTGGAGATAAAATCATATATGTTTGAGTGAAAAGGAGGAGCGAAATGAGGAGACCCTTGATCCACCTAGTTCTGTAGCTGGTGAAGAAGAAGAAGCATTACATGAAAAGGATAAAATGTCACTCCCAATTGACTCTAAAAAATATGAAGAAACACCACATCAGCATGAAGAATATTCCATTGAAACTATTTAATATCATTCTGAGACACGTTCTACTTTGGAGAAGGATCAAAGAGCATCTACTGATGGATGCTTGAACTGTGAAGGAGTATCTACTGATGGGTACTCACAACTTTATGTTGGAGACATAGAGATCACTTTTGAAGGTGTTTCTGCAAGCCAAAGTTCAATTTAACATGGATATGAATACCTTGTAGCAGTTGAAGAAGAACCAAGATCAACTTCCCCGTCACCACTTGAGCTTCATGAAGTTGGTCCAAACAAGAAGGAAGAAGAAGAGGAGGTTCATTTGCAAGAAACTCATTTTCTTGTAGGGTCCTTGAAAATGGATGAAAAGAATATTTAAGAGGCCTTGAAGACTCTACATGACACATATGTAATTTTTTTGGTGTGTGGAGGAGAAATATTCCCCTGAAGACATGGAGAAAATCCAGAAGGCAATGTTGGACACCAAAGGTAATTTTTTGAATTTGATTTCTGATAGAGATTATTTAATTGAGATTGTTGGTTTGTATGATGGAATAATCTTGAAGGATGTAGAATAGAATGACAAGCTCTCAAATGGGTTGGATTCCACCCAAAATGCACTCCAAAAATATATGGTGCAGATTGAGCAACTTCAAGAGAGGTTGCAAAGTTCCTTTATACCCTCCTACATATCAGACAGTCATTCAATGGCTGAAATACTTTATGGTACAAAGGAGGAACCTTATGTGATGGTGGAATATGAGGTACATGTTGATATGCAGGTGCTTGAAGAGGCTACATTCAAAAAATAAGGAAGCCAAGCACTTGTTCTTGTTCAGATGGATTATGAGTTGCCTCATGGTGAGAGTTGCAGAGCCTTGGAGGAAGCACATGATCTCACAATAGTTGGACCAGCAAATGATGGATAATATGCATTCGAAAGTTTGATGTTTAAGATTTGCAAAGAGGTAAGGTTGGTTCACAATTCTTCACCCCCTACTTCGTTTTTAGCCACATCAGTTGGGGATGAAAATTGGGTGAAAGGTTTCTTTCTGATGGTGCCACATGAGGTGTATGAAACTCCTATCTCTCCTTTTGATGATGACATGATTAGATAACCTTATTATTTACATTTGTAGAAACATCCTTTATTACCTTATGATGATACACATCTACATGGATTCACCTACGGTGTTCACTTGAGTCACTTGCCAGACTCACGATTTTCCTTGCTCCTTGCTTAGTTCATTTGAGGTTGGAGGAACTTCGTCCAATAATTGGGTGAAGAGATTTATGATTGGAACACATTATTATTGGAAGCAACATCCTTTTTTATTTCTTGATGATACACATATTCATGGGTGTATTGATGAGACTTCTTTAGCCACTTGAAGCCTCCCTGTTTTCTTTGCTCCTTACTTGGTTCAGATTTTGATGGAGGTTCTTCATTCACTTCTTGGATGAAAGAACACATGGCTGATTATTTAGATGCATCTTACATTATTTTGGAGCATCATTATAGGACATGGGATCCTCACCTATGTCATTGGAGCATATCTGATACAATACTAGATGCTTGTGTGTATGGGGCACATGATGATCTACTTGGATGTACAAGCACTTTCATGATTCTTTGATGAGGTACCTTTTTTATGTACATTTGTATGATGCTGTTATGTACTTTGATGATCTATATTTTGTACTTATGATGTTTGGAAGGATGCGTGCAAGGCAGTGGGATCCAGGCATTTTTCCTGATGGTATGGGTTGGAGACCACTCCTAATTGTTGGAGTGCAATACAAGCAATGGGACCTTGGGATCATTTATGGTCTCATTGGTTTCAATTTTTTGGGAAGCAACTAGTATGGGAGATTGAGTCACCACTTGAGAAGGTGATTGTAATCAGAGTAGTGCAGCAACAAGCATGGTGGTTCCTCCTTGAAATTTTCTTGGAATCTTTAAGACTGAAAGTTTTGGAATCAAATTTTTGGAAGGAAATTAATTTCTTCAACATCCATGTTTGAAATTTCTTGAGGACAGGCAATAATGGGAGGGGAGGATTTTTCATGTCCCCAAATTTTGCACTGGGTCACAATGGCCTAAGCCACTTGACCATGTTCATGATAGTTTGTCAAACTGGTGCTAAGGGTCAAATAATTGCCAAGCGTGATGTCCAAGTTAGTAATGTAGAATTAAATCCAAATGGACAAGGTGGGTCACATGAATATCAAATTCCCAATTCAAAGTTTTTAATGTCCCCATCCAAATAAACTATCATGGAGGAAAAATTCCACTAACTTACTAGCTCCCTAGGTTGGGGGTGGAAGCATCAAAATTTCGAATAAGGGAGCTGCAAGACCCAAAATGACCTTATACTTACAAATTCACATTAAATGGGTCAAATAATAATAATAATAAAATAAAATAATGTGTCATTGGATCATGAGGGCACATAAGAGGTTGTGGGACCCATAGGTGGCAAGATTCCCCACTACACTTGGCATCATTCTCTCACCAATTCGAGTTCAAGGTGGAGGGTAACGTATTCGGTGGATTTGAAGAGGCATTATTCATGGCATGAATCTTGGAAGGTCGAATTGGAGTGGAATACTAACTCCCATGGAAAAGAAGATGCGTCATAGAGAAGTTGTGACACTTATAGCTAGATTCCTGGACATCTATGACAACAATGATGGAGAATCTATGAAAAATATGAAAAATTCAGACATGATTGCAAACCTATGACACATTTGACATATTAGGGCTAAAAATATCCACCAAGGGGGCGCATAGGGGGAGTTATGTCCAGCCAATATTCCCCATTCGAATTGGGGGAAGATGAATGCAAGAAAGAAGTGGATAAGTGCCTTCTATGAGAATCTCTCCCTAACTTGAGTTGAGTGAAGAATCTTGGAGGGAATAAGAGCTATGGAGTCCACATGAGTTTAATAAAATAGTAGTATGACAAAGGAGAGTGTATTTTGGTCATTTTTTATTTTCATCTTTGCAATTTGGGAGAGCTTTAGCTTGTCCTTGCACGGTGGATGTTCATCCTCCCTGCCATTGAACCAATTTCGAAGGTGAAAGATTCCTATCCAAGTTGGTTGGAGGATATTCCATTTAGACCTCTCAAAAGAGCTTCATGTATATTTTTTATGCATGTTCAACCCCCCTTTGAGTTCAAGTTCATATTCTATCTTCTTTCTCTACAATCTTTCTCTCAAAACTCTCTCAATGTCCATGTACAAGTGTGATGGCGCACTCATAACTGCATAAATATGGTGGTGACTGATATTTAGACACCATTTTCATGTTATTTGATGTATATCATTGTAAGGAACTGCATATCAGATCCATAGCTCTAAATACTATACCTTTCATGTAATATTTCCAAGCAAACTCAAGATTCGAGATGGTTTCTTCTCTATTTTCACATGGTGATTTTGGGATGATTTTGTACATGTTTGATATCAGAATTTTCCTGAGGTTTTGTCTATGTTTAGAGCTGCATATGGAGTAACATTTATGTCCAAAATATGATGTGCAGACCCTTTGATTTTTACTTAAATATTGAACCACAAATTCTATGTACATTGTTAACAATTTTCTCACAATTCCTATGTCTCACGACCTGTTGTTCTATGGGAGTTATATCAGGCCCTAAAACCTTATCTAATGTTGCATTTTGGTTTCCCTTGAGGTCCTCTATCCAAGCCAAGTCTCTGTTTAGAAAATAGGGAAGTTCGTATAGTGTTTGGAAGGCCAAAAAGTCACTAGTCTAGTGGGTTTTCAACTATCCAATTCAACTAGTTTTATTCCCCTTCCTTCCTCCTTGAGAATTGCGAACCCTGAAAGTTAAAATGAGTGTCTTAAGGTGTAAGGGTTGAATTAGGGTGCCTTAATTACTCCCAATCCCCTCCATACAAAATTTGAAATCATTTGGTAGCATTTGGGACAATTTGAGGGTTCACTAGTTCAAGGTTAGAAAATTGGCAAAATGGAGTAATTTTCCAAATTAGGGATATTACATCCACCTATGATAGCTTTGAAATTTCGACCCTTCTGGGTTTGAAATTTTGTCTGGTAGTAAATTGATATGTCTTCCCTGCAATGCCATAGGTTTTACCAAATTATGAATTTCCAAGAGAAAGTTATGGTAACTTTCCCACAATTTGTTGTTTTTGGCCCTTTGAAGAGAGTGAAGTTGTACAACATGCCACATGTCCAATTTTTCAGTATCCCATTCAACTAGTGGCACTGAAGTTGGTGCTCACAAGCTTTCGATATGATATTTTTACTTGGAACACTTGTTTGAGACTGTTTTGGAATAATCCAAAACCCTAATTTCTAAATACTATAACTCCAAAATTATAGAGAAACATAATGTAAAATTTATACCATAGTCGCTTTGACATGTCTCCTTCGATTCCAAAAAAAATTGCTATCTAAAACTTCCTTGAAAAAAAATTATAGCGAAAATGGCAAGGTGACTCATTTTGAAAGAGCCCACCCAACGACATTATGCTCTGATACCAAATGTTAGGAGCAAAATTCCCCAAATAGTGTAAAAATAGAAAGAAATCTAGATGCATGCCTTGAGAATGTTAAAGATTCAATGACTAATAAGCCTCTTTGAGGGGTAAACCTCCTTTTAAAATGTACCCAATGCACAATATGATATTAACTCTCAGACTAGATCTCCTTGTTATATAGGAGACAAATGGTACAACTACAATTAAGTTCCTAGCCAACTAATAAAGACAACACTAATATACTAATAGAAATGTAATATCATAATATCTAGGGCTTAACATCATTCCCTTTCTCTTTTTATGTGTCTTGTTTCTCGATCACATATAGATATTAAATTATATTATATTTATGAAATTAATAAGGTTGTGTATAGCCACACTGCTAGTTACAAAATTAGATAGTTATGTGAGCACAAGATTCAAATTCAAGTGGTGTAAAACAAAAATTCCCTAATTCCTTCAATATTATTTTATTTGACCACACATAACAACAATAGATACATATAGCTTGGTCCCTATTTTTTATGTGATGTTTGACATAGATTTTCCAAGGTGCGTGACATATGGGATGGGAACATGCAATATTTATCCAATATAAATATTTAGCTATAATGTTCCAAAGTGGGTGCTTTCACAAATATTAACAAGAATTACATTCGTGATAGAAAGTGCATGCGAGTCATAGTTGTGATAGACTATACATTTTTTATTGCAATCAATGAGCACAAATAAGCACGCATTACCTAATTATAGCAAGAACCTCTAGAAAAACAATTTCCCTTCCTCCTATCACAAGTTAAGCATCATGTATAACCAATTCTTAACTGCTTGACCTCTGGTTTACAAGGTCCACCAACACATATCCTTCAATATTAAATCAATTAATCTTACTAATTTCATTTCTTACACTATTGTGTTTTATTGTATCAAATGTTTAGATGCAAATGACGCAATGCAAATAAACAACAATCGCATACAA
This sequence comes from Larix kaempferi, assembly GCA_027924585.1. Lineage (NCBI taxonomy): Eukaryota > Viridiplantae > Streptophyta > Pinopsida > Pinales > Pinaceae > Larix > Larix kaempferi. The sequence goes on along the minus strand of BSBM01000834.1, from coordinate 1,408,426 downwards.
TAGCATATGCAAAATTTTACCCCAAAGAAACCCAATGTGGGAAACCTCCATCACAAAATGGCTTTCTTGAATTTATGTTAAGTTTTGGGGAGTAAAATTACAAAGACTCGTGTAGAGATTGAACATTGTGCAATGGACTTAGATGCTACAATATCGAATACCTCCTATGCGTGAGTCCAATACCTTCTATCTTATCACCACTACACTATAACCTTTGACTAATGTAAATTTTAAACTCCACTACTCTAACCTCTCGAGTGCCTCCAATATTGAAGAGACAACCCACTAAACCTTATGGATTCTATTTATTTATGGTCTGCGCCCTCCCTTTCCAACATTCTACCTTTAAAGATAACTCTAATTGTTCTCCAAATATAAGTTGGATTGTTCCATAAACTACCTATCATTTGTCTATTAGTCATTCATCATAATTATCTACAATGATTATTAGTTACATCAAGGGTGGAATTGCATGTTAGCAATTTTCCTTGTCGATCATTTTCTTTGTCAATGGACCTATTTTTAATGTGATCTATTGTTGAAGACATAGGTTTTCAATAGGTTTTGTATTGGTCATTTATGTTTTCGATGTCATCCCTAACAACAATTTCCTTTTTATCACATTGCTTGCAGTCACACTTGTCACTACCTTGTCAATGACATCTTTGTCAGCATTGCCGATGCATTCCACTTCTTTTTGTTGATCTTGTTAACATCAAGAATGTTTCCCCTCCCTTTTGTTGATCTTGTTAACATCGAGAATGTTGCCCCTCTCTTTTTTTGATCTTGTTAACATCAAGAATGTTTCCCCTCTCTTTTGTTGATCACTCCCTCTATTGATAGAGAACTTGTTGACAACATCCTTGTCATTAACTACTCTGTTGATGAATCATTTTCCAAATATCTACTTGTTAGTGCATATCTTATCAACCAATCTCTTATAGGTGGAATCCTCATGAAAATACCTTTGTCAGTAATGGTTTTATCAACAATTCCTTTCTATAGTAGAAGTAAGCATCTCCCAACCATTATTTTTTATATTTCATGATCCATTTCATATCACACATCCCTAAATAAGAATCTTTTGGTGTCAAAATTTTTATCGACATAGGAGATAAAAGAACAATTTTGTGATGTTGTGCCCCTTGTACTATTTTTCCTTATTCACTCATTGTCCTTCGAGTCCAACCTATCCTAAATTTTTATGACTTGTTTTGCAGTATTAAATCCTCATCCATCTCTTTGACTGCGTTCAATGCAAAATCTTCAACTCATTGTGGTACTTTCCCTTCTCTTTCCCAATCCAACAAGGAAGGCTTGACTTGGTGCAAATTCTCTACACTCGCCACTTAAAAAATTCTCATATACTCAAGCAAATTGTGTGTGAAAGTGTTATCACTAACATTCTCAACGATTTCAAATGGTCTCTACACCTATCTCCAACTTAGAATTTGTGATATGTTCTATGTTGGTCACACCGAAGCATGGACTTATGCTAATCCTTGATACTCATGTAGTTTAAGATGAATTTGCCTAAATTAGTCAGAGAACTTGTTTTCTATATTTGCCTCCTCATGCACTCCTTGGTCATTCCCTCTTGTTGCCCATAAACAAAATCAAAGTGTGATGGTGGAAAATAAATAGAATAAGCTTCTAAGGGACTTTTGGGTGGAAGAATGGATTGTAATACTAGTTGTTCATCATACTCTTTTGGATACTTGTAGTTATACACTCTCAACAATTATACCAAAGCTTTGTTGACAAATTCAATTTTCCCTTGGGTCCAAGGATCAAATGATGTTGAATGTTTCAATATCGTATCCATTCTTTCCCAAAGTGTTGTCCAAAATTTTCCTTACAATGTTGAACCTCAATTATACATGATAGAATGAGGGAGTCCAAAATATAGCCATACATGAAAAATATAATTCATTTTCTTCAATTCCATTAATGGTCTTCTTGCAAGGTAAAAACACACACATCTTTTTCAATCGGTACATAACTACAAGCAAGTAATCATGGCCCTTCCTGATCATTGGTAAACCTCCAACAAAACCAATAGATGCTCTCACGTGAACTATTTGTACTAGTCATGGCATCTAGAACCCAAGTTTCCTTTCTCTAGGTTTGTTAGAGCTATAAAGATCACAACCATGAATATACCTTGAAACTTGTTCTTGCAATTTTGGCCAATAAACACACCTCTCTAAGTTTGTCATTATTTTGAAAATCCCAAGATGTCATGTAATTCTCAAAGTATGATATTCCCTTGTGATCTAAATTCTTATATCCTAAAGCTTTTACAACTTGTACAATAACATGTCTTGAAGATGGTGTTCACTCTCTTCCTGTGCAATTGTCATCTTATTCTCCAATTCTTGACATTTATCTCCAAAATTAACATAATTCGCATACTCTTACCCAACTACTTTGTGGGTGAATGGCACAAGCTGCAATATCGTTTGCATAATTGTAGTCTTCTTCATGGGCGGTTGTCACAACACATTTGTAACCATATTAATTGTCCCCTTCTTATAGTTGTGCACATCAGGGCATTGTAATAGAAATCCCATTCATTTGTAATGCCTTTCCTGTGAGAACTTTGAAAATATAGAAGACTTGGTGATTGTTGTGAACCACATTCTCCTTCCTTAGTAGATAATGCTTGCACTTATTCACAACTTGAATTAATGTGTGGGGTTCTTGATCATACATGGGATATTTTAGAATTGATAAAGGAAACAACTCAAAGTGAGGTCTACCTCCTTGCATGAGCACAACTCCCACGGCATACCTATTTGCATCAGTCTCTATATCAAATGGTTGTTGCAAATTTGAACCAATTCTTGACTAATATTCCTCTTTAATTCTTCAAAATACCTCTGGAAATTCCCCCCACCCCCCATTAAAAACTCTTCCCATTTGTTGTCATAATGTGGATTGGTGCACCGATTGTTCCAAAAAAAAATACTAGGCATAAATGTACTCGGTACATTACATAAACCAAGAAGCATAACTAACCATTCATAAATCCCTTGTCATGTTTTAAAGGTTGCTTTCCAATTGTCTTCTTTTTTACTCACACTTGGTTGTATCCAAATTTGAGGTCTACTTTTGTGAAATACACGCCCTATTGCAACATGCCAAATAAGTCATCTATCTAGTGCAATGGATAATGGTTCTTGATGGTTTTACTTAGAGTTTGTTAGTTAATACATAACTTCCAATCCATCCCTCTTCAAAATAATAATGATTGGTGACACATAAGGTGAAGTTCTTGGTCTCATGACTCCTTGCTCCAATAGACATGGAAACTATCTCTTCACTCCATCTACTTCCAAAAATAATTGTTTATATAATACAATCTTAGGTGACGGAGATTCTAATAAAATTTGAATCTTGTGTTCAATTTCCCTCTCCAATGGTAGTTGGCTTCTTGTAATACTTCTTTTAAGAATGGATTAGTTGTTATGACTATTGTTTTTTCTTCCTATTGCAACCTTTGAATTCCTTTGATTCCTTTGCATCAAGTTTGGGGTTTGTCCTCCTATTGCGGCCTATAAGGATACTTCGATCTTCAATTTTCCTTTACTTTGTTGATTCTCTCGTAGGAACAATAACATAAACTTATTGTCTCTTTTTCTAGCCTAGAGTGCACTTATTAATGACAACTTCGATTTTCCTCTGTTGGCATTGATGAGAAATGTGTGTCCATCCTTGGTCAATCAAAATTGATTTCACTCTCCATGTGAACACAATATCTCTTGCATATGTACAGTGGCTTCCAAGTATTACTCCACATATGTCCAACAATATAACATATACCTCCACTTCACCATTGAAATTCATTGCACTGATAAGAGATCCAAATTTGCATTTCCTGGTAACTCTTAACTCCAAATCTCGACTTACATATCCTAAGGGATAAGTTTGAGGATGATCATGCACTTCCAATTTGAGCTTCTCTACCATGATGCTAATATAAAATTTCCCTAAGATCCAGGATCAAAGACAATCTATCTTAATTTTCTCAATTGGATTTTTATCAAAATAACTCAATGATCTATATTTCTTCTTGGGGACTGAGGCTACTCAAAGCTACTTCCTTCTAAATAGAGGTATACACGACCTTACCATCAACATCAAAATTGGTTTCTATATGTTTTCATGTATCCACAACCAACATATTTGTATTCCTTAGTTGTTTATGAAGTTTGAAACACAATTTTGGGAGTAGCTTCCAATAATTCTCCTCATTGTGTCCATCCACCTTGTAGTTCTTACAATAGTTATCAAGGTCATTGCAATGATGTGTAGTCGCTAGTAGATTCTTGTCTTTCCCTTCCCACTTTTTTTCTACCTTTTCTGGTTTCACTTTTCTATTTGCCCACCTCATTGTGCTTTTCTTATCTTCTTGTATGTACAATGCTTACACACAATTCATCAATGGTCTTTAGTTTGAAGAGCATTGTTTGTCTTTGAATGTGATTACATAAGCCTTCCAATTACTCTATGAGCATTTATGGATTCTTGGGAGAAATTCACCACCGAATTGCCTACTTACAATATTTGTTTATGTATTCTTACACAATTTATCCCTACTAATGTCAAAATAAGTGTGAGTGTATCTTATGCTTTTCCCCACATGTAGTGGGACATAATTGTGACTTTATGAGGTCTTTGAAAACCTCCCATGGTCAATCATGGCTCCTCCTTGAGTCTTTGAGCAATAGTGTTACATTCCCACCTTGCAATGCATGCTTTTCAATTTCAAATGGGTGAAAAAAAATCTATGTGCTTCACTTTCATTATGCACACTAAAACAAACTTCTAGTTGTTGTAACCAATGACTCAATTTGGGGGCATCCATGTCATTTGCATGTGGATTGATTCCACTTATTTTGTTTCCACTTTGAAAGGTAATTGGCATTTGTTGGAGTTTCCCTTTTCCAAGTTTTTATTTTCCTCCCATTCCCTTTTTTTTCATATTTGGAATTAGACTCACGGGGCAACTTCCTCTATTTTGTTGCATCATAGTCATCAACACGGTCATACCATTATTTATTTTTAACATGTTCATTGACATTCAAGACTTGTTTAGGGACATCTCAGTCACTTGATATTTTATCCCCAAGACTCTTGTTTCAAATCCCTTCATAGGTTGTTTTCCAACTACATTGTCGGCATGTTTGCATCTTGGGTATGATTATTGTTCCTCTTGGTGCCAATATTGAGATTTATGGGACCATCTATCCACATTTTCGCATCTTCCTTGGTCTCGTCAGCTTTTGATATGGTCATCCCTTCACCACATTCCATAATTTAATGATACCAATATGCTCCATAATCACTTAACCCATTGATAAAGTGATTCACCAACATAGATTCTTCAATGTTTGATTTAGTAACCTTCTTGACTTTGTTTCTTACCCTAGTATGTATTACTACTATTACATATTGAAATGCAAAGAATTCATTGTAAAAAAACAACAATTGCGTACAACATACACAAATAAAATACCCTAGAGAAACCCAATGTGGGAAAACTCTAGCATGGAAATGGCTTACTTGACTCTTTATTGCATTTTAGGGAACTCATTTTACAAATGACTCTTATAGAGCTTCAATTCTATGAAATAGACTCAACTGTGATAATATTGAATATGTCCTTTAATCTATCTCCAATATGTTACTTTCTCACAGCACTTCTACAACCTCTAACTAATGCAAATTTGAATTTGTCTTTATTTAACTCATTTAATGCCTCTAATATCAAACCAACCAACTCCCTAAGCCTTGTGAGTTCCATTATATATGATATTTGTCCTCCCCTTCCAACATTTCACCTTTGAAGTTAACTACGATCATCCTCCAAAAATCAATTGGACAATTCCTGCAACTGCATGCTAGAACTGCCACATGTTTGTTAATATTTGATCTTGATTGGCCTCAATGGCTTCCCATGACATAGAGGGTGGAATCACCTATCGACAATGTTCTTTGTTAATGTCCTTGTTTTTAGTGACATTTGTTGTTGACGGCGTCTATTTTTGGTAACTTCTTTGTCAATAGCTTATGTGTCGATCATCCACCTTCTCTTTGCCATGCATGTTGACCATGACCTTGAAACACACTAATTTTTTGTCACACTTGATGCTTCCATGTTGCTATCATCTCCGTCGACATAGCCAATGTATTATACTCCCCTTTTCCAATATCCTTGACATTGACCATGATAACCCTTTCCTTTGCAGTTTGCTCCCTCTATCAACAATGAAACTGTTCACAACTATCTTATTTGGTAGATACCTTATCGACAAATCTTTTGTCGGTGATCTTCTTGTGGGTGCAAAACTTGTTGACCAATCTCTTAACAGTGAAGTCTGTCCCCGTGGAAAACCCCTTTGTTGTTTAGGGTTTTGTTGACAACTCCTTTGTCAAGCAGATCTGAACATCTCCTAACCTCAGTGTTCCATACCTTGTGGTCTTCCATTTTAGATCAATATTGGTCATCAAAGTAAACATGGAATATATTTTACAATCTCCATATTTTGTAATTTTGTTCTTCGTGTAATCCATGCATGGGAGACCTTTGAATACTTCACTGTCATCGACAGGTGGTAAGTAGGGAAAATTGTTGACATAGACTATAGATGCATGAATTGGCATGGACATTGAATATTAACATATCACATATAGTCGGCTTGGGGACTTGACCCTGAAACCTCTTATTTCAGTGCACAACATGGAACCACTTGAGCTAACTCAATAAAGCATGTTTTGCATTTATTTGTGTTCAATTGCTTCCCATAACTTTTCATCCATTTTCTTTAATTTGCTTTGAATATTATCGATCCCATCATCCAATTATTTCTTGTTCACTCCTTATAATATTCTTAGCACAATCAAGGAAGATGACAATTGGATTTTGAGTTTTCAAACATAGCATGTAGTAAGACATTCTACCCTAATAAGTTAATCCAAGTAAGATATACCCTTAATTAAAGTGAAGGTAGCATTAGGCGAAGTTTATTTAATAAATCTTTGTTAAGGGTTATGAAATATGTTTGCCATGACTTATAACAATTGCATTGCTCTTGTAGAGTGCATGGAGCTCTTCTCACAATGCCACAACCTAATGAATCTCTCTTGCATCCAATGACTTTAAAATGTTGAAATTTAGAATTGATGAAGGTGGAGATTACGATTTGAAATTTTTCAATAATGATGATGATGATGATGATGATGATGATGATGATGATGATGATGATGATGATGATGATGATGATGATGATGACGACGACGACAACGACGACGATGATGATGACAATGACGACGACGACGACGATGATGATGATGATTTTAAGTATTGAGAGGCTTCTGCAATCCAACATATGATATTTCATTCTTGGGATTACCTACGTAGAGTAAGTCATTAACATATGATCCATATCCATGAGTATTAGTCATACCTGACTAATTTCTCATGATTTTGAACAATCCACTTGGCACTTGATTTTGATCAATCCACTTGGAACTCATTGCATCAGGTGATGCTCATAGGGGTGAGGAAGTGTCATTGAAACTATCGAAATGACTCACATGACATTAATCATCAACTTCGGAGCTTGCACCTAGTAACCTTGACTTCACGGGAGGTTATCCATCCCATGAATCCTTTGGCTCAAGCGCACTTAATTTTGGAGTTTTTCCAAATCAAGTCCACATATCTTGCTACCCAATTTGCATAACCTTAGAAAGTATTATATCTTATGAACTATTTAGTTAGAGATCCCTTGACTCTTATATTTAAATATTGAGAGGTTTCCGTTATCTAACATATGATATATCATTTTCAAGATTATTTGTGTAGAGTAAGTCATATCCACGAGTATTGGTCGCAACTGGCGAATTTCCCATGATTTTAAATAGTCCACTTAGCACTCATTGCATTAGTTGATGCTCATAGGAGTGAAGAAGTGGGATTAAAACTAGCGAAATGAGTCACGTGGCATTAATCATCACCTACGGGCTTGCACATGGTAACCAGGACTTCTTGGGAGGTCACTCATCCCAAGACTTCCTCTGGATCAAGAACACTTAACCATGGATTTTTCCCCACAATAAATCCCATTTAGCTTGCTACCCCCATTTGCAAAACCTTAGCAAGTATTGTACATTATGAACTATTCAGTTAGAGCCTCCCTACACTTCTACATTTAAGTATTGAGAGGCCTCCACAGTCCAACTTATGATAGATCATTTTTGGGATTATTTGCATAGAGTAATCCATTAATCTATTACACATATCCATGAGTATTAGTTATAATTGATCAATTTCTCATGATTTTGAATAGTCCACTTAACACTCATTGCATCAGGTGATCCTCGCAGTGGTGAAGAAGTGGGATTGAAACTAGTAAAATGAATCGCATGGAATCAATCATCAGCTTTGAAGTTTGCACCCGGTAACCAAGGCTTATTGGAAGGCCACCCATCCCATTCCTTTGGCTCAAATGTGCTTAACTATGGAGTTTTCCTCACAATCAAGCCCACTTAACTTGCTACACCATTTCCAAAAACTTATAAGCTATTGCACCTTATCAACTATTTAGTTAAAGCTCCCTTGACTCTTATATTTAAGTATTGAGAGTCTTTTGCAGACCAATATATGATATATCATTTATGGGATTATCTACGAAGAGTAAGTCATTAATCTATGACCCATATCCATGAGTTTTAGTCACAACTGATCAATTTCTCATTATTTTAAACAAACCACTTAACACTCATTGCACTAGGTAATGCTCACAGGGAAGTGAGATTGAAACTAATGAAGTGAATCACATGACATCAAGATTTACCTCTGACGCTTGCACTCGATAACTAGAACTTTCAAGATTTCCACCCATCCCAAGACTCCTCTTGTTCAAGTGCATTAAATTGTGGAGTTTTCCCCACAATCAAATCCATTTAACTTGCTACCCCATTTCCAAAGCCTTAACAAATATTCTTCCTTATAATAAACAAGAGCCACAAGTGGCAATGTCCGTGACCAGAGCGAGATGGAAATGTAAGAGAGACTGCAGAAGCATGGGTGCAATTATGATTGCTCTGATTTGTCATTAGTCATTTGGACTAGTGATGGTTAGTAGACAAATGTTATAGCTGCAGTAAAAGAAGGGTCTATGCAAAAACATTTATGGCTATTTCTAAGAATTTCATGCCATATTTATAACAAGAGACAATGACAATATGGCAATTATGTGTCCAACGACAATTATGACAAGTATCAATGCAATTAGTAAAACATGCGCAAATAAGGAAACTATGTCATAGAAAGGCCGGAAACACTAACCAAATAGTTTATGTGTGCAATGGCAATTACATAAACTATTAGTGCAGTCGATAAAGTATCAACAAATTTGATATGAAAAGTGATGTGGACAAGTGATAGAAATAGCTATGTGCATGGCCAATTTTGAAGAATTGACCAAACAATTTGTGCGGGGTCTTGTCTTTGTTGCATTTACTTGGCCCCTAGGACCCTCCTGCAATTAAACAGCTCACTAGTAAACTTCCCACCGGGCTTTTGCAATTGAAAATTACAAATATGTGGTCTTCCAATTGCGCAATCTTTGCATAGAGGCTCTGTTTACACTAATAGTCCATAACACCATTGTTGAGATCACATATCCTGGGTGATTGAAGTTGTTTTCCAAATTTGCCAATTTTGTATATCAAAAGCCTATGTCGAGGGGGGGGAGAGAAACTCCATATGTAGCAGATTCTCGTACTAGTTTACAGTTTGACAAACACTAATGCAATGTTCCTTTTTGCATTGTAGAACAGTTCCTTCAGACCACTGCTTCTTTTTTTGTTTTTTTGCATATTGCTTTAAAAACCTTTCAAAGAGATCTATTGTAGATATAAATACATTGAAGCTTTCTTTTTTTGCATCGAGGCAATTTTTTTTTGGATTGCTCCACCCTTGTATAGCTTAATTCATAATAATTAAAACTATCTACTTTGCAAATGTCTACATGCATTGTTCTCTTCAAAGTTGGTTCCCCAAATAACAATATCGATGCAACATTTGCTTGAAGAAAAAAACCACTTATTTTGCAAGAAATGTCAAGTACTTATCTAGCCCAATGCAAGATGGCCCTTAGAGAAATCATGAAGACATATGCATGCATGTTTCATGACAATATAGAAATGGCCTAGTACGACACATAATAGAGTTTTTTTTATTATAGAAAATGCTTGGCCTGAACTCTAGTAAACTTCACCTTCAACAACATTTGCTTTCATAGAACGCAAGCCCCTGCATATCTGAACCATGGGGCTACTTGTCAAAGATGTGAACAGTGGCAATAATGCCATTTGCTTTGTTGCTAATCCCAATGACTTCAAAAAATGTTTGTAGCGTTGGTGCTTAGAAAAACAATGTTAATGTAAGAATACTATCACTATGCTACAACTAAGAGCCTTTGGTACTAGTTCACAGTTCGTGAAACTCTTGCACAGTGTTCCTTTTTACATTATAGCATAGTTCCTTCAAATAGCTGCCAGTCTATAACGTGTTTCTCCTTGTAGAATATATAAATGCATTGCAAATAGTTACAGGGAAAATGAAGAAATTTTATAGAAAATATGGCTCAAAATGAGAACTCTACTTGTTTCTCCTTGTAGACTTTAAAGCAGAGAATTTTAGCAAAAGACACACCAATATGTCATTGCAAACAACACTACAATAGAATTTCCATTGCTACTAACATTTATGAGATTGTTTGGCTATGGCGAAACACTATCTTAATTTCATCCGGCAAGCAATGTGCTTGTTGTTGCCTTGCTGGCCTACTGTTCCAACTATAATGTTTTTCCCCACATGATCTAAGCTAGCCGACATAGGATTTGGCTCGTGGCACTCCTTGCTTCCAAAGGTGCATACTAGGAGAAAAATTATGTTTCCTATTTCTTTTCTGGGGCTGATCAAGGGTCATTTTATTGCCACAAGGTGTGCAATATAAAGGGTGATAAAGGGTGGTTTTATGGCATAAGTTTATTTTAAATGACTAGATGTTGGTGTTTACAATTGTAGCGAAGGAAAAACACCTGTTGGAGAATTTCCTACGTACCTGAACACAACATGTTTAATGCTAAAGTACAAGAGCCATTTAATATATAGGCTTATAATTTTGTAAAGATGTTTTCTTCCCAGGTCTTCTCAGAATCCCTTGCCGTTCATCTTGTTGCATAGCTGACGGTGCTTGCATCCTATGGCAGTTACTAACTTTTGGTTGTCTAATGATCATGATCTTCGAGCCCATCACCTTTTCATAAGGTTCCAAAACCACTACAGCCCCGCAGCGAGGACTATATGAAACACGCTCACAAGCGAACAATACAAAGCACATATCAAACATGGGCATACCGAGCTTAATCCTCTTGCCATCACACAAACTCCAATGCGGACATGCATCAAGAAAGATATATTTTGCAATTTTGCCAATGTTGAGAATGTTGGGCTGCCAACATGTTGAATTTACATTGTTTTGTTGGTCAGGAGCCTGGTGGGAGGTTTAGCGAAAGCAATTTTGGGTGTTGCTCGAGTTAATGCATGTAGGATGACATTCAATGGGGACCTTTGTGAATGGTTTTGGCACTATTTTGTCGGATTTGATGGGCATTTTGACCTTGTCGTTCGTTGGTTATCACTTGTTCTTTGTACTGTGAGTGGTGTCCTAGTTTTGTTTGGTGAAAGTGAGCCTATAGTTTCCCTTGAGCAAGGTGGCACTTGGTGGCTCTATCGTAGTGGCTCTAGATATGGTCATTTTTCTGAGGTATGACGAGACACTAGTTTTTTTCCCTCCCTGTTGTTGATAGTTCTGAGATTGTTTGGGTGTGGCGAAAGGCTGTGCTAATTTCATTTGTCAAGCAATGTGCTTGTTGTTGTCTTTCTAGCCGACTCCATCCACTATAATGTTTCTTTCCCACCTTATCTAAGCTAGTGGAGACAAGGTTTCACTCGTGGAATTCCTTGCTTGCGAAGGGGCATACCAAGAAAACAATTTTTCTCTTTACTGTAATAGACTGTCGAAATTTATGAAAGTTCCCTCTTATTTCTTTTTTGGGATGGTCGAGGGTGGTTTTACTTCCATAAAGTCTGCAAGATTCCTTCTCCAGGCCGCAAGACTACCCAGGATTTTGTCTTTTTTTATGTCTTAACTGTTGAATCAGGGAACATGCATACAAGAAGATGGGGTTTACAGAAAATTCAAATAGTTATAGTGCGAATGAAGTTGTGTGGGCGCAATATGAACTTATTCTTGAAGTTTATAATTGTTCTTGCTTAAGGGCTTATACTATTCTCTCATGCACTCATATCCTTAATGCCTATATTGTTGTTGTTATTATAATGTTGCTAGAAAGTGCAGTGCAGATGGTACTTGTTCATGGTAAATAACTGGATGTTGGTATTTACAATTGCAGCAAAGACAAAATATGGGGGGATACCTATGGACATGCTGTTTCATTTTGTCGGTCAGGATCATGCCAACAAGTTTACCAGCATGATATTTAATTGCACGTGGGTCTGCACATGCCTGCCAGGCTGGAGGTTTGAGCATTGCTAGAGTTAATGTGTGGGAGTTGGTGTTTAATGGGCACCCATGTGAATGCAGGCTAGAGCAGCCCACAAAGCTTAGAGAATTAAATCTTAGCAAATTGCACCTGCTCAGGGATTTGTAAAGCATGTGCTTATATATTATCGTAAAAAAAAAAACTTTTTCTCCAATCAATTCTAAGTACTCATGCTTCCCGATGCAAAAATGGCCCTTAGAAAAAGCATGCATACATAGAAATGCATGTTTGATAAGAACATAGAAATGACCTAGGAGACATAATAGAGTTTATTCTTTGACAGAACAGGATTAGGTTGAACTCTAGCAAACATGGCCTTCTACAACCTTTGCTTATGTAGGACTCAATCCTTTGCATTGCTTATGTAGGACTCAATCCTCTGCACACCTGAAGCATGGAGTTATTTCGCACACCTGTCAACATTCACAATGGTGCCATTTGCATTATAATTGATTTCCATGCCTTTGCAAATGTTTGTAGCATCGATGCTTAGAAAATCATTTGCATGCTCATAGTTTCATAACTAATGTTTATTAAAGAATACCATCATCATGGTGCAACTAACAACCTCTACTATTAGTTTTTTCTTGGGGCCGCTCCACCTTTTTTTTACCATTTCCAGATTATTTGAAAAGAATGAGAACTACCTATTTTTTTCTCTATTTATCTTATGCAAAGCAAACTTGGTTCGTCAAATTGCAATAGTAATGTATCGTTTGTTTTGATACATGCGCAATTGACATGGCATCGACATATACTTGCAAAATGGTCTTTAGAGAAGGCATGAAAGGCATATGCACGCATGTTTGATAACAACATAAAAATGACCTTCTAGGAGACATAATAGAGACTATTATGTGATAGGAGCTTAGCGTGAACTCTAGCAAACTTGATCTTCAATAGCTGTTTCCCCCATAGAACTGAAGTTATTGCACCTGTGAACAGTCAGAGCCATGCTATGCAACTATTTATAGCAATATAGTAAGGTTGGCGCCGCTAATAATGCCTGCATTACTAATTGTTAGTAAATGGCATTAGAATTGAGCACTGGCAGCCGTGGAACATTTGTCATGTTCACACAAGCTAAATTGCAGTGGTTGTGTGAAGATCAAGAGCATACAAGAATTGGAGCAACCCACAAAGCTCACATAAATAAATGTTAGTCACCACAATGCAATAACAGGGTTTCCATGTGTGGATACTAGTAGATGTGTCAAACCTGAGACCATACCAAGGTTAGGGAAACTATCCACGCTTAAAGATATGTATGTTAGTAAATGCAATGGCAGACGAAAGCCAATAAGTATGGAACACTCTACTTCTCTCGAGAAACTGAGAGCTAGTAGTTGTGTGAATACCAGGCTTTTAGGCTCCTCACACAATCGCGAGATCCACATTTTCTGCGCTTTTGTAAGGTCGTTCCATGGTAAGGCTTCGATAAAGGTGCCTCAAAATTTCCATGAATGCAGACTAGCACCAGGCACATGTATATATGGAATCTGCAAGTAAGCAAATTCGTACTATACTGGGTCTGTCACAGCAATTGTAATTGGATGTTGGCAAAGTAATAGAAGTTATGGACTGTTGATCAAAGATGGGAAGACAATAAACAATACTGCAACTATGTGTGCCTCAACAGTTTCACAGAATTTGCCCTTGTTTAAAGTTTACATCTATCTTCTGCATGTCTTACCTAATTTTCAATTTGCCTTGATCTTCTAACATGACATGAAACTTTGCAATTACAGCTAAATGGAAGCTGGGACAATGCACTTTTCTCGAAAGTCAGTGAGGATATGTTGACAAAAACTCCGCCCATGTATCTTTTTAAGACTATAGCACCTATTTTCTGTATGTCGTTTAACCTTTGCTCACTCTTTATATAGACTAGATACAATTTTGAATTACGATGAAGCAATTTCCTTGTCTAAGTTGGTTGGAAAAGGATTGTGCTCATGACACTCCTTGCTTGCAAGAAGGGCATAGTAGGAAAACAATTATGCTTTTTATTATTATAATAGGTTGCCCGCAATTAAGAAAGATGCCTCCTATTTTTTTTTCGTAGCTGATCGAGCATGATTATCCCACCATAATGTGTGTAAGATGCCTTCTATAGGGTACAACATTGCCTAGGCTTTTGCCTTTTTTTTTCTACCTTTATTTCCAAATTAGAACACAGCCATAAAAAAGATGGGGTGACATAGAGTTCAAATAATTATAATATGTATCAAGTTGCTTTGGCACAATGTGAACTTGTTGTTGAACTTTATAATTGTTCTTGCTTAAGCACTTATACTATTCTCCCATGCACTATACCCTTAATGCCTATATTCTTGTTCTTGTCATAATTCTATTACAATAGTGTCGTGGACACAATATCTACATATTGTAAAAAATCGATTTTGGTATTTAGAATTGCAACAAAGACAAAATACCTATGTGGAGTTTCTTGTGTATTGAACACAATATGCTTAATATTGATCAAGTACATGAGCCATTTGCTATATGGGCTCATAATTTTCTAACAGTGTTTTTGTTTCAGATGCAACAAAAGCTCATATATTTCATAAAGCTCCTATGGTCGACGTGGCATCTTGACATGGCTACATGATGGCCCATTCATTGGTTGATGGTTTCAAAGTGGCAAAAGCTAGCAGCTACAAAACCCAGGGTTGACATGAATGCATGTTTCCCCATTGTATGATCCTATGCCTAGAGTGTTAATTCCAAATTTCTTAACTTTTCACCAAGCTTCGAGGTTTGTCGAAACCGGTTCCAAGATGTAATTTTGTTTTCTCACTTTGCAAATTTTTTTGCATAAATGAAATTTGCTAAAGGCACCTCAGGAGTTGGAGCGACAATTTGCATTGAGATCTATCAACCTTGAAGCTAGTAGCTTGTTGAAATTCATCAAAATTTGCCAAGGTATCGGACCTATAGGAACTGCTAACTGTGGAAAACTTCACTTCTTTTTCAAAAATTGAAATTTAGTCAATGTGCAAAATATCAACACCATATGAGGCCTAGGAAAGTTCACAAAGCTTATAAAACTAAATATTATTATCGTGAAGCAATATAAGCCCCTCTTCTATACAACAGATCAAGGCCAAAGGTTGCAATTTGTAGAGAGCGTGCCGATACATTGTGGTCAACAAGAAAAAATTCCATTTTCCAACCAGTGCTAAGCACTTCTCCTAGCCAATGCAAAATGGTTTGTTGAAAAGGCATGAAGGCATATGCATGCATGTTTGATAACAACATTTTCCCGCAATGACACTGACAGCCTAGGATTTTTTTTCAAAATTCATTTTTTTTAAGGAAGAAGGTCATCATGGAATGGTTGACATAGCTAGATGAAAGCATGTTCATTTCCTAATGCTTGGAAAGTGGCCAAAGCTAGCATATATGAAATCTTGGGTTGGCATGAACGCATGTTGTTGCATTGAATGACTCTATTCGAGGACATCCCATGGTAGATTTGATAAAGGCACCTCAGAAGTTGGAGCAGGTGTTTGCATTGATGTGTGTCTGCGCTGGAGTTTGTGTGATCGCAGGGGGTTTAAGCTTGGTGCAGAGCTTATTCTTTGATAGAAAAAAACTAGCTTGAACTCTAGCAAACTTGACCTCCAACGGTCTTTGCTTCGATAGGGTTGCAGCCCTTGCACACCCAAAACATGAGGCAATGAAATTTGTCTTCTAGCTAATTGCAATGCATTCCTAAATGTCTATGGCATTGCTACTTAGGAAATCAATCGTATGCTCATACATACAATTTCTCGATGCAATTATCCACTAATGCAAGCAAATGACACATTACTAATCACAGTTGAGGAGACCCGCCAACTGTATGCCAATGTCATATCAATTCTGCACATATCGAAGAAAAATATACAATACAATTGCTTTCTGCATAACCAAATTTGGTTTTGTGACTGTTTTGACACCTATTAGTTGGTCCATACGGTCGCAACATGCCACATTTTATGGGATTTTGCAAGGTCTTTCCATAGTCAGGATTTGATAAATGCGCCTCGAAAGTTGGAGCAGGGGTTTGGATTGACGTGTGTTCGCATTGGAGTTTGTGTGATGGAGGGAGGTTTGAGCTTGGTTTGCTTCTATTGTCAGCTTGTGGGCGTGTTGCGTGTAACCTGGGCAGGAGGGATATAATGGTTTTTCAACCTTATGAAACGGTGGTGGACTTAGCATTGAATGCTATGCATTGATATCCGAAGTAACATAATGGATATTTTATTGGTCACCTTAATCAAAGGATATGATGAGATTTGTGCCATAATGGCATTGACAACCTTGGCCTTTGTTTGAAAAGTTGTTTTTTTATATAAGAAGGTCAAC
The DNA here is from genome assembly GCA_027924585.1 of Larix kaempferi. Taxonomy (NCBI): domain Eukaryota; kingdom Viridiplantae; phylum Streptophyta; class Pinopsida; order Pinales; family Pinaceae; genus Larix; species Larix kaempferi. Next base: position 1,391,428 of record BSBM01000834.1, on the reverse strand, counting down.
CAGGCATGTTGATGTGGCTAGATGATAGCGCGTTCATTGGAAATATTGAAGGGAACATTCCATGTAGACAATCGAAAATGTAGTTGTGCATTAATGCAAGCAAATGATACATTACTAATCACAATCGAGGAGACCTCTCAATTGTATGTCGATGGCATGTCAATTCTGCACGTATCCAAGTGAATGATACAATACAATTGCTTTTTGAAAAACCAACCTTGCTTTGCATAGGATAAATAGGTAGGGAAAAGTATTGAAGGGAACAATCCATGTAGACATTTGCAAAATAGATACTGTTAAATCTTTTCAAATAAACTGGAAAAAAGACAAAAATGGTGAAGAAAAGGTGGCAAGGGACCAATAGGAAGTAGTACTTTGAAGGGATTGCACCAGAATGCAAAAAACAACAATATGGGAGAGTTCCCAGGCAATAAATTAATAGCAGAGGCTGTTACACATACAATTTTTCTTCTTCTTTTTGTTTTCATAGGATTTTGACATATAAAATTTGTAATTGATGGAAATTGAGCAAATTAGATACAAAAAATAATTCTATGCATAAGTTTATATGATTCTCTTCATTATGTGTAATCAATAAGCAACAACAAAGCCCTTCCCCTTTTGACATGCATTTCCAATAATTGATTTAATTATAAAAAATTTAACATCCACGATATGCCAATGTATTTGTTTTCGTACTTGTTTCTTATCCTTTCTCTGTTACAAGCAAAATCAAAATCAAAATCAAATCAATAAAAATTGAATTATTGCAAACGGTTATTGGAATCAAAATACAAGAGCCATAGAAAGTCTCCCTACAAACAACTCAACTAAAATGAAACAATAATTGTGCATGAATTTGTATAACTATTGCCTCCTCCATAGTTTGGCCATTATTCACATCCATGCTATATGAATCATCGGTCCTTGAACCTCCAATAACATTTCTGATCAAGCTAGAAAGGAAAAACAACTCCTATCAGGAAGAGATTCCTAGTCTACATTCTCTTCACCAATTTCTGATAGAGTTAATGAACCTTCCTTGTGTCTCCCTTTGTATCTCTTTGTGTCTCCCTTTTTTCCTTTGATAAGAAGTTAGAGGTAGTTGGGGACTACCTTTTAGACAAGATACTTATTTAGAATAAATAAATACAATAAGTTAATTTAAATATAATATGATAAAGAAATATAATATAAACAAGTGGGACCTCGTCATATCCAATGTAGTTTCCTATTAATTAGCTTGTTCCTCTAAACATAAAATATTAGATATACCAACAACCAAAATAATTTAGACCATAAAATCAAAGGCAGATTTATAATAACTTTCATACTACATCAAAAATATCAAAACTTGTGGTACATAATTACAACTCTACCTCTTTTTAAACATAGTCTAAAAATGTTGATGCATGAGTCAAAAATAAATGAAAGTGTTGCTCATCAACCAAATTAAAAATTATATTTTTTGTGAGAGGCATCTTTTCCTTTTTCACTCCCTTGAGGAGTATCCTTTCTACTTGATTTCCCTATTTGTTTTATTGATCTTGCTGCCTGCTTAGTTGACTGCATATCACCTGGATCGATGTCTATTGTTCCAACATTATCCCCTTTGGCAGATTTGCATGAGATGTAATAGAATGAGACAAAGCTTCAAAGGAGCTTGACTTGGCAACCTCTGTGGGTCTTTTTCCTGTCAACCTAGGTTGCTGGCCAGGAGATGCTTTGCATATTTCAACATGTTGCAGCGCTTGATCCTAGGACACTGCAGAAGCTAGTCGATGATCATAATTTTGCTCAGGTGGTGCAGGTTGAGGAAATGGCAATGAAAGGGTGGGCCATCCGCCAATACTTGATGGTTGATTTAGAACAACCTGGTTCCAACCATCATTATTTCCAGGCTCAAGATGCATGGATGTCATGTCCCAAATTTGGAATTGGGTCACAATGGCCTAATCACATTAGCCATATTCATTAGATTTTGTAAAATTGATGTTAAGGGTCAAATAATTGCCAAGGAGGAAAATTACTAGTTTCCTAGGTTTGGGGTGGAAGCTTTGGGATTTGGAATAAGGGGGATAATAAATGATGTTTAGACATTAGAAGGGTTAAAGTATTTAATAAATAGAGTGAATAAAGAACTTCAAGAGAAATCATAGGTGACAAATGGTTTTGGAGACATATGGAGGATGTGGGACCCACACTAGCTTGATTTTTTATAATACATGGTATCTCTCTTTTGCAAATTCGAATTAATGGGAATGTGAACACTCTTGGGTGAGTTGGTAAGTCATAACACATGTCATTGAGCATATTAGGTCGAATTGGGAAGGATTGGTAACCTCCATGGAAGATAAAGAGTCAAAGTGGAAGTTTGTGGACACTTGGGCTAGATTCCCTAGCCCCTATGACACCAATGATGGAGCATCTATGACAACTATGACAAATTGCAGACCTGACCTCTGACATCTGACCACTATGACATGTCAGCCCCAAAAATAGGCTCAAGGAAGGCGAATTTGGGAGTTGGAGAAGCCAAAGAGACTCAAAATCGAATTTGGGAGAAGATGGAAGGTTGGAACTAGGAGACAAGTGGCAAATGTGGAATATTTCCTAAATGGAAATCTATTGAATCTATTGAAAGGATTTCGACCCTTAGAAGGATAATGTTGGTTATAAAATGTAGAAATGAAGTATGAGAATGGATTTTGATCATTTGTAGAATTTGCAATTGCATTTGTGAAGAGGGAGAGCTAGTGGATGACTAGTTTCTTGCCTTAGCCAATTTCGAGGGTGAAAGATTCCCATCCAAGTTGGTAATTGGAAAGGCCATTCAGACCTTTCATTTGGAGCTTTAATGGAGTCTTTATTTTCAGGTGTAAGCTACAGGGCAACTCATGGTTTCTTCTATTGCAGCTCACTCCTTCAACCATTTCCAGTTTTGATGGCATATTCTTGATCCTTGAGGGAGGGCGTTTTTGGTGAGCTATTGTACTCTTTGGGGAAGCTTTTAATGCCCCATTTCTTTTGTAATATGAATTAAATACTCTGTTCTTCATCTCCAAAAAGTTTCAGGTCGAAATTCCAAGTAGAAATGTATAAATCTCATTTTTAATGGAAGAACAATGCCATTTCCCCACTACCTTGTTGTGAGCCAATGTATTGATGATGATTTCGAATGAATGGATGATTCTATGATATATTTGTGATCAATATACTGCCATGGATGTCTTCTACATGTTTCATGTACTGTACTTGAGCATTTGAAGCATTTTTACTCAGTTTAGTTGTATTGGGAAGTGAAATAGTGCCATTTCCCCAAGGGTCGAATTGGGGATTTTTGCAGTTGAATGGGAGAGGGTGAGAACAGTTGTAATAATCCATTAATGGTGAATATGAGACTTTAATAAAATAATTAACACATTACATACCTCTGTTCATAAATTTGAGTGCGTTTGGAGGCATTTGGGAAGCCATTTTCAGTACTTACCCCAGGGGGATTTGAACCCCAAATTACTAGTAAAATTGCATACTTGGTCCATAATCTTAAGAGAGTTTGCAGAGGTATTTTGGTGACCATATTTCATCTATGAACATCATATTCAAGTACTAATATCATTCATACACCTTCCTTGAAGATTTGAAGGGATTTGGAGTCAATTTGAGACCTAGAGACCAATACTAGTCAAAGGGAAATCACTAGTAAAGTTACCTACATTGACCAGAATTGAAAGAGGATTTGCAGAAGTATTTTAAAGGTCTAAAGGCATCCCTGAAACACATATTTATGTTATAATATCATTCATATACCTTCTCAGAAGATTTGGGATCATTTGGGGCAAATTTGGGACCTAGAGATCAAAACTAGTCAAAGGTCGAACCAAGGGAAAAAGTGGAAAATTGCAATTTTAATAAAATTCCTAATAAGGGACATTACAATGGACACATGCAGGGGAACAAGTATGCTAATGATGCTTTGATGAGACTGTACATGAGGTCTAACAAAGGATTGGATAGCCGAGACATAGCCTACACCGACCAAATTCAGAAAGCCACTGTGCAAAAGATGATTAAATTCTTCAAATTCTACATCAAAATGGATCGAGAACCTCAATATTTTGTTCCTATCTCCTTGCCAAAAAGGGTGTTGACCTCTACCCCAATTTCCTCTATTACCTCTATTATCTTTATTTCCCCTATGTCATCCTCTGCTAAAAATCCTCATTTATAGGGTCATGAGAAACATCATCAGTACACATACAAAATAGTAAGAAGATATGCCAAATAAGCTTGCAACTTAAGACAGTTCATTAATGGCTCTATATCAAGTAGAAACTACACATGTAATCATATCTGTCGTTTGAAACTACAGGTGCATCATCTTTCAATCAATAGTACACAAAACTCCATTAGGATTTTCATACAAAATTATTTCAACTTGAATTTGAGTCTCATACAATGAAACATGCCATGCATAACCATAAGCATGGGCTGCCACATTTCCATAAGAAAATTCATTGCATTTCAAATTTCTGGATGGAGTTCAGAAAATGATCCATAATCAAAATATGAAGAAAACATTGACAATCTTTCTAGAAAGTTGAATGTACAAGTCCTTCATGAGATTCATACAAATATTAAGCGTAGTTTTTAATTACCCACATCATTTCAAACACTTAATTCATCACCAAATTTTGAAACAAAGTCTTTATTCAACATTTTTTTTAGTTAAGGCAAAAGGCATAGGGAAGAATACAAGCACATCACACCCTAAACATAGCCAATAATACATTGCATTGCAAACTAAAGACTTCATATAGCAAAATACTATTAAGCTACATACCTTTCAACGCTTATAATCCTCGTTAGAAAGCAATGCTAATGGTTACAATCCTCCAAGAGTGAGTTATAAGCAGTGCAAGTGCAAAGAAAACTAAAAAAGAATGGCAACACAAACCTCCAAACCAGGTGGAAAATCGAGAAAGTTGGCATCAACACCCCACGTATAGGATCAATCAATGCTGCAATATGCGTTCATGTCGACCCTAGATTTCGTAGCTGTCAGCTTTTACCACTTTGCAACCACTAACCAATGAGTGGGCTATCATCTAGCCACATCAACATGCCATGTCCGCCTTCTTTCATAAAAAAAAAAGGTTTGAAACAAAGGTCGAGGCTATCAATGCCATTATGAGAAAACGTTCGTCATATCCTCTGATTACATCTAACAATAAAATATCCATTATGCTACTTCGGAAATCAACTTATGGAGTTGAATGCATGTAACATATAACAATCCCACCACCTTTCATAAGGCTCGAAATCACATTTTTATCTGCCAATCCATGTCTTATACCTCTAAAAAGTTTGAAAACCACTACAACCCTCCTGCCAAGGCTACATGCAACACGCCCCCATGATAATGACACAAAGCCTGCATCAAACATAGGCAAACCGAGTTGAAACCTCCCGCCATCACACAAACTCCAGCACGAACATCCACCAATCCAAATACCCACTCCAACTTTCGAGGTGCCTTTATCAAAGCCTAACTATGGAAAGGTCTTCCAAAAGCAGGAAAAAGGTGGCATATTACCATCGCATGAACGACCTCATTGCCCCCAAAATGATCGCAAGATGTCACACATAATGATTTCAAATTGATTTTGAATCACACACAATGAACCATGCACGAGACTTAGAAAAATAAAGACCAGGTCTTTTGCAGTCAATTTTTTACAGTGCAAGTCACAATTTAGGATTCAAAGTTTTAAGCCAACCTTTGAGTATTGATATTTTGAAAACAACGTTCGGGACAACTACTTGCCGAAAATGAAAGCAATTACAAGCTTATGAGTTTTGCATAAACTTTGGTTCATTTCTTTTTTAAAGCAACAACACATGCAAAAAGGATAAACAATAAGGAACAAGGCATACTATAGAATCTCATACAAAACAGTAAATTTATGCCAGGTTGAATGACCACATTGATCATGCTCATTGCAAAACGAACAACGTTCATTCAATATTTTTCATTAAAGGGAAAATGCACAGCGAACAACACAAGCAGGCCACACCCTCAATATAGCCAAGAATACATTGCATTGCAAACTAAATACTCGAAATAACAAATTATTGCTATGCTACATACTTTCCAATCCTTAAAACCTTCCTCATAAAGAAATCAAAATGGTGACAATCTTGCAAGAGCGAATTATAGGTATGTAAGCGCAAATAAAACTAAAAAAAAATGGTAACACAAACCTCCAAACCCAGTGAAAAGTCAAGGAAGTTAGCAACAACACTCCACGGACATGATCATTCAATGCAACGACATGCGGTCATGCCAACCCTAAACTTCCTATTTGCTAGATTTTGCCACTTTGGAACCATTAACCAATGAACACACTATCATTTAGCCATGTCAACATGTCATCTCAATCTTATTGCATAAAAAATGAGCTTTTCAAACAAATGCCCACACTGTTAGCGCCATCATAGCACAAATCTTGTCATATCCTTTGATCAAGGTGAACAATAAAATATCCATTATGCTACTTTTGAAATCAACATATAACATTCAATGTTAAGTCCACCACCTTTTCATAAGGTTCATAAACCACTACAGCCCTCCCGTTGAGGCTACATGCAACATGCCCACAAGCAGACGACACAAAACCCACATAAAAACAAGCACATTGAGCACAAGCACATGGCCTTGCAAAAGTTGAACAATAACATTTCAATGAAAGAGAAGGGGAATAAAACTCCCCGAGGCTCAAATTTGAGCTTATACTCAACCCTTATCAACACTAAGACAATATGCCAAGTTCAAAGCATTTTTTTTCTTACAATTGCTAAAGAGAAGAAACAAATAAAGACAATAATTCCAATAACTGAAAGAGCCATTATGCTTATCTTTCAATCTCTATACAAATCGGCTCTTAGAATCCAAACAAAAATATTGGTATTTCAAATGTATGCATGGGACTTCTAAGCATAAATACCAGGTCTTTTGCACTCAACTTTTTTAGAATGCAAGTCACAGCTAAGGTTTCAAAGTTTAAAGCCAACCTCAAGTATCCATTGGTATCCAAGATAGAAAAGAAGAAGCTCCTTATCTCTTTGCCAATTTATCTCAATTCATCATTTAGAATTAGGGTTTCCTAAATATCATCGATACCCTGTTGACGGCCAAAATGTTCGAACATAAAATCTAACAAATATAAAGGCACTTCTAGTGCATTGTTATGGGATTGAATTCCCAATCCAAAAGAAAACAACGAGCTCTCCAGAGACCGGTATTTTGAAAAGAACATTCGGATCAATTAATTGCCGAAGATGAAAGCAATTACAAGCTATTGAGTTTTCCACAAACTTTGGTTCATTTATTTTTAGAGCAACATCACCTGGCAACATCATAAACAATAAGAAACAATGCATATTGCATAATATCATACAAAACAATAAATTTATCTTAGCTTGAATGACCACATTAACCATGCCTAGCAGAAAATGAACCATAATTACAATCAAGATTCATCACTGATTTCCAATTACCCATATTACTTCAAATATTGAATTCACCGCCAACTTTTGAAATGGAGCCTTCATTCAACATTTTTCATTCAAGGGAAAAGCCATAGGGAAGAATACAAGTAGGTCGCGCTCTCAACAAAGCGAAGAATACATTGCATTGCAAACTAAATACTTAACATAGCAAAATATTGCTAAGCTACATACCTTCCAATGCTTAAAACCTTCCTCACAGAGCAATGCAGACACTAACAGTCCTGCAAGGGCGAATTACAAACAGTGCAACTGCAAAGAAAACTCAACAAGAATGGCAACACAAGACTCCAAACTTAGTGAAAAGTCGAGAAAGTTAGCATTAACACCCCACGAACAAGATCATTCAATGCAACAACATGCATTCATGCCAACCCTAGATTTTGTAGCTCCTAGATTTTGCCACTTTGCAACCATTAACTAATGAACGCGCTATCATCTAGCCACGTCAACATGCCTTGTTGACCTTCTTACATAAAAAAATCAACTTTCGAAACAAATGCCAAGGCGTTAGTACCATTATGGCACAAATCTCGTCATATCCTTTAATTAAGGTGAGTAATAAAATATCCATTATGCTACTTCGTAAATCAATGCATAACATTCAATGCTAAGTCCACCACCTTTTCATAAGGTTGCAAAACCACTATAGCCTTCCTACTTGGACTATATGCAACACGCCCATAACCTGACGATAAAAGCAAATCGAGCTCAAACATTCGACATCGCACAAACTCCAACGCAGACATGCGTCAATCCAAACCCCTACTCCAACTTTCGATGTGCCTTATAGCCTAAGTGGGCCTAACAGTTAAGAACATGTGTTCCTTTCTAGGAGGTCACATGTTCAAATCCGGAGGGGGGTAGGGTATGTACACCTCTGTAGGCCTTTAGCAGTTAAATCTCTGCGCAAAGAGGGGGTCCCTTGTCCCACAAACAAGAAGGTCTCATACACCAAACTGGTGTCTCACTTGGCAGTGACCTTAAAAATAGATTATTATTATTATCATCCTCAAATACTAGCTATGGAAAGAACTTGCAAAAGCCCATAAAATGTGACATCTTGCAACCATACGGACCGACTAATAGGTGCCAAAACGGTTAATGCTTGTTTATTTATTTTTAAATTTAATTGAGAAAATGTCTTGTCATTGTCCCCAATGCGAACATAGCGTTATCAAATTTTAAAATTAATTTTTATTGACACTGGCCATTTCAAATTAGTCCCACCCCGCCGGGACTATAGTTACCAAGTTGCGGGCAGGATTAATAATGCTCCAATAATCCGTACGCGCGAGGTTCCAAATGGGGTTTATTCATAAAATTACTCTCTGCAAACCCATAACACGATGAAAAACTAATTCTAGTCCACTGGCAGGCTTCACTGACTCTTGAGACCAGCGACCATGCGCATTGTCAGTTGGAATATAAACGGGCTGTACAATACCCTGAAAGATGCGGGGCATCGACACTCTTCAGTCTCCAATTATTTCACTCAGGTGCTTCGAGCTGATGTTCTTTGTTTTCAGGTAAACATGCAGTGTATTTCATTTGGTTTGCATAACAGAAATTTACTGGAGGAGACACATGGTAGATAATTATCAGGAATGAAGCATAGAATGGCATTGCCATTTACGTCGACCCCAAGCCATTACCGGCACTTCCCATGGTTTTGGTTATGTCCGCATGCCAATAAAGCCTTGTTTAGGGTTTACGATATGCATTTCTCTATAAAACTGATTTGTTTAAACTATAATTTATGACAGTGAATTTAATAATAGAAATTGGAAGTTTGTTAGCGTCCACAAATGACCAAAGTAGATCAATGGGAATTTGGAAATGATCACAAATGACCAAAGTAGATCAATGGGAATTTGGAAATGATCAATATAGGTCAATTGGACTAGAGAGTACAGCTAACATTGATATCCAAAGGGAGGTGCACGAGTCCTCTCCCAACATTGAAAGACAGAAGTCAAATCTAAATCAAAACTAAATCCTTAAAACATAGACAGCAAAGAGGGTAGAGCAAGGTGTAGGTAACCCCTGCAAAGTATTACAAATCAGCTAAGAGTATGGTCCTGGTAAGTTAATGTAACGTTCGGCTGTAATAGAGAGGGGCTAATCGCTCTCATAATCTGAGCTTGTAATTGTAATGTCAGCGCCAAAAGCATGGGAGAAAACATTCTTACGTGAGTGACCTGGGCAATGGGACCTCGTGGGGTAATCTTTGGCGGTCTCATAGACTACAGGATATAATGCAGAAGACTGGGATACTAGTAAGGTCGAATGTATGTACTTGATTCAAGTGGGTTTCTATTTGAAACAAAGGCAAACTGATCGAATATTGAAATTTGGTTAACCATCATCTAACTGAGGTGTATAAGGAAACACAAGCCCTCGTCCTTTTCCCGTTGAAGCTCAAATACTGGAAAACAAGTAGGCTGTAAGTATAACTAGCCAGAAGGAACATTCTAGTACATAGGCATATTATTAAAGGCACACGTGTAAAAACTGTTCTCCATGAGACTTGTACCTTTGCTGCTCCAGGGAAAGTGATCTTCTCTCTAAATGGGCTGCATATCAGGGGAATTCTTCATTTTGTTGCTACCCTAAACCCATTGGACTCGATGTGGGGTTACACAAATTCACATTGGTCTCAACTCAAATTTCTAAGCCATGGATGCACTTGATGGCCTCAATGTGAATATTGATATTGATATAGCCAGCTTTCCATTTCGGGAACAACATGCCTCATTATCCAATGGAGCTTATTAAGTATGGTCTTCCCCTCCCAAGTGTAGTTGTTCCTCAAATTGATAAGGAAGAACAAAAGAAAGAAACTCAGTAAAGTGACATTTGGTGGAGCATGGGCCTCAATATATCTCTTGTTAGTCGTTACTAATAGATTAATCTGAAGCAATGTATATATGTATGTATAAGTGCCATGACAAAATGAAAAAGAGAAGAGTAGAGTATCAGTTCCAATATAATCTTTTGACTTGCCAGTTTGCCCTTATGTGAATATCATTGTATGTGGTACAATGTCTTATCTTCTATTCATTGTGGATTCATTCTATTACAATACAAATATTCTCTCGAGGACATTCTCCAGCAGTGCATAGGCCCTGCTTCTTTGGTAGATGCGGGGTCTGGACTTTCCACTTCTTTTCCTTCTTCCTTTTTTGCTTCTGTCTCTACATCTATTGTGATTGTGGAGTAGGTAACTCTTACATCGTATAGATAGATATAGTCATTTACATTTGCTTTTAATGTTGCTATTATATAGCTTCTTTCCTTACTGTTTTGGCTTTTAGCTTTTAGGAGTTGCATTTGCACTCCACAATCTTATCATTCCTGATGTACATTTGAGTCCCATTGGCATATTTTTTTGGTTATTTATGGACATTAGTAAAATTATCTTAGTATTACCTACCCCCAAATTCATCTATTGTTAACTTAGTCGTGACTCAAGGTTCATTACTATGATATTGAAGAAGTATCAAAATAACTTGATTAAATTACTAAGAATGAAATGTATTTATACATGCAAATAGGCCCAACAAACAGCTAAGAATAGCTGGGGCTGTTGAGTTCCTAGGTGAGCTTACCTCACACAAGCTGGCAGTGTTGGAAATACCAACGCCAACACCCCCCCATAAGCGAAACATAGGGAGGAAACAAAAAAAACAAACAAAGATGGGTCCCGGCAATTAAGCCTGATAAGGTACCCATGTACAAACTACTCTCATAAACGGAGAAAAGGAGGAAAACCTCATGGGAAAAAACTCCTCCCCAAAAGAGAGAACACAACAAAAAATGAAGTTAGGAGGACTCAAGATGACCCCCCAAGGACAACTGCCTTCACCCCAAGCATCGAACGGAGCTGAAGAAACCGAGGAGATGCAAGAGGTTTAATAAAGATGTCTGCCACTTGCGCTTCAGTAGGCAAGTACTCCAAGTTGAGAACACCATCCTGGATGAGCTGCCGAATGAAGTGCATGTGGATCTCAATGTGCTTGGTCCTTTGATGCTCAACTGGGTTGCGAGAGATATGTATGGCACTCTGGTTATCACACCAAAGAGTAGTAGGATGATCCTATGGAATGCCAAACTCTGTCAATAGCTGTCGAAGCCAAAGGACTTCTTGATTGGCAAGAACTGCAGCACGGTACTCAGCCTCAGCAGAAGACAATGCAATTGCTGATTGTTTCTTACAGGACCAAGCAATAGGAGCAGAACCAATGCGGTAGACAAAGCCTGATGTGGACTTCCGATCATCAATGGAGCCAGCCCAATCAGAATCAGTGAAACCCTCAAGTTGAGAAGAACCAGCTATGTACTGAATGCCGAAATTGGAAGTGCCTTGAAGATACTTAAGAATGCGCTTAGCTGCTTTCCAATGATTCTCATGAGGATCCTGAGAGAACCGAGATACAAGACCAACTGCAAAGGAGATGTCTAGTCTTGTATGAGTCAAATACAACAAACTCCCAACCAATTGTCGATACAAGGATGGATCAACACGAGGTGATGAGCAGCTAGCAGTAAGTGTAACGCCTGATTGAAAAGGAGTGGGTGCTGACTTACAATTAGACATGCCAAATCTCTGAAGTAGGTCAAGTGCATACTTCTGCTGAAAAATGAAGATCCCTTCTGAAGACTGAAGAATTTGCAGGCCAAGAAAATAGTGCAAAAGGCCAAGATCTGTCATATCAAATTGTTCCATCAATGACTGTTGAACATACTAAATCAAGGATGAAGAACTTCCTGTGACAATTAAGTCATCCACAGACAAAACTAGAATCAAGAGATCAGTGCCCTGTCGGATCAGAATGACAACGTTGGAATCCTGAAGAGATCAGAAAACTATCCATCTTCTCATACCAAGCTCAAGGAGCTTGTTTCAGACCATACAATGAACGTCGAAGCCTGCATACTAGAGAAGAGTCCTGCACAAAACCAGGAGGTTGCTCCATGTAGATCTCTTCCTGCAAATCTCCATGCAAAAAAGCACTCTTCACATCCATCTGATACATTGACCAGTGTTGTGAGGCAACAAGAGACAACACAAGGCGTATGGTGTTCATCTTGGCAACATGGGAAAAAGTCTCGAAGTAATCAATACCTTCGACCTGTGAAAAACCCTTGGCTACTAGTCGTGCCTTATACTTGTCAACAGAATGATCTGCAGCATACTTGGTCCTATAAACCCATTTGCAACGATCTAGTTTTCGTCCCTTTGGAAGAGGAACAAGATCCCATGTATGATTCTTCATCAAAGAAGAATACTCCTCGGTCATGGCAGCCTCCCATTCAGGTATCCCAACAACATCTGGAAATTTTCGAGGATCCTTTGAAATGGCATGACTGATAAGGGATATACCAACTGTTTCTGGCTGATTATTGCTGAGAGCAGGAGCAAAATAACTGAAATCAGATGCATCATAGCCAAACCTCTCAGGCGCCTTCCTTTTACGGAGGCTTCTCCTTTCCTGTTCTTGAGCAGGTTGTTCAACTGCAGGAGGTGGATGCACTTCTGGTTGATTTCCATCTTCAAGAGGGGGATTCTCATCATCCTCTTGGTCTTCAAAAAACAAACTGTCAGCATGATTAGCACCAACATGCCAATCTATGGAGAGAGAAAGGTCAGATGAATGTTTGAAGTGCTCATCAAAACGAACATCCCTGCGAAACAAGACATCCTTAGTGACAGGATCAAATAACCGATATCCTTTCATGTCTTCACAATAGCCAACAAAAATGAGTGGTTGACTCTTCTTCTCCATAGCTTTGCATTTTTCATGCGGAATGATTGCCCATGCTGCACAGCCAAATACTCTGAAAATAGAGACATTGGGCTTCACATGACTCCAAGCTTCCTCTGGAGTCATATGTAACACTACTTTGTGAGGCATCCGATTCTGAATGTAATTTGCACAGTTCACTGCTTCGGCCTAGAAGGAGGATGACATGTTCTTGGAATGAATCATGCAATTCGCCATTTCTTTCAATGTCCTATTCTTTCTTTTAGCAATGCCATTTTGCTGAGGAGTGTAGTGAACAGAGTGCTGATGCAAAATACCTTGTTCTCTACAAAAGTCTTTGAATGCCTGATTGACATACTCCCCCCCATTATCTGTGCGTAGATTCTTGATAGAATGAGAAGATTGCTTCTCAACAAAAGCCTTGAAAGTCTTGAAAGTGGCCAAGACTTCACTTTTGTACTTAAGAAAGTACACCCAAGATTGGCGTGAGAAATCATCAATAAAGGTGAGTGCATACTTAGCTCCGGAAAAAGAACGAGTTGGAAAGATCATGAGATCGCTATGCACCAACTCAAGAGGTACAATAGCATGCAACGCTTTTCCTTTTGGAAAGGGATCTTGATGTTGTTTTCCAAGAACACATCCTGGACAAACTCCATCTGTGCATGAAACCTTAGGAAGCCCAAGAACAAGTTTTTGTGAATTCATTTGCTGCAGATACCTATAATTAAGGTGTCCAAATCTTTCATGCCAAAGCCTACTTAATGAATCAGCATGAGCAATGAAAGATTTACCATAAGAAGACTCGAAACCAACAAATTTGTATAAGTGAGATTTGTGATTAGCCTGTCCATATGCAACAACATTTTCTGCATCGTGTAGTTTATGAATGACCACATCATTGGGAGAAAATGTAACTGTTTTCCCATCACCATAATGGTAGATCTGATAAATGGAGAGCAAATTTGTAGAGATGTCAGGTACAAGCAAAACATTGTTGATACAACCATCATCTAATTGCACAGTTCCTGATCCTTGAACATCAAGCTGTGAAGAATCTCCCACGAAAATTTGGGAAATGCTACAATCAGATGGAGATGGAAGCAACTCATTAGAATGTGTCATATGATGAGATGCTCCTGAGTCAAATATCCAGTTGTCAGAGGATGCATGTGAAGCTCGAGCAGATAAGGTAAGCCCTTTACTAGATGAAAAGGGTTTGGACACTGAAATATCATGCTTCTTCATAGCTTCATTCAATGCTTCAAGTTTCTGGAAGCACTTGGTTTCTGAATGCCCTTCTTTTCCACAAAAGTTGCAAGTTTCATTTGATCTCTTCTTCCATGTCTTGGAGGAAGACCTATTTGACTTAGAAATGGGTTGAGAAGACTTTGGCTTCTGCTGAGGCTTGGCGGGAGGATCACTATCCTGAGCAGAATTATTCTTCTTTTGAAAATGAGCTTTGGATTTACCTTTTGAGGTATGTGCTACAAGTGCCTGAGAGCTAGAGAGTGCATCTAGCTGCTGAAGCTTAGATTTTTCTCTTGTTAGACGTTCACAAAATAACTCGAAAGTAGGCATTTTAAAATTGTCATCAAGTGCATCCATTGTAGAATAAAATTAGGAAGAGAATACCTGATACGGACCCTTCAGCTTGGATAGAATCAGGAAGATGCATTCACTATCTGTTTTAGTCTTGCCACATGCTTTCAATTGTACAATTAGTGACCTGAATTTGGTAAGATAGTCTTCAATAGAAGCATGTTCATCAAGTATAAGAGATGACAACTTCGTCTCTAATTCCAAAGCCCAAAATTCATTGACTTTCCCAAATAGGGAGGCCAATTTGTCCCAGCTTGCCTTTGGTGTTTTGCAGCCATCAAGGTGAAACAATAGGCTATCAGAAACATGAAGCCCGATCAATCCCATTGCCTCATCTAGCTTATTTCGATATGCAAATTTTTCAATCTCTTTGGTGAATGTTGGTTGCTCCTTGGCCAACATTTGCCATAAGCCTTTTGATTGCAACAGTTGTTGCATCTTTAGCTTCCAAGTGTGGTAATTATGGGGTGTGAGGAGGTCAATGGCCCTCGACTCCGCCATATTAACAATACAGCGACTGAAAATCACAGACTGAAAATTTTTTTTCCAGGCAAATAAAACGAGAGCACAACCTGCCCTACATACCAGATTTGCATAGAAGATGTAGTAGCTGAAACATACAGGTGCAAAACATAAGCGTTGGGAGGTAGATCTTTGGTGAATGTGCGATCCACTGTGCTCAAGAAGACCGCATGGGTTTAGAGGCATGGGTGACAATGCTGCAACAAATTGTTCAGATCCCAGCCAAAAGGTGCAAGCTGCCTTGCCTAGAAGAAGAAAAGCCAATCCTCAAACAAGGCTCCTTGGATCACATGAAAGCCGAGTGTCCAGTCTCATGCACAAGACGGAGGGCCTCATTGCGCTGTCCACTCACCCATCCAATGAGCAACGCATCTTGCAATTGCAGCAATTGCACATGAATCGCTTAAGATCGAATTTGCAGATCTTAATTTTGGTGAAATCAGACAGCAGCAAAAAAAGGACAACGAGATATTTTCCCACTGAATCACAGGAAACGTTGTCTGCGATGATCCAATCCCAAGGCTTTGGAAAGAAATTTAAATGGTGAAGCTGCAGACAAGTTTCTTTAAAAAAAACATGCCCACCAGCACTCTATGAATCTCATTTATCAAATGCATGAAACTTTCAGAAATGTCTCTCAAAGAGGAGACACCATGGTGGAGAGAGAAATTTGAACGGTCATTCTTCATAAAGATGGACTGCACATGACATAACCGTCATTCACTGTATCATGCATTTCCCAGAAGCGATGGAGATCTCACAGGCTTCAGCTCATAGGCTTCAGAAAAACACAGGCTTCAGAAAACTCGCTCTGGATTTGAATCTCTGCTCACAATAAAAAGACAATTGCTACGATCTTGAAAATACAGATTGCCGTGGGGAGATTTGAAATTCATAAGATAGATATCAGTTGGATCAAGATCCGAAATAGATCAAGATCGAATCTCTCATAGATCCAATTCTAACCACCTAAAGATCTGACGATGAACAACTAAGAACAATAACTCTGCAAAACCACTTCCACACAAAAGAGAAGAGGTTTGCAGAGCTGGCTCTGATACAATGAAGAAGTATCAAAATAACTTGATTAAATTACTAAGAATGAAATGTATTTATACATGCAAATAGGCCCAACAAACAGCTAAGAATAGCTGGGGCTGTTGAGTTCCTAGGTGAGCTTACCTCACACAAGCTGGCAGCGATAACTAGCAGTGTTGGAAATACCAACGCCAACAGATATATATATTTTTTTTGGAGTCCGCCAAGTAATGTATACTCATATATGTCCACAAGATGACTTCAAACATACAAGAATAGAGAACAAGGCACCAAGTAACATATCTTTATCCTTGCAAAGCAATCTCCAAATGGATGAGTTCACTCAACCTTCCACAAAGGGAGCGCTCCAACAACTAATTTGAAGATATATATTGAGACATAGGATTGGATTGCTGGAGGGGCATTGTGGGGTTTTGCTTTGAGTTTACCTAGAGGAGGAGCCCTCCTTTGGGCCTTGTTATCACACAACTTGTAGTTGCCCTTAGTGGTATCCCATCCGGGACGGTAGAGGAGATGGACAACTAAAGAGGTGACCCAAGAGATGCCACGGTTCCCAATGCAAGGTGGGAGTCACGTCAACCGAGGCACTCTTCACTTTAGATCTAGATGAATCAAGACCTAGGGGGAGACCCTATTACCAATCAAAGATGATTGGACCCAAACAAAGGTTCCTAGGGATAAGTAAATAATGAGTTACGGAAACCAATGCAAGGTTAAGTGGACCTAGAAGTTAAAGTATGGTTGATGGTAGTTTGAGAGATGATTAGTGTTTCAACCAATATATGATTTAGGCCACATGATTAGTTATAATGACAAGATCTAGTACCATGTGTTACACAAGTGGGACCTACTTTCTTGAGATATGTGAATGGTTCAAATGGGACCCACAAGGTGAAATTAAGGGATGCAATTGGTACTAGTGGATATGTAATGAGTAGATCTATGGATCTAAGTTGAAATTAGGAATACCCACATATGGGATCTAAGGTTTGACACAATTCCCAAGGAGTGCTACTTGCCTAAGGAAGACTAGTGCCTTGTTGGATGGGTTAATGGAGTCAAAAGATATGTCAACGTGTAGATCGGGACACCTAGCATGCAAATCAAGTGGGCTAATTGAGATATAATGGTTGGATTTTTCTAGATCTAATGTTTCATGATATGACCCTAAGTGGACCACAATCCCTTGAAACAAGGAATGCTACCCCCAAGGCAGATCGTCACAAAATGACACCCTAGATGTAGGTTTCAAATTATGCACTTTCCAAATCCACAAAAATCTCAACTACCCACGTCCTTAAAGTGGGCAACTTACTCACCCAAGGAAGTGCGACCTTGCTCAAGGAGGGCTAAAAGGTGGAGAAGGGGTATCAAATCAAGTCCAATGGCCACCAAATTATAGATCCAAGTAGTTTAAGCAATGCTCTATGTGGATCTTGAAAATCAAGGCAATCCAAGGGTTAGCTCTTACTAGATCTGAGTTTTAAGATGCCAAGTAGTCCAAAATAGGGTTTTAATCCCTTGAAATGTGGAGTGATGCCCACAAGGTAGAAATCACCAAAGTAAGAGTCTAGGGGTAGGTTATCAAATATGTAGATTGCAAATCAAGTGGGATCTCACCTACCCATATGCTAGATCTAACTAAACAAGCCTCTCCCAAGGAAGTGCGATTTGCCTCAAGAGGGCTATATTGCCTTGAAAAGTGTGTCAATTTTAACCCAATCACCACCAAACTATAGATCCAACTAGGGGTGGATGCTATAGAGGTGGGTTTTTAATATCTCTTCAAAAGCAAGGCTAGATCTAAGTAGATCTAAGAAAAACCAAAATGAGGGTTTTGATTAATTAGGGTTTTTATGATCTAGAAATTATGGATGATTCAAAGAAGAAGAAGATCATACCTTTGGAGCATACCTGGATGAAGAGATGAATGTTAGTTGAGATGAGGATTACTTTTGCCAAAGATCAAATGGAGAATTTTTGAAGCCCTCTTGCCAAATCGATTTTTCCAAGCCACATATGTGTCCCTCTAACCTGTCAAAACCAAGGAGCAAAGCATCAGTCAGTTTAACATGTTGAAGGTAGATACAAGCAAGAAAGAGATAAGCAAAGAATAGTTGGTGCAAAGACAAAACCACTCCCTGTTTAACCCAAAACGTCCTCCTCCAAGCTTGAAGGGCAAGCCTCCCCACCAATTCGCACTTGTTGAAGAAGTCTTCTCCACTTGTAAAAAGATATGGCAAATATGCAAGATAGCTACAATAGATCCTCCAGTGCAATGGACAAAAGCATTTACAATCAAAACAACCAACATCCACTCCAACCCAAGCATGTACTCCAAAAGATAGAAATTTTATTCCAAGAGCCAAGAGCCAAAAATTTCTAGATGATTTTACAATGAGAGGCTCTCTCCTTAAATAGGATGGAGAGAGACCATAATCCTAACCACTTTTTACATGAGTGGCTAAGATTAAAAGATCAAAAGATCTAATCAATGGTTGAGATGAGCTCAACAATAAAATACATGGATCAACCATAAAATATAACCATAAGTGGACAAAATTGCCCTAGGAGAGGGGATCCCACCAAATCATGATGACAAAATATAACAATAAGCTTATGGTGGGTCCAAGGGGTAATTTTAGCCACCCTTGGTCAATCCCCATACCACAATAATAATAAAATAGTCATCAAAGTACCAAATCATGCCTCTATGGACAAATCATGGGCCTTAGGAGGCCTCATAAATCATCAGAAAATGCCATAAGCGATGGATGTGGGTCCCGATGAAGCTGAAACTGCTGGAGAAGGTGCGGAAGACATCCTACTCATCACCACTGATCATCCCATGCCAAAAATTTGCCTCAGTAGCCCAAATCGAATTCCTCTGTAGCCATTTCTACCAATCCAAATTGCCTCGGGAAGCGTGTACCTGCCCCAAACTACCTCCTGGAGTGCCTGCGCTGTCAAGGTGAGGGCACCAGTGTGTCTGGGAGGGGGGTAATATGGTAAAAACAAGTGGCTGGACCACCCCCTCCATCATCAGCGCCCTAGGTGAACCAAATAAAAACCCACTCTGCTCTGACAGGGCCTCAGACAGGTCAAATCTGCACTATGAGAGCCAACTGAGGCTCAAACATCATTGTAACTGCTCGGAACTGAAAGTAAACTGTCTCATTGGACTTAGAAGGTCCAAAACTATCCAAGATGTGTACTCATACACCATATAGATCTCTGCATGATCATATAATATATCCAATATACTGGAACAGGTGAAATAATAATAATCTGTAAATGATCAGATAATGCTGAAAACCATAAATCATCATCATAAACCTGTATCTGATGCATAGAACCATCATGTACATGTACATAGACCATATATCATCTATCTGTGTCATCATAAGGTCCAATAATCTCATGTCCTGTGATTGACCTTGGTCAAACTAAGTTTGACCAGGTCAATATTGACCAAATATAACTCAGACTACCATCAGAAGCTGCTGCAAAGTGTCAAAGGTTAATGCATGCTCTACAACTCATTCAAATAGCAATTATAACAAAAAGTAATCATTACTGGCGATCTAGCAACAAATATATAGTGTTATTAATTATTATTATGACTCAGACTAGACTTTCAAGACCATACTCACTTCATAGTTGTGATCAATTTGCTAGTGAAGGGTGAAGGCTAAAAATAAACTGGCTAGGCCAAAGGGTGACTGACTGACTTAACATTGTGACACTTTGGATACGGGAAAGGGAATACACACCATAGTATATACTGAATGAGAAACAACACAGGGAATGGCGGTGTCTCACAAATGGATAAGTTGTTTAGAGAGTGCTTATTCAACTTAGGCATCATGTCTACATCAGGTTGATCCAGGTTCATTAGGATCATTCAATTTCATTTCATGGCCTTTTTGGCCTACATAACCCTTCGGATCTCAGGTGTGCTGATAAGCACAACTAGTTGCAGCTGGCATCCAGGGCATGTTTTCATACATATATAAGGTCAGCAATTGTTTAGATATAGCTTTTAAGAACTATTGCTTTTTTGGACCTTTCCTATACTCTTCGAGGAGTATTTTTAGCAGTTCATCGCTCTTGCCCTTTTTTTAGTTTCCATGGGCGAATTTATAAGTTTCCATAAGTAGTACATGAGCTTTCAGTTTTAGCCAACAACATCTCAAGTGACTAGGGGGAGTTCGAGCCAATGCCAAACATCGGGACAACCGACCAGAATGATTTAGGCCTACAATCCAACTCACCAAAGGAAAGTTTTGCCACCAACTCAGAGCCAAGACACAATAAACAGGGAAGCTCATCCAATACAGAGGCTACAATGGGGAAAGATCCTCCATGCCACTAGTCAAGTAGTAAGTCTAGGTGATAAACTAAAAGGTAGGCAATGGATGGATGAAGACAATGAATAATGGAGCCAACACTAGCAAGCCAAGGTATGGTGGAATGATCACCTCTATTCTCCCTAGGGAGGGTAAAACCAATGAGTATGAATAGTGAACTTCTAAGTCTGAGTAAGGACAGTAGAATATATATAATAAGATCAACCAGGTCCACATATCCATATGATCGCCAGATCATGACACTAAATGCTAAGACATGCCATAAGAATGAATATAAAATCAATATAACCAAAACACCATGATATACCTGCTGAGTCATATACCTGAATGCTCATCCTCTGAACCATCATCTGTCCTCTGAAACTGCTATTGTAACTCTGGGCACTACTGACTGCTCTGTATAAATGGTATAATGGCTACATTAGTCATCTCTCTGAGTGTCCTGAGACTCAGTCATGGCATGAGGAATACATATGTTGTCCAAAATCTGATAGTGATCCATAGATAGATGCTCATCTCATCATCTCAATGTAAAGGAACTGGCTAAAAAGTGCTCTGGAATATGAAAAATAATGTATGGTAGCCCGACTACTATATATGTGATAACAGGCCTTATCTTCTTTGAAGGTCATCTCGTGGGCACCAATGGTGGAGCCCACATCTTATCATTACTGATGTACATTTGAGTCCCATTGACCTATTTTTTTGGTCATTTATGGACATCAATAAAATTATCTTAGTAATATAATATTATCTACTCCCAAATTCATCTATTGTTAACTTAGTCGTGACTTAAGGGTTCATTGCTATGATTTTTTTTTGTTTTGGAGTCCTTCAAAAAATGTATACTCATATCTGTCCACAAGATGACTTCAAACGTCCAAGAATAGAGAACAAGGCACCAAGTAACATATCTTTATCCTTGCAAAGCAATTTCCAAATTGATGAGTTCACTCAACCTTCCACAAAGGGAGTGCTCCAACAAATAATTTGAAGATATATATTGAGGCATAAGATTGGATTGTTTTAGGGGCATTGTGGGGTTTTGCTTTGAGTTTACCTTGAGGAGGAGCCCTCCTTTGGGACTTATCGTTTTTGAAGATCATCTTGTGGACACCAATGATGGAGCGTTCCCTAGAAGAAGTTTGTAGAGGCTCATTAGTAGAACCTCCAAGATGCTTCTAGGATATTTGAGCCTACTAATGAGCCTCAATAAACTAATGAGCTACAAACATAGAAGACACTTGCTATTGAAGCAACCCTAGATTGGAAGGTGATTTGAGCCTTAATTTGTCGACATGTGGACATAGCTTGATTAAAGGATACATTTGAGTGGTTGATCTTCCTTGTGGACATCATTGATGGCTTTAGACCCCATATAGACATGCTTGATGGACAAGTTATTTTTGAGGAAGCCTTTGGGGGCTAGTATGTGGACAACTCTTGGTTGCTTGGAGCACTTGGCTTATTGAAGACCCTACTTTGAAGTGGGCTTTGAGGTTATCTCGTGGACGTTCCTGTTATCACATTTATAGTAGCCGGGGCTACCATATTTTCAGATTGGATTCCATTCCTTTTTTCAGTTAGTCCTTTACATTGAGATGCTTGAGATCAGTATTTGATGAGCATTCATTCTAGGATCACTCATGTCTTCATGCAACCCCTGGGTAGAGAATACAGCCTTATGCCATGACTGAGCCTCATGACCTCAAATTTGATGACTGATGTAGCCATTTTACCATATAGAGCAGTATGCAGTGCCCAGATGTGCAGTAGCAGTGTTCCAGTGACATTGGATGGTTTAGATGGTTTGTAGCAGGTATATGACCCAACAGGTATATTGATGTGTATTGGTCATGATGTTTTGCTCTTTTACTCGTTATGGTAGCTTGACTTGGTATCTTGTAGTTATAATCTGGCGGTATATATAAGGATATGTGTGTTTCAATGATTATCTAAAATGGTCTAATTTACACTGAATATGAAATGCTTGTTTATATTCATTGATTTCACCCTCCTTAGGAGAATGGACGTGATCATTCCACCTTTTATGGCTTGCTAGTTTTGGCACCACCTTTCACTTTCCCCATCCATCCGTTTCTTTTCCACTTCTTGGTTTTACCCTGACTTACACCTTAGCCTGTGATATGGAGGACTTCCCCACTCTTGCCTCTTTGTTGGATAACATCCTTGTTAGTTTGTGTCTCGGCTCTCAGTTGGCAACAAAACTTACTCTTTGGTGAGTTGGATTTGATACCTTGATCTCTCTAGTTGGTTGCCTCGATGTTTGGTCTTGATTGTAGATAATCCCCCTAGTTGCATGAGTTGTGTTGGCTAAAACCTGAAGCAAATAGTACTACCATCATTAGATGCATGTGGAAACTTTATTATATCTTATGTGCAAGCCCATGAAAGTAAACTAAAAACTGTGCTTCTTAGCACAATGAAAGAGGGCTATGAAATTGAATGAAATGTAAATACCCTGAATAAAAAGCTACGATTAGTTGTGCTTATAAGCACACAAGAAATCCAAAGGGTCATAAGGCCTAAGAAAGCAGTGGTTAAATATATGCTAAATCCAAAGATTGTTGGCCATGAAATTAAATGTAATGATTAAATTCCTCATGGAGCTTGCGGGTTGTGATGTGAGATGGAGTAAGGGACAACTAATTCTAAGTGTCCCCTAGAACCTCAATTACGGTTAGCCGAGCACCCAGTCATGGCGGTTCTAGAAAAGATCCTCACGGAGTTGTTTCAGCTTGGATGTGAGCAGTAGACATTTGCCAAGGTTGAATCAGCACTTCTCAAAACAACTTATTCCATTTGTGAGACATTGCCATTCTCTGTGTGTTTATTATCCAACATATGCTTAAGTGTGTATTCCATTTTCCCTTATCCAAAGTATCATAGTGTTGAGTTAGTAAAGTCATCCCCTTAGCCTAGCCTTGCATTTTTCACCCTCACCCAATCCTAGCAAAATGATCACAACCATGAAAAATGAGTATATTCTTGAGGTTCTATTTTGAGTAGTTGATTATTTTAACTTATATTGGATGTTATTATTGCTTAAACTGCGAGTGATATGCTACTTTATACTTTGAGTCTTGCTATTAGAATGATTAAAAGGAGCATGCTTTAACCATTTGTACTTGCAGTAGCAGGCAGTCTAGGCCTGGGTTATATTTTGGTCAGTTTTGACCTAGTCAAACTTAATTTGACCAAGCCAACAGAAGGACCTATGTTGAGTCGGACCAGGGATGTATGATATAGATGATTTATGGTCCTTACACACCCATTAGATGGTTCCATGCAGCAGACACATGTTTCAGATGATGGTTTGATGATTTTTATGGTTATTATTATTATTTATAGACCATTATTTTTATTTGTCCGAACATGGTCAGGATTACAGATGATTATATAGATAGCCACAAGGTGTATGGGTACTCATTTCTAGTGCATTTGGACCTTTTGAGTCCATTGGGATACTCAATTTTTAGTTGCAGGCACTTCCGGATGAGATTTTGCTCAGATTATCACTTTATTGTAGATTTGCCATTTAAAATGGCCCGGCAGCACAGTTTGATTTTTTATTTTGTTCACCTAGAGCGCTATAGAGGGAGCATGGGGTCCAACCACTTGTTATTACCATATTACCATGCTCCCAGACATTTTTGTGCAGTCTGTTTTGGCCCCGGGTGACCAGGCAATGAGCTACAGGGAATTTATTCTTTCACAGGTGATTTTTCTGGGAATAAAATATGGTAAAATGATCTACAGAGGAATTCGATTTGAGCTATTGAGGCAAGGAAATGGCATGAGGTTGGTTTAGATGATTTGTGTGATGCTTCCCACACCTTCCAGAGCAGGTTGCAGCATTCAGTGGGGCCCGCACACACTCTGGGATTTTATATTATGATTTTATTGTGTCATTGAGGGGGCATGATTTGGCCATGTGGTCACAGTATTGTATTGTGATGATGTTATTATATGTTATTGTGCCATGGGGACATGCTAGAGATGAATGAGTACACCTCCTAACCCCACCATGAGCTTATGTTATGTTTCCTAGTCACTTTCATGTGGTGCGTCTTCCCTACGGCGACTTAGCTAGTGCGCCCCCTCTATTTTTCAGTTGATCGATGTACTTTATATTTGGGCTCATCTTAGCCATTGATTATCACTTATGTATCTTTTGATCTCAACCACTCATTAAAAAGGTGGTTAGGGTTTTGGTCTCTCTCATTCCTATTTAAAGGAGAGACCCCTCTCATTGTAAAGGGACTTTTGGCTCTTAGCTACTGGAATAAAATATATTTTTGCAAACTCTTGTGATCTGGTTCTGGGTGTTGGATATGTCAATTGAAATTGCTTTTCCATTGCATTGAAGATATTGGTGATTATTTTGCACATCTTTCTATCCACGTTTTACCTGCAGGTGAAGAAGGCGACTTGGAGGAGGGACGCACTGGCTGAGGAGACTCACCTTGTCTCTCTTTTCATTTGGTTTGGTTCAGGGAGTATTATTGTCTTTGTACCTCTTATTCTCTATGATCATTTTTGTCATTTGCATGTACCTTCATTGTTGCTTGCTAATTGAGTTTATCTCCTTGGTTTTGTAGGAAGAGAGGGGCACATTAGTGGATCTGGACAAATTCGTAGAGGCACGATAAAGCATCAAATTTTCACTTGATCTTTGCGGGAGCAATCCTTGACATACTAGCATCAATTTCCATGATCCAAGTATGCTTGCAAGGTATGTAATTTATTCTTTAACTTACCCATTTGTCATTTACTTTCAAACCCTAACTCTAAATCATTCAAAAAATTCTTTGGGTTTTATTTCTTGGTTTATTGGCAACCATTTCTGGGTTTTTATCTTACGGCCAGACCCCAGGTGGGTTCTCAAGGGCGTCATGCTCTAAGGACTCCATCTGCCCCTTTTCCCTAGGCATTGGTCTTTAACCCTTGCGCCCTCCTTGGTTAGCCTGTTTTCAGGGTTGTACAACCCTTACCTGTTGAGCTTGTGTAGCTTGATACTGCTAACTCTCTCTTCAAGCTGTGCTAGAAAGCCTAACTTTTCAAATCTACTCCTTGGGACCATTTTCCCTGATTTAAGGATCACGTTTTCCAAGGAAGCTATATTTGATCATTTGTCCTAGCACTTGAATCCTGGAATCATACTTAAATTATCAAGTCACTGTGTCTAAACATCCAAAGTCTATTCTCATCTTTCCTAAGCCTCCACAACGACCTTTTTTCCTTAAATCTAGGGTTCTCCACCCTTCACCTTACGTACCGTATTTCCATAGCTTGATCTGGTGATTGGGTTAGATCTCTTCTGTCGGGAGCAGATCAGGGTCTCCCCCTTTACTATCTGTGGCTTTGATAGTATAAAGTGAAGAGTGCCTCGATTTGCGTGATAACCAATCCATCTTGGGGATCGAGGCCCTCTTGTGTCACCTCTTTGGTTGCCCGTCCCCTCTGTCGTCCTGAATAGGATCATCTATTGGGGCAAGTACGAGTTGTGTGATAACAATTCCTTTGGTGCACACCTTTGATGTGGTCTTTAGAGGCCATGTGGCATCATCTTGGCTTGTGATCCCTTGCTTGATGTAGGAGCCCCCTCATTTTGGGGGGTTATGTATCTCATGTATTGTACACGTGGCTTTGACCACTTTATTTTATTACTTTGTTAGGATTTTGTTAGAAGTAAGTGGGGTTTTTGTATTATTTTACCCCACCCTAGGCTAGATCTAAAGAAAAATGAGCCTAAATGTTATATCTTTTCATGGAGTAATATAAAGTTTAAAGGGTTTTCTTCTCTTGGGTTTTCTTGGATGGATTAATATTAAGGTGGCATGCTATTTTTATCATTGTAAGGTTTATGCTCTTAGTTCATTGAAAGAATAAGATTGCTCCAATGGAATGATTTTTATCATTATATGGTTTAGTTTTGTTGTTGGTTTATGGTTTGCCTACTGTTATCACCTAAGTTGTACTTAGTTGGATTTCCAATGAGCCACCGAAGTATTGAACAAGTCCCTTGTTCAATATCAGAAGTTCAAAAGTCCTTGCGGGCCATTTTTGGCCCTTTTCAAAATTTTCGCATGTTCATACCCCTCGAGGAAATTGTAATAAGTTGACATAGCATGATGTCCTTATGTAAATGACTTGGCTTTCCTAGGACTTAGACATCAATGCGTTACTCTAGACTGTTTTTTCCTTGTTAATTATATGTTGCTTTTCAGCGATGTATAATTTTCGAGTTTTTCACTCACACCTTCAAAGTCGGAGTAGTTGTCTTGGTGTTTAGGCATTAGGAGGTTACTAAAGTCTAAGTGTCTATGTATATTACCATGCTAGTCATCAATTTTGAGTCATATGAACATGCACTAGGTCCCCCTTAGGTTATTTTAATTTTTCGCTAATAATTTTTTTTTCCTGTAAAATAGACAATTTTTTAATGTTTTTATTATAAAAAATAAGAAAGTCATAAAAAAGTGGTTAGGAGGTGGAATTTTCCATGGGGGTGCTCGTTTTCTAACTCAGAGCACCCACTATACCCCTAAACCCACTTTGAGAATAATTTGAGCAATTATTTATCACTTAAATTAAATTTCTCTTGAAAATGGCCAAAAAAAGGTTACATGAACCGTGGGTGCGATTGGAATCGGCTAAAGAATTTGATACAGGTGCGGAACTCATCCCAAAATTAGGAATCGAGGATTCAGAACCTAACCCTAATTAACCCCAATTATCCCACATTTATCCTACGTAAACAATTTTAGATTAGTCAAAACGAGGTGGAAGAATCCGATGAAGAATCCAAGAATCCGATTTGGGTGCGGTTAGGCCTAGGGCCGAATCCGGTAACTGTGCCATAAAGACATATTAATTGGCCAAAAAAGACAAAATAAAGTTTAATTTGGCATCCCAAAATTAAAGGAGGAATGTTGGAAGGTTGTCTCCAGTGATTGGGAGTTCATCAGCAATGATTGGCAAGCTGAGGTTTGGTTTTCAAGCAAATCTCTTGAGGTTGAGTTGCCTCCACAAAAGGAGGGGCGCATCTCTCTTATGTGGGCGACTTTGGTGAGATGGCAGCCATCTAATGGTTGAAGGAGATCACAAGATGAGAGTGCGCCTACCTCTTGAAGTTAAACTCTGGATCACTCCAAATCAAACTCACCTTCATTCCAACCAACTTCTAGTTAACAAATGCGCCCCCTCTCTTGGGAATTGCGCCCCCCTCTTTGGTGATCTATAAAAGCAAGCCCTCACCTCATTTTTCTAGAGTTGGAGTTCTTGGGAGTTTAGGCTTGTCATTGAAATGCATGTTTATTTTTCTTGAGAATAAAGAGACTTTGGAGGTCATTTTTGTGTGGTGCCCATTGTGTGGATGAACTATCTCAGTGCTTAAGGTAACCCGTGTTTAGCTACTTGTATTTCTTTGCATGGAATCTAGCTTATGGTAAAGATTGTTAGCAATTTATAAGGAGGATTAATCAGGTAGTTTACTTGCTTAGTCATTTATGCATGAGATCTTCATAAAATGTTTCATTAGCTTATGCACATTTTTGTCTTGATTTCTCGCATATGTCTCCAGATTTGATGTTTTGTGTGCAAGATGATGTGAGTTGTAGGTTCCCTTGGTTGGATGGGTGAAGAGCTTGCTTGCGTCTTCTCCTTTTTCTATCTTCTTCTTTGTAGATACAGTCTCTCGACACCCCCAAGCAGGCTTCGAAGCCTCACATTCTCGTCTCAATCTTCTTCTCTTCTCCCTCTCGTTACTTATCTTATTTCTTGTTTCGATTACTTACAAGTGTAGTCATATATCTACCTTCAAGCTTCTAATCTTAAGTAGATCTAGTATTGCTCTTGTTTTATTTAGAATCTAGTTGAATAGCCAAGATTTACCTTTTGAAATCTAGATCTAATACTTCTAAGCTTTCTTTCAAGTCATTTTCATTCACATATCGAAAAGCTTGATTAGACTAGTTTAGTATTTGGTTTAAATTCATATCTAGCAAGTAGTGCTTTTGAGTTGCTTGCCATCTTCAAGAGGCAAGGAAAGATCCCACAAGAACTTGCTTTCTACCACGTTTCTTGTGGTTAATTTGTGATTTTTTTTTTATTATAGTCTTACTTTAGAAATTTTCTAGAATTTTTGGTGTTGTCCAAAGATACTTCTGAAGTGTCTTTGGGCATCTTTTGAATAAGTTTGCTTGCTGATTTTTATATTTTTGTGACAGGTAAGTGGAAGTGTTGGCGAATTTCGAGCAGATTTGGACCATCCAAAGCTTCGAAGTCACCTCCTTTCTTCTCTCAACCAAAAAATTCCCCCCCAAAAATTGTAAGTTTGTAATCATCCATAATAAGAGAAAGGCAAGTGGGCTACCTAGTGCCATACCCCATCCCCCAAGGCGGATCTGTGTCGTCTCCTTTCGTGGTGTGAATTATCTTTGCTTGATGCATTTGCTTTCTTTGTTAAACAATCAATCAATAAACCTTAAAAGTAACCGTTTGTT
The DNA here is from genome assembly GCA_027924585.1 of Larix kaempferi. Taxonomy (NCBI): domain Eukaryota; kingdom Viridiplantae; phylum Streptophyta; class Pinopsida; order Pinales; family Pinaceae; genus Larix; species Larix kaempferi. Next base: position 1,362,010 of record BSBM01000834.1, on the reverse strand, counting down.
GACGCCAATTCAATATTGGGCCACAAACTCACTCAAGACTGCAAACTAACAATTTTTGCATTTAGCACTTTTCTGCACTCACTTCACCACATTTTGTTTCTTTTACTTTTATTTTACAAAAGTAATGAACCCCCGTGCATTCCCAAAGTATGGTGTTGCTGAAAGGGCTTGCTCGCATAGGTGGAATTCGGTCAGAAAAGAGATTCGTGGTTAGATTAATTAGAAAACATTTTTACTTTTGCATTTTTCCTTTAGTTCTTGTAAAAACAAACCGTACTCTATTCCTCGTATGCTCTGGACCTCTACGGCTTGTCCGATCAATTGGTCACATCAAAAAGGGATCAGAGTGTCTAGTCTAATAGGACAATCCACATAAAACTAATCTTCGAGAACTCGGGAGCTCGCAGAGAGTGACTACGATAGAGTTAGGGGAATACTCATTAATGAGGTTCGTCCTCTCCCCGTTGGATGAAGTGTAAAAACTTCTTATCCGTATCTGGATATTATAAAAGAAGCTCGTATCCGGGTCATGGAGGAAGATGTTCCATCTTCGAATAAGATAAATATATATAGATAAAAATATGAATGGATAGATGATTTACATTTACAATGGTCGGACTTATATAAGTCCATTCATGACTTTCCAACGTAAAGTCATGACTCTTTGATAATTATTAATTTTTAATTATTAATTATCTAGTAATATTAATATTAATATTAATAATATATCTTAATATTAATGTTAAGATATTTTATTAATATGTTTATATATATTTTTTATATAACATTGCCTCTCTCTTAGAAAGGCTTTGTCCTCAAAGCCTTATAATGTTGTCGTATCATTCCTTGTGACGTCGTAGTTGACAAAACATGTCGATACGAACTTCTAAGTTTAGAGCATACCTTCCGATATGTTGACGGATCAATCTATCCCAAATTGATTTGTTGCTGACTGTTGGGATTCCCTACTGATCTGTCGTCAGGAGCTTTGATCACATTAGTACCATTATCTTTCGACAATTCCCACTTTTTAGGATACTGGTTTATATGGTTGGGGTGTCGATAGGGAATTTTCACAATGTTATTTTCTTTTACGAGCGTCATTTTTTGAGCATTGATCTGTGCTGGACGTTGTATTTTCATCCCTTGAGTTTTTAATGTTTTGTTCTGTATTTTTTCCAACTTGTTTTCTAACTGTGTGTTATCATTTTTAAACTTTTTAATCAATTCTAGTTGCGATTTTATGTCATCTTCGGACTTCTTAAGTTGCTCATTAAGATCTTCGTTATGATTTCTGATGCAACTATTTTCTTCTTGCTTGTCTACAAGTTTTCCTTCAATGTCTTCAATAGAGTGTTCGGCCTTCCGACTATTTTTCAACTTCTTAATTTTTGTGACTATTGTCTGGTTATGTTTCTTTAATCTGAAAATTTCTTTGGTGTTATTTGATAACGTGCTTTTGACCGCTGTAATCTCCAATTTGTGTGTCTTTTTAGTGTCGTTCTCTTTCTGCTCTGATACCACATGAAGTGTAAAAACTTCTTATCTGTATCCGGATATTATAAAAGAAGCCCGTATCCGGGTCATGGAGGAAGATGTTCCATCTTCGAATAAGATAAATATATATAGATAAAAATATGAATGGATAGATGATTTACATTTACAATGGTCGGACTTATATAAGTCCATTCGTGACTTCCAACGTAAAGTCATGACTCTTTGATAATTATTAATTATCTATTAATATTAATATTAATAATATATCTTAATATTAATGTTAAGATATATTATTAATATGTTTATATATATTTTTTATATAACATTGGACACTCGGTAAAGCTGCTCTTGCACTCAGTTTAAGATGAGTCTTAGTGGTCCAAACCAAGAACAAACCCACTAATGACCATCACTTTTAATAATAAAATTTACCAAGAACAATTACACAACAATTTATTTTTCAGCATTATATTTTGCCACTGGTCTTTCTTTGGATATCTTGTTGTGTTGAAATATTTACTCTCTTACGACGATGATATATCTTGAATGCTGTAAAGTGTAACTTTTATCTTGTTCTTGTAATTAACTCCTAGATTAATTTTTGCTTTTACGTAGTTTAAAAGCCTTAGTTCTTTTTTTTAGGGACCACCCCCCTTAGCTTCGCTAGGAGTTGGCCTAGACAAAGGAGTCAAGATCAAGTGATAGTACTTGACTTTGGCTTGCCCCCAAGGACGCACCTAGTGGCTTGAAGATTTCTGCCATGTATTAGGTGACAACACTTACCTTTGTAAATGTTGTAGATTGGGTGGCATAAGCTAGGGTACAAGCTAGGGCATGAGCTAAAAGTGTGTGTTGTAGTAACCGCTCTTCCTTGGTGAAGATTTGCATGAAGCTTGAATAATTGGAAGAGGGAATGCTGTAGCGTCGTGAAGGGATTCTAGCCAAACATATATAAACAAGGCCTTTTTGGGGGGGGATTTTCTTGAGACTCCATATTGCCTTCGGGATTGGCATTAGTCTTCATGGTCCTTCTATTGTCTATAATTCAAAGAAAGACCTCAAGTTTTGCTAAGGCTAACTCTTCGAAATCACCTTGTGCCATCATTGCCATAGCCTATCAATCTTATCTAGGGAAGCCCCCCTCGAGTTGGAGAAGAGCTAACCGAAAGTGTAGAGAGGTGGTTATTGAGGTGACATTGGGTAACACTTGTAGGTCGCAGTTCGGCTAGCTGTGTTCTTTGGGGATTTAACTTGCTAGTTCAAGCTGTAACAAGGTCTATTGCTAGTCCTTAACGTCCTAAACTGCACATAAAAATTGTATCAAAGCCTCTGGATTCACTGTGTAGAAGTTTTAAATCTGACATTTTGGGTGGACACTCCACCCATCTTCAGGGAATCAAAATGAAGCTATTGTAAGATGGAAAAGTTAGGCTAAATAAATAATAAGATGAAGGAAGGCGAATTAGATCCAGTATTCGGTTTGCAGCTGCCTCAGGGAATGATAACAAAGTATCTCGTATGATTAGATTGATGCCTCTTTTAAGTTGCACAAGAGATTTTGAAGCATTATTCTCAAGATACTCTGTAACATTCCTATGGATTGTAGGCACACTCATAATTTGGAACATCTCGGGAGAGGAATGATCCAATCAAGAAAGCAGATCGTCAATATAATCATCATCCATGACATAATCAATGCTAGATTGACATTCCAAAGACTTATCAATGTTCTCACCCCATTTATCTTCACAAAGCTTATTTTGAGTAAGACACTCGTCTGATCGTTCTTCCATAGATTCATTAATGTTTTCTCCCCACTCACTTATTAACAAATCCATGAACATATCATACCCAGTGATGGATCCTGGGGCCAAATTATCAAACCATAAACAGGCATCCCCTACTAGGGACGCACCAAGGGCTCGCATATAGACATCCTCACCATCAGCACCCAGAGATTCCATATGGTTCCAGAAGGCATCCAAATGACTTTCAATAGATGTTCCATCATTTCCATAAAAGCGAGGCAACCTCTTGATGTATCCATTTGGCATAAGATGAGGTGCCCCACATATTTCTGAAAAATCAAAAGGGGATGGCTAGGGTTTCCTAAAGGTTCTGGTTGTTTGAGTTTGGCGAGAATCATTCACCAAAAGCCCTGGTTGGGTTTGATACTTTTTAATTGGTTCACTCGGGATATTTGGGGAAGAAAAATTATTAGATGGATGAGGCATTTGATGGGTATCATAAAAATTTTGATATGCAGGTTCATACCCATAATCATATTCATATTCATCTCCATACTGAGATTGTGCATCCCATTCATTTATTTCCTCCCATCTCCTTTCAGACCTATTCACACATTCATTTAATTCTTTTATGGCTTGTGAGAGTCCAAGGAGAACATCAGGGTCCATTCTGATTTATCAATTTAAGATTTCCCATTGGAGTCTCATGTGAAGTGTCAGAATGATCTAAGCTTCTAAGGTTGTATGGATGGGTTCAGTCTCCAGTGGAGCCGCGGGGTGGAGTCGCCAGGTGAACTTGGGAACCTAGTTCACTGAAGGTGGAATTTCGTGGTAGGGGAAGTGGTGAGCGAGACAAAATAGTGTGGGCTGTAAAATTATGTGAATAGAAATCAGCCAACAGAGTTTTAAGTTCTGATGTGGTGATAAAGGAAAAACAACAAACAGACTCAAAACTCAATAAAAAACATGGGTAGGCCTCTACCTCTTTGGCAACGGCGCCAAAAATGTTATCACACAAACTCTAGCTGCTGAAGTAAGGTGTCCCAACAGGGATGGTGGAGGGTGGATAACTAGGAAGGTGTAACCAGCAATGGCCAAGTCCTCCGCTCAACGAACGAAAGTCACACCAGACAAGGCTATTGTCACTTTAGACGAGGCACTTAGCCAAGTCAAGGGGGAGACCCTGCTCAACCAGTGATGGTTGAGAGACAAAAACACACCCAAATCCCAAAAGAATAAGAGATAAAAAACAAGGAATGAGTGTAGATGAGCTCCTAAGTCTAATTTCAGCCAACTGATGGACACAAGTAGTAAAAATAAGAGTGATGTAGAAGTGACCAGCAATCAAATGTAGTGAGATAGACTGATTAAAGTAATGATTGTATGGCTGAAATAGTCTAAGGAGATATAATAAGCTAGAAGTGAAGGAATGGATTGATGTTGCCCAAGAAGGTGAGTTAAGCAGTGAAATGACAAACTAGGGCAGCAATAAAATGGTGATTTAAAACACTTCTAGCAATTGGTAGTTTGATTTCTGAAAATAAAATGACTATTTAAGACCGATTCTAAACTACCCAAAACCCCAAGCTGACCCAAACAAGCAGAAGAGAAAAACGCCCCAGGTGAGGTGTTTTTGCCAGGTAGACCAGTGCTAAAACTATGGTTAGATGGAGTCCAACAACTATGAAACTTAAGATATAGGCTTTTGACAACGTTTCATAAGCGGGTTTACAAGCAAAATAAATTATAACGGTGGATTTTAAAGATTTTAATTTTTAGGGGTTTTAATGAATTTCCTCTCTTCAACAAACTAGAAATGAAAATACAAGAGAAGAAGATGAAACACCTACTTGGAACCAGCTGATATCTCTGATTTTGATGAGGTTGTACGTCTCGAAGATCAAATAGAAGTGGTTGTAGAAGTCCCCAGGTGAATTCGATTTGCCCACTCCCACCAACTCGTCCTTCCTTGCCTGCCAAAACCAATGGACAATAGATCAAATTAGTAAGACAAGCAAATGAAATTTACAACAATACAAATAAAAGATGAGAGAAAATGCTTGGCTGAAATGGCAAAAACACTTCCCTTTTTTACCGATCCTGGAGAGTGGAGCAACAGTGGCAGCCAAATGGTGCGCCCTCCTCCAAAACTTTGTGCTTGCTGCAAACAATGGTGAGAAATAAAATGCTGGAAACATTCACAATCTACTCTAGTGCATCAAGATAGTATGGCAATCAACAATCTCAAGAGAGTATCACGCAAGAACCAAGCAAGAGGCTCCAAGTCGTTTTCTCTTCTATTCCAAGTCCAAAATGCCAAGAGCCCAGTACAAAATGGGTGAGAGTCTTCTCTTATAGAGAATGACTACTCTCAACCCTAACTCTCCCTCCAAAATCAAGGGCTAAGATTGATTATCTCAATGCCCAAATCAATGGAGGAGATCAACTCTAGAGGGGGGGCGAATTACCCTAAAAAACACCCAAGTGGATGGTGGACCAAATCGTGGGGCCCATAAAATACATAAGAAATGTGGTTGGGGGGTGCCTATGGGTTGTTTTAGCCCCCCATACCACTACACTATGATCTCAATACAATAAAACATCAAAAACATTGATTCTTGGTAAGTGGAAAAACGCCCCTATGGGCCAATTCGCCCCTCATGGTGAGCTGGGCAATAGAGGGACCCACAACACATAATAGATGTCCAAATGTCACCAACATTACCTTAGAAATCACCCTTGTATTAGCCAACCTTTGATTTTTGCCATTTGCCATAGTTGCCTTTGCCAAATTTTGATTTTCCATGTAATTAACTGCTGGTTTTTATTTCTGAAGGTGTAAATTGGGCTTTTGACCCACTTATAGTGCCCAGATTGTCGAACCGTCTGTTGCAATGCGATTGTGGAATCCCAAAAATAGTAGACATTGTCACTTGAACGACCACGATCCATCACTTAGGCACTGTTTGCCCAAAATCCATGATTTTTAATTAAAACAGGTCATTAATGACCCATAATAATTAAAAATCTCATCGCTGCCTCAACCTTTTCAAATTCTGATGCTTGGAGGTTCATATGGGACCCCAAGAGAATGCAAATGACCAAAATTGAAATCTTGCTCGCAATATTTTTTCGGGCCCATTTTTGGCCTAGTCAACCTAGTTTGACCAAGTCAAATCTGGTCAACATGGTGCTGGCTGAATACCTGTATGCAATATGAAGCGATAGGCTTCCTTATACATGTTAGTACATTACTAAACAATAAGATGCCAATATGGTGATAAAAAATACATAATATCTCAAAAATATGAGGCCCCTTGTGAGGTGGGCCCACCACATCCAAAAGACTCAAACTGCTATGCACCACCTATAGACTTGACCACCTAGCTGACTTTGGGTGAGGTGGAAAACAAAGTGAAGGGTAAGGGATGACAAGGACAAAGATCACGTGGATGAATCGAGAAAGCGGGGTCCACTGAGATGAGCATACCATGACAAAACATAGGGAAGGGCGGTGCTTCACAAATGGGTATAGTGCAGGGAAACCGCCACTGGTCATCTAACACATACCTCACAACTCACATCCATGCCTTAAGAAGACTCCGTGAGGATCTTTTCTAAAGCCACCAAACTGGGTGTCCGGCAAACTGTAACTTGAGACTCTAGGGGACAATCTTGAGCTTGTCCCTTGCTCCCTCTCACCTCCTTGCCCTGCATGACTAGGTGAGGAAATAACCACTTCAAAGCTGATATGTACGACTGACCTGTGTCCATGTGTGTTTACAAACACATTGCATGGATTTTACGTTACATTTCATACTTAGCCTTTTTGGCTAGATTTTACATTTACAATAGCCTTTTTGGCTTGCTTTACATTTCTTCATTTCTTCATTTCTTCTTTTACATCAGGGCCCTTTTGGGCTACATACATATCTCAATAGATATAATCAAGGTGCTCATACTGCAGAGTAATGGGGGTGAGCATACATGCTTCGATGACCAATGGGGAACACCCGGTGAGGCTACACACTCCTATATTGCATTGCAACATCGGGGGCAACCGACAGGAGCAAATCCCAGGTTTAAGAGTGCATCTCACACACTAAAGAGCCGAGGCACAAAAGACAGGGAATCATGGCATACTCAGAGATTAGTGGGGAAGGTGAAGGTGGAACCAAAGTCAGCTGCCTAAGGGGGACTAAATGACCAATTCTATACCAATAGTGGGGGTGTGATCCAGTGTGCATAGACATGAGCCTACTGAAGGGGGTGGACTAACATCACCAAGGGCCCAACAATACAACATAATGACAACTAGATCACCATATCAAACATCACATGCAAAGTCAGTGTACTACCATGTATAAACAAGTCTAATCAACAACATGAGCAATAGAACATCAAATGCTATACCTGCTGCAGCATATACCTGCTGCTGAAGCTGACTCTGAAGCTGGATCTCAACTGAATCCGGGAAATAAGTGGTAAACCAGCAATACTCTGTAGCACTCTATCAAAATATGGCTAGGCAACTATCTCAATGGGCTTATGCAAAGCTTGGCAAGGAAGGGTACCTATGTGGGCAATGATGTATACATGTCTGGACCAATACAAAAACCATCTGTCTCCACTGATATGTCTGCTCGGGGCAATTTGAACAAAACTGTGTGCCTCCTCTGAAGGCATCCGATCTCTGATCTGGAAAAAAAAAGTATAGTATGGTCCTCGACCACACAATCTGCAGCATGGTAGCTCCAGCTAACATGGATGTGATAACAGTACTCAAGCAAGCCCTTTATGTGATGGCGAGAGCATACTTCGGGAATACACAACAGGTTCATTATTTTAACTCGCAAAGAAAAATAAAGTAAATGTGCACCAACTAGTCCTAAAGCTGAGAATCTCTTTTCCCTTACTCGAGCAAGCTCTTTCGGTACTTCAGGAATACACAACCAGATTTATTTATTGTGATTGTTACTTGCAAAAGAAAAAGTACAATTTATAACGGAAAAAGTAAACTAATTGAAAAGCAAATCTAATCTACTAGTTATCATATGAAAGAAAAGAAACAGAAAGCAAGAAAAAGTTCACGCCATGAAAATGACGTAGGACCCACCTGCAGGGAAAGAGGAGTGGGCGCTGTGTAGCCCACTTGCTTTATTATTATTTTACAATCTTTTAAAGGTGGAGGCCTTTGGTCCTTATGAATTTGGATCCTGTTGTCCGCCGAGATGCACACCAGCAGCAGAAATCTTTTGAAAGCTGTCTCCTCACTAAAAGTGGGAGAGGTGTGGCCTTGGGGGCAAGCAATGAGTCAGGTACTGTCACTTGAATCCCAGCTCCTTCGTTTAGGCAAACTCCTAACGAAGCCAAGGGGGGTTGTCCCTAACAAAGAGTTTTTCTATGGCTTTGTGTTTTAAGCGTTTTTATGATGATATGATTCAGATGGGTGTTGTTTAGGAGTTTTTTGAGATACAACAAAATACGCAATCCACGTTGCAATTAAAAAACACAAATATCAAGATGAAACAATATATGACGACTTGGAATTTAAATAAGCATCCACAATATAATGACTTTAAGAATTAAAGGACAAATGGTCCAAATCAAGGTGATATGTATAACTTCGAAGACCAGTGCCAAATGGAGTCAATGAGTGCTTGGGATGCTGAAGATACAAGTCTTGATATAATGTTTGTGTAAATGTTTTGAAATTGTTCTTGGTTGATTTTACAGTATTTTATGTAATCTTGTTTTAGGTGTCTAGAAAGCTAGTCGGAAATACTTTCAGTGGCTCCGTTCGAAGACATTTCGGACTTGCCTGGCTCACAAGCTAGGTGTTCAGAGAATTTAACCAGCGAGTGTCCAAGTTGGGTAGCCTGGCGCCCACACTTGGAATTTTCCCACCACCTGAGTATTTATCGAAACAACACCGGTTCGTTGGTTATGGGGTGAAAATTTTATTACGTTTGAATCTTGCAAGATTAATCAGTCCAATGCCGTTTTTGAGTACTCCTGCTTTTTGGGCTGGTCAGAGCATACTCCGGTAAGGAAACAACGAATAAATTCAAATTTTATTATGGGAGTGTGAGTTGCGAATTTTAGTTAGAGCACAAGATGAACCTCTCCGACAGAGAGTGCTCTTGACTTGTCTTATGACAGAGGTTCAAGAGAATTTAACTAATCTATATGCTAAAATGCAGTAAAAGTGCAATGCTTATACTCTCCGACAGAGAGTGCTCTTGACTTGTATTATGACAACTTCAAGAGTCTTTGGTTCCTTTTAAAAGATAAACAAGTTATAAAGAAAACACAATGATAGCTCAACAAATAATAATGCAAAATTGAAACTAGCAATTTAGTCGAAAAGGAAATTTATACTAGCAATTAGTAATCTAAAACAAAAATGAATCTAACTTAAGAAATGGAAAGCCTATCTAATCTACTTATCAAAGATAACAAAGATCTAAGCTAACAAGGAGAACACTCTTCCCCAAATGGGGAAGAAACAAAAAATGGGAGGCCTTATCCCACTTAGCCTTATTTCATTAATCAATTACAAATTTTTTTTAGGATTTTCAACCATAGAAAAAGAATGAAGAAGTAGAAGTGAACTTTAATAGCTCTTAAGAGCTTTTACAATCAAGAAAGGAGAGTGTTTTATGTCATGGTTTCAAGCTCCTTTTTGGTTTTGTAATCTTCTTCTTCTCATTTGATGATCTTCTCTTCTCCTTCTTCTTCAACTCTTCTTCTTGAGTTTGTTTTTTCTTCAAATCTACAACACAACACAAGTCAAGCTTCAAGCACCCTTTAGCATTAGTTAAAATCAAACAAAATGAAACTACTTAGATCTAGAAATACAAAAATAAAATATTTTTGAATGCAAGCTTTTCAACTTTTTAAAATGAGATCTAAAACTAAATGCAAACTAACAATGAACTAAATGCAAGATCTAACTATCCAAATGAAATGCAAACTAGAAAAATGAACTAAATGCAAGATCTAAATATCAAAAGACTACGAGCTCATTTTGAGGTATTTTTTAGAGTTTTAAGCTTGCAAAAAAGAGTAAAAACGAAAGAGGCAAAAGGGTTTAGGGAAAACGAAAAGGGAGAAGGTGGAGAAGCTAGAAAGCAAGGTGAGACGAGAGCAAGGCTAGGAAGACTTTTTTGGAAGGGAGAAACGAAAGGAAAGAGGAGGTGACAAGGTAAGATGAATGGAAGAAAGGGAGCAAGGGAAACCAGATCAAGGAGAAAGGATAGGTAAGGAAAAACGAAAAGAAGGAGAAGAAGAGAAGACGAGAGGGAGGCTAGAAGAGGAGTTTGAAGGGAAGAAAACGAGAAGGGAAAGTAGGGCAAAGATCAAGACAAACCACAAAGCAAGAAGGCAAGCTTGATGGAGGAAACTAGGCTTGGAGAAGGGTAGATCTAGGATTTTCCACAGCTTAGAAGTAGAACCAATGACCAGTAACCAAAAGTAGAGTTTTTTGTTGTTGATCGATGAAGGAGAAACTCTTAAGACTATGTTTCTTTCTTTGGATGAAGAAGCACACTTGAAGAAATTGCAAAAACGAATGTGTTAAATGGAAAAAGCTCTTGTATGATGAAGCCAAACTTGCTAATCCAAACCCTTTTTCACTTTCAATGATCCTTGCAAAACCTTATACTCAACAAACAAATCCGATCAAATGCTTATGTACTAGATTGTTAGTCTTCTTAAAGCATAAACTGAATAATGATTCGAAATACAAGCATATGGTGAGAGAGATATCACCTCACAAGATGAAGCCACAATACATAAGTCTCATACATGGACCTCCAAAGTCACTTCTTTATTCCAAAACCTAAACAACTATTACAATATAATTTTGGCAGAGTGTTCTTGCTCAAAATCTCCATGAAGAATGAGGAGGCAAGGCCTTCCTCTTATACAAAAACTAGAACACTGCCTTACCCTAATTCGAATTGGCATGGAAGAGAGCCAATGGCACATGACATAATTCGAATCCCAATCTAATTCCAATCCATATCAAGCTTGGAGCTTTGACACATCACATAACTCGAATTTGCAATAAAGGAGAGTGGGGAGGTGGCCTCCACCTTGGCAAGGTGCCCCCCACTCAAGCTTTGGAAACATCAACATCCCATATGTGAAGTGCCAAGTGTATAACACGTGAACCTTCAAGAGATATGCGTGAGCTTGCAAGGAGTTAATGCTTGAGTTGATGTAGGGATATGAGTTAAGTGGGAGCCAAGCTCATGAGGTGGCCTCAATCTTAGGGAGGCGGCCACCTTGCCATTAATACAAACCCAACAACCCACTCAATGAATGCCAAGTCACCAATTTGTGATTTCTCTCAAAGGAGGGCGAATTCTCAATTGGAGTCTGACTTGTGCTGACTGGATACTTAACTGAAGTTGACTGAAGTTGATTGGAATCATCATGAATGCCCTGTGCCATGTCATTTAGCCTGTTTATTTATTCAATTTGGTTTATTTTGGAGAGATTTAGATTATCTCCAAAATATTCATTTTTAATATTTTTAATTAATAATTTCTCCTTTGTTGATTTTTTTAGAAATCATTAATTATCAGGCTGAATGAACATCCGAAACTTAGGATAAGTGGGTTTGGGGTTCATGTGTGATTTTTGGCTTAGGAATTAAGCCTCTAATCTCTGAAATCCACCCCCAAACGATTGACATATTACAAATTTGATTTTTCCAATTAAATATTTGGAATAATAATAATAAAAATAATAAAAAATAAAACTCGTCCAATGCGTCCGGTAAATTTTTTTCGGACATTGTTTTTAATGGACGAGGGACCTAGGAAATGACCATCTAAGACATACATGGTGTCCAGTAGGTTCATATACATTAGTTGGGCTCTAATAACCCCCCAAGGCTCAAATTTCAAAATCGGGCATTCCAGCTTTGGAGGAAGCGGGAGAAAACCTCGTCGATGATTACTCGGCTATAGGCAAAGCATAATTGACAAGGGAAAAAAACTCCCTGGAATGCCTTAGTTGATAATCAAGTCATGGGGGACCGAGTCACTCAAAACCCTACTAGCACACTTATTACAAACCCCGTGGGGCCATGGTCATTTCAGCAGAAAAATAAAAATGACTAGCCAAAATTGGCGAGGAACAACAACTAGAACTTTTGATACACTGGATATGAACATAAATCATGTTCATCAAATGGCGGCTTGTCGGAAGTCCAACTATGGTACAAAAAGTTGGTAACAGATCCAAAGACTTTACAGGGTTTTGAAGTGAAGCAAGATCAAGACTTGTTGCTCCGGGAGCCCTTGGATGGCTAGAATCTGGGAATTTTCGACAGCATTTCTTGTTGTCCTAGCGAGAAAAATGTAAAACCAACCACCTATTATACACCAAATGTGTCAATTAAAGCATTAAAATTACAAAATAATTGAGTACCGAAAGATAGGAAATAAGTGCAAGTACTCAAACATAAACTAGATCTATAAATATAAGCTTTAAGACTTTAGATCCAACATCATACTCAAATAAATCAGCTTTTAGATTTTCTTTAAAAGCAAACTAATTTACTTAAGCATGTTAGTAACCGTAACCAAATGGAAGTGAATTTTTTAAAGATGAAGGAAAGAGAGAAGAAAGGAGCTTTGAAGCTTGGGAAATTTTGGGCTGTGGAATTCGTTGGTAGAGAGCGGAGGGACTATGCTTGTCGGAAGTGTTTGAAAGGTGGAAGAGTCTTACTCAATCAACCACTCCTTCAAGCTAGATCCCTGCATCAAATTAGAAATCCTTGCACAAGAAAAGGTTAAATGCAGAGGTGCTGCCGGAAGCAGAAACGTGGAAAACATGCAATTTATACCAAAAATACATGTAAACTAAGAGATCTACAACAAATAATAAGAGCATTAATCAAGCTAGAACAATCTCTTATTCTACTGGGAGATACCTCCCCTTTGCAGGCCCACAACTAACCAAACATGCACAAAGAAAATAAGCAAATACCAGTTACCTCATAAACTATGCGATGATCACCCACACACTTTGAGCCATACACCACAAATTTGCCTCCAAAGCCTTTTATTATTCCAAAGAGTATACAATACAAGAGCAAAGCTTGAGTAGCCTTTCGGTCCTTTGACCATGAGCTAAAAGAGAGCTCTAATGCTAGCTTAAATAGCAAACTAGAGAGGGGAGGGGGGGTGCATTCACCACTGGAAGAGATGGGTGAGTTTAGAGAGTAAAATGAGTGATTAGATGGAGTTTCACTCCAGAGATGGGCTCCACCTCTCAAGAGGTAGGCACTCTCATTGGGATCATCTCCCATCAACCAGATGTTGCCAAATAAGCTAATGCACCCCCCTCTATGGAGAAAAATGCCCTCCTAATCTGGCAAACTCAAGTCCGCTGGATTTGATGCCGATTTTGATGAGATTTGATCTTCAGTTGACTGATATTTGATTGCCATTTAACTCTGCCAACCCAGAAACATGTCCCAGACAAGTTTCCCCTGATTTAGGAATTGGATTTTCTCTCATATTTTCTATTTTAAAATTTTTTTATTCACTTTTTTGTTTTTTTTGAGAGAAATTTAATTTAAGTGATAAATAATCACTCAAATTAATTCCAAAGTGGGTTTAGGGGTATAGTGGGTGCTCTGGGTTAGAAAATGAGTACCCCCATGGCAAAATCCCCTTCCTAACCACACTTTTATGCTTTTTGATTTTCTACATTAAAAACATTAAAAAAATTGACCCATTTTATGGGAATTTTTTTTATTTTTTCGAAACTTAAAATAAAACCTAGGGGGACCTAGTACATGTTCATATGACTCAACAAAAGTGACTAGCATGGTTATATACATAGACACTTATACTTTAATAACCTCCCAAGGTTTAGCCACCAAGGTGGATACCCCAGCTTTGGAGGTGTGAGTGAAAAACTCATAAATTATACATCGCTGAAAAGCAATGCATAAATACCAAGAAAAAAAGACTCTAGGGTACTGCATTGATGTCTAAGTCTTAGGCAAGCCAAGTCTTTTACAAACGCCAATTTATTACAATTCCCTGCTGGGTATGAACATGCAAAATTTATTAAAAATGGTTCAAGTTGGTCTGCTAGGACTTCTGATCTTCTGAATACGAACAAGTATACTTGCTCAATCTTTGTAGGCTCACTTGAAAACCAACTAAGTATAATTTAGGTGGTAGCACCTCCCAAGTGAGTAGTGGTGCCAAACATCGCGAAGTACAAACCATAGGCAACATTTCATCAAGACATAATTATTAACACTTTAAGACTTAGGGAGATAGTAAGTTGATGGGCTCCCACTCCATAAATACACAAAGTGTTAGATAATTGCATCATTGCTAAAGCAAAAATACTCCAACCATGCCAATATCACTAAGGAGAGCATATCATCATCAAAACACCATGAAAAGATCTCATTCAATAGTTACTAGCAACAACCTAGCATCAAGTCAATTAAAGGAGAGAACAACTATAAGCTAAAGCTGACATGTACCCCAGTCCATCCAATGAATCATCTTGCAAGCTCGATCTTTGTGATCAAAATCACAAATATAACTATCATACAATATGAAGGGTAATAGAAAGCTTAGGTGTAAGTTTGTGTTTGTTCAAGAGATTAGTTCTTTATCTTCCTTGAGTTCTTTGTGGAGAGATGAGGTACATCAACATCTTTGGGCAAAAGGAGCATTGTTGATCAAAGATCCCAAGTCTTTGGATCCCATTGGGTATTTTAATTTTATTTCTACTTTACTTATTCTTAGGAAGAGGTTATGATTCTCATTGTATACACTCATCCATCTTTGGCATCTCTATTTGTAAATATTTTTATGTGAATATAAGACATTTAAAAAAAAAAGTTAGAGCAAATTCATTTGAATAATTCATTATATGTGTTGTGAATGTAGGAGGCAAAAATTCAAGAAGAGAAGCTTGAAAAGTGGATGGCTTGTGTTCCCGGTTACGAGTCTTTTTGGGCATTTTGTTTAGTAAAGAAAGGTTATAGTGGTAAGCATTGAAACTGGTTATTTTCTAAATTTTAAAGCTAATTAAGTGAATAAATATCGAATGGCCAATTTAATGCTTTTTAGCAATGTTAAAATGGTCTTTTTGTTGGCATAAATTTGTTACTAACAATTGTTTTTGTAGTGTCCCCCAATCTGGATGGGCACAAATTATATGAATTTGGCAAACATATATCAATTTTACATTGATTTATAACTTTCACAAGCAATTTGCATTCACATCAACATTTTGTCAAACACATTGGGAACATTCAAGAACACACAAAAATGGGCGGAATACTGTTGGCACCTTTATTATGAAAAGTAGATGATAGACAGTACAAATAACTATGGCTGTTATAGCAGCTACCAAAACACACCTTGAAAATTTTTGTCTTCCCAACCCGGTTTCAAGTTTTGGTTTTCACATTAAGTTTAATGCCCAAACCCCATAACTGCAAGTTAGCTTACATGCATGAAAAATTCAATCTTTCTTGAAACACATGAAAATTTTTCAAACTCAAAAAATTATAACAGCCACACACATAAATTTGACTCAGTGATTTTTGACCAAATTGGTCCAGGATAAAACCCCGAAGGGAAAACCTGTTTGGAGAGAAATTTTATTTCAAAGGCAAAATTACAAATTCAACACAGCAGTACTTATCTCTCTTTTCTTCTTGAAAAAAAGGGTCAGAAACTCATTGACAACCTGCTGTATGGATTCCTCAAAAACAGTGCCAATTTGAACCCACACGTGTGACTATACGGATTGTACCTTTTTTGCTGTATGGTCTGTACCTTTTTCTGGAAACTTGTGCCAAATTTATGCCTTGAAATATGCGCCCTTTACCTTAAAATTTTTGCCTGTACAGACGCTGTACAAACAACAATAAATTCCTGTGAGTACCTTTTTCTGGAAACTTGTGCCAAATTTATGCCTTGAAATATGCGCCCTTTACCTCAAAATTTGTGCCTGTACAGACACTGTACAAACAACAATAAATTCCTGTCAGTATGGCCTTGGGATTTGTGCCCAGTCTGCAGCTGTATGACCTTCACACGTGCAAACAAAAACTCAAAAGTACTGACTCATTAAATGCGCCAGTCACTTCAGAAATCCTCCTCGATTTGTGTGTCGAGCATTAATTGTTAGATTTTGTGGTATCTAGGGAAGTCCTCCATGATTCAGATGCCTTGCATGGAGGTACAGCAGCAATATAGGCATCAGGATGGAGTAGAGGGTGAGATACACTCTACTCAGTGGCATGAGTCCATTGGTGGTTGCATGCGGACCTGCCAGGGTGTTTTGCTCTTTGCATGCATGAGATTTGCATGACCTGTGAGTGATTAAAAGATGCATGCAAAAGTGACTTTTTGCATGCATCGAGATTAGGTTTTTGGTAAACCTAATTCATCGGTGAGATTATATATAGAGGCAGGGGGTCCCCGGATGAGGTTGCTCAGTTGACTTATTAGAGAGTGATAGATCAGGAGTGAGGAGGGTGCATTAGTGCATGCATAGCGACTTTCTGAGAGAGAGAGGAGCTTCTGCAGGAGGGAGAGTGGTCAGATCTGAGCTGGATTAGAGTCCACTTGCTCCAGAGGCACTTGGTGCCCAGTTCTGTGGACTGAGATAGTTCACTGGTGTGGTTTCTGCTGAGTTAGAGGAGGATGTCTTCCAGAGGTGGAGGGGCGCATTACCTGAGGAGAGAGGAGCTCATTCAGAGTCCGATCGACCGACTGAGAGTCTGAGACGTTCAGGGTAGCCTTGCCTCAGTGTTTGAGGAAGGTCTGTGACGATCAGAGCTCAGATATGTAAATATTTGATCCAGAGATCACTACTCCCTCTGGATCAGTCTGAGATCTCAAGTGGTATGAATCTCAATGTCAGTACATACTCATAAAAACATAGACTCAAACCACTAGATCTGCATCTACCAACTACCAACCACATAGACAACAAATATACCCTGGAACCCTTTCGGGAAAAACCAGCTAACTATGGGGCTATCTTCTCTATCGAGCCTAGAGCATATAGAAGTATAAAAAGCAATACAATACAGAATTACCTCTGCCGGTAACTCAATCCCTTGGACCAAGGCAAACTCTAATTTGCATGAATCCAGCTGATGCATGCACTGACGAAGTATGCCCTAACTGCTAAACTGGATCTGAGTGCTTTGGCGGTGCCTCTGATAGATCTTCCCTCTCTAGATCTCTCTGCTTTGATATGCTCGCTCTGAAGACTACCCACTGATGAAATCGGCCCTCTCTGCATGCACAAGTGTGCCCTCCCCTCTGGGTGTCAAATGCTCGTACTACTCCGGATCTCAACAGATCTGAGCTCTGATCGTCCCTAACCTTCCTCAAATCTCGAGGCAAGGCTATCCTGGAAGTCACAGATTCCTAATCGGTCAATCCAGCTCACAATGAGCTCCTCTGCCCTCAGGAAAAATGTCCTCCTCCAAGAGAACTTGGCCTCCTCCAATCTCCACAGTAATCTCACTGTTGAGCTCTCTTAGCTCACAGGAATGGGTATCTAGCCTGTCTGGAACTGAAGGTCATTGATCTAGCTCAGATCTGACCTTCCTAGCTCCTGCGACAACTCCTCTCTATCTCAGAAAGTCGCCCCATATGGACAGATTCATCCCCCTCACTCTAGTAGTATCTCTCTCCGATGATACAACTGAGTAACCCCATCTTAGGTTTGCCAAAACCCTAATTCCAGGTGCATGCAAGAAGTCACTTTTGCATGCATGCATGCAAAAGGTCACTTTTGCATGCAGTCACTGAATGTTGGCAGGTCATGCAATACTCATGCATGCAAAGGTCAATCTCCCCTGAAGCTCCGCATGTAGCCCCTGTTGGGCTCATGCCACTGAGTAGAATGCATCTCACTCTCCACTCCATCCTGATGCCTATGGTACTGATGTCCCTCCATGCAAGGCATCTGAGTCATGGAGGACATCCCGAAGTTACCATAATCTAACACTCCCTCTTAACGAGGGAAGTCCTACCATGGATACGTGGATTCATCAAGTCCTCTGTAGCTGACAGTGATCTAACTGATCTGCCTGTCACTGCTGCACTCTGAACTGAACCACCCTGATCAATCTCCATATGTGTGGCTTCGGAAGAAGCCTCTCTGTCAACCACTGTTGACTCTGTCACTGCACTCTGACTCAGACTCCCTCTGAGTCTCTGCTGCTGTAACCAACTCTGAAGACCTTTGTCAAGTGGATCTACTGCTTTGTAGATCATCTGCCTATGACCCTGAGTTGACTCAGCTCTGTAAGTCAACTCCCTCTGTCTCTGCACTGACTGAGCTCTCTCCTGAGCCAAGTCCATCTCAACCATGTCATACCAGCTCACTCTCAGACTGGTGCATGCATGAGCAACATGCTCATCCCTCTGATATGAGCCTAAGGGCTCAATCTCCACATCTCCATCGCTGTCAAGAGCATCTCGTTCATCCATCGAAACTCCACAATCACTGCCTTGATCCTCATCATGGGGAGCCTCCCGCTCACCCATTTGCTGAACAGGCCCACTCCTCCTGGCCTCATCTCTGCTGTGAGCATCTCGCCCATCATCCCCCTATGCATCTGAAGAGGATGCACTCAGCCATCCTGATGTGCTTGAACTAGGGTGTCCATGAACCAAGTAATCACCATCAATCCTGTGACCAAATAAGACTAGGTCTATTCCTCTAAGATAGGTGAAGAACTGATCCCTGTGAAACACTACAGGGTATCTTGCAGCTGCCAATGCTGCCACTGAGAGAACATTCCCTCTCAGTCCTGGAACAAAGAACACTCCTGAAACCTCCAGGAGCTCGCCATGGTCAAGCAGAAATCTCACTTTGCCCACTCCAGCAACTAAATGGTCAACCCCTTGACCATCCCGAGTCAACTGTACAGCCGTATGCTCTAGAATCAGGAATGCATCTCGTACTCCTGTCATATGACTGCTGAGAGTAATGTCCACTCTCCATCTCTGGTCCGTCTGAATCTCTGGTGGGCTGCTATCATGTCCTGACTGTACTGTGGCTAGTGAGAACTCCTTCTCAAACTGAGAAGAGAACTCATCAACCTCCTCTGCTGCTGCCACCTGCTCATCCTTCGCCTGCTTCCCCTTCTTCTTATGCGGACATTGTCCCGCATAATGTCCATACTCATTGCAGGCTAAGCACTTGATCTTGCTCAGATCCTTCTTCTATCTGCCTCTCTGCTTCCCGCCTGCTGCGAGAGCCACATCCTCCTCTGGAATGGCAGAAGCTGAACTCTGAATGTACCCTCTCCGGGTCTCCTTTTGTGTGAAATCATTCCACAGTCGATCCCACTTGGGAAGGTTCTCACGACCTATGATGGACTAAACAAACACTGCCCATGCTACAGACACGCCATTCAAGGCCTGCCGAACTAGCTCACTGTCCTGTACCTTCTCACCGACTGCTCCCAACTCATCTCTCACTTGAGAGATCTTGGTGAGATAGGTAACCATGCTCTCATCCTTCCCCATCTTGATGCTTCTCAGCTTCTCTCTGAGAACCATCTTCCTATTTTCATTTGAGCTCTGGTACAGACTAGTCAACGCATCCCACATCTCAAACACATTGTCTTTGGTAGAGACATGTGGGATGAGGTGATCCTTGATCGCATCAAGAAGGATCCTCTGAGCCTTCACATTCTTTTTGTCATACACTGCTTTGGCAGTGGCATCTGACGGAACAGTAATGGGATTTGCTGTCGTGCTGTTCACAACATCCCAGAGCTCACTCTCTTTCAGCAAGAGAGTAATACGTGCCCTCCATGCACTGTAATTGGAGGCACCATCCAACCGGTCCTCCACTCTTAAACCAGTAGCCATACTCACCCAACTGAAGAACCTGTAACCCACAGTGAACAAGAATCTCTCCTGATCACAGATTTGGCAGATCTATCTCAGATCTGACCACAAACCAACGAAACTGATAGATTTGACCTCTACAACCACAGATCTGAATGGGAATGTTCAGATCTGGTAGATCTGGCCTCTATCTCCACAAATCTACTAGATCTATCTCAGATCTAGTCACCACCACTGCAGATCTATGTGTGACTGCTCACCCTGATCCTCAACAGGGCTTTGATACCATGTAAATATTTGATCCAGAGATCACTACTCCCTCTGGATCAGTTTGAGATCTCAAGTGGTATGAATCTCAATGTCAGTACATACTCATAAAAACATAGACTCAAACCACTAGATCTGCATCTACCAACTACCAACCACATAGACAACAAATATACCCTGGAACCCTTTCGGGAAAAACCAGCTAACTATGGGGCTATCTTCTCTGTTGAGCCCAGAGCATATAGAAGTATAAAAAGCAGTACAATACAGAATTACCTCAACCGGTAACTCAATCCCTCTGACCAGGACAAACTCTAATTTGCATGCATCCAGCTGATGCATGCACTGACGAAGTATGCCCTAACTGCCAAACTGGATCTGAGTGCTCTAACGGTGCCTCTGATAGATCTGCCGTCTCTAGATCTCTCTGCTCTAGTTTGCTCGCTCTGAAGACTGCCCACTGATGAAATCGGCCCTCTTTGCATGCACAAGTGCGCCCTCCCCTCTGGGTGTCAAATGCTTGTACTGCTCCGGATCTCGACAGATCTGAGCTCCGATCGTCCCTAACCTTCCTCAAATCTCGAGGCAAGGCTATCCTGGAAGTCACAGACTCCTAATCGGTTAATCCAGCTCACAATGAGCTCCTCTGTCCTCAGGAAAAACGTCCTCCTCCAAGAGAACTCGACCTCCTCCAATCTCCACAGTAATCTCACTGTTGAGCTCTCTCAGCTCACAGGAACGGGTATCTAGCCTCTCTGGAACTGAAGGTCACTGATCTAGCTCAGATCTGACCTTCCTAGCTCCTGCAGGAACTCTTCTCTATCTCAGAAAGTCGCCCCACATGGACAGATTCGTCCCCCTCACTCTGGCAGTATCTCTCTTCGATGATACAACTGAGTAACCCCATCTGGGGACCCCCTGCCTCTATAAATAATCTCACTGATGAATTAGGTTTGCCAAAATCCTAATTCCCGGTGCATGCAAAAAGTCACTTTTGCATGCAGTCACTGAATGCTGGCAGAGTGGCAGGTCATGCAATATTCATGCATGCAAAGGTCAATCTCCCTTGAAGCTCCGCATGCAGCCCTTGCTGGGCTCATGCCACTGAGTAGAGTGCATCTCATTCTCTACTCCATCCTGATGCCTATGGTACTGATGTCCCTCCATGCAAGGTATCTGAGTCATGGAGGACATCCCGAAGTTACCATAATCTAACAAGATATGTTGAGATCTGGTCCAGTACGAGCATCAGACATCTAGAGGGGAGGGCGCACTTTTCCATGAAGAGGAACGACGCATTCTTCAGTTGAGCAGTTGGCTTTCTTCAGTTGCAGAGCAGAGGATTGAGAGAGGCAGTACAGTCAGGGCTACCTGCAAAGAGACTCAGATCCAGATAGACAGTTAGGGCACATTCTCCCAGTGCATGCATCAGCTGATGCATGCAGATCTAGGGTTTGGCTCGTTCAGGATTGAGTGTTACATATGAGGTAACATTGTTGTATTTGCTTATTTTATATATTGCTCTGTGCTCGAGAGAGTAGAAAGCCCCACATGATTGCTGGTTTTCCTCGGTTGGGGTTTCCAGGGTATATGTAGTGTTATATGTGTGATTGCATGTGTTTATGTTGTAAAGAGATCTAGTTGTTGAGTTTTATTTCATTACAAGTATTATTGAGATACGAGACTCAAACCTGTTGAGATATCAGGGCTATCCAGAGGGAGTAGTGATCTCTGGATTAAAATTTACATGGTATCGGAGCCCTGGTAAGGGTCAGGAAGGGAAATCACATAGAGATCAGTGAAGATAGAGACTAGATATGAAGAGCGGAGCTCAGATCTGAGGTTGTAGAGGCCAGATCTATCAGATCTGTGGTATTGGAGACTAGATCTGAGATAGATCTAGTAGAACAATGAAGATAGAGATCAAATCTACCAGATTTGAAGAGCACAACTTAGATTTGAGGTTGTAGAGGTCAGATCTATCAGATTTGTGAGTTCGAACTTCGGAAGATAGATCTGAGATAGATCTGCCAGTTTTGTGATCAGGAGAGATTCTTGTATCATTGTGTGTTCTAGTTTTTCAGTTCAAGGAGTATGGCCACTAGCTTGAGAGTGGAGGACTGGTTGGATGGGGCCTCCAACTACAGTGCATGGAGTGCACGTATTGTACTCTTGTTGAAAGAGTGCGAACTGTGGGATGTCCTGAACAACACAGTTGCAAATCCAGTCACAGTTCCATCAGATGCTACTGCCAAAGCAGGATATAAGAAAAAGAATGTAAAGGCTCAGAGGATCCTACTTGATGCTATCAAGGATCATGTCATTCCACATGTCTCAGCCAAAGAGAATGTACATGAGATGTGGGATGCATTGACTAGTCTGTACCAGAGTTCCAATGCCAACAGGAAGATGGTTCTCAGAGAGAAGCTGAGAAGCATCAAGATGGGAAAGGATGAGAGCATGTCTACATATCTCACCAAGATCATTCAGGTGAGGGATGAGTTGGGAGCTGTGAGTGAGAAGGTTGAGGATAGCGAGTTGGTAAGACAAGCTCTGAATGGCATGACTGTGCCATGGGCAGTATTTGTCCAGTCCATTATTGCTAGAGAGAACCTTCCCAAGTGGGATCGTCTGTGGGACGACTTCACCCAAGAGGAGATCCAGAGAGGTTATATTCATGGATCAACTTCTGCCATTCCAGAGGAGGAGGATGTGCCACTTGCAGCAAAAGGGAAACATAGGTTCAAACAGAAGAAGGATCTGAGCAAGATCAAGTGCTTTGCTTGCAATGATTATGGACACTATGCGGGACAATGTCTGCATAAGAAGAAAGATAAGCAAGCAAAGGATGAGCAGTTAGCAGCAACAGAGGAGGTGGATGAGTTTACTTCTCGGTTTGAGAGGGAGTTCTCATTAGCCTCATTTCAGTCATGGCATGATAGTAGTCAGCCAGAGGTTCAGGTTGACCAGAGATGGAGAGTTGACTGCATGCAGAGCAGTCACATGACAGGGATGCGAGATGCATTCCTCATCCTAGAGCACACCCCTATGCAGATGATTTGGGATGTGCAGGGGACTGATCACTTGGTCACAAGAGTGGCTAGAGTTCGGTTTCTACTTGACCTTGGAGAGCTCCTGGAGGTATCAAGAGTGTTGTTCATTTCAGGACTGAGAGGGAGTATCCTCTCAATGGCAGCTTCGGGATCTGATTTTCACCTATCCTAGAGGAGTTGACCTAGTCTTGATGGGTCACAAGATCGACGGTGAGTACTTGATTTGGGGACAACCCACTACTGGCACATCAGGTTGGTTGAGTGCTTCCTGTTGCTGCCGGAACAAGCACCCGTGGGTTATCGCAACAAAAATATTAAAGCTGCTTAGGTGTGTTCCTTGGGCCAAGTTTCGAGTTGAGATACTGTTACTCAACACTCAACTCCTCTGTTTAGGCAGAACTCTTAATGAAGCCAAGGGGGGTAGTCCCTATGAGTTACTAAGGCTGATTAAGCTTTAGGTTTGTGATTGGGTAAGTTGTTTAGGAGTTTTTTGGGTGTTGATTAGAAGGGTTCCAAAATAGATTTGCACAACTAAACTTAAAGCCTGCTTTCACCAGCAAAATTGAAATGACTGCCAAAAAGATGCATGATACTGATATGATATTAAGCAAATGAAAACAAGTATGATGACCGGTGCCTTATGGAGTCACAATATCAAATAAGCATAGATGCTGAAAGGGAAAATGTAGTGCAAATGTCTCTTGGTTGCTTTTAGATTATTATGGTATGAATCTTTGTTAGGGAAAAAAGGTGGAAACTCCCAAGATATCGTGAGGTACAGGGAGGAATGTCCGGAATTTAGAAATCGGTGGCTCTGTACAAGGACATGTGGGCTGGAATGGAGTCTCGAGAGCGGTGTTCAACACTACACCAACAAGGATGTAGTCTAACTGGTGCTCTGCGGTCGCCTCCCAGTGGTTCCCGCGTCCTTGGTCAGAATTTTCCCACACGAAATCCAATCGAAGTGTTGGATTTTCACTATGTTTAGAGTAGTTAATTTTATTAATATGAGTTGTTTATTTAGATGTGAAGAATTAATAGTGTCTACAACCGTTTTTGATTTCCCACAGGCCCAGGCAAAGTGCCCGCAAGGGGAAAGAGCATACTCCGATAAATAGACCAAATGTTTATTCCGATTTGAGATAGTTGAAAAGATAAATAACTTGAAATAAAATGTTATACTAATTACTACGGGCAAGGAGTCTCTTTTCTGATCATCCGATCACGTACTCAGGCAAAGCCCTTTATGTGATGGCAAGAGCATACTTTGGGAAAGCGATGCCAAGTTCGTTTACCAAAAGGAAAGACTGAAAGTAAATGTTTGAACCAATTACTACACCAAGAATATATTTTCCCTTTCAGTACTTTGGTAGAGCAAGGTGGGTTAGTATTGATTTCTTTGGCAAAAATACTTTAAATGGTGAACTTGATTGATATGTAAAGTATACTGCCTGCAAAAATAGAAATTGAGTGTTCCTACGTCCTGAGTGAGTTTGAACGCTGATATTTGGATCAAACGTTAAATTTTAGTACTAGATTGGTTTGATTTAAACAAGAAATAAAATACGTTAAAAAAAATCACCCCACAAAAATTTGACACAAATGCGAACCCCCCGAGGGGGGATGGGGTGTGGGCGCTGAGTATCCCACTGCTTTTGTTTAATTTATGATTACAATGAACTTTTTTTAAAGCAAAAAATGCCTTGGATCTTTACAGATTTAGATCCAAAAGGCTTACACAATGTAAAGGGTAAATGTTAGATGAAGCTGGGATGCCCCGGGAAGCTCCGGAAGGCCTAAACTTGAATTTTTGGACCCAAAAATGCAAAAACCTGCTAAAAAGTAAAAGAGGACAGCGAATAGATTAGTGCTTAAAAATGCCCAAAATCACTTTAAAAGTGATTTGGGTGAACTAGAAAAATTATTGAAAATTTTCTAAGTTAAACTACTTACAAAAATGACTAAAAGAACTCAAAAGGACAAGTCCTTTTGAGGATCTT
This sequence comes from Larix kaempferi, assembly GCA_027924585.1. NCBI lineage: Eukaryota > Viridiplantae > Streptophyta > Pinopsida > Pinales > Pinaceae > Larix > Larix kaempferi. The sequence goes on along the minus strand of BSBM01000834.1, from coordinate 1,336,559 downwards.
GGCTTGCTTTTGAGGGCAGGCAATGAAGACACTTTTAACTTGCCAAATAATATTTTTAAACCCAAAGTAATTAACCTCTACTTTAAGCCTTCAAATTTTCCAATAAAATGACTGAAAGGGAAAACTATTCAAGAAATAGATCTAGCTTTGCAAAATAAAACTTTTTTAAACGATTCTAGATCTAGAAATTCATATCAAATCTACTTATGATATAGATTTAAAATATAGATTTGAATGCTTGCTAAAAAAATTTGAAAAATGAAGTTCTTTGAAGTTTGAAGGAGAAAGAGAGAAGAAGCTTTGGTTGTTGTTGGAAAGATCAACCAAGAGGCTTCTTGGTGGGATGTCGAAGGACTATGTCTAAAAGAATTTGCTTCGAGATGAGAAGAAGCAATCTAGATCAACTCTTCTTCCAAGCTAAGCTACCCGCAATCTAATCACACACTTGAACACATACCCGTGAGATCCGATAGTATATAAAAAAGAGAACAAATGAACATGCATATAAAATATAGATCTCTAATCACATATCTAAGAAGAAATAGAAAGTAAGCTTACTAACCATCTCTTTTCTATCAACTGATAACAACCCTATCAAGATCAGATTCACAAGATGCATATACAAGAAATGTAAACAATTCACAAGTTACCTCAGCATAAAACCATGACAATGTTCATCCAACACAATGGGACCACACACTTAGCCTCCAAAGCTTTTGATCTTATTCCAACAATACAGAAATGAAAAAAATACAATCACAAGCCTTCTCCTTGACTCTCACTAGCTTGAAAGGAGAAGAGAACTCGTTTAAATAGAAAATGGGAGAAGGCTGGGCGAATAGCTCAAGGAGCATGAGTGCGCATCATGGGAGAGATTGAGGGAGATTTGAATCCCTTTGATTTAGCGTGGAGGGAGAGTTAAATCTCACGGGAGTGCGCCACCTCTCCATGAGGTAGGCGCCTCCCTCCTTGGGATCTCCTCCATCAAACTACGAGTTGCCACATAACAAAGTCGGCTACGTGAAGGATATGGCGATTGATCCTTGATTGGATCTCCACCCGTGAAGATGTGCCACATAAGACAAATGCGATTTGGTTGAGGTTCTCTCCTTGGAAACTACATCCACGAGCCATAAGATGCCACCTTTCATCATTCGCCCATCCCACATATCAAGATGCCGCCCACATAAGCATTGACATGAGGAAGGAGGGAAGGCGCACTTCAAAATTTAATCAGTCTTTAACTCAGTGATTCGACCCATTCACACGTGCTTTAACCTTTCAACCAAGTCGCCCACCACTTGACATGGCATGCCAAGTCATTTGGCACATGCCTTTTGTCTTTTTTTTATTATTTTATTTTTTTGACTTTGTGCAATTTGGGTCTTTTTGGCATTAAAATGCCAAATTGTAGCATCTTTAAGGAAAAATTCCCCCAAAGGTGAAGTAGTCGCCCGGAACATGGGGAAAGTGGGTACCAGGGTAAAGAGGATGCTCTGAGCGTCAAACCGAGCATCCCCATGCCGAATTCGGCCTCTAGACCACTCTTTTATTACAATTTGATTTTTTCCATTTAAACCATTAAAAAAATGGTCTAAGTTTATGGACAAAAATATTTCCTTCGGAAATTAAAAAAAACCAAGGGGGGACCTAGCACATGTCCATACGACTCAATTTTAATATTTAGCATGGTAATATACATTGACACTTGAACTCTAATAACCTCCTAAGATCAAGAAATCATGTCGACCACCCCAACTTTGGAGGTGTGAGTGAAAAACTCGAAAATTATATGTCGTTTATTCAACAACATATAATTGATAAGGGAAAAAACACTCTGGGCTAGTCAGATTGATAACTGTCTTAGGAAAGCTGAGTCCCTTAAAAAGCCATCATGCTTTAACATTTTTTACAATTTCCCCGTAGGGCATGGACATGTGAATTTATTAAAAAAAAAGGCCAAGGTGGCCTGCTAGGACTTCTGATCTTCTGACTATGAACAAGTAGACTTGTTCTATCTTCATAGGCTCACTTGAAATCACCTAAGTGCAACTTAGCTGATAACACTTCCTCTTCAGAGTCAGAGGGGGATAGAGAGCGAGATGCTCATAGCAGAGATGATGTTAGGAGGAGTGAGTCCAGTCAGCATATGGGTGAGCGAGATGTTCACAATGATGATGAGGATTAGAGGAGTGATTCTAGTTATCCAATGGATGAGCGAGATGTTCATGATATTGATGAGTCTCAGGAGATTGATCCTGTGGACTCGGATCAGATAGATGAGCATGATGCTCATACAGGCACTAGTTGGAGATTGAGTTGGTGTGAGATGGATTTAGCTTAGGAGAGAGCTGAGTCAACTCAGAGACAGAGGGAGTCCACTTACAGACCAGTGGATCCACTTGACAACAATCTTCGGGATTGGTTAGAGTAGAGATTCAGAGGGAGTCTGAATCAGAGTTGAGTGATAGAGTCAGTGGTTGATCAGAGGGCTTCTTCCGGAGCCGCATTTATGGAGGTTGATCAGGGTACTTCAGGTCAGAGGGCAGCAATGATAGGAAGGACAGTTGGTCCAGTGTCAACAGCAGGGGACTTGTTGGATCTAGGCATCAGTGGTAGGACTTCCCTCGTTAAGAGGAAGTGTTAGATTTTGTGGTATCTCGGGAAGTCCTCCATGATTCAGATGCATTGCATGGAGGTACAACAACAGTATAGGCATTAGGATGGAGTAGAGGGTGAGATACACTCTACTTAGTGGCATGAGTCCATTGGTGGCTGCATGTGGACCTTCCGGGGTGTTTTGCCCTTTGCATGCATGAGATTTGCATGACCTGTCAATGCTTAAAAGATGCATGCAAAAGTGACTTTTTGCATGCACCGAGATTAGGTTTTTGGTAAACCTAATTCATCGGTGAGATTATATATAGACGCAGGGGGTCCTCGGATGAGGTTGCTTAGTTGACTTATCAGAGTGATAGATCAGGAGTGAGGAGGGCGCATTAGTGCATGTAGGGCGACTTTTTGAGAGAGAGAGGAGCTTCTGCAGGAGGGAGATTGGTCAGATCTGAGCTGGACCAGAGACCACTTGTTCTAGAGGCACTTGGCGCCCAGTTCTGTGGACTGAGATAGTTCACTGGTGTGGTTTCTGCTGAGTTAGAGGAGGACATCTTCCAGAGGAGGAGGGGCGCATTACCTGAGGAGAGAGGAGCTCATTTAGAGTCCGATCGACCGATTGAGAGTTTGAGACGTTCAGGGTAGCCTTGCCTCAGTGTTTAAGGAAGGTCTGTGACGATCGGAGCTTGAATCTGTTGAGAATCGAGATCTGGCCCAGTACGAGCATTAGACATCTAGAGGGGAGGGCGCACTTTTCCATGAAGAGGAAGGGCACATTCTTCAGTTGAGTAGTTGGCCTTCTTCAGTTGCAGAGCAGAGGATTGAGAGAGGCAGTACAGTCAGGGCTACCTACAGAGAGACTTAGATCCAAATTGACAGTTAGGGCATGTTCTCCCAGTGCATGCATCAATTGATGCATGCAGATCTAGGGTTTGACCCGTTTAGGATTGAGTGTTACATCTGAGGTAACATTGTTGTATTTGCTTATTTTATATATTGCTCTGGGCTCGAGAGAGAAGAAAGCCCCACAGGATTGCTGTTCCAGGGTATATGCAGTGTTATATGTGTGATTGCATGTGTTTATGTTGTAAAGAGATCTAGTTGTTGAGTTTTATTTCATTACAAGTATTATTGAGATACGAGACTCAAACCTGTTGAGATATCAGGGCTATCCAGAGGGAGTAGTGATCTCTGGATTAAAATTTACATTAATGGTTGTACGGTCTGAATTAAATGCACTAGTTTACCTTGGGAATCGTGCCCTCCTAAAAACTTCTCATTTTCTTCTTCTCTCTCTCAAGCAAAACCCTCTTCTTCTCCAAGTCGATTTCTCTTCTTCTTCTCTTGTTCTCCAAAATTCTTGGGTAACAATAAATTACGTTTCATGCCTTTTCCTAGCTTTTATATGAGGTAACCACTTCCATCAAATTCAATGGCTATGATTAAATCTTAACTTGATGAGATCTACGGCCCACATTAATTGCTTATTAATGTCTTATTAATTTAAATGAAAACACTTTTTATTCACATATGCAAGTGATCCTTCTAATTTAATCTTCACTTAAAGTCTCATAAAGTCAATTTAAAATTAAAACCTCAAACTCACTTTATAAAGTGACTTTATAAAAATAAAGTGTTTCTCACTTTCTAAAGCACTAGGAACCACTTTTTAATGTTTTTGTCAACCCCAAGGCATCACAAGGTAAACAACATTTCCTTGGTACTTTTTTCAACACTCCCTCTTATCGAAGAAGGTGTTCTTCACAACCCTCAACTTATCTCTGAAGTGAACATGCTTTCCTCTCCCCCAAAGATTTTGTTAGGATGTCTGCAACCTGCTCCTCAGTGGAAATGTACTGTAACTCAACAACCCCTCTCTGAACATAGTCTTTGATGAAGTGATATTTGATCTCTATATGCTTTGACCTGTCATGGAATACTGGATTCTCAGAGAGCTTAATGCAACTTTGATTGTCACAGTAAATAACTGTAGGCCTCAACTCTTGATCAAATAAGTCAACCAATAACTTGCGAAGCCAAAATGCCTCGCAACTAGCTTCACTGGCCGCCATATACTCAGCCTCTGCAGAACTCAATGCAACTGAATTTTGCTTCTGACTGAACCATGACATTGCTGCCGAGCCCAAACTGGAGCAACAACCGGAAGTGCTCTTCCGGTCCGCTACATTGCCTACCCAATTTGAATCTGTGAAGCCAATCAAACCAATTCCATCTGTCCTCCTGTAGTCCAGACCATAGTCCACTGTCCCAGCAAGGTATTGTTATCACACCATAGTCCACTGTCCCGATGTTTGGCATTGTGCAGAATCTCTCTAGTCACTTGAGTTGTTGTTGGCTAAAACTGAAAGCACATGTACTACTTATATTGGAAATGTATTATGAAAGCCTGTGAACTTAAAATTCTAGAATGTGTTTCTTAACACACGTGAATAAAGGCTAAAGCAATGAACTGCTAAAATACCCCGCAAAGGGTATAAAAAGGTCCGAAAAGCAATGGTTAAATAAATGCTATATCTAAATATTGTTGACCTCATGATTATAAATATGCCCCAGATGCAAGCTGCGATTAGTTGTGCTTCTTAGCGCATGTGAAATCCCAGAGGGGTCATATAGGCCAAAAAGGCCATGGAAATAAATGAATGATCCTAATGAACTTGGATCAACTTAATGTAGACATGATGCCAAGGTTGAATAAGCACTCTCTAAACAACTCACCCATTTGTGAGGCACGGCCCTTCCCTTTGTTTATCTTGTCCAGCACAATGTGTAGCTTCCCCCTCTTCCCGTCCAAAGTATCTCTTGGTTGAATTGGTCAAGTCAAACCCTTGTCCTAGCCTTATTCTTAGCCATCACCCTATCCTAGCAGTTAGACCACGTCCATTAGTGAGTATGTCTTTAAAGCTTTGGTGCAAGTAAAATATAAATAACACTAAAATATCTATGTATTAACTGCCACTTGATTGAGGTTTGTACTTTAAGTTAAGCTGTGAATATGGTTAAAGGAACATGTCTTAGTCATTTGTTATGATCTTGTCCTTGGTTATATTTTGACCTAGTCAAACATAGTTTGACCATGGTCATTCTTGGGATCCGTGATGAGATGGACCACTTGAGCTTTATGATGATGATATGTGGTCCCATATGCACCTATTTGATGATTCCATTTGTTGGATATTGCTATAGATGATGATTGATGCAGTTGGTTGGTTTTATTACTATTTCTAGATCATCATATTTTACACTATCCGGGAATGGTGGACCTGTTATCACCTAAACTGTAGTTACCCCTATGGTTGTATCCGCTCATGGATGGCAATAGGGAAGGGCAACTCAAAAGGTGCAACCACGATCACCTCGACCTCCAATAGATGGTTGTCACGCCGGTCGAGGCAACGTTCACTTTATGTTATCTAGCCCAGACAACAAAGGGGGAGACCCGATCTACTCCCGACAGGAGAGATCAAAACCAAGACACCAAATCAAGTTAATACTAAGTGAAGTAAGGTGTATGGTTTATCCTAGACCTAAGGATGAAGTCACAATATAAGTAAGGGGTTCAATGAGTATAGCTTTGGTTCATTATTGATGTGAGAGTGACTTATAGTATTTGAAATGGGATCCATGATTGAAGTACTAGTTCAATGTGAGAAAATCCACTGCCTTGGGAACCGTGTCCAATGCAGGGTAGTTAAGGGGTTGAATTGGGGCTAACTAGTACAAGTGACAAGCTTGATCATGATATATGATGACATCAAAGGGTTTAGTCCACCAAACAAGGATCAAACCACAAGTTAATCCAACAATCTAGGAAAGTCGAATTGACTTGGAGAGAGATCAGTGCCTTGGGAATTGGGATAATGGAGTTAAAGTGAAGTTAACTTGTGATTGATAACTCCTATTGTATGAGACAAGTGGACCATTAAGAGTTTGATGGATGAATAGGTCTAGATCTAGAGATTCAAGGTTTAACCTAAGTGGACCACAATCCCTTAAAACAAGGAATGCTATCCCCCAAGGCAAGATTTGATGAAGTGACCAACTAGACCTAGGTTTTGAATTATGCCCGTTCCAAATCCACTTAAATCTCATGTACCCACGTCCTAGAAGTGGACAAACTCCAATCTCCAAGGTGGTGCGACTTTACCCAAGAAGGCTAAAAAGTGGGATTAATGAATCAAGACAAGTCCAATGGCATCCAAACTTTAGATCCAAGTAGTTTAAGCAAGTGAGGGTATGGATCTACAATTTCACGGCAATCTGATGGCTAGATTTTACTAGATCTGAGTTTAAAGATACCAAGTGGTCCAAAATGGGGAGTAAATCCCTTAAAATGTGGAATAGGGCCCACAAGGTAGAAATCATAAAAGTGACAATCTGGGGGTAGGTTATTGGATGTGTAGATTACGAATCAAGTGGAATCTCAACTACCCACATACTAAATCTAGGTTAACTCACCCAAACCAAGAAGTGCGCCTTTGCTTGGAGAGGCTAAGTGCCTTGGGAAGAGGGTCAAATGGAGGCCAATCCTCACCAAACTATAGATCCGGGATGCTGTAGATACTATAGAGGTGGGTTTTCAATATTATACCCAACAACCCACTAGATCTCAGTAGATCTGAAAAAATGTAAAAATGGGGGTTTTGATTAATTAGGGTTTGAAATGTTTTAGACAAGTGGATAGATCATGGAGATAGAAATTACCTTGAGATCATACCCGAGTGATGAAGAGAGATGTCTTGATGTGGAGGACGATTCCCGCAGAGATCAAATGACAAATTGTTGATTTTGCTTGCCAAATTGATGCCCTAGCCCACAAGTGCGCCCTCCTCTACCTGTCAATCCAAGGAAAATCGATTTCAATCAGAGAGGTCAAGTATGGAGGAAATACAAGTAAAATGCAATGATAACATAGAATAGAAGGTCCTGGGACAGTAATACTCCCTGTTACCAATGAAGAGATCTAAAGAAGAAGTAGAGAGAGTCTTCCCCTACCAATACTTCCTCCTCAAAGCAAATCGGCCTCCACCTGTAGATGCAAAAAACGTGGTATAAAAGATATGGCAAACAAGATCTCCAATAACTTAGTGCAGAGGAAGAACCAACGAACGAACACCAAAAAACATTCACCACAACACTGGAGATAGATGCAATAATAATTTTCTATTCCAATAATCCAGAGCCACAAGTCCCCTTACAATGAGAAGCTCTCTCCTCTAAATAGGAAGGAGAGGCATCAAAATCCTAACCACTTTTTGAATGAGTGGCTAAGATTAAAAGATACAAATGTCTAATCAGTGGTTGAGATGAGCTCAACAATAAAATACATGGATCACTAATAAAATATAATATAAGTGGACAAAATCGCCCTAGAAGAGGGGAATCCCACCAAATCATGATGACAAAATATAATAGGAAGCTTATGGTGGGTCCAAGGGGTAATTTTAGCCACCCTTGGTCAATCCCCATAGCACAATAATAATAAAATAGTCATCAATATACCAAATCGTGCCTCTATGGTCAAATCGTAGGCCTCAAAAGACCTCAGAAATCATCAGAAAGTGCCATAAGTGATGGATGCGGGCCCCGATGAGGCTGAAACTGCTGGAGGAGGTGCGGAAGACATCAATCCATCATCACTGATCATCCCATGCCAAGACATTGCCTCAGTAGCCCAAATCGAATTCTTCAATAGCCATTTCTACCAATCCTGAAATGCCTCGGGAAGCGTGAAACTGCCCCAAACTGCCTCCTGGAGTGCCTGTGCTGTCAAGTTGAGGGCACTAGTGTGTCCGGGAGGGGGGTAATATGGTAAAAACAAGTGGCTGGACCACCCCCTCCAAGCACAGCGCCCTAGGTCAACCGGATAAAAATCACATCTGCTCTGATAGCGTCTCCGACAGACCAAAACTGCACTGGGATAGCCTATTGAGGCTCAATCATCACTGTAAGTGCCCGGAACTGAAAACAAACTGTCTCATTGGACTCAGAAGGTCCAAATCCATCCAAGATGTGTACTCATACACCATATGAGTCTCTGCATGATCAAAATATATATCCAATATACCGGAACAGGTCAAATAATAATAATCTGTAAATGATCAAATACTGCTGTAAACCATGAATCATCATAACTCTGTAACTGCTGCATAGAATCATCATGTACATGTCCATAGACCATATATCATCAATCCATATCATCACAAGGTCCAACCATCTCATGTCCTATGGCTGACCTTGGTCAAACTAGGTTTGACCAAGTCAACATGACCAAATATAACTCAGACCATCATCGGAAGCTGCTGCAAAGTGTCAAAGGTTAATGCATGCTCTACAACTTATTCAAATAACAACTATAACACAAAGTAATCATTACTGGCGATCTAAATCCAAATATATAATGTCATTAATTATTATTATTACTAGATCATACTCACTTCATAGTTGTGATCAATTTGCTAGTGAAGGGTGAAGGCTAAAATAACTGGCTAGGCTAAGGGATGACTTGATTGACTTAACTTTGTGACACTTCGGCAAAGGGAAAGGGAATACACACCATAGTATATACTGAATGAGCAACAACACAGGTAATGGCGGTGTCTCACAAATGGATGAGTTGTTCAAAGAGGGTTTATTCACCTTTAACAGATGCGCACAATCCATAATACAAACAAGGCCAACAATTGTTTTGATAGAGCATTTAAGTTCCATTGCTTTTTGGGCCTGGAGTTTCCATAGCCTTGATCTATGTGTGTTTATAAACACATTGCATAGATTTACATTTATTTAGGTTTTCTGCTGCAGGTGTGTTTTTAAGGCACTTGTTTACCTGAGCACTTCTAGGTGTGTCACAGACAGCTTGTTTACCTAGGTATTTACATTTCCAAAAGATATAACATTTTATTTTCATGGCCATTTTCATTTGGCATGCCTTTCATTCATGTGTGTTTAGAAACACATTGCATGAATGGGCTTTTCATACAAGATATAACATTTCATTTTTTCTAGATTTTGTATTCATGGTAGCACTAAAAGTTTCAAGTTTAGCCAACACAACTTTAGTGACTGGGGGGAATTCACAAGGAACTCCAACTCACCATAGGTAAGTTTTGTCACTAACTTAGAGCCGAGACACAATAAACAGGGAAGCTCATCCAATACAGAGGCTACAGTGGGGAAAAGATCCTCCATGTCACTAGTCAAGTAGCAAGTCAGAGTGATAAACTAAAAGGTAGGCAATGGATGGATGAAGACAATGAATAATGGAGCCAACACTAGCAAGCCAAGGTATGGTGGAATGATCACCTCTATTCTCCCTAGGGAGGGTAAAACCAATGAGTATGAATAGTGAACTTCTAAGTCTGAGTAGGGACAATAAAATATATATAAGAAGATCAACCAGGTCCACATATCTATATGATCGACAGATCATGACACTAAGTGCTAAGACACGCTATAAGAATAAGTATAAAAGCAATATAACCATAACACAACGATATACCTGCTGAGTCATATACCTGAATGCTCATCACCTGAACCATCATTTGTCCTCTGAAGCTGTTGCTGTAACTCTGGGCAATACTGATTGCTCTGTACAAATGGTATAATGGCTACATCGATCATCTCTCTGAGTGTCCTGAGACTCAGTCATGGCATGGGGAATACAACTGCTGTTCAAAATCTAACAGTGATCCAATATAGATGCTCATCTCAGCATCTTAATGTAAGGGAACTGGATGGATAGTGGACTGGAATCTGACAAAAAATGTATGGTAGCCCGACTACTATATATGTGATAACAGGACCTTACAGTTGACCCGACAGGTCAACCCATGGTGTATGAGTACTCATTTCTAGTAGATTTGAGTCTTTTGGATCCATTGAGACGCTTATCGTTCAATTCCGGGCACTTTTGAGTATGATAGCAGCAGTTATCCACGTTTTGACCAGTTTGGGCATGTTGATTCAGCCTGTCCAACAGAGGCCTTGGAGGCCAATCGTTGCTTAGTGCGCTACAGAGGAAGGGGGTGGTCCAACCACTTGTTTTTACCATTATACAACCCTTCCGAACAGCTTGGTACCATCTGTTTGATAGCGCATGCACTCTGGGTGGCAGTTTGGGGCACTGTCAGGGTTTTCGGGAGGATAAAAAAATGGAATAAAAAGGTCACTGAGGAATTCGATTTGGGCAATTGAGGCAAGGTTTTGGCACTTGGTTTGCTCTGAGGTCATCTATGGTGAACCCCCCATCTTCCAGATCAGTTTGCATCAGTCAGTGGGGTCCACAGTGGTTATATGAGGTCTTTTACTGCATGTCTCTCTCAGATTTGGAGACACGATTTGATCATTTGTATATGTGACATGTCATAAACTCATTATTTTATATTGTTGTGCCATGGGGACGAGCTAGTGAAGGGAATTAATACCTCCTAGCCCCACCATGAGCTCCTAGTGACTTGTCTTGATCTTATATTGTGGCACGTGTTTCTAGCCACCCTCCATGTATGTTGTCACCCTCACTTAGTCACTTTTAGCTATGACGTCTTCACTTAGTGAGTGATCCATGTGATATTATGTATTGGTTCATCTTAACTGTTGATTAGATTGTTAGATCTTTTGATCTCAACCACTAGTTTCAAAAAGTGGTTTTGTGGTTTAGGGTTTTGGTCTTTTTTATCCTATAAAAGGAGGAGACCCCCCTTTTTGTAAAGCACCTTTGGGCTCTGGAAAACTTGGAATGAAAATACTATTTTGGAGATCTACTTCTTGGCTTTGATTGGGTTGCTATTGTATATGATTTTGCATCTTTTCTTTTAGACATCTTTGCTTGTAACAGGTGAAATCAACTTCTACAGAGGGAGGCTGAATTGCTTTGGAGCTAGAGTGCGACTTGCTTGATGGGAAGATTGTAGGGGTTGCTCACATCCTCCATGGGCAAGACGTCGTCATCTTGAGGGAGTTTTTCAATTGTGCTTTGTCCATTGATTGCTTCTTTAATATGACATGCTTAGATCTCATTGATTTGTGGATCAAATCTAACATTTTGTAGTTTGATTTACAGGTTGCATGGTACATCTTTCCTCCTAGGGCTTGGACGATTTGGGTTGAAGACACTTGGATCAAGCTTGGAATTGTAACTAAGGGCAAGAATCATCGATATGCTAAGAGGTCACAAGCTTTTGAGGTAAGATTTACAAGGTACGTATCTATTTCGCTTGTTCTCCATCCTATTGGTCACACAAACCATTAAAAAATCAAAACCCTCATTTTTTTTACTTTTTGCTAGATCTGCTTGGATCTAGCTTAGCTTTGGGGATAACATTTAAAACCCACCTCTATAGCATTCATGACAATTCGGATCTATAGTTTGGTGGTGATTGGCCTCCGTTTGACAGATTTCCCAAGGCACATTAGCCTCTCCAAGGGAGGTCGCACTCCTTGAGGAAGGCTAGTTTGCTAGGTTCTAGGTAGGTGAGATCCCACTTGATTTGGATAGATCAACCTTGATAACCTACCCTTAGTGCTTCACCTTGTTGATTTTCACCTTGTGGGCCCCATTCCTCATTTTGAGGGTTGTGCCCCACTTGTGTCACTTGGTGATGCATTTTAAATCCTAGATCTATGGAGATCTAGCTCATATTGGGGCATGCCATTTCAAACCCACCTTGATAATTGTCTTAACTACCCCGATCTAAAGTTTGGTGGAATTTGGACTCCATTTTCCCCCTCAATTCAAGGCACTAGTCTCGCTTGGGTAAATCGCATTCCTTGGCCTAGTTGTCTTTTGTTAGATCCCATATGTGGGTGTTGCTCCTTGCATCTTAGATCCATAGATCTACATCATTGCATCCCCCTTAGTACCACTCTACCCCTAACTTGACCTTGTGGGCCCCATTTGAACCATTGTCCACTTTTTAAGGAGTGGGCCCCACTTGTGTGATTTTCATGGTACTAGATCTATTGAGATTCATAAGTGGCCCTAGCCATTCATTGGTTGAAACACTTGTCACCTCCTAAGCCTCTTTAACCACACTTAAACTCTTGGGTTCACTTAATCTAATTCACTCATTGGTTTCCGTAACTCAACTTACACATTTCCTTAGGAACCTTTGGGTTAGCTAGTCTTCATTGATTGGCTAGGGTCTCCCCCTTGATCTTGATTAGTCTTGATCTAAAGTGAAGAGTGCCTCAGTTATCGTGACACCCAGCTTGCATTGGGAACCGTGGCATCTCTTGGGTCACCTCTTTAGTTGTTCATCACCTCTACCATCCTGGATGGGATACCTTTAGGGACAACTACAAGTTGTGTGATAACATTTTTGGCGCCGTTGCTGGGTAGGTAGAGGTTTACCTTTGATGTCTACAAGTATCCATGCATAATTCATATGTTATCGCATTCAGATTAATCTAGATGGTTATCATTTCAATCCTTAATTAAACATAGCTATCTATTTGTCACTCATCTTCTCCCCGCTTATTAATGACATACATCTTGGTAGAAGAGTTTTAAAGTCTACCTGGCGACTCCAAATCGTGACTCCGCTGTGTAACGACCTCATAAGCATCCCTACGACCTTAGAAGTAGGGCCAACTTAAATCAATCAGAAGGAACCCTGTTTATATATCATAGAAGAGATCCCAAAGCTCAATCATCTAATTTCTTTTGCAAAATTGTTAATTCTGATTCTCCAAACCGTTTCTTGGGATCCCCTTCTACCAATTCGGTTCCTCCTTCATCTCCCAATCTTAATCTTAACGTAAGTCCAGCAAGTCAAATGGCTGGGACAAATCAATCTAATCCTGGAAACAATAATCAAACCAATCCTCCCGTTGCTCGTGCGTTTGGAAATAAGGCAAAAGCTTTACCCTTAGATTTTTCCCAAGTCCTTGGTGCCCCCCATGATATGCCCGACAAGTACTTTGAAAAGATCCCAAAGTTCAATGGGAACTGTGCAACCTCCATTGAGGACCACATAGAAAATGTTTGGGCTCATATGGAAGCCTATGGGGCTGAAGAAGAAGATGTGTTTGAGAGGTCTTTTGCCATCCTTGGAGGGTGAAGCTCGCAAATGGTTTGACCGTTTGCCTGCATCATCAGTCACAGGATATGATGTCTTCACTGAAAAACTTAAGCATGAGTGGTCAGTGAAGTTAGATGGACGTTTTCTTTTAAACCAACTTTTTGAAATCAAGAAGAAAGAAAACGAGTTTGTTCATGAATTTAACCTTCGCTTTGATAAGATAGTGGCCAACATTCCAGATAACATTAGGCCTCCTGAGCAAGGTGTTTTGATTCATTACCTCATTGCATTTAAGGGCTACCTTGGCTATCACTTAAAAGATAAAGACCCTAATAACCTAAAGGTGGCACAAGATAAAATGCTAGAAAGGTTGAGGCAAATGCTGCTTCCATGGGGAAGCAAAACTTCTTTGACCTGATTAGTGCCTCTTCTTCTAGATCTGAGCCTAAGTTTAAAAAGGGGAAAGAACTAAGTAAAGATCCCAATGAGATGATGGAGAGCATGCATGAAATGATGAAGAATCTAACTCTCCTCACTAGGGATGTAGCTAAGAGCAAAGAGTCGGAAAGGTATAGGCAACCTTATGGCCCAAGGCCTTATTGGAACCAACAAAAGAAACCTAATGAAGGTGATAGAAGAAACCCTATGAGCCAAGCGTCACCTTAACCTCCCGTGATTAACTGGTCAGAAGAGCAAAAGATGGATGATCCTGAGTATCCCACCCTTGCTGATGATACCCCTGATTCTCCAAAGAACATTAACTGGGTTGATAACTTAGATTTTGACAAAGACTTTGGAAGAATTTTAATCAATCACGAAGAAGAGTCTGTAGAAGAACCCAGTCCTAGTTTTCCCATCTACGCCACTAAACAATCTAGTAGCAGTGGCCAAGTTCCTCTCAGAACCTATCAACGAAGAAAGGATGGCCAAAAGCCTACCCTTTCATTGAAAAGAGGAGTGAGTTGCCTAGTCCAGTGAGTGAGCCAGTTCCTCTTCCTGAGTATGACTTAGATATCAACGTTGAAACGGAATTGGACAAAGTTATGCACAATATCCCACTCACTGAGTTAATGAAAATCCCATCAATAAAAGAGCAAGTGGTAGAGTTTTTCGAGAGCATATCTGAGACTACCACTAATAATGGCGAAGATCCATCTCTTCCAGACTTGGCACCTAGTGCCATGGTTGAAGAAGAGGAGGATCCTCCCATTAACATCCAGGCTGCTTTATACGAGAGGAAGAATGGTGGCCACCAACCCTTTTATCTTACACTTTGCATTGGTGACACCCTTCTTCATAACTGTATGCTAGATTCTGGTGCCTCTATGAATGTTATGCCTTTGCAAGTCATGGAAGCCATGGGATTAGAAATAACTAGGCCTTATGGGAACGTGTGTGGAATTGATTCTAGACCAGTTCAAATTTTCGGTCTGATAAAGAACTTGAGAGCTAACTTGTTTTCATGCCTCGATATATCTATGCTAATGGACATAGTGGTCATAGATCTACCCCAGCCTACGAGATGCTTCTCTGTAGGAAGTGGTCTGTTGGATTGGGGGGACATCTTCAAATGGATTTATCATATGCTACTATCCCCAACTCTGATGGGTCATTAGTTAGGGTGTATCGGGAGCCATTTTACGATGGTCACCTCGAAAGTTATGAGGATGGTGTAAGGAACACTTATGGCAAGGGTGAACTCTTGCCTGAAGGTATCTTCATGGTCATGGGTAGTCATAATGAGGATTCGAGTACATGAAGAGAAGAGATTTGGAGATCATTTGGAGATGATAGTTCTTTCGAGGAAGAAAGGGAAAGAACTATTGTTGTTAGAGAAATGAATCTTGATTTACTTCGTGGTGAAGTGTCAGAAGAAATTAGAGCTTTGAACCAACTTAGTGATGTAGGGCCACACATTGATCAACCTGAGCTCATCACTGAAACAAACAACTCTGAGACTAATTTAGATGAAATAAGAAGGGGTGAGCGTATACCTAGAACAATCAACGAATGGCTTACATTGGTTGATCTTGACATGGAGAGGCAGAGGCAGGGGCTTCCTCACATCATCCCTTGGGCAAACAACAATGAAGGGACACATCCTTCTCACAATGTGGGAAGTGATGAAGACACAACTGAGTATCATTTTACTGATGTTCCCGATCATTTATCCCACATGTCTCTGGAAGACGGAGTGTTAAGGCAAGTGAATGACAACTCCATGAGTTGGAAAGAACATGCCTTGATACATGATGCCCCTGGAGAAGACTTTTCATTGAATAATCTAGACATTTTTCAGGAGGAGCCCCATGAGGATAGTTTGTCTCTGTCATATCTAGACATCCCTAGTTTTCTTATTCCCCGTGAGTTACCTATTGGTGAAGAGAGTATGAACTCTACTAATACATTTCACACTCCTACCTCCTCACCAACATCTTTAGACACGGGAGCCCAGAATGCTTCTAGCATGGTTCCGAGTCAGCTGTCCTTCCCCACTGATCATCTGGCAGCTTTAGAGAGTATGGTTGTTCCTGTCCCATCTGGAGAAGGTAGTAGTAGAAGTTCTGAAAACCAAATCCTATCATCTCCAGTGAGTATGGAAGAAGAAGAGGATGTTGCTAGGGACTTTTGGACTGTGGGAGAGACTCCAAAGTATATTATTCACCCATAGGTCAAAGAACCAAGAGTCGAAACTCCTAGGAGAAGAATGATTCAGGAAGTCCTTATTGGTAGGGTAGCCATTCCTTTAGACGGTGGCCCTCCCAGATTCGATGCAATTCCTCGTGATAGGAATTCGAGGATAGTAACACCTCAACCTCAGTGCAATTCTGATATCCAACCCATTCCCTTTCGCGATGTTGAAACCATTCCTCAGTCTGTAAATCGCCGAAGGTTTGAAATTGGTGATAGGGTTGTTGTTCCTAATGATTTATTTTACATATGATCCAGGGGATCTGGTGACTTTTGGGTTGGACCGCTCACTGTCGAGCGTTGCTTTGATGATATGTGTTTCCTCACTACTCGGACTGGCCAGCACATCATGCTGCCTATCAACTAGAGGGAGTTAAGGGATTATCATACTTGACTTCACCTAAGTTGGGACTCTGCTTGCCTGTTTAGAGTATCTAGGTTTTTGAATAAGCTCATTTGAGCAGTAGGATGTGTGTGCCTTTTGCTTTTTCTCTGTGCTGAGTATTGCGTTTTTTCTTTTTCTTTTGAGTGCTTCCTGCTGAGTTGTCTGCTTTAGTTGAGTCATGCTCCTTCCTAAATTTTTCTCATCTCTTGCATGCATTTAATAAAACATGAGATGGTTAAAAGTTCTTCTTGAGCTTTGAGTCTGTTGTTCTCCTGTGTTAGTTGAGTTGAGTATGCCTTCTTAAAAAATCTTTCATTCCTCCTGCACAGTAAGATTAATAAAATTTGCATATTATGTTTAGTATTTCCTTTATGCATTTTCAGTTTCTGCTATAGATTAGATTTCATTTTCAGCATTTATTTTATATTTTATCAGTTGAGTTGAGTATGCCTTCTTAAAATATCTTTCATTCCTCCTGCACAGTCAGATTAATAAAATTTGCATATTATGTTTAGTATTTCCTTTATGCATTTTCAGTTTCTGCTATAGATTAGATTTCATTTTCAGCATTTATTTTATATTTTATCCAGTACATGCTTCATGAGGTATTCTAGTGGCCATGAGTGCAGATACAGGTGCAAAAAAAAAGTTGGAAGCAAGGATGATGAGTTACTGGATTGAAGATTGATGCAGAGCAGTTCGAGACCAGAGATTCTGAGGTTCTCAATCGCTCTCTCCCTTAGAGCACCTGTTCCAGTTGGAGCCAAATGTTCTCACACCATAGTAGTTGGGCTACTATTCTTGCTGAGCATATATCTGCACTTTCCAGAGCTTTGCTTCTCTAGAGATCAACTATGATGAGCAGTGTATTTGGGATCACTCAGAGAGAAGAGCAGTATATATCACATTTATAGTAGCCGGGCTACCATACATTATTTTTCTCATTCCAGTGCACTATTCAGCCAGTTCCCTTACATTTGAGATGCTGAGATGAGCATCTATATTAGATCACTATCAGATTGTGGACAGCAGTTGTGTTCCCCATGCCATGACTGAGTCTCAGAACACTCAGAGAGATGACCGATGTAGCCATTATACCATTGGTACAGAGCAGTCAGTAGTGCCCAGAGTTGCAGCAGCAGTTTCAGAGGACAGATGATGGTACAGGTTGATGAGCATTCAGGTATATGACTCAGCAGGTATATCATGGTGTTATGGTTAGATTGCTTTTATACTTATTCTTATAGCATGTCTTAGCACTTAGTGTCATGATCTGGCGATCATATAGATATGTGGACCTGGTTGATCTATTATATATATTACATTGTCCCTACTCAGACTTAGAAGTTCACTATTCATACTCATTGGTTTTACCCTCCCTAGGGAGAATAGAGGTGATCATTCAACCATACCTTGGCTTGCTAGTGTCGGTTCCATCATTCATTGTCTCCATCCATCCATGGCCTACCTTTTAGATTATCACCCTGACTTACTACTTGACTAGTGGCATGGAGGACTTTTCCCCACTGTAGCCTCTGTATTGGATGAGCCTCCCTGTTTATTGTGTCTCGGCTCTGAGTTGGTGACAAAACTTACCTATGGTGAGTTGGAGTTCCTTGTGAATTCCCCCTAGTCACTAAAGTTGTGTTGGCTAAACCTGAAACTTTTAGTGCTGCCATCAATACAAAATCTGGAAAATGAAATGCTATATCTTGTATGAAAAGCCCATTCATGCAATGTGTTTCTAAACACACATGAATGAAAGGCGTGCCAAATGAAAATGGCCATAAAAATAAAATGTTATATCTTGTGGAAAATAAATACCTAGGTAAACAAGCTGTCCATGACACACCTAGAAGTGCTCAGGTAAACAAGTGCCTTAAAAACACACCTGCAGCAGAAAGCCTAAAAGAAAAAATGTAAATCTATGCAATGTGTTTGTAAACACACATAGATCAAGGCTATGGAAACTTCAGGCCCAAAAAGCAATGGAACTTAAATGCTATATCTAAACAATTGCTGGCCTTATTTGTATTATGGATTGTGCGCATCTGTGAAGGTGAATAAACCCTCTTTAAACAACTCATCCATTTGTGAGACACCGCCATTCCCTGTGTTATTGCTCATTCAGTATATACTATGTTGTATTCCCTTTCCCTTGCCAAAGTGTCACAAAGTCAAGACAGCTAAGTCATCCCTTAGCCTAGCCAGTTAATTCGGCCTTCACCCTTCACTAGCAAATTGATCACAACTATGAAGTGAGTATGGTCCTGAAAGTCTAGTTTGAGTAATAATAATAATGATTAACGACACTATATATTTGGATGTAGATCGCCAGTCATGATCATTATGTGTTATAATTGCTATTTGAATAAGTTGTAAAGCATGTATTAACCTTGATACTTTTCAGCAGCCTTTGATGATGGACTGAGTTATATTTGGTCTTGGTTGGACCTAGTTTGACCATGGAGGACCATGGGACATGAGATGTTAGACCTTATGATGATATGGATAGATGATATATGGTCTATGTACACATACAGGATGATTCTATGCAGCAGCTACAGGGTTATGATGATGATTCTGGGGTTATAGCAGTGTTTGTATATGTACAGCGCATTATTATTGGCCTTGTTCCGGTATATTGGATATTTATTTTGATCATGCAGAGACTCATATGGTGTATGAGTACACATCTTGGATAGATTTGGACCTTCTGAGTCCAATGGGACAGTTTGTTTTCAGTTCCGGGCACTTACAGTGATGATTGAGCCTCAGTAGGCTGTCCCAGTGCAGTCTTGGTCTGTTGGAGGCCCTGTCGGAGCAGAGATGACTTTTATCCGGTTGAGCTAGGGCGCTGATGATGAAGGGGGTGGTCCAGCCACTTGTTTTTACCATATTACCCCTCTTCCGGACACATTGGTGCCCTCACCTTGACAACGCCAGCACTCCAGGAGGCTGTTTGGGGCAGTTTCACGCTTCCCGAGGCATTTCAGGATTGGTAGAAATGGCTATTGAGGAAATCGATTTGGGCTACTGAGGCAAAGTTATGGCATGGGATGATCAGTGATGATAGATCGGGACCTTCCACACCTTCTCCAGCAGTTTCAGCTTCATCGGGGCCCGCATCCATCACTTATGGCACTTTCTTTGGATTTTTTGAGGTCTTTTGAGGACCACGACTTCACTATGGAGGCACGATTTGGTACATTCATGATTATTTTTTGGTTATTGTGCTATGGGGATTGACCAAGGAGGGATAAAATTACCCCTTGGACCCACCATAAGCCTCTTATGATATTTTATCATCATGATTTGGTGGGATTCCCCTCTTATAGGGCGATTTTGTCCACTTACATTATATTTTATTAGTGATCCATGTATTTTATTGTTGAGCTCATCTCAACCATTGATTAGACATTTGTATCTTTTAATCTTAGCCACTCATTCAAAAAGTGGTTAGGGTTTTGGTGCCTCCTTCCTATTTAAAGGAGAGAGCCTCTCATTGTAAAAGGACTTTTGGCTCGGGATTATTGGAATAGAAAATTATTATTGCATCTATCTCCAGTGTTGTAGTGAATGTTTTTGGTGTTCATTCGTTGGTTCTTCCTTTGCACTGAGTTATTGGATATCTTGTTTGTCATATCTTTTGTACCACGATTTTGCATTTACAGGTGGAGGCCGATTTGCTTGGAGGAGGAGGTATTGGTAGGGGAAGACTCTCCCTACTTCTTCTTTGGAGCTCTTCGTTGGTAACAGGGAGTATTACTGTCCCAGGACCTTCTATTTCATGTTACTATTTGCATTTCTCTTGTATTTCTTCCATACTTGATCTTACTGATTGAATCTTCATTCCTTGGTTTGACAGGTAGAGGAAGGCGCACTTGTGGGCTAGGGCATCATTTTGGCAAGCAAAATCAACAATCTCTCATTTGATCTCTGCGGGAATCTTCCTCAACATCAAGGCATCTCATCCACATCACTCAGGTATGATCTCAAGGTAAGTTCTATCTCCATGATCTATCCAATTGTCTAAAATATTTAAAAAACCCTAAATACTTCAAAAACCCCATTTTACATTTTCTCAGATCTACTTAGATCTAGTGGGTTGTTGGGCATAATATTGAAAACCCACCTCTATAGCATCCACGGCATCCCGGATCTATAGTTTGGTGAGGATTGGCTTCCGTTTGATCCCTCTCCCATGCCAACTTAGCTTCTACCAAGCAAGGCGCACTTCACTGATTGAGCAAGTTGACCTAGATCTAGGTGGTGGGTGTTTAAGATTCCACTTGATTCGTCATCTACACATCCAATAACATACACCCAGGTTGTCACTTTCCTGAAATCCACCTTGTGGGCCCCATTCCACATTTTAAGGGATTTAATCCCCATTTTGGACCACTTGGAACACTTAAACTCAGATCTACTAAGATCTAGCCGTTGGATTGCCACGAAATTAGAGATCCATACTCCTACCTGACCGATCTACCCGGATCTAAAGTTTGGATGCCATCCTACTTGTTTTGACCCACCTAACCCCACTTTTAGCCTCCTTGGGCAAAGTCGCACCACCTTGGAGAAGTGAGTTGACTCACTTCCAGGAACTGGGTACTTGAGATTTTTGAAGATTCGAAACCGGAATAATTCAAAACCTAGGTCTAGACTATCACTTTGTCAAATCTTGCCTTGGGGATTGCATTCCTTGTTTTAAGGGATTGTGGTCCACTTGGGTCAAACCTAGATCTAGACACATTCATCCATCAAGACCTCTATTGCCCACTTGTCCCAAGTATTAGGAGTCCGAAACCACAAGTCAACCCTACTTTGACTCCACTTCCCAATTCCCAAGGCACTGGTTTCTCTCCAAGTTAATTCAACTTTCCTAGATTGTTGGATTGACTTGTGGTTTGACCTATGCATGGTGAACTAAACCCTTGAAGCTATCATGTATCATGGTCAAGCTTGTCGTCTGTACTAGTTAGCCCCAATACAACCCTTAACTACCCTGCATTGGACACAGTTCCCAAGGCAGTGGATCTTCTGACATTGAACTAGTACACTAGCCCTAGATCTCACTACAAACATTATAAGTCACTCTCACATCAACTATGAACCAAAGCTACACCTATTGAACCCCTCACTTGGCTTGTGACTTCATCCTTAGGTCTAGGATAAACCATACATCTAACTTCACTTAGAAATACCCTGATTTGGTGTCTTGGTTTTGATCTCTCCTATCGGGAGTAGATCGGGTCTCCCCCTTTGTTGTCTGGGCTAGATAACATAAAGCGAAGGTTGCCTCGACTGGCGTGACAACCATATATATATTGGAGGTCGAGGTGATCGTGGTTGCACCTTTTGAGTTGCCCTTCCCTATTGCCATCCATGACTGGATCTATCCATAGGGGTAACTACAGCTTAGGTGATAACAGTTCTCAATCGCTCTCTCCCTTAGAGCACCTGTTCCAGCTGGAGCCAAATGTTATCACACCATAGTAGTTGGGCTACTATTCTTGCTGAGCATATATCTGCACTTTCCAGAGCTTTGCTTCTCTAGAGATCAACTATGATGAGCAGTGTATTTGGGATCACTCACAGATCAGAGCAGTATATATATCAGACATTGAGCAGACCTTGTGCCAAGGCTGAGCCTTGAGAGCTTAGATTTGATGACCAATGTGACCTTTTGTTCCATATAGTTTCAGTTCAGTGCCTAGTATTCCAGATGTATTATTGCAGCAGTGTTTCAGTTGGTTCTGCATGATGATTATGTATATGCAGTGTTATGACTATTGGACTTGTGATTATTATCATGGATTATTATCTTTTTGCTTTAGCCCTATTCATAACATTGACTTGGTATATAACTCATGATGTGGCAGTGCTTTTAAATAAATGAAATGAAATATCTTGGTTGTGTTAAATAATAAATTGGATGTATAACTTGCACTTAAAGGTTCGTTGACTATACCCATTGGTTTCATTACCCTCTTCTGAGCATGAATATGGTCTTTCATGACAGTTATGTCTCCTAGCTTAGGCTTCATTATACACTTGACTCCATCCATTCATGACTTTCCCTATTTTGGCTTTATCCCTTATTTGCCTTTTTGACCATTGATATGGAGGACTTCCCTTTTCTACCTCTGTGTTGGACTGCATCCATGTTTGTTTTGTGTCTCGCCTCTGAGTTGGTGACAAAACTTGCCTTTGGTGAGTTGGATTGCATGCCTAAATCATTCTGGTTGGTTGTCCGGATGTTTGGCATTGTGCAGAGCTCCCTCTAGTCACTTGAGTTGTTGTTGGCTAAAACTGAAAGCACATGTACTACTTATATTGGAAATGTATTATGAAAGCCTGTGAGCTTAAAATTCTAGAATGTGTTTCTTAACACACGTGAATAAAGGCTAAAGCAATGAACTGCTATTGGAAATGTATTATGAAAGCCTGTGAGCTTAAAATTCTAGAATGTGTTTCTTAACACATGTGAATAAAGGCTAAAGCAATGAACTGCTAAAATACTTCGCGAAGGGTATAAAAAGGTCCAAAAAACAATGGTTAAATAAATGCTATATCTAAATATTGCTGACCTCATGATTATAAATATGCCCCGGATGCACGCTGCGATTAGTTGTGCTTCTTAGCGCATGTGAAATTCCAGAGGGGTCATATAGGCCAAAAAGGCCATGGAAATAAGTGAATGATCCTAGTGAACTTGGATCAGCTTGATGTAGACATGATGCCAAGGTTGAATAAGCACTCTCCTAACAACTCACCCATTTGTGAGGCACGACCCTTCCCTTTGTTTATCTTGTCCCACGCAGTGTGTAGCTTCCCCCTCTCCCCGTCCAAAGTATCTCTTGGTTGAATTGGTCAAGTCAAACCCTTGTCCTAGCCTTGTTCTTAGCCATCACCCTATCCTAATAGTTAGACCATGTCCAATAGTGAGTATGTCTTTAAAGCTTTGGTGCAAGTAAAATATAAATAACACTAAAATATCTATGTATTAACTGCCACTTGATTGATGTTTGTACTTTAAGTTAAGCTGTGAATATGGTTAAAGGAACATGTTTTAGTCATTTGTTATGATCTCGTCCTTGGTTATATTTTGACCTAGTCAAACATAGTTTGACCATGGTCATTCTTGGGATCCGTGATGAGATGGACCACTTGAGCTTTATGATGATGATATGTGGTCCCATATGCACCTATTTGATGATTCCATATGTTGGATATATGCTACAGATGATGATTGATGCAGTTGGTTGGTTTTATTACTATTTCTAGATCATCATATTTTACACAATCCGGGTATGGTGGACCTTACAGTTGACCTGACAGGTCAACCCATGGTGTATGAGTATTAATTTCTAGTAGATTTGGGTCTTCTGGATCCATTAAGACACTTATCTTTCAGTTCCAAGCACTTATGAGTATGATAGCAGCAGTTATCCACCTGTTGACCAGTTTGGGCATGCTGATTCATCCTATCCAGTAGAGGCCTTGGAGGCCAGTCGTTGCCTAGGGCGCTACAGAGGAAGGCGGTGGTCTAGCCACTTGTTTTTACCATTATACCCCCCTTCCGGATAGCCTGGTACCATTAGTTTGACAGTGCAGGCACTCTGGGTGGCAGTTTGGGGCACTGTCAGGGTTTTCAGGAGGATAAAACAATGGAATAAAAAGGTCACTTAGGAATTCGATTTGGGCAATTGAGGCAAGGTTTTGGCACTTGGTCTGCTCTGAGGTCATCTATGGTGAAGCCCCCATCTTCCAGATCAGTTGGCATCGGTCAGTGGGGTCCACAGTGGTTACAAGAAGTCTTTTACTGCATGTCTCTCTCAGATTTGGAGACAGGATTTGATCATTTGTATATGTGACATGTCATAGACTCATTATTTTATATTGTTGTGCCATGGGGACGAGCTAGTGAAGGGAATTGTTATCACACAACTTGTAGTTGTCCCTAATGGTATCCCATCCGGGATGGTAGAGGAGATGGACAACTAAAGAGGTGACTCGAGAGATGCCACGGTTCCCAATGTAAGCTGGGAGTCATGTCAACCGAGGCACTCTTCACTTTAGTTCGAGATGAATCAAGACCTAGGGGGCGACCCTATAACCAATCAAAGATGATTGGACCCAAACAAAGGTTCCTAGGGATATGTAAAAGACAAGTTACAGAAACCAATGCAAGGTTAGGTGGACCTAGAAGTTTAAGTATGGTTGAAGGAGGTTTAAGGAGTGATTAGTGTTTCAACCAATGAATGATTTAGGCCACATGATGAGATAAGATGACAAGATCTAGTACCATGAAATACACAGGTGGGACCCAATTCCTTGGGATATGGAGATGGCTCAAATGGGACCCACAAGGTGAAGTTAGGGGTGCAAATGGTACTAAGGGGTATACAAGGAGTAGATCTATGGATCTAAGATGAAATTAGAGATACCCACATGTGGGATCTAGCACTTGACACAACTCCCAAGGAGTGCGAATTGCCCTAGGTGGACTAGTGCCTTGAGTAGATGGGCAAATGGAGTCAAAAAGATGTCAAATTATAGATCCGGACACCTAGAATGCAAAAAAAGTGGGTTACCCAAGATGTGATGGTTGGATCTTACTAGATCTAATATTTCACTATGTGACCCAAGTGGACAACAATCCCCCAAAATGAGGAATGATACCCCCAAGGTAGAACTTCACAAAGTGAGACACTAGATGTAGGTTTCAAGGTATGCTTGTTTCAAATCCAATGGGATCTCAACCACCCATGCCCTAGAAGTGGACGAATTCAAACACCCAAGGAGTGCGACTTTGCCCAAGGAGGGCTAAAAGCATGGTAAAGTGTATCAAATCAAGCCCAATGACCACCAAACTTTAGATCCAAGTAGTTTAGGCAAGTATCAATGTGGATCTAGAAAATCAAAGTGATCCAATGGCTAGATCTTCATAGATCTGAGATGGAAAATGCATCACCAAATTGACCCAAGTGGGGCACAACCCTCAAAATGAGGAATGGGGCCCACAAGGCAAAAATCAACAAGGCGAAGCACTACGGGTAGGTTATCAAGTGAGGAGAGTGTGAATCAAGTGGGATCTCACCTACCCATGTGTTGGATCTAACCCAACTAGCTTCTCCCAAGGGGTGCGATTTGCCTCAAGAGGGCTACTTTGCCTTGAAAAGTGTGTCAAATGGAACCCAATCACCACCAAACTATAGATCTAAATTGCCATGGATGCTATAGAGGTGGGTTTCCAATATCTTTTCAAAAGGCAAGCTAGATCCAAGTAGATCTAAGAAAAAAAAAATGAGGGTTTTGATTTTAATGTAATTTTGACCGATGGGGTGGATAGCAAGCGAAATCAATAAGTACCTTGTAGATCTTACCTCAAAAGCTTGCGACCTCTTAGCATATGGAGAATTCTTCCCCTAGTTACAATTCCAAGCTTGATCCAACTGTCTTCAACCAATAACATCCAAACCCTAGGAGGAAATATGTCTCATGAAAACCTGCAAATCAAACTATATCAAGTTAGATTTGATCTACAAATCCATAAGATCTAAGCATGACATATTAAGAAAGCAATCAATGGACAAAGCACAATTGAAAAACTCCCTCTCTATGAAGATGTCTTGCTCATGGGGGATGTGAGCAACCCAAACAATCTTCCCACAAAGCAAAATAGTTGAACTAGCTTGAGCAATTTGGCCTCCCTCTCTTGAAGTCGATTTCACCTGAAAAGCAAACAATGTCTAGAAGCAAAATATCCAAGAACATATGCAAGAGCAACCCAATCAAAGCCAAGAAGTAGATCTCCAAAATATTCTTTTCATTCCAAGTTTTCCAGAGCCCAAAGGTGAGTTATACAATAGGGGGTCTCCTCCTTATATAGGATAATAAAGACCAAAACCCTAGATCTCAAAACCACTTTACAACAAAATGAGTGGTTGAGATTAAAAGATCTCAATACATGATCAATGGCTAAGATGAAACATAACAATATAACACATGGATCACTCAAATAATGATGACGTCATAGCTAAAAGATACTCATGGAGGGTGACGTCATCCACTAAAGGGGGCAAAAGTACATGGGCCCACACCAAATGACTAGGACATGACTCATAAAGCACATGGTGGGGCTAGGAGGCATCAATCCTTGCTAGCTCATCCCCATGGCACAGTAAAATAATATAATATGTCCAAAATAAATACAAATGATCAAATCTGTCCTCAAAATCTGTGACAGACATGCAGTAAAAGGCCTCCTATGGCCTCTGTGGACCCACCCAAGTGATGAAAACTGGCTGGAAGATAGTGGGTTCACCTTGGAAGACCTCTGTGAAAACCAAGTGCCAAAACCTTACCTCAATTGCCCAAATAGAATTCCTCAGTGACCCTTTTATCCCATTTCTGGACTGCCTTGGTAACTGTGAAAATGCTGAAATTGCCTCCTAGGGCACCTGTGCTGTCAAACTGAGCCCACCAGGCTCTCCAGAAGGGGGGGTAAATGGTAATATCAAGTGGTTGGACCACCCCCTTCTCGTACAACGCCCTAGGTGAACTGGCCTCTCATGGCCCCTGCTGCTCAGGCTGGGAAATCAACCCTAAATCTGGTCAACAGGTGGAAAACTGAATGTATCACTGTCAGAAGTGCCTAGAATTGAATGATAAGTGTCTCATTGGATCCAGAAGACCCAAATCTACTAAGAGTGTGTACTCATACACCATGGGTTGCCCTGAAGGGCTAGCTGTAGGGTCCACCATAGATGGACAGTGCATAATCTGATGATCTGAAGTAATAGTAAAACCTGCTGAACTGCGTCAATCATCATTTGAATCAAATGTCCATCATATAGCATCATCATCAAGAGTATGTGGGACCATAAATCATCATCCATAAGCATGCATGGCCCCCATCAACACGGATCCCAAGAAATGACCATAGTTAAACTGGGTTTGACTAGGTCCATATACAACCAAGGATAAATCATATCAAGACTAAGACATGTTCCTCTAATCATACTCACAACTTAACTTGAAGTATAACATAATTTAGTGGCATTAAGCATATTTGTTCATTCCGTTGTTATTTGTATTCACTTGCACAATAGTTTAAATGACAAGCTCACCCATTGGACATGGTCTAACTGCTAGCTAAGGATGAAGGCTAGGAACAAGGTTGGGCAAAGGGGGTGACTTGTCTAGACTCAACTAAAAGACACTTTGGACTGGGAGAAGGGGGGAGCTACAAACTCTGTGCTGGACAAAATAAACACGGGGAATGGCCGTGCCTCACAAATGGGTAAGTTATTTAGAGAGTGCTTATTCAACTTAGGCATCGTGTCTACATCAAGTTGATCCAAGTTCATTAGGATCATTCAATTTCATTTCATGGCCTTTTGGGCCTACATAACCCTTCGGATCTCAGGTGTGCTGATAAGCACAACTAATTGCAGCTTGCATCCAGGGCATGTTTTTATGCATATATAAGGTCAGCAATTGTTTAGATATAGCATTTAAGAACCATTGCTTTTTGGACCTTTCTTATAATCTTCGAGGAGTATTTTTAGCCGTCCATCACTCTTGCCCTTTTTAGTTTCCATGGGCGAATTTATACAAGTTTCCATAAGTAGTACATGAGCTTTCAGTTTTTGCCAACAACATCTCAAGTGACTAGGGGGAGTTCGTGCCAGTGCCAAACATCGGGACAACCGACCATAATGATTTAGGCCTACAATCCAACTTACCAAAGGCAAGTTTTGTCACCAACTCAGAGCTGAGACACTAAACATACGGGGATGCGGTCCAAACACAGAGGTAGAAAAAGAGGAAGTCCTCAATATCAGAAAGTCAAGTAAGACAAGTCATGGGTTAAAGCCAAATAAGGAAAGTCATGGATGGATGGAGTCAAGTGATGGTGAAGCCTAAGCTAGCAGACAAATGGTGTCAAGGAAGACCATATCTATGCATGGCAGTGAACCAGTGAGTTTTGTCAAACAACCTAAATGTGCAAGTAAAATGTTCATTTTATAATTTATCATCAAGATAGTTCATTTTATAAAGTTTGCCACATCATGAATTATATACCAAGCCAATGCTATGAACATGACTAAAACAACAAGATAATATTCCATAGTCAATGATCAGGAATCCATAGGTCATACAACATCATCATAGGAATAATCATCATATACCATCTGAAACACTGCTGCAATACATCTCTAGGCATTGAACTGAAACTGTATGGGATAAAAGGTCACATCGATCATCAAATCTGAACTCTCAAGGCTCAGCCTTGACACAAGGTCTAACATAAGTCTGAATAATACACTGCTCTGATCATGAGTGATCTCAAAATATAAAGTCATCATAGCCAAGCTTTGAAAAATCGAAGCTCTGGAATGTGCAGATATCTACTAAGCAAGAATAGTAGCCCTGCTACTATGGTGTGATAACAGGAATGTTATCACATATATAGTAGCTAGGCTACCATATCTTTATTGTCAGATTCCAGTACATATTTTAGCCAGTTCCCTTACATTGAGATGCTGAGTTTAGCATCTATGATTGGATCACTATTATGAGTATGGACAGTATTATATTCCCATGCCATGACTGAGTCTCAGGAAACTCAGATTTGATGATTGATGTAGCCATTTAGCCATTTACAGAGCAGTTGGTATTGCCTAGAGTTGCAGCAGCAGGTTCTCAGTGGACAGATGATGGTTCAGATTGATTATTTACAGGTATATGACCTAGCAGGTATTATCTTGTGTTATGGTTATTATTGCTTTTATACTCTCGTGGAATGTCTTAGCATTTAGTATCATGATCTGGTGATCATATAGATATTTGGACCTGGTTGTATTGATATTATGTATATATGTCCCTACTCAGACTTAGAAGTTCTTGACCTATACTCATTGGTTTTACCCTCCTTAGGGAGAATAGAGGTGATCATTCCCACCATCTTTTGGCTTGCTAGTGTTGGTCTCATTATTCACTTTCTCCACCTATCCATTACCTTCCAGTTATGTTATTACCTTGACTTATTACTTGGCTAGTGGCATGGAGGACCTTCCCCTGCTTTAGCTTCTTTGTTGGATGAGCTTCCCTTGTTATATTGTGTCTCAGCTCTGAGTTGCCTAAGTTGTGTTGGCTAGACCTGAAACAGATAGTGCTACCATCAGTACAATGTATATGGGAATGAAATGTATATCTTATGTGAAGGCCCGTTCATGGAATCGTGTTTCTGAACACACATGGATCATAAAGCCTAATAAATGTAAATCCAAGAATGTGTTTTTTAACACACACGGATCAAGGCTATGGAAATTCAAAGGCCCAACAAGCAATGGTTCAAATAATGTTATATATAAATGATTGTTGGCCTCACTTGTATTGATTTATCCCTCACTAGCTTGCAAGTTATCATGTGAGATGGAGTAAGGGACGACTCGATTTATGTCCCCTAGAGTCCTGAGTTACGGTTGGCCGGGCACCTAGTCATGGTGGCTCTAGAAAAGATCCTCACAAAGCTGTATCAGCTTGGATGTGAGTTGTAGGCATCTGTCAAGGTTGAATAAGCACTTCTGAAACAACTTACCCATTTGTGAGACACTGCCATCCCCCATGTTACTGCTTGTCCAACATACGCTAGAGTGTGTATCCCCTTTCCATTTCCAAAGTGTCACAGTGTCAAGTTAGTAGTCATCCTTTAGCCTAGCCTATTGATTTTTAGCCTTCACCCTTCACTAGCAAATTGGTCACAACTATGAAGTGAGTATGGTCTTGAAAGTCTAGTCTGAGTCATAATAAATATTGAAAACACTTTATATTTGGTTTTAGATCGCCAGAGAATTGATTACTATATGATATAATTGCTACTTGAATGATTTGTAGAGCATGTCTTAACCTCTTGCAGCAGTTTGATTTGAGTTTGGGTCATATTATTGGTCATGTTTGTTGTCCGCCGAGATGCACACCAGCAGTAGAAATCTTTCGAAAGCTGTTCCCTCACTACAAGTGGGGAAGGTGTGGCCTTGGGGGCAAGCAATGAGACAGGTACTGTCACTTGAATCCCAGCTCCTCCGTTTAGGCAAACTTCTAAGGAAGCCAAGGGGGGTAGTCCCTACAAAGAGTTGTCTATGGCTCTATGTTTTTTAAATGTTTTTTAAGGTTGCGGATGCAAATGGGTGTTGTTTAGGAGTTTTTTAATGAGATCACAAATTTTGAGATAAACACAAGATAAGAAAGCAATCCACGTTGCAGATACAAGATTTGTAGATAAACAATATAATGAAGACTTATCAATGAAATGGCATCCATAGATAGATAATAACTTAAACAGATTCCCAATGGACAAATGGCCCAGATAAATTAAAATATGAAAGTTCAAAGTGACCAGTGCCAAATGGAGTCAAAATGTGAAGTGCTGAGGGATGCTGACAATACAAGTCTCAAGATAATGTTTGTTGGATCGTTTTGTAATTGTTCTTGGTTTATTTTAGAAAGTTTTAGTGATCTTGATTATTAGGGTTTAGAAAGCAAGGATGAAGTCCAACCGGAAAAATATACCTTCAGTGGCTCCGTTCGAAGACATGACGGACTTGTCTGGAATCACAAGCTGGGTGTTCAGAGAATTTAACCAGCGAGTGTCCAGATTGGGTAGCCCGACGCCCACACTTGGAATTTGCCCACTACCTGAGTATTTATCTAGATTACGCTGGTGCGTTGGTTATGGGGTGAAGATTTTATTATGGTTATCACTTGTAAGATTAACAAATCCAATCACCGTTCTGAGTATGAATCCAACTTTTTAGGGTCGGCAGAGCATACTAAGTGATGGGAAGCAATGAAGTAAATTTTAAAGGGGATGCGAGTTTGAAGTGTTTTAACTTAGAGCACACAGTAAAACTCTCTGACAGAGAGTGCTCTTGACTTCGTCTTATGACAGAAGTTCAAGAGACTTTAACTAATCTATATGCTGAATGCAAGGAAAATGCAGTGTTTATGCTATTCGACAGAGAGTGCTCTTGACTTGTGTTATAGCAAGTTCAAGAGTCTTTGGTTCTTTTTAAAAGACAAGCAGTTTATAAGCAAAGAAACCAAATGATAGCTCAATAAATAATGGAAAATGAGATCTAACAAGTTAAGATACTAAGTAATAAAAATATGAACTAATCTAGCAATTAGTATCTACTTGCAAAAATGAAACTATTCTAAGTACTTGAAGCAAATCTAAGCTAAGAAACAAACCGCACTTTTGCCCAAATGGGGAAGAAACACAAAAATGGGAGGCCTTATCCCACTTAGCCTTATTTTATTCAATTACAAAGTGAGGGAGTGAAGCCCTTGAAATGAAAAGCAACTAAGAAATGAAACTAAAACCCCTTTTTTGGGTTTGTACAAAGGAGAATGATTATAGTTTTTTCTTCTTGGTTCAAATCTTCTCTTTGGGTTTTGGTTCTCTTGTTTCTTCTCGTCAAGCTTGAAATCTTCTTTGATTTTGTACTTCTTCACACCTACAACACAATGCAAGTCACACTATAGGCACCCTTTAGCATTAGGAAAATCAAACCAAAGTAAACTATATGCAACTAAGATCTAAGTATTTAAAATGAAATGCACTTTTACAATGAGATCTAGATGCAACTATTCAAAATAAACTATATGCAAGGCTAGGAAATTTAAATGCAATGCAAGTCTTAAGATGAGATCTAGGAATATGAAATAAGATCTAACAATGAAATGCAAAGTATGATAAATGAGATCTAACTATTAACTTCAAAGATGAAAGAACTAACTCTTAACCCAAATCTTTTTGTTGTTTTGTGTGAACTTTTTAGAGTGCTCAAAGGGAAACGAAAGGGATGAGGCTTGAAGCAAGCAAAAAAGAGAAAACGAAAGGAGGAAAGGAAGCTTGGGAGAAGGATGATGAAAGGTGGCTAGAGAAGGGGTCTTGAGGGAAACGAAAGGAGGAAAGCAAGGCCAAACCTGAGGAGGGACGAGAGCTAGGAAGAGGAAGACTTGAGAGGGAGACAAAACTAGGGAAGGAAATCAAGAGTTGAGAGGAAGAGAAGATAAAATAAGATGAAGTGAAGGAGAGGAGAAGAAATGAGGGGAGAAGAAGGAGAGAGAGGAGGAACGAAAGGTAAGAAAGGAAAAGAATGAAGACCAAAAATGAAGCTAGAAGAGGAGGATGAAAGGAGGAAGAAAGGCCAAAGCAAGTCAAAAATCAAGGCAAAAGACAAACAAGGTAGGATCAACCTTGGAACAAGGTGACCACTAGAACACTAGTCCCGAAAACCTTCCAGCTAGCTGGATGCACGCAAGGATGCTAGTGGGGAAAGAGAAGTAGCCACAAAATTATGTTGCACTTGGGATCAAATCCCAAGCTACTTTCTCAAGGCAAAACTTACATGTAAGAAGACAGAGAAAGAGTGTGGGAAAGATAAACTTGAAGATCCACTATTCAACAATGTAACCAAGTAACCAAAAACAAAGATAGAGTGTTTTTTATAGCTTGATGGATGATGCAAGCAAGCCCTTCGTTTCTCGATTTCTTAAAGTAAAAGCCTCATTTGGTAGCTTGTGGAATGAATGTGTAAACTGAGCAAAAGCTCTTGCACTTGGGAGAATACTTGAAAGCCATACACTTAAGAGAAAAATATAGATCAAATAATATTGTGCTAGATTGTTAGCCTTCTAATCACAAGATCATATGCTTAAGAATCAAAAGTAAATAACTAAGAATGGTATCACCTTAAACAAGATGAAGCATGGCACACAGAAAGCTCCCACATGGACCTCCAAAGTCTTCAACTTTATTCAAATTCTAAACAAGATTACAAATTTCTCCAGAGTTTCTATGCACAAATCTCCATGAGAAATGAGGAGGCAATGCCATCCTTTTATACAAAAACTAGACCATACCCTACCCTAATTCGAATTGGCATCCAAGGGAGCCAATAGCACTTGACAAAACTCAAATTCCTATCAATCCTCAATCAAATCCAAGCTTGGAGCTTGAGATCTAGATGACAACTCACATTTGTAATAAAGGAGATGGGGAGGTGGCCTCCACCTTGGCAAGGCGCCCCCCATCCCTTTCTTGGAAGCTTCACCATCAAATAAACATATGCCATGTGTGATACGTGAGCCTTTGAAGGAGATATACGTGAGCCCTTCTAGGATATGCGTGAGCTCCTGAAGGAGCAAGCTCGAGTGAATGGTGGGATTTGCAATGAGTTCAATAGGAGCCAAGCCCATGAGGTGGCTAAGGCACCTACCATCCATTAATTGCAAGCCCAACCATCCATTAAACCATTAACACATCATCAATTCGTGATTTGCATGCAGGAGGGCGAATTTGCTTGAAGGAGATCTCATTTGTTGACTGGATAGTTCACTGAAGTTGATTGGAATCATCTTTAATGCCTGGTGCCATGTCATTTAGCCACTGAAATAATCCAAATTGGATTATTTTGGAGAGAATTGGATTTTCTCCAATTATTAATTTTTTGATTTAATTAATTAATAATTCTCTTGTATTGATTTTTTGAGGAATTATTAATTAAGTGGCCAAATAACGATCCGAAACTTAGGATAAAGGTGTCCGGGGTCTAAGTATGATTTTTGGCTTAGGAATTAAGCCTCCAATCACTGAAAAACACCCTCGGACGATTGACATATTACAATTTGAATTTTTCCATTTAAACTATGGAAAAATTAATTATTAAAAAATAAAATAATTAACTGTCCAACGCGTTCGATAAATTTTTTTCGGACAACCTTTAAAAACCACTACATACCTAGGAAATGACCACAGACTCGACCCATAGTGTCTAGTAGGTTCATATTCATCAGTTGGACTCTAATAACCCCCATGGCCAGAATTTCAAAATCGGGCATTCCAGCTTTGGAGGAAGCAGGAGAAAACCTTGTCAATTATATCTCGGCCGAAGGCAAAGTATAATTGGTTAGGGTTAAAAACTCCCTGGAATACCTTAGTTGATAAACCAGTCATGGGTGACCGAGTCACTCAAACCCTACTAGCACACTTTTATTACAAAATCCCCACGGGGCATGGTCATTTCAAGACAAACAACAAACTGACTAGCCAAAATTGGCTAGGCACAAAGGATGGATCATCTGATACACTAGAACACAAACACTTATCATGTTTGTCATATGGCGGCTCTTCAGATAATCCAACTATGGTACAAATAAGTTGGTAACAATGTTGACTTGGTCAAACCTAGTTTGACCAAAGTCAACTACAGGACATGAGGTGGATAGTCCTCAGATGATGTAGATGGGTGATATATGGTCTATTATAGGTCACCAGATGGTTCCATGCATTGATTATAGGTTTATGATGATGATTTGTGATTTTCAGCATATTTGATCATTTACAGATTATTATTATTTTTATCTGTTTGGATATATTGGAGATTTTATATGATCATGTAGAGATCCATAGGGTGTATGAGTACACACCTCTAGTGGATTTGGGTTCTCTGAGTCCTATGAGATAGTTGGTTTTCAGTTCCGGGCAATTACAGTGAGTATTTTCCTCAGTTTATCATTCTGGTGCATATTTGCCTTGTTAAATGGCCTGTCAGAGCAGAGTGATGGTATGATTGGTTTGCTTATGGCGCTATAGAGGGGGCATGTAGTATAGCCACTTGTTTTTACTATTGTTTTGTTCCTAGACACATTGGTACAGTCAGATTTGGCCCCAGGTGACTAGGCAGAGAGTTACAGGCATTTTGATTCTTTTCAGAGGATTTACAGAGGATAAAAATGGTTAAAATGGCTACTGAAGAAATTGATTTGGGCTACTGAAGCAAGGAAATGGCATGGAAATTGTTTTGATGATGTGTTGGATGTCTCCCACACCCTCCAGAGCAGTTATATCAGTTGGTGGGGCCCTCACACATTTCTTGGGCACATTTTATGGTTTTCTGGAGCCTTTGGAGGCTCACGACTTTCCTAGAGAGAGCACGATTTGGTGTTGGGTTGGTCATTTGATGATATTGTGCCATGGGGACACACTAGGGGTGTTAGATATTACCCCCTAGAACTACCATGTGCTTTTATTCCTGTTTGTTTTATCAGATTGAGTGGGACCCCCTCTCCTAGGGCGATTTTGTCCATGTCTGTTATACTTTTGAGTTGATCCATGTACTTTATTGTTGAGCTCATCTCAACCGTAGATTAGAACATTATGATCTTTTAATCTTAGCCATCCATTCAAAAGGTGGTTAGGGTTTTGGTATCTCTCCATTCTATTTAAGTGAGAGAGCTTCTCATTGTAAAGGGACTTTTGGCTCTGGATATTTGGAATAAAATATTTTTTTGGAGATACTTGTGTTGTGGTGGTGAATGCTATTGATGTTGACTGAAAATATCTTTCCATTGCACTGATATTATTGGTGATTGCTATTGTTATCATTTTTTCCCACACGATTTCATCTGCAGGTGAGGAGGTCGAATTGCTCAAGGAGGGCGCATTGGTTGGGGAAGACTCTCCTTGCTCTCTCTTTCATCAAATTGGTTTGGTTCAGGGAGTATTACTGTCTATGACCTTTTACTTTCTGTATCTTTTCATCATTTGCATTTGCCTTTGCTTCTGTATTGCTGATTGATTTTCATCCTTGGTTTTATAGGAGAGAGAAGGGCACACGTGTGGGACAAGGGCATCAAGTTTGGCATTGGTTCATCAAATTTTCTCATTTGATCTTTGTGGGGATTGTCTTCGGCATCATAGCAACCATTTCCATCAATCAGGTACGTTCTCAAGGTAAGATTTCTATTTCCTCAAACTACCCATCTGTGCAATTCATTTAAAACCCTCACTAAAATCCTTCCAAAAATTCTCTTGATCAAACTGCTTGATCAACTGGCAAAACATTTTTGGGTTATTGGATTAGTATAAATCCCAAGGTGGGTTCTCAAGGGCGTCACCCTTGGGGACTCCATTGGCCCATTTCTCAAGGCACTAGCCTCTTCCTAACCCTCACGACTTTCTTGGCTTGTTGGTTTTTCCTGTTGTTTGATTTTCTTTGGAGTGCTTGTTTGCATCAACACTGTCACATCTGTTTGTCAAGCCGTGCTAGAAATCCCTAACTGTCAGATCTACTCTTTGGGACATGTTATCACATATATAGTAGCTGGGCTACCATATATTTTTTGTCAGATTCCAGTACACTATTCAGCCAGTTCCCTTACATTGAGATGCTGAGATGAGCATCCACTATGGATCACTATCAGATTTTGGACAACAGATATATTCCCCATGCCATGACTGAGTTTCAGGACACTCAGAGAGATGATCGATGTAGCTATTTAGCCATTTGTACAGAGCAGTCAGTAGTGCCCAGAGTTACAGCAGCAGTTTCAGAGGACAGATGATGGTTCAGATGATGAGCATTCAGGTATATGACTCAGCAGGTATACTATGGTGTTGTGGTTATATTGCTTTTATTTCCATTTTCGTAGCATGTCTTAGCATTTAGTATCATGATCTGGCGATCATATAGATATGTGGACCTGGTTGTACTTATATATATCTTACTTGTCCCTACTCAGACTTAGAAGTTCACGTTTCCCGAGACAGTTCAGAAATGGTAAAAATGGCTACAAAGGAATTCGATTTGGGCTACTGAGGCAATGTTATGGCATGGGATGATCAGTGATGATGAGTGGGATGCCTTCCACACCTTCTCCAGCAGTTTCAGCTTCATCGGGACCCACATCCATCACTTATGGCACTTTCTGATGATTTTTGGAGCCTCCCAACTTCCCAAGGCTCACAATTTGTCCATAGAGGCACGATTTGGTACTTTGATGACTATTTTATTGATATTGTGCTATGGGGATTGACCAAGGGTGTCTAAAATTACCCCTTGGACCCACCATAAGCTAGATCTACTATTTTATAATTATGATTTGGTGGGATCCCCTCTCCTAGGGCGATTTTGTCCACTTATTGTTATATTTTATTAGTGATCCATGTATTGTATTGTTGAGCTCATCTCAACCATTGATTAGATCTCTTGATCTTTTAATCTTAGCCACTCATTCAAAAAGTGGTTAGATTGTGGTCTCTCTCCCTCCTATTTAAAGGAGAGAGCTTCTCATTGTAAAAGGGAGTCTTGGCTCTGGATTATTGGAATAGAGAATTATTATTGCATCTATTTGTTGTGTTGTGGTGAATGCTTTTGGAGTTCGTTCATTGATTCTTCCTTTGCACTGGGTTCTTGGAGATTTTGTCTTGCTATATTTTTGTACCATGTTTTTGCATCTACAAGTGGAGGCCGGTTTGGTTTGAGGAGGACGTATTGGTAGGGGAGGACCCTCCCTACTTCTTCTTTGGATCTCTTCGTTGGTAACAGGGAGTATTACTGTCCCAGGACCTTCTATTTCATGTTATCGTTGCATTTTACTTGTATTTCCTCCATACTTGATCTCACTGATTGAATCGCTATTCCTTGGTTTGACAGGTAGAGGAGGTCGCACTTGTGGGCTAGGGCATCATTTCGGCAAGCAAATTCAACAATTTCTCATTTGATCTCTGCGGGAGTCTTCCTCAACAACAAGGCATCTCATCTCATCACTCAGATATGATCTCAAGGTAATTTCTCTTTCCATAATCTATCCATTTGTCTAAATGCTTCAAACCCTTACTATTTCAAAACCCTCATTTTACAATTTTTCAGATTTAGCTTGATCCACTTGGCTTTTGGGTATAAAATTTAAAACCCACCTCTACAGTATCCATGGCAATTCGGATCTGTAGTTTGGTGTGGATTGGCCATCATTTGACTCGCTTTCCAAGGCAAAGAAGCCTCTCTAAGGGAGGTCGCACTTACTGGGAGAGGTGAGTTTGCAGGGATCTAGCACCTGGGTAGGTGAGATTCCACTTGATCTGTAATCTACACATTCAATAACCTCCCCCTAGTGTGTCACTTCAGTGATTTTGACCTTGTGGGCCCCATTCCTCATTTTGAGGGTTGTGCCCCACTTGGGTCACTTGGTGGCATACTTCAATCTCAGATCTACTGAGATCTAGCCATTGGATGAGCCTAATTTTCAAGATCCACCTACCTCAACACCTCAACATTTCTGATCTACAATTTGGTGGACATCCGACTCCATTTGGCCCACTTCCCAAGGCACTGATCTTTCTCCAAGCTAATTTGACTTTCTTGGACTGTTGAGTTTGCATGTGGTTGGATCCTTGTTTTGGTTGCTTGAACCTCTTGACTTTGTCATATCATTCAATCAAGCTCATCTCTGGTACTAGTTAGCCCCAATTCAATCCTTAACTACCCTGCATTGGACATGGTTCCCAAGGCAGTGGATTCTCTCATAATTGATTAGTACCCTAATCCTGGATCTTATTTCAAACATCATAAGTCACTCTTCAATCCATAATGAACCAAAGCTACACTGTTTAAACCCCTTGATTCAAACTATTATTCATCTTGTGACTTCTTCCAAAGATCTAGGGTTCACCATACACGTTACGTACTTCAACTATACTTGACTTGATCTGGTGTTTTGGTTTGATCTCTCCTGTCAGGAGTAGATTTGGGTCTCCCCCTTTGTTGTCTTGGGCTAGATAACATAAAGTGAAGATTGCCTCGATTGGCGTGACAACCATCCATTGGGAGTCGAGGCCATCTTGGTTGCACCTCTTTGGTTGCCCATCCC
Organism: Larix kaempferi; assembly: GCA_027924585.1. NCBI lineage: Eukaryota > Viridiplantae > Streptophyta > Pinopsida > Pinales > Pinaceae > Larix > Larix kaempferi. The sequence continues at coordinate 1,297,100 of BSBM01000834.1, read as the reverse complement.
TTCTGCCATCCATCTTGGGTCCATCTCTAGGCGCACCTACAAGTTTGGTGATAATAGGACAGTTTCCCTGTTTTAATGGTCATGTTTCCCAAGGCAGCTAAAGTTGACCATTTTACACTAGCATTTGAATCCTGGAATCATACCTTATATTTGAATCACTGTGATTAAGATCTATTCATCAAGTCATATCATCTCTAAGCCTCCACAGTGCTTCAGTGTCCGTAAATCTAGGGTTCCATACCTGTCACCTTACGTACCCTATCCTGAATAGCTTGATCTGGTGATTGGGTTAGATCTCTCCTGTCGGGAGTAGATCAAGGTCTCCGCCTTGTTATCTTGGCTTTGGTAACAGAAGCGAAGAGTGCCTTGGTTGGCGTGACAACCATCCATTTGGGAACTAGGGCTCTCTTGGTTCACCACTTTGGTTGCCTTTCCCCTCTACCATCCATTCTGGATCCATCTTTAGGGGCAACTACAAGATTGGTGATAACAGGGAATTAATACCTCCTAGCCCCACCGTGAGCTCCTAGTCACTTGTCTTGATCTTAAATTGTGGCACATGTGTTTCTAGCCACCCTCCATGTATGACGTCACCCTCACTTAGTCACTTTTAGCTATGACGTCATCACTTAGTGAGTGATCCATGTGATATTATGTATTGGCTCATCTTAACCGTTGATTAGATTGTTAGATCTTTTGATCTCAACCACTAGTTTCAAAAAGTGGTTTTGTGGTTTAGGGTTTTGGTCTTTTTAATCCTATAAAAGGAGGAGACCCCCCTCATTGTAAAGCACCTCTGGGCTCTGGAAAACTTGGAATGAAAATACTATTTTGGAGATTTACTTCTTGGCTTTGATTGGGTTGCTCTTGTATATGATTTTGCATCTTTTCTTTTAGACATATTTGCTTGTAACAGGTGAAATCGACTTCTACAGAGGGAGGCTGAATTGCTTTGGAGCTAGAGTGCGACTTGCTTGATGGGAAGATTGTAGGGGTTGCTCACATCCCCCATGGGCAAGACGTCTTCATCTTGAGGGAGTTTTTCAATTGTGCTTTGTCCATTGATTGCTTCTTTAATATGACATGCTTAGATCTCATTGATTTGTGGATCAAATCTAACATTTTGTAGTTTGATTTACAGGTTGCATGGGACATCTTTCCTCCTAGGGCTTGGACGATTTGGGTTGAATACACTTGGATCAAGCTTGGAATTGTAACTAAGGGAAAGAATCATCCATATGCTAAGAGGCCGCAAGCTTTTGAGGTAAGATCTAAAAGGTACGTATCTATTTCGCTTGTTCTCCATCCTATTGGTCACACAAACCATTAAAATCAAAACCTTCATTTTTTACTTTTTCCTAGATCTACTTGGATCCAGCTTGGCTTTGGGATAACATTTAAAACCCACCTTTATAGCATCCACGACAATTCGGATCTATAATTTGGTGGAGATTGGCCTCCATTTGACACATTTCCCAAGGCACATTAGCCTCTCCAAGGGAGGTCGCACTCCTTGAGGAAGGCTAGTTTGCTAGGTTCTAGTACGTGAGTAGGTGAGATCCCACTTGATTTGGATAGATCAACCTTGATAACCTACCCCTAGTGCTTCACCTTGTTGATTTTCACCTTGTGGGCCCCATTCCTCATTTTGAGGGTTGTGCCCCACTTGGGTCACTTGGTGATGCATTTTAAATCCTGGATCTATGTAGATCTAGCTCATATTGGGGTATGCCATTTCAAACCCACCTTGATAATTGTCTTAACTACCCTGATCTAAAGTTTGGTGGAATTTGGACTCCATTTGCCCCCTCAATTCAAGGCACTAGTCTCCCTTGGGTAAATCACATTCCTTGGGCTAGTTGTCTTTTGTTAGATTCCATATGTGGGTGTTGCTCCTTGCATCTTAGATCCATAGATCTACATCATTGCATCCCCCTTAGTACCACTCTACCCCTAACTTGACCTTGTGGGCCCCATTTGAACCATTGTCCACTTTTGAAGGAGTGGGCCCTACTTGTGTGATTTTCATGGTACTAGATCTATTGAGCTTCATAAGTGGCCCTAGTCATTCATTGGTTGAAACACTTGTCATTTCCTAAGCCACTTCAACCACACTTAAACTCTTGGGTCCACTTAATCTAATTCACTCATTGGTTTCCGTAACTGAACTTACACATTTCCTTAGGAACCTTTGGGTTAGCTAGTCTTCATTGATTGGCTAGGGTATCCCCCTTGATCTTGATTAGTCTTGATCTAAAGTGAAGAGTGCCTCGATTACCGTGACACCCAGCTTGCTTTGGCAGCCGTGGCATCTCTTGGGTCACCTCTTTAGTTGTCCATCACCTCTACCAACCTAGATGGGATACCTTTAGGGACAACTACAAGTTGTGTGATAACAGGTATCTCAGCACATGTTTTGCGGCTATCCAATGCACTCTCCTATGCTTCATCATGAACTGACTGAGTGTGTTCACTGCAAAACAAAAATCTGGTATGGTGTTGACCAAATACATCAAAGATCCTATGAGCTGACGGTATAAGGTAGGATGCACCAACTTTCCCTCAGAATCATGAAGCTTCTTCGAGTTGGTGATCATAGGTGTGGACATCGGTTTGCAGCCCTCCATCCGAAATCTCCTCAAAACATCAACTGCATATTTTCCTTGCCCTAGGAAAACATGTCCATCCTCCTACTAAATGTCCATCCCTGAATAATAGTGCATCAGTCGAAGATCAATCATCTCAAACTCTGAAGCAAGATCTTCTTGCAAGCTGCAATTAGATGCTCCTCTCATGTGATAAAGAAGTCATCAACATATAGCAGAAGAATGAGTAGATCACCTCCAACCACAATGAATTACAGGTTGGGATTAGCCTCACTCGTCTGAAATGCAATCGACAGCAAGTAAGAATCAATCCTCGAATACCAAGCTCGAGGAGCTTGCTTCAGTCCATACAAGTCATTTTTCAGCTTGCACACATGAGAATCTTTCCCAGGAACCTCAAATCCTTTTGGCTGCTCTAAGTACACCTCCTCCTGTAAAAGACCATTAAGAAATGCGGTCTTCACATCCATCTGGTGGATCTTCCAACCCATCTCTACTACTATGGAGATCACTGCTCTGATCGAGGAATATCGAGCAACCGACATAAAGGTCTTGTCACAGTCTACTCCCTCTACCTGTGAGAACCCTCGTGCCACAAAACAAGCCTTGTACTTCTCAATACTGCCATCTGCAGCATGTTTGATCTTGTAGAGTCACTTGGAGGTCACAACTGACTTCCCCTCCGATCTCATAACTATCTCCCAAACATCATTCTTCATGATGGAATTGTACTCTTCCATCATGGCATCTCTCCAAACCTGATGTGTGGTAGCCTCCTCAAAAGTAGAAGGCTCTGTCTCACGCAAGTTGGGCACCATTGCCATATAACTGGAAAACCTCTCTGGTGCTCTACTCTCCCTGACCTCCCTCTTGGGTGGCCCCACAGACTCCTCAACTTCCTTCACAAGCTCTTTAAGCCAACTTGGCTTTCTCTTCCTGGAAGTAGCTTCCTGTGGTAGGCTCTCCTCATGAACATCCTCATCTGGCAACTGTCTGCCCGAAGAAGTACATGTGGTCTGAGATCCTGTGCTTGGTGAACCAAAACCATGTGAACCTGAATCACGTGAAGGTGAAACCTGTGAACCTGTGACCCAAGAACTTGTCCCTGTACTAGAAGTCTTTGTAGACTGTGTCCTTGAACCTGAAGATCCTAAAACCTATGGACCAGTCACCCCTGAAGTCTGTGACCCTACACCCTGACTAGCTGAACTCTGAGATGCTATCACCTGTGGAGTAATAACCTGCTGCTCCTCCATCTCTGACTGACAAGACTTCCTGAAGGCCTGCTCCTCCTCAAATCTCACCTCCCTCCTCACCACAACTTTCCTCTGTGCAGGAAGGTATATGCGGAAGGCCTTCGAAGTCTTCTAAGTCTCATCGTAGCCAACAAAGATGCCTTTCTCTGCAGTGGGCTCTAACTTTGTTCTCTTCTCAGATGGGATATGAGAATATGTAAGGCATCCAAATATGCAGAAGTGGCCTATCTCAGACCTTTTTTCGGTGAACATCTCCTTAGGAATTTTACACCCCAAGGCACAATGTGGACTCTTGTTCTGCACATAAACAGTAGTACTACAAGCCTCAACCCATAGAAAGAAAGGAAGACTCTGATCATGCAGCATGGTTCTAGCTGCTCCCACTATAGCTCTGTTCTTCCTTTCGTAACTCCATTCTGCTATGGAGTATATGGAACGGTCAACTACCTCCTGATCCACTCCTATCTTCAAAACTCATCAAACTCCTTGGAGGTATACTCACCCCCATTGTCTGATCTGAGTACCCGAATCTTCCTCCCTGTTTGTTTCTTCACACGAGCTTTGAACACTTGGAACCTCGTCAAGACTTCTTGTTTTTTAGGAAGTAGATCCAATTCTTCCTGGAGTAATCATCAATGAAACTGATATAGTACTCAAAACTTGTCAATGATGTAGAAGACATAGGTCCACATAAATCATAATGTATCAAATCAAGCACTCCTCCCGATCTGCTATCATTGCTTAGAAAAACAGTCTTGGTGTACTTCCAAAAGTACACCCTCTGCACACACCACTCTGCTCTGTGCTGAACTGTGGTACTGGAGCAGTAAAATACTGTTCTTACGGGAAAACCCAATGTATGTAACGTAAGTGGTCCATAAAAGGATCAATAGTAATGTAAAAATGTAATGTATGGTAGATGATTAATAGTTACATAGGTTTGGGCTTTATATAAGCTCGTCATGCACCTTTTTGTAAAAGGGCATGACTATTGACTTAAATAGTCTTTAATTAATAATAAATTAATATTAATATTAATTTATTATTTTATTGTTACATTGCCTTTACCTTAAGGGAAGCTTTGTCCTTAAAGCTTCATTGAAAGCAATCTCTGATTTTGTTTGAACTGTCATCTCTTGATCCTCTGCGACACTTGATGAAATAAGACGATATGAGTTACGGATTCCCCAGGAGAATTGTCACATCGTATTTGTTGTGGTCCATCCCAGATCTAATTTTATCGGAGCTCTGAGATCATTTTGTGGGACGAGTCGTTTCAATTGTTGCTTAGTATGTCGATCTTTTCGCCTATCAACATAATTCTTCTGTGAGTGCTCGTTTTGACCTCATTGTTGGTCAAAACGACGATTATAATTGGGATGTCTGCAAGGCGTATGTGTTGTTTGTTTTTCTTTCTTTTGAACTGCGGTGAGGACTGTCTTCATTTCCTCGATTTGATTTTTGGATGCATTTTCCTGGATTTGTGCTTCTTGGTTCTCCAATAGATTGTTATGATTCTGAATCTTTTCGATTCTTTCATCTTGCGACTTTTTTTCAATTTCTAACTTCTTGATTTGATTCTCTAGTTCCTGATTACGATTATTTAGACATTGGTTTTCTTCTTGCTTTTCCAGTATTCTTCCTTCGAGGTCTTCACCGGAGTGTTCCCTCTTATTGCTGTTTTTCAGTTTTTTAATCTTTGTAAGCAATGTTTTGTTACGATTTCGTAGACGAAAAATCTCTTCGGTATTGCTTGATAACACATTGTTGACTTTTGTTAGTTCCAACTTATGTGCCTTCTTACTGTCGTCATACTGCTGCTGGAGTTTTTCTTTTTGCTGTTGACGATGGCATAAATCCGTTTCTTCATTTTCTAGCTTTTCATGTATTTGCGCTAATTCGTCTTCCTTGTCCATGATGACTTTGTTTAGACGTCTAATTTCCTCTTCTAGGTCTACACTATTTCCATATGGATATCCTTCAACTTTGTTTGGGTTTTTAATCCGGTCTTCAAGTTTTTGAATGATACTTTCCAGACGTGATATTTTCTCGTCTTTATATGCTAACCTTTCTATGAGTCTTTCTTTACTATCTTCCAAAAATTGAATATTCAGTTCTGAGTTAGTAATCTTTAGTGTCTGCTTGGCGTTTTCGAACACTAGACTATTATTGGTTGCCTTGCACTGTTTTAGTTGAGCCGAAACCGCTTGTAACTGCGATTGTAACTCTGCTATCATCTTTGCCATGACTTCTGAATTCCAACTTTTTTGAATTGGTCTTCTTTGTTTGATAGCGGATTTTGGATGCTTGACAAGTCTTCTTTGTTGACAATTCCTGCTTCTGATAACAAGTGGACACCAAAACGGTGTAATAACCCTTAATGTGGTTATTTCGTAAAAACAATCTTCTTTTGTTATGGTTAAACAACTTTTTTTCTTCCAAAAGTAATTATTATTTTAATAAAATAATAATTATTCTTTTAATATAATAATAATTATTAATTAATTAATTAATAATATTATTATATTAATGTTTTATAAACTATATATATATATATATATATATAGTTTTGTTTTGTTTTTTTCGAAAAAACTAATTTTTTTTTGGATTACGAATAGTTCAAGCCTTTGAGATAATAATTATATGTATTATTATTACTATAGTTATATAATAACTATAATAAAAATGGATTATTATTACTATAGTCATATAATAACTAAACTCATCCTAATTAAGGTATGAGTTGTTATAAATAATGGTTTTTTTATAAAACCAAGGCTAGTTTTATAAAACCACGGGATGGTTTTATAAAACCAAGGCAATATGTGGTTTAATAAAACCAAGGTTGGTTAAATAAAACCTATGTTGCGTTTTTATTTATTTATTTTATTTTTCTCCTCTTTTATGTGGTTTTCTTTCTTGTTCTTTTTTTTTTTTTAAATTCTATTTTATTCCTTTTTCTTTCTTTATTTCTTTTAATAATTTTTTTTCTTCAATAAGGATGGCTAAAAGCCTAATGTAAGGTTAAAAACCTAAATCTCAAAGAAACTTTGACAATTTGGCCACAAGTCGGAATCAACAAGCTGTGATACCACTGGAGCAGTAAAATACTGTTCTTATGGGAAAACCCAATGTAAGTAGCGTAAGTGGTCCATAAAAGGATCAATAGTAATGTAAAAATGTAATGTATGGTAGATGATTAATAGTTATATAGGTTTGAGCTTTATATAAGCCTGCCATGCACCTTTTCGTAAAAGGGCATGACTATTGACTTAAATAGTCTTTAATTAATAATAAATTAATATTAATATTAATTTATTATTTTATTGTTACATACCTGTAGCCATCTCTTTCAACAATCTCAAAGCTGAATGATGAAGGTGGGCCATCCTCCCGTGTTGGGTTTTCTACCCCATGAGGGTTTCCCAGGATAAATCTGTGTCTCTTGTGTTTATGTTGTGCTTGTTGTTCTTTTAGTGATCCTGTATATGCTATTGTTGTGAAATGGAATGTTATACTGATATTTTCTGTCTTAGCATATTAAATCTTAACATGGTATCAGAGCTAACCTGAAGGAAGGCAATGTATGGCACTTACGATACTTGCTTCACTTGCGACAATTTGAAGGTTAGGGTTTTATATAGCAAAAACCAGTCATCATGGAACTTTTGCTATAAATCCATTTTGGCGAAGGTTCAGGATCTGAAACCTTAAAGGTCGTAGATAACATTCCCCTGTACCTTGTGTCCGAAGGACATCCTCAGATTCGTTGTACTTTGTGAGTTATGATCAATACAAGTTAGGGTTTCTGCCTCTTCCAGATCTTAGTCATAAATAGGTGACCTAGGAAAAAAGGGCACAACTTGGGCTAGGAAGCTCCAAATAAAATTTCGTAAAAAGTGACAGGTAGGGCACGGACTGTACTTTCACAGGTCCGCTTTTCAGAGGTCGAAGTTGAACTAGTGACACGTGGCACTCCGTACAAGTCGCTCTCCTGTTTTATCCCATAAATAGGTCACGTTGCGACACTTGGCATAACTCTCTCAGAGAATCTAATTAAGGTCAGACCTGTGGGGTTGGAAAGATGACAGGTCAGGCTACCACAGGCCGAAGTTTCAGACCCTGTGGATTCGTAATTTCAGAGATGTACCAGAAACAATCATGTGCATATTTCTGTCAAAACTGAATTGGATTCTGAGCACCTTCATTCTTGGCTTGTGACTGCTGCGGGAATTTAGGGCTTCGGAGAAAGTTGAAATTTTTGGAATCGGAGTCCACGGCTGAATGCTCCTCATCAAAATCGAAATTTAGAGACCAAGATCGAATTTTTTGGTTGGGCAGAAGGCCGAGCTTGATCAAACCCTAGTTCCGGATTTTGATCGGAAAGGTGGAAAATTAGGGCTTTTGCAAAAGTTGGAATTTTTGAAATCTGTGACCATGGTTGGAAGCTCCTCAGAAAAATCAAAGTTTAGAACACAAGATCGAACCTTTTGGATGGGCAGAAGACCGGGCTTTATCAAACCCTAGTTTGGGATCTTGTCTAGAAGATCCGGAAGTTTCAAAGGCAATTTTGAGGTGTCAATTTTTGTAGTTTTCAAAATTGAAATATACCAGCTTGATTAGCTTAGCAAGCCACATCTTTCCATCCATTCAGAAGTTTGAAATTCAAAATTTGAATTTTTAGGGTTTCTTTGGCAAACGCTAATCCAGCTCCAGATCCAGTTTTAGCAAATCAAAGTGGATTGGGTTAATCCTATAAGAGAATGAATTGGACACCTGCATAAGTGAAGAAGTTCCAGTTCCATAGGGAGATGAGGCTAAGGCCTTACATAAGAAGACTACAAGCAATCCTGACAGGTATGACTTGAGGAAATACAGGTATGTCTTGAAAATTTAATTCTTGATATGTTTGTCTTTATGTTATTGAGGTTAGTGCAATTATGATTGTTTGATAATGAATGCATGTGAATGATAGAAGACATTCATTGATTAAGGTTATGACACTTATGCACTTGTGGTGTTGTATGAGGATGATGTTGTTTGCTAACAAGATATAGGTACATCAAGAAAGACAAATCAAGTTCTATGACCATGATGACATAAGGACAAAGACTCATCCATAGTCTTTGACCACATAGAAGATCTACTTACGAGGTATGTATGACTTTGTTCTACTATGCTTAACCTATGAGATATGCAGGTTCTAGCACAAGGTCTCTAAATCATTGAAGAGAACAAAGAAGATATTGTTTGGGTATGTCAAGACATAACCAAGCTTGATAATCTAGGTATGTATTCCTATATCAAGTTAGAATCCTTCTTTGTTAGGATCTTACGTAAGTATAACTATATATGAAATGATCATGACCATACATACTTAAAGATTATTTAGAATCATAATGTTTTGATAGTATTGAGACTATACTAATGAATGTATGATTATGTATGAGATCATGAGGATGACACTAGTGCACACTTGAGCATGCATAGTGGTCCAGGATGGATAAGAAGTTCAAAGACATATAGAGATCAAGCGGGAGGCAACCATAAAAGATAAGTATTTGAGTTGTTATTTGAATCTCTGAAATAGTAAATGATATTGCTTGTAATAGCTGTATGCATATTTGTATTCCTAGAATATATCATGCATAGTGTAAGCATTCATATAGCATTGAATAGTATACTACTAATATGCATATGATGGGTAAGATTGGACAAACATTCCATTGTTGTTTATCTAGAATGAAACCTCTTTGTTGACATGCTGAGAGCTGTGCATGCTCTTGACAGTATGTTTTGGTAGAGATGGAAGACATCTAGATAGCCATTGTATGCATACAGGATATGGAAAAGTGTTGTGCCAAAATATTGGTCAAGATAGTTGCATGACTATGTGAATCATATATATAGTAGGTTATCATGTCAACATGATTTGATGATTATGAAGTATTGCTAATCATGTAATTAACTTTGATTTGTAGGAAAGATCATGTGATATGATTTACAAAAGAAGGATGATGAACACCGAACAAGTGATAGATGTTCAACAAGAAGACTTACAAATCAAACGTAATATAGAAGGCTCGTGGCTAGAAGATTCTCTTAGAAAGCAAAAGAGGATCACGACGAGATGTTTGCTCCAAGTGGCTAGATAAGACCATTCTCTTAATGGTGTAATTGAAGAAAGCTCTATACGGGCACCCAAGATCGATAGTCATTTGATGAGCTTAATGATCACCATGGGTGATGCAGATTTCAACCTTTGCTACAAGGTTGAAGATGGTGTATATATATAGATGACATTCTTCTCTTAGATGGATGCAAGAAGTTCGAATGATCTTGAGGCTCATATCAGTAGACCCATCTGACCAGAGATGACACGGATAGATATGCAGAAGAGCACTCAATGCAGAGTGTGAATGATGTTCAGTCACAGAGGGAGAATTGATAGCTTCTTGACAAGCTTGGGCTTTACCAAAAGTAAAGTTGTTCCTAACCTTTACTTTAAGGTTATGGATGACACTATTACTGTATGTGGATGATCTCTTTCTGACAGGGAATGAGAAACAGATCATGGGAAGCAAGAAGAAGCTAGCTACAGAATTTGAGATGAAAGATCTTTGATTGATGCATTACTTCCTTGGTCTGGAAGTATGGCAAGGGCCAGAAGGAATGTTTCTCAACAAGGGAAAGTATGCTGTGGAAATCTTGAAAAGATTTGATATGTTGGAATGTAAGGACATGACCACTCCCATGGGTTACAACTTGAAGCTGTTAGATTGATGACTCATCAGAGTTAGTGGATGTGACTCTGTACAGACAGATTATTGGGTCATTGATGTATCTGACGAATATCAGGCCAGAAATATGCTTTGATGTGAACACCTTCAGTCAGTATCTAGTGGAACCTAGGCGTGTTCACCTGATAACTGCAAAGCATGTGATGAGGTACCTAAAGGGTACGATAGACTTTGATTTATGCTATCTTGGAGATCATGACTTCAGATTGTATAGCTACACAGATGCTGATTGGGCAGGAAGTGTATCAGACAGGAAGAGCACATTGGGAGGATGTTATTGTCTGGGATCTGCCATGACCTCGCGGTTTAGCAGGAAGCAGTCTAGTGTGGCTCTCAGCACAGCTGAAGCGAAATATATTGCTGCTTGCTCTGCTAGTTGTGAAGTGATATGGCTTCGGAAGTTGTTATCAAGATTGTTTGACTTGGAGATGGACCCCACTGTGATCTTGTGTGACAACCAAAGTTGTATCAAGATGAATAAGAATCCAGTGTTCCATGATAAGTCAAAGCACATAGAGATCCGATATTTCTATATACGGGATATGGTGCAGCAAGGAGCTATAAAGCTCGAGTATGTGAGCACTGACGAACAAGTTGCTGATATATTGACCAAACCTCTGTCTCGAGTAAAGTTTGAGTATTTCCGAGACAAGCTTGGTGTAGTTCAGAAGGACCCTCCTCGAAAGGGGGAGTGATATGGTCATTGATGATGAGATTGCCTGCATCGACGGTAAGGTCGATGATGTGGATACTTGTATCAATGATGAGGACACTTGTGGCGATGATGAGGTTACCTGTTCCGACGATGAGGTCGATGATGAGGTTACTGGTTCCGACGATAAGGTCGATATATGGTCCTTAGAATTTGTCTAAGTGGACGAGGAGGGATTGTATCATCCCTGGACTTCGGTCCCTGAATTGATCCGTAGACATATGTCTCCGAGAAATGGTCCCTAATGGATGAGAGGGATTGTATCATCCCTGGACACTTGTCCTAAAAGAGATTTGTAGACATATGTCTCCGAGAAATGGTCCCTAGTGGATGAGAGGGATTGTATCATCCTTGGACACATGTCCTAAAAGGGATCTGTAGACATATGTCTCCGAGAAAGTGGTCCCTAGTGGACGTGATAGAACTACATCGTCCCTGAACGTTTAGTTCAAAATGTACTTGATAGGGATTGCATCATCCCGAAACCCTTGGTCAAAATGTACGTGATGGGGATTGCATCATCCCAGAACCACTAGTTCAAAATGTACGTGATGGGGATTGCATCATCCCGGAACCACTAGTCCAAAATGTACATGATGGGGATTGCATCATCCCAGAACCACTAGTCCAAAATGTACTTGATGGGGATTGCATCATCCCGGAACCACTAGTTCAAAATGTACGTGATGGGGATTGCATCATCCCATAACCACTAGTTCAAAATGTACGTGATAGGGATTGCATCATCCTGGAACCCTTGGTTCAAAATGTGTGTGATTGGGATTACATCATCCTGGAACCACTAGTTCAAAATGTACGTGATGGGGATTGGATCATCCTGGAACCCTTGGTTCAAAATGTACGTGGTATGATTGCATCGTCCTTGGACTTATGTCCTAAATTGAGAGGGATTGACCATCTCGTAATTGGATCATGTGTATTGCAGAGGATGCTGCGAAGAGGATCCAGATGATGATGTTGATCGAGATGATCCAAATGACGATGATGTTGATCGTGAGGATCCAGATGACGATGATGTTGATCGTAAGGATCCAGATGACGATGATTTTGATCGTGAGGATCCAGATGATGATGATGTTGATCGTGAGGATCCAGATGACGATGTTGTTGATCGAGAGGATCCAGATGTTGATGTTGCTGTGGCTGTTCGGGTGCTGCAGAAGATGAAGATTCAGTACTGAAGATGTTGATGTTCCAGTATTGAAGATGTTCCAGTAACTGTTTGAGTTATTGATGATGTATGAAGAAAGCTTCCAATGATTTATAGATTATCATGTATCATGTAGTTGATGACTCCTTGCTCGTGTAGATGTTATAATATCCTTCTCTTTAAGGGGGAGTGTTGAGATATTGTAACTTCTAAGAATATTATATTTGTACTTTATTATTCCGAAGATGTTTCATTCCTCCGGGCAGACCCTATTGTATATCCGGAGATGTTTTATTCCTCCGTGGAGAATGTGGTAACTTGGGTTATTAGACTTCCCTAGTGGGGTCGGCCCTGTATGAGTCATGTGGGTTAAAGGGTTATTAGACCACCCTAGTGGGGTCGGTCCTGTCACATTATGTTAAGTAGTTAAGTTGGGGCCGATCTAGTTAGTGTAAAAGTCAAGTCGGAGTTGTGTATAAATAGAGGAGGTGTGTTTCTCATTTAACACACATTACACTCACTTGTGATTGGTGCATATGTGAGAGAGAGATCTGCTATGGAGGAGACGGAGCTCATGTTTAGGGTTTACATCTTTGTATTTGTTGGTCATCTATATTGATGAAGCTTTGCCGGCTTTTCTACCCCATGAGGGTTTCCCAGGATAAATCTGTGTCTCTTGTGTTTATGCTGTGCTTGTTGTTCTTTCAGTGATCCTGTATATGCTATTGTTGTGAAATGGAATGTAATACTGATATTTTATGTCTTAGCATATTAAATCTTAACAAATAAGACCAAGACAAGTCACTAAGAGCACATGGTGGGGCTAGGAGGTATTAATCTCCTTCACTAGCATGACCCCATGGCACAATAATATACAATATGACTCTATGACATGTCCAAGTACATAAACGATCAAATCCTGTCCCCATAATCAGAGAGAGACATGTAGTAAAAGAGCTCCTGTAGCCACTGTGGATCCCATTGACTGATGCCAACTGATCTGGAATAAGGGGGATACACCATGGATGACCTCTGAGTAGACCAAGTGCCAAAACCTTGCCTCAATTGCCCAAATCGAATTCCTCAATGACCCTTTTATTCCATTTTTTAATCCTCCTGAAAACCCTGAAAATGACCAAACTGAGTGTACTAGGCTGTCTGGAAGGGGGTTATAATGGTAAAAACAAGTGGCTGGACCATCCCCTTCCTCTGTAGCGCCCTAGGCAACGACTTGCCTCCAATGCTCCTGCTGGACAGGCCTCACCAGCATGCCCAAACTGGTCAACAGGTGGAAAACTGATAATATCATGCCCATGAGTACCTAGAACTAAAAGATAAGTGCCTTAATGGATCCAAAAGACCCAAATCCACTAGAGATGAGTACTCATACACTTCATGATAACTTGTAGGGTCATCTGTAGGGTCCACCATATCTAGACAGTATAAAATATGATGATCTAGAAATAATAATAAAAATGACCAACTGCATCAATCATCATCTGGACCATATGTCCAACATATGGAATCATCAATAGGTGCATGTGGGACCATAAATCAACATCATAAAGCACAAGTGGTCCATCTCATCACAGATCCAAAGAATGACCATGGTCAAACTATGTTTGACTAGGTCAAAATACAAACAAGGACTAGATCATAACAAATGACTAAGACATGTTCCTTTAACCATATTCACAGCTTAACTTAAAGTATAAACATTAATCAAGTGGCAATTAATACATAGATACTTAGTGTTATTTATATTTTACTTGCACCAAAGCTTTAAAGACATACTCATCAATGGACATGGTCTAACTGCTAAGATAGGGTGAAGGCTAAGAACAAGGTTAGGACAAAGGGATGACTTGACCAATTCATCCAAGAGATACTTTGGACGAGGAAGGAGGGGAGCTACACACTATGCTGGACAAGATAAACAAAGGGAATGGTAGTGCCTCACAAATGGGTAAGTTGTTTAGAGAGTGTTTATTCAAGCTTGGCATCATGTCTATATCAAGTTGATCCAAGTTCATTAGGATCATTCATTTAGTTTCCATGGCCTTTTTGGCCTATATGACCCCTCTGGGATTTTACATGCGCTAAAAAGCACAACTAATCGTAGCTTGCATCCGGGGCATATTTACATTTATGAGGTTAACAATCTTTAGATTTAGCATTTGTTTAGCCATTGCTTTTTAGACCTTTCCATACCCTTCATGGGATATTTTAGCATTTCATTGCTTTAGCCTTTATTCATCGTGTGTTTAGAAACCCATTCTAGAATTTAATTTCATAGGCTTTCATAAGAGATTTCCAATAATTCCGTAAATAGTACAAGTGCTTCAGGTTTTAGCCAACAACATCTCATGTGACTAGAGGGAATTCTGCGCTAAGCCAAACATCAAGGCAACCGACTAGAATGATCTAGGCATAAAATCCAACTCGCCATGGGCAAGTTTTGTCACCAACTCAGAGCCGAGACACAAAACAAACATGGATGCAATCCAATACAGCGGTAGAAAAAGGGAAGTCCTCCATATCAATAGTCAAAAAGGCAAATTAGGGAGAAAGCCAAATAGGGAAGGTCATGGATGGATGGAGTAAGTGAATATGAAACCTAAGCTAGCAGACATAACTGTCATGAAAGACCATGTTCATGCTCATATGAGGGTAGTGAAACCAATGGGTATAGTCAGCGAGCCTTTAAGTGCAAATAATACATCCAATTCATTATTTAAAACAACCAAGATATTTCATTTCATTTATTAAATAATACTGCCACATCATGAGTTATATACCAAGTCAATGCTATGAAGAGGGCTAAAACAACAAGATAATAATCAATGATAACAATCACAAGTCCAATAGTCATATCACTACATATACATAATCATCCTCTAGAACCAACTGAAACACTGCTGCAATAAGAACATCCAGAACACTAGGCACTGAACTAAAACTGTATGGAACAAAAGGTCACATCGATCATCAAATCTAAGCTCTCAAGGCTCAGCCTTGGCACAACGTCTACTCAACGTCTGATATACACTGCTCTGATCTGTAAGTGATCTCAAATCATGCTGCTCATCATAACTGATCTCTGTAAAGGCAAAGCTCTGAAAAGTGCAGATATCTGCTCGGCAATAATAGTAGCCCAACTACTATGGTGTGATAACAAGCCTTTTAGATTTGAGATTCAAAATTTGCAAACGTACAAGAAATACTTGCTAGATCTAGATTATGAGATAAACTTTAAAGCATCTAGACTTCTAAGATTCAGATCTACTTTAATTTTAGCCTTTGAATCTAGATCTAAATAGAAACCAAAACCGTAACCGAGAAAGATTTAAGAAAATGGATCAAGAATTCAAGAACCCATGGTGGTTGAGCAGTAAACATTGAGCAATGGAGTCGTTTTCTTGATGGACCGGAGGGATGAATGCTCTATTTGGATCTACTAAAAGAGAGGTAGAGCTAAAATGCTCGTCACGCCTTCCAGCCTAGATTACCTGCAAAATCTCATAACAATTGCAAAAGGGTATTAAAAATACTTGTGTGAATAAATAAAAGAGAACTAAGAAATCATAGATTCAATCAAGAAATAATATATCTCTAGCATTCTTTTACCATTAACAACAAAAGCAATCTATAAAGCATTACTTGTTGTTGTAATTGTAACTTCGGAAGATATTCCATTGTAGTTTATATTGTTATTATTATTGTATTTTATTTGTACCTCCGTCGGAGATGTTTTTCCTCCGCTCGAGGATGTCATTATGATGCTTAGTCATACTAGGTCATTGAGGTAAAAGCCTCCCATGTAAGTCGGGGCAATAGACCCCCTAAAGAGTCAATTGTAAATGTATTTCTAGGTCTCCTAGAGAAGTCGGCCCAGTTGTGTAAAAAGGTCACCCCAGGATAAAGTATAAATAGAGAGCAAGGCTCTCTCATTTGGACACACACTCACTCACTCAAGTTCGCATTAGTGAGAGAGAGAAGACAAGTTCGCATAGGGGGAAAGAAAGAGAGCTGCAGAAGACCATCTTGTTTTGGGGTTTTACTTTTTGTGATATTGTATTGGTGATGATTCTATCTCTAAGGAAGTTGCGGGGTTTTCTCCTTTATGGTTTCCCTGAGGAAAATCTTTGTGTCTATTGTGTTATGCTGTGCTTGTCATTCTTTTAGATAAGATCCTAGATAATATTGATTTAAAAGTTGAAAAACTAACATGGTATCAGAGCTAACCTGAAAAGAAGACATTGTGCAGTTGCGGGAAGCTAGGGCTTCTATGTTTGAGGTCTTCTCTCCACAGATCATCCGAAAAAGTAGGCTAGGCTAACTCACCCTAGGAGGGCACATCTTTTTGTCGAAGCAAAATTTGATTATGAGAATTTTCATTTTCGGCCTGTGACTACTGCCGGAAGGAAAATTAGGTCATCAACTATTTTGGGATTCTGTTCACAGATTTGGAGAAGTGAGTACATTGGACAACTCGCCTTGAGGAGGCGCATCTTCCTGTCCAATCAAAAGTTTCAAATTCCATGTTTGGAGAATTAGGGTTTCTTTGACAAACCCTAGGCCAGCCAGCTCTAGAATCAGTTTTGGCATCTTAAAGTGGTAAGACCTAAAAGCTTTGCTATTTCCATTTGAAGTACTCATTTAGTATGTCTCACCACACCAAGCTTGAGGATAAGCTTGAAGGAGCTGATAACTTCCAAGCATGGAAGTATAGGATTGCTCTTGTCCTTGAAGAAAATGACTTGGACAAGTATGTGAATGAAGAGGTCCCAGCACCAGAGGATGATGAGGCTAAAGCCATCCACAAGAAGAACTTGGTTAAGGCCAAGAGAATCATTGCAGACTCCATCAAGGATCATCTCATCCCACATGTGTCATCTTTGAAGACACCCAAGGAGATGTTTGATGCTTTGACAAAGCTATTTGAAGGGAAGGACATAAATTGAAAGATGACTTGGAGGAACTAGCTTAAGAATGTGAAGATTCAAAATGCAGAGGCCATGCAGTCTTTCTTCACAAGGGTCTCTCATATCAAGGAGCAACTTGAAGTAGTTGAAGAAAAGGTAGAAGGAGAGATTGTGATGACCACCTTGAATGGTCTCCCAATATCATGGGACTCATTCATTCAAGGGATTTGTGCTAGAAAGAAGTTGATTACATTCAGTAGACTATGGGAAGAATGTACACAAGAAGAAGCTCAACTTGTGGCACGAGAAGAGAAGATGGGAGCAAATGATGACCAAGCTCTCACAGCACACACCAGAAGGAATCATAACAAGAGGGAGCACCATCATCACAGTAAGAGGGAGAAACACCATCAAAATCAGAGGGAGAACTATAGAGGATCCAGAAGAGATCTATCCAACATTAGATGCTATACTTGTGATGAGAAGAGACACTACTCCAGAGATTGTCCTAGAAACAGAAGTGTCTCCAACAAGAAGAAGACCAACAAGAAAAGACACCATGCTCACACCACGGAAGATGATGAACCTGCAAGAAAGAGAACCAGAGAAGAAAGTGATGAATCTTCAAGCTATGAAGAATATGTCTTGACTCACGGGCACTGTTACACATGGGAGTAATGATTGGCTTGTAGATAGTGGAGCTTCCAAGCACATGACGGGATACAAAGAATCTTTTACAAATCTATCTGAGCATGAGTCACCTCACAAGGTGAAACTTGGGGATGATTATCAATACCCCATAAAAGGAAGTGGAGAAGCTTCATACAAGCTAGACTCCGCTAAATCTCTGAAGAAACAAGATGTACTATATGTTCCAGGACTAAAGAAGAACCTTCTCTCCATATCAGGACTAGATGCTAAAGGTATGAGGGTTGCATTTGTTGATGGCCAAGTCCTAATGTGGCCAAAGGGAAAGACAATAGATGATGCAACTGTGATTGGAGAACAAGAGGGAGGTTTATACAAATTGAAGGGCCAACCTGAACAAGCATTGGTTCTTTACTCCATGGAGCCAAGTGAACTATGGCATAGAAGGCTTGCACATGTGCATTATAGAGCACTACCTATTGCAAGCAAAGTAGTTGCAGGACTTCCAGAAATCCAGACAAAACATGAAGGCGCTTGCAAAGGATGTGCGAAAGGAAAGAATGTGAAGAAGGCGTTTCCAAGCAGTGAAAGCAAAGCGAAAGGGATATTGGAGATCATCCACTCCGATGTATGCGGTCCCATGTCATCCAGTTCATTAAGTGGGTATGTAAATTATGTTTCATTCATTGATGACTTTTCCCGTAAGACTTGGATATACTTCTTGAAAAGTAAAGATGAAGTATTCAGTAAGTGCAAGGAATTCAAAGCCTTGATCGAGAATCACACTAAGAAGAAGATCAAGACCTTTCGATCGGATAATGGAGGAGAATTCACTTCAGAAGATTTCAAGAGCCTATGTAGAGAATCTGGGATTAAGAGGGAATTCACTCCCTATAATCCACAACAGAATAGTGTTGCAAAAAGAAATAATAGAACGATAATGGAAGCCAATGTTGCACGACTCGGACTCGGCAAAGACTTGGCTGGCATGTGAGTCGTCGACTCGGGAAAGACTCGAGAAGGACTCGGCACATACTCGGCAAGACTCGGCAAATAGGAGAAAAACTTAAAATATGGTAAATTTTATGAATGGAGTGTTATAATGCTGGCGTGGATGCTCGCAAGACATTGGCAGGTCTGTAACAACAATTGAAAGCAGTGAAAAACCCTACATTATTGTAGAATGGTGTAACAATTCGAATCAAAATAGTTGATGCATTCAACGATTAAGTTAGGTTCCGGTTCGAACCATCTGATGAAAGTATATAAACTTCAAAATAAAATATAATATACAATATTAAAATAAACAAACATATATATATATATATATAAATAAATCACAAATAATAAAATTCTATTACTCTCTTGCTAAACCTAAATAATTACTAAGTGACAAACCTAATAATCATTGTCGTTAATAAAATTTAAAAATACATATTGGGGGCCCAACTTACCAGTCGAGCCAATAATTAAATTAAAATTTTTATTTTCCAATCTTGTGAGGTAGCAGCTTGAGTACTTGCGGTGGCAAGACTCCCGATGATAGCACTGTGGAGATAGCAGCTCGAGTATTTGCGACGGCAAGACTCCCGTTGATAGGGTCCAATATCGTGACGGCAAGGGTCATGGCACTGCAGAGATAGCACCGCGAGGAATTGCAGTGGTAGGGCTCGCCGTGATAGGGCTCAGGGCGCAGGAGGAATCACGACGACAGGGTTTAGGGCATGGAAGAAGAACTCGTGGCGACAGGGCAATGATCCTTCATGGCTGAGTCAGAGCGAGTCCATGCCGAGTTTGGGTCGAGTTCGACAGAGTCAACGAGTTTCATATCGGGTCCACGAGTTCCTCCGAGTCACGAGTTTCATGCCGAGTCTATAGCGGTTACCCGACCCAACAGTCGACTCGTGAAGACTCGCGAGTCTCTCACGAGTGGTGCTTCACTGATGGAAGCAACGAAAGCGATGCTTCATGACCAGGATCTTCCGATGCACCTATGGGCTGAAGCTGCGAGGACAACGGTGTATGTACAGAACCGTACTCCTTATCGAGTACTGGATAACAAGACTCCAGAAGAAGTGTTCTCTGGTGAGAAACCAGAAGTCAATCATCTCAGGATATTTGGCTGCCCAGTGTACATACACATTCCAAAGGAGAAGAAGACGAAGCTAGATCCTACAGGAAAGAAGGGAATATTCGTAGGATACAACGAAGCATTGAAGGCCTACCGAATATACTTCCCAGGATTCAAGAAGATCGACATCAGCAGAGATGTGACATTTGACGACGACTCAACATACAACAAATCAAGAAGACTACCTATTGAAGAGATTGAAGAACCTGAAGTTCCCAGGATTAGAGATACAACTATGGAAGAAGAGATTCTAGAAGATCATGAAGACCGTGATATGGCAGAACCACAAGAACTTGTAGATCCACCTCGTGAGAGGAAATCCCACAAGAGAAAACTAGCATGGGTACGAGAAGCAATATAAGATGCAGAGAAGTATGGCGCTCCAGAGGGGATGCACAGAGAAAGTAAGAGACCTAGGCCATACTCTAGCTATGTAGCCCTGTTGTGCGACATCATTGACAAAGAACCTTCCAACTATGAGGAAGCAATAGAGAGGAAAGAATAGAAGGATGCCATGATCGAGGAGTACCAGTCGATTTTGAAGAATGATGTTTGGGAGGTAGTTCCGGGACCAGAAGGGAAGTTTGTTGCAACTTCGAAGTGGATCTACAAGATCAAGCATGCTGCAAATGGTAGCATTGAGAAACACAAGGCAAGGTTTGTAGCATGTGGCTTCTCTCAGAAGAAAGGCATAGACTATGAGGAGACATTCGCACCTGTGGGGAGATACACTTCCATCAGATCTGTACTAGCACTGGGTGGAGTGTTGAAATGGAAGGTACACCAGATGGACATCAAGACAACATTCTTCAATGGTGTTGTAGAAGAGGAAGTGTATGTGGAGCAACCACTTGGATTTGAGACACATGACATGCAGACTCATGTGTGCAAGCTGAAGAAGGCCTTGCACGGATTGAAACAGGCACCCAGGACGTGGTACGGCAGGATGGATAGCTTCCTGATGAGTTTAAGCTTTACCAAGAGTAAAGCAGATTCCAACCTTTACTACAAGGTTGAAGAGGGAAATCTAGTGATACTTCTACTCTATGTAGATGACCTATTTGTAACAGGGGAGGATGAGCTTATTGCTGATACGAAGAGGAAGCTTGCTGTAGAGTTCAAGATGAAGGACTTGGGTATGATGCATTATTTCTTAGGCATGTAGGTGTGGCAGAGTAAGGATGGAATATTCCTTGGACAAGGGAAGTATGCAGTGGAGATTTTGAAGAGATTCAGAATGATGGACTGTAAGGCAATGGCCACACCCATGGCATCGAACTTGAAGCTACTATGTGATGCTTCATCAGAGTCAGTTGATGCCACGATGTATCGTCAGATGATTGGGTCATTGATGTACTTGACGAACACGAGACCAGACATATGCTTTGCTGTGAACACATTGAGCCAGTTCTTGACGGATCCGAGACAAGTTTGCCTGATTGCTGCAAAGCATATATTGAGGAACCTGAAGGGTACAGTTGATTATGGGCTCAAGTATGACGTGAATCAGACATGAATCAGAAGATTAACCTGTAGGGTTATGTTGATTCGGATTGGGCAGACAGTGCCGCAGATAGGAAGAGCGCTTCGGGATGCTACTTCATTATGGGATTCGGTATGATCTCCTGGTTTAGCAGGTAGCAGTCGTGCGTGGCACTGAGCACAGCCGAAGCAGAGTATGTTGCAGCTTGTTCAGCTAGTTGTGAGGCAATATGGCTTAGGAAGCTATTGTCTGATTTGTTTGATCTCCAGTTAGAGGCGACTTGTATATTCTGTGACAACCAGAGTTGTGTGAAGTTGTCTGAGAACCCGGTGTTCCATGACAAGTCGAAGCACATTGAGATCAAGTACCACTATATCAGGGATATGGTGCAGAGAGGAGCAGTGAAGCTCCAATATGTTGCGACGGACGAGTAGATAGTCGATGTGTTGACCAAGCCGTTAGCCAGAGTGAAATTTGAATACTTCAGAGAGAAGCTTGGTGTTATCCAGATCGAAGTTCCTCCTAAGAGGGAGCGATGAGTCCGGAAGACGTAGATGCACATGAGCCATTCTCGCATGGTGGTAGGAAAGTCCTTTCATGTTGGTAGATGTAAGGGCTGAGCCATTCTCGCATGTTGGTAGGAAAGTCCTCCCATGTTGATAGATGTAAGGGCTGGGTCTTGCATGGTGGTAGGAAAGTCCTCCCATGTTGGTAGACAAGGTCTCGCATGATGGTAGGAAAGTCCTGTCATGTTGGTAGACGTGATTCTTGCATGCTGGTAGACGAGGTCTCGTATGGTGGTAGGTTTGTCCTCCCATACTAGAGACGTTATAATGTCCATCGGTCATAAGACACTGTGTGTGCGCCTAAGCAGGATCTCGCATGGTGGCAGGTTTGTCCTCCCATGCTGGTAGATGCAGGCTGACTGTTGTAGGTCATATGATGTGCATCTGGGCTGCGTCTCGCATGCTGGTAGACGAGGTCTCGTATGGTGGTAGGTTTGTCCTCCCATACTAGAGACGTTATAATGTCCACCGGTCATAAGACATTGTGTGTGCGCCTAAGTAGGATCTCGCATGCTGGCAGGTTTGTCCTCCCATACTGGTAGACGCAGGCTGACTGTTGTAGGTCATGTGATGTGCTCCATGTGATGATGAGATGATCTGGATACG
The DNA here is from genome assembly GCA_027924585.1 of Larix kaempferi. NCBI lineage: Eukaryota > Viridiplantae > Streptophyta > Pinopsida > Pinales > Pinaceae > Larix > Larix kaempferi. The sequence goes on along the minus strand of BSBM01000834.1, from coordinate 1,274,196 downwards.
ATGAGGTGATAGTAGGAGACGCAGGTGATTGCTGTGGCAATTAGTGACTGGTCCTGGGCTGTACCTACTTGATGGTTTGCTTGCAGAGATGATGAAGACCTACAGGAGAGCTAGGCCTACATCCAACATGAAAAAGGGCTGGCTCTGTAGAACTTCCTATGACGAGTAGATTCGAGAGATGTCACCAATCGATGATCGACATGATGAGGATTGCAGCAGCAACGACGATGATGATCCAGTGTTGATGATGATGTTCCAACATTGATGATGATCCAGCGATGATGATGTTATCCAGTCTTGTGTCCAATGGGGTTGATGACTATGGCCAGAGAATACCATCCTAGTTAAGAGGGAGTGTTGTTGTAATAGTAACTTCGGAAGATATTCCATTGTATTTTATATTGTTATTATTATTGTATTTTATTTGTACCTCCGTCGGAGATGTTTTTCCTCCGCTCAGGGATGTCATTATGATGCTTAATCATACTAGGTTATTGAGGTAAAAGCCTCCCATGTAAGTCGGGGCAATAGACCCCCTAAAGAGTCAATTGTAAATGTATTTCTAGGTCTCCTAGAGAAGTTGGCCTAGTTGGGTAAAAGGGTCACCCCAGGATAAAGTATAAATAGAGAGCAAGGCTCTCTCATTTGGACACACACTCACTCACTCAAGTTCGCATTAGTGAGAGAGAGAAGACAAGTTCGCATAGGAGGAAAGAGAGAGAGCAGCAGAAGACCATCTTGTTTTGGGGTTTTGCTTTTTGTGATATTGTATTGGTGACGATTCTATCTCTGAGGAAGTTGCAGGGTTTTCTCCTTTATGGTTTCCCCGAGGAAAATCTTTGTGTCTATTGTGTTATGCTATGCTTGTCATTCTTTCAGATAAGATCCTAGATAATATTGATTTAAAAGTTGAAAAACTAACATTACTTGCTATCCTTACTGAAATATAATTTCCTTCAAAAGATAGATAATTCCCAACAAAAAACAAGCATGTGAAAAGATATAGGTTACCTCATATACTTAGATAATGGCACATCCAAGCATTAAAGAACACACCAGAATAAGCCTCCAAAGCCTTTTATTAACACTCAACAGAAAAATATTACAATATAGTGCAAGCAAAGGTTCCACCTTCTGATGCAAAAGAGAGAGAAGAGGGTTGCTTAAATAGCCAAAAGCCTGCAAAGGGGGCCGCAAATCCCAAGAGGGGGGCGCATCGCTTGATTGAGAAGTTAACTAAATGTTGAAGGATTTGATTTGGAGTTGATCTAAACCTCCAAATTGAGGGGATTGTGCCACCTCTCAAGAGGTAGGCGCATCCCTCCTTGGAAATATCACATCAAATCCATGGCTGCCATCTCACAAAGTCGCTTATGCATGGAGAAGGGCGCCCCTCTTGATTGAGATTGAACTGGATCTTAACTCCCTTTGATTGGAATCGGTATATCGGAGCTTGAGATGAAATAACACTGATTGCCAATTAACTTAGGACCACTCTGGACAAGCTTCAAACATGTTTCTATTTTTTTTTTTTTTTCCGTGTGGTTACGAAAAACCCTCTTTTTTCGGTGCCCCACTACGTCCACGTTAATCTACCCAATGTTCGGAGACATAGGAAGGGCAGTTAATTGGCTAATAGAGCTCCTGAAGAGCTCAACGACTCACTTAAGAGCAAGTGTCACTAATGGGACTTGAACCTGGGTGGAGAGGATAACAATCCGATAACTCAACCACTTGGGCTAAACCCAATTGACATGTTTCTATTTATTTAGGAAATTTCTTTTGTCATTAATTTGTCTTTTTCTAGCTAGTTAAATATGTCTTTTTGGCCTTTTTTGAACAAATATTAATTTGAGCGATAAATAATCACTCGAAACTTTGGAAAAGTGGGTTTATGGGTTTAACATGTGCTCTGGCTTAGAAAACAAGCATCCACTTGACAAATTTCACTCATAAACCATACTTTTATTACATTTTTTTATTTTCCCAATTAAACCATTAAAAAATGGCTTGATTTTATGGGAAAATTTATTTTTACCAAAACTTAAAAAAAATCCTAGGGGGACCTAGCACATGTTCATACGACTCTAAAATAGTATCTAGCATGGTAATATACATTGACACATGAACTTTAATAACCTCATAAGGCCTAACCCCCAAGATGAACATTTCAGCTTTTGGAGGAGCAGGAGAAAAACTCGAAAATTATACTTTCCTAAAACGCAAAGCATAATTAACAAGAGAAAAAAACTCCTTGGAATACCCGGATCGATTGCTAAGTCCTAGGAAGCCAAGTTCTCTACATAAAGCCATCATGCTAGCATACTTTATTACAAACCCTGTGGGACATGAACATGTGATTTTATTTTAAAAAGGGGGGCCGTGAAAGGCCTGATTGAACTTTCAAACAATAAAAAATGCACAAGTACTTGTGCAAACTTTGGCGGCTCACTTGAAGTCCAACTGTGTGCAACTCAGTTGGTAACAAGTTGAAAGCAGACTTCCGTGACACTCAATTCAACAGAGGCAGAATATATAGTAGTGAGTAAAACTAGTTGGCTTCGCATGTTGCTAGTAGGTTTATTTGATCAGGAGTTGGATTCCACAATGATTTATTGTGATAATTAGAGTTGTATCAAACTCTCTAAGAATCCAATTTTTCATTACAGATCCAAGTGCATTGAGATCAAGTATCATTTCATTCGAGACATGATTTAGAGGGGAGCAATGAAGCTCCATTATGTACCCATAGATCAACAGGTTGCAGATATTCTGACCAAGCCCTTAGCATGAAAGGAAGTTTGAAACGTCTTAACGTGGATTGGTGCAAAATTCCTTCCTCGCTAAGAGGGAGTGTTGATGTTTGTAGCTCGGACAAGAGTTTCCACACAGGTATAGTGTCAAATGTGCGTGAAGTCATTCGAGTCAAATCTATTTTGTAGTTCATTTTATTAATAAAGTGAAAGTCTTATATTTTGCCGTTGAGTCTAATAAAGTGTGTTTTTAATGTATTGGTGATTTAGACTAATCTCAATCGTTGATCTTACCGAGAGATTAGGGTTTCAACTAATGTATAAAGGCAGGTCAAAGTAGAGGGTAAAGTCACATTCATTATTCACTCAAAAGAAAGTTTGGTCAGAAGGTGAAGTAATTCATCCGTGGAGCAGAATTAGAGCACCGAAGAGGAGCTTGGATTAGCAACCAGGCAGCAGGTACAACAGTTCTGTACAGTCGTACGGACTGGTACAGCAGATCCGTACAGGATCCATACGGAATTCCACACCGTGGTATGGACAGATGCGTACAGCCGTACGGAACAGTTTCGTACAGCCATACAAACAGCCGTATAGCAGGGCACCGAGTTTCAGCCTGTTTCTCGGTTTCTAGTGGGCAGTTTTCCTCAGTAAGTTGCAGATTTTGCTTTGTTTGAGTGTACTGTACAGCTGCATGTATTTGGCTGCTGTGGAGGTTTCCTTGTAAGACTAGATCTATTAATGAAAGGCTGATTTGAAGGTGTAAATCATCTATGTATTGTGTTTCGCTTCCATTGTTCATTTTCTACTTATATGTGTGAATCCTGCTATGTGAAGAATTTAATATTTTGCAAATTAAATATCAGTTGATTTATTTGAGAATATACTAACAGTATTCACCTAGGGTTTGGAAAATTTACTCTCGCTGTCTGGACTCTGTGCTTAATGCTGATTTTTCAGTCACAGTGAATACTTTTGGTCACTTTAGGGCTTAATAGGTTTTCAGTTTCAAATACTTTCAGGATTGTACCCTTCTTAGGAATTGTATAATTTGTACTGAGATTCTGGTTTGTGTATTCTGAGTTCTCCTTTTGGAATTTCTACCCATAGTCATAATTTGGTTGTTTTAATTAGACTTGTCAATAGTTGAAGCTAGATAATATGATTGTAATGAACAGATTTGTAGTAAAATTGAGTTTATCGTTTGCAGGGGACTACAAATATAAGTAATGTGATCAGTTTGTTTTTGACAGGTGTGGTAACATATGTGAAAGAAGAATTTTCACCTTTGGATGCCAAAGCAGATTACTTGGGTGATTTGGAGAGAGATGCAGATATAGATTTATGCAGAGAAGGACGACTTATAGAAACAGACCATGGTAGCTTTATTTTAATAAATGTTTATGTGCCAAACACAGGACAGAGTACAGAATGGCACCCTCGGCGATATTTCAAGCTTCATTTTCTTAAAGCATTAAAACACAGATGTGAGTATTATATTTCTTTTGGTGAATATTTATTTATTTATAAAATGCTCTGTTTAACTATTAGTATAAACAGAGATATACATATGCATTTTATACAAAAAACGTGGGCTGCAAATGCAGCCTTCTCAAGCACAAGCTAAACTCAAAAACTGGACAGGTTATAGACCAAAAATGCCCATTAACCTATTACTGATCCCTTTGGCATGCATATAACATAACCTTCCATAAGGGCATAAAGTGTCCAAGAAACATCATAAACAAATGGCCTCAGCCCCAAGAATAAACACAACAAAAATTATCAGCCTGCTGCAGGGAGAGGCCCAGCAGTGGGTAGTGAATCATCATGGCCTTTGGGGGTTGTCCGCCAACTAGTAACATTATGCTCTGGGTCTGTGATGATCGGCTCCCAGTTATCAATGGCAGGATCTGGTGGCCTCTCCCTTTTGTTGAATATTTAGATCAATCATGCTAGAAAGTAGCAACTAGCAAGTTTTCTTGAACTGGTGTCTGCTTTTTGCATTGCATGATGCAGGCAGCATGGTTTGCATTTTTCTCATGCATATATTTTCTGGGGATTTTGTTTTGCATTACCTTCATTTGATTTTTGTAGGTGATGATATTGTGAACTCGGGAAAAGAAGTGGTTGTTATGGGAGATTTTAACATTGCCCATAAAGATATTGACATATACAAAGATTGGAGCATACATGATATTTATACTCCAGGTATCAACTTGTCTTTGGTATTTTTAGTGTCGTTTTTGGAGAGTAATCTGTGCTTGGTGGATGGATTTTAAAATTGGATTATTTGCTAGGAGGAATTTTGAAAGAGTTTAGGCTATCTGGAAGCATCAATTATACGTAAGTAGCAGCAAAATTTGTGTGCGAGTACAGAGAGCACAATGCAGACAAACTCTGAAATCACTTCCATCTTTTCTATACATGATAAAAGCTTAAGTTCATAAAAAACATGGTGGTTATTGATTAGAGCTAGGTTCCCATTTCCTGATTCTTCTCATCTAGATAAACCCAGGGTAAATGCTATCCCTCTTTCTGATATGTTAGATTTTATTTCGTTATCGATGTTGATGTTGCAGAGATTTATCACGAATGATAGTTTCATCTTTTACTAAAATCACATTTTCTCATAATAACAGAATATTTTCTCAATGAAATGAATGAGATCATAGTAATGTTCATGAATAACCAGAAGAGGTTAATGAGACTAGGAGGAACACCATTTGACAACAACGGTAGGGAGTGCCTAGAGCATGTCCTAAGCAGTGCATCTTTTATTAAAATCTTAAAAAGAGGTTGTTTAGCTGTACATTCATCCTCATCTGAATTGAACTTTAACTTACAGAAATGTTAGTTCAAAATGCCAATGTAATGAGTCATGCAATCATTCAATCCTACATGAGTTTTCCTTGTGCTCTACTACCAGACAAGACCAAAACGCTGCTGGCTGCAACCAATAAGATGCCGCTTGATTGCCCAGTAATACGAAAGCAAAAGAACCAAAACTTTTCTATCCTGACCTTCTGAATACATTTTCCATCTTTAGATCAATTAGATCGACAGAACCACCTATACCTAGACAAAATTCAAGCTTAGAATTAATTGATGGCATCAAAATAGAAGGTTAAAACATTACCAAATAAACAGATTTCCCTCCTGCTTGAAAACGACACCTGCTGCAAATGCAAATGCTTCCTGTTATCACACAACTTGTAGTTGTCCCTAAAGGTTATCCTATCCAGGATGGTAGAGGCGTTGGACAACTAAAGAGGTGACCCAAGAGATGCCACGGTTCCCAATGCAATTGGTTGTCACGCTAACCGATGCACTCTTCACTTTAGATCTAGCCTAAGCAAGACCAAGGGGGAGACAATGCTAACCTATGAAGGCTAGCGAACCTACTCAAGACCTCCTAGGGAAATGTGAAGATGAAATATGAAGAGATCAAGAGAGGTAGATCTAGATCTAGGATGGATAAGTGGACCCAAGGAGTTAGGGCTTGGTTGAAGAGGCTTATGAGATGGACAAATGTTCAACCAATGAAAGATAAGGCCACTTATGAGTTAAGATTAGTAGATTTAGATAGATCTAATGCCAAGTAGAAAGACCCAAGTGGGGCCTGTTGTCCGCCAAACTGCACACCAGTAGCATAAATCTTTCGAAAGCTGTCTCTTCACTACAAGTGAGAGAGGTGTGGCCATGGGGGCAAGCAATGAGCCAGGTACCGTCACCTGAATCCCAGCTCCTCCGTTTAGGCTAACTCCTAACGAAGCCAAGGGGGGTAGTCCCTAAAAAAGAGTTTCACTAAGGCTCTAGTATTTAAGTGTTCTTTGTATGGGGTGATGCGGATGAGTGTTGTTTTAGGAGTTTTTATGATGAGACCAAAAATATGAGAAAACGAATAACAGATAAAAAGCAATCCACGTTGCGAAATAAGATAACAAGATGGCAATATGATTCAAGACTTGATTAATTACTAAAGCATTCACAATATGAAACAAACACAAGGACAAATGGTCCTGATCAATATATACGCTTTTAAACAACCAGTGCCTTATGGAGTCAAAGAAAAATAAAGATTGTGATGCTGAAAGTGTGGGTCTTGAAGAAATGCCGTTTGTGAGATCGTTGTGCAGATTATCTTTGTAAATTGAAGATTTTAATGGTCTTGATTATTAGGATAAAACCAAGGATATTCAAGAGAGTATCCGGAAATACATTCTAAACAGTTCCTTTAAGAGACATGTCGGATCTGTCTGGAATCACAGCGAGGCGCGCAATGCTAACCAGCCACCGTGTCGCAGATTGGGCACTCCGGCGCCTCCCCTGAGAACTGCTTAAAATACTTTTTGAACAACGCCGGTTCGTTGGTTATGGGGGTGAAAGTTTTAATTAATTATCACTTATGAGATTATCAAATCCTTCACCTTTCTGAGTACTAGTCCAACCGTTTCCGGTTGGCAGAGCATACGGGTGTTGGATAAACGACCAAGATAAATTAATTAAGGGGGAAATGTGGGTTGAAAAGTTTTATTACTTAGAGCACTTGTTCAACTCTCTGATAGAGAGCGCTCTTGACTTGGTTTTAAGACCACAGTTCAAGAGACTTCCTACTTTAAAATGCCTAATGCAAGGAAAAATGCAGATCTAACAATGCTCTCCGACAGAGAGTGCTCTTGACTTGGATTTGGCCAAGTTCAAGAGACTTTTTTCGTTTTAAGAAACAAGTAGCAGTTGTGATAACAAGGTATTGCAACTTTATAACATTTAAATCATGTGATAGCTCAAATAGATGTGAAATACTGCTAGCATGCTACTTGCAAAATAAAATGAAATAATTGAAAGATCTAGTGTTCTACCAAGCAATTCTACTCTAAAGGTGGGATCAACCTCCGAACAAGGCTAATCGCTAGAACCGTCAGTCCTGGAAACCTTCCAGCTAGCTGGATGTCTACAAGATGCTAACGGGGGAACGAGTAGCTACCACAAAGTTATGTGGCCTTTGGGATGCAATCCCAAGGTTAGCTTACTCTAGTCAAGACTTGGAAATGGAATATTTAATCTAAGAACAAGAAACGAAAAATAAATTTATGAACTTTGAAAAGATAAGATCTAAACTAACCAACCACAACACTCTTCCCCAAATGGGGAAGAAACCCAAAAAAGTGGAGGCCTCCTCCACTTGAACTCTTTATTAAATGATTACAAATGCCTTGGGTTTAAAACCTTTGAAGGACTTTTGAGAGATAAAACTTGAATGAAAAAGATGAAAACTCTTATGAGTTTGTACAAAGGATAATGGTTTAGTTCAAATGACATTTATGGTTTGCACTTCTCCCTGGTTTGAACTTCACTTGAGCTTCTCTTTGGCTCTTTCTTGGATCTTGCTTTTTGAAAGCTTTTTTCAAGTTCTCTTCCTTTTTGAAACACCTACACAAGTCTCAAAGATTTCTTAAAACAAAGCACCCATTAGTCATTAGAAGAAAAACAAGATTTTAAGCTATTGAACCTAGAATCCTAAAAAGAATTTAAAACTATGTTTTATGAGATTTTTATTTCAAAACATGTGTAAAAATGCAAACGGACCAGCAAACAATGAATGCCTAGAATGTGGTGGGAAAGAGATCTAGAAAGTAAAATTTTCAAGTATATTTTTGCATAAAACTCTTATCTTTCAAATGGAACCAAAAATTTAAAACAAGCAAGCTATGCTAATGTAAAGATGAGATCTAGAATGCCTCTGACATTAACCTTTTCAATGCATAAGATTTTGTAAATTAAGAGCAAAAATCAAGATCTAAATACAACTTCTTAAGCTAACTTTTATCAAAGACTAAACCTTAACAATTCGTTTTTTGTGTTTTGGGATAATTTAGGGATCTTTTTGGAGAAAACGAGGGGGAGAGGTGGAAGCTAGAAGATGGGAAACGAGAGGATAAAAGAGAGAAAAATGAAAGGTGGAAGGGAAGGTGAGTCAAGACCTAGATGGAGAGGGGAAGGCAAAGAAACTAGAGCCAAAACGAAAGGGAAGAAAGAGGGGTAACTATGGCCAAACGAAAGCTAAGGAGGAGGGTTTTAAGAGGCAAGGGCTAGCAATTCAAGGGCAATTAGCTCAAGGAGAAGAATGGGAAGGCTTGAAGAAGAGAAGCCCTTTTGGAACAAGTTAACCAAGATTTTAAGTTTTGAATAAATGGATGGATCTCTTATGAACCTCTCAAGCTCAAACTTGAAGCACGATTCGCTCTTTGAAGAAACCCTGAAATGCACACAAGTTAATAAAAATAGTGATGAAGGGGAGGAAGAAGCAACCTAGCTCAAAATCCCACTTTGTACTTAGGAGATCTGTAAAACAAGCCACTTCAACAATGATTTGATCAAGTTTAGTATGATTAACCAAAAAAGACAAGAAGAGCATAAGTATAACAGATTACTGTTTGCTACTTCTAGATCTTAATTAACCAAGCATAAATGAATAAGTTGAACCCAAATATTCATTCCATGGACATAAAAAAGACGTCTAAGCTAGAATGATCAAACAATTATATATGAAATAGCATTAATAAAACAACATCACCTCATTGAAGCTTTAACAATTTCTCATGGACCAATGTGCACATCAATAGACCTCCAAAGTCGAATTTATTCCAATATAGCCAAAGCTATGAAGTATTACAAAAATTGAGTAGAGTAAGCTTGCACAAGAGAGCATAACAAGAGAGCTCAAATGGCTTCTCTTAAATAACAAAACACTAAGCTAAAACCCTAATTCGAATTGGCTTGAGAAGGGAGCCAATGGTACTTGACAAAAATTGAACTCTAAGTCTAAATCCCAATCACCATCAGTTTGAGAGCCAAGCTTCACCAAACAAATTGAGTCTTATTGGTTGGGAGTGGGGAGGTGGCCTCCACCTAGGCAAGGCGCCCCCCACTCTCCATAGGAAACTCCACCATACCACACCCCTATTGCCATGTGGCAAACTCGACCTCCAACCAAGAGATTGACGTGAGGATGAAGGAATGCGTGAGCTTTAGTGATGGAAAGCTTGGAGTTTAACCCCAAATCGAATTTGTTCTTGGTGGGTGAGAGTGGGAGGTGGCCTCCACCTAGGCAAGGCACCCCCACTTCCATTTAATGCAACCAAATCTTAACTCAATAACCAATAATCTTTATCCACATCACCAAACTCGACTTTGCATGCATGGAGGGCGAATTGCTTGGAGAAGATGAGCTTGTGCTAACTGTATACTCAATTGAATGATGACTGAGATGATTGGAATCTTCATTAATGTCCAGTGCCATGTCAGTTAGCCTTTTATTTTATTATTTTCTGATTATTTTGGAGAGATTTGGATATCTCCAAAATATTCAATTTTATTATTTTAATTAATAATTTCTCTGTAAATGGCTTTTTTAGAGAAAATATTAATTATGAGGCTGAATTGACATCCGAAAGTTGTGTTTAGCTGGTCCATGGGTCATGTGTGATTTTTGGCTTATGGAACGAGCCATCAATCACTAAATTCGGACCCCGAACGACTGACATATTACAGACTCAAATTTCTCCATTTAAACTATAGAGAAATTTAATTAAAATTTAAAAATAATTAAAAATTTAAAAAATTTAAAAACCCCAAATCCAACGCGTCCGGTAAAATTTTTTCGAATTTTTTTTCTGGGGGTCCTAGAGACTTAGGACATGACCAAAACCTATTCTAATAGTGTCTAGTAGGTTTATACATGTTAGTTGGACTCTAATAACTCCCTATGGCTCAAATTTTCAAAATCGGGCATTCCAGCTTTGGAGGAAGCGGGAGAAAACCTCATCGATTATACATCGCCTTAAGCAAAGTATAATTGACAAGGAAAAAAACTCCCTGGAATACCTTAGTTGCTTAATCAAGTCATGGGGAACCGAGCCACTCAGACCCTACTAGTACACTTTGTTACAAACCCTCATGGGGCCATGGTCATGTCGACTCAAAAACAAAACTGGCTAGCCAAAACTGGCTAGACCCAAATATCTGAAACCCAGATACTCTGGAACTGAACACTGATGTGTTCCAACACTGGCGGCTCAATAAGGTTTCAACTATTGTACAGATATAGTTGATAACAGGGCCCACCCTTAAAATATGGAAAATGGTCAAAATGGGGCCCACAAGGTGAAGATCAAAGTGAAATGGCACTAGGGGGTTTTCTATTCAATGGATCTATGGATTTGAGAAGGAACAAGCAATACCCACGATGTGGATCTAGCAAAATCCCACCTACCCAACAAGTGCAACCTCCCTTGGAGAGGCCCATTGCCTTAAATGAGGGGGTAAATGGAGTCGGATGTCCACCAAAATTTAGATCCAAAGTTGCTTAATTATTATTAAGCAATTGCTATATCTCACTAGATCTGAAAAATAAAAAAATGAGGGTTTTGATTTTATGGGTTTTAGATCTAGAGAATAAATGGATAGGTTAGAAGAATAAAATACGTACCTCTCAAGAGTACCTGGATAATGAAGATGGATGCCGATTATGACGAGGATTACTTCCACAAAAATCAAATGAAAGAAGATGTAGTTTCTCTTGCTTATGCGTTTTGCCCAAGTCCATAAGTGCGCCCCTCTCTTCCTGCAAAACCAAGGAGACAAAGCTCAATTAGCACAACAAAAATGAGGGTAGATGCAAACAAGAAGTAAAATGATAGAGAATGATTGGTACAAAGACAAAACCACTCCTTGTTTAACCCAAGATCTGAGAGAAGATAGCAGGGTGAGCCTCCCCACCAATGCACACTCCTTCCAAATCGTCTTCTTGCCCTGCAAATCGATGTAGTGGAGAAAAATACAAGATAACTACAAAAATCCTTCAGTGCAATAGAAAAGCATTTACAATCATCATAGCCAAACACCCATCTCAAGATCCAAGCATGTACTCAAAAGATATTTCTTCTATTCCAATAGCCCAGAGCCAAAAATCTTTAGATTCCTTTACAAGAGGGCGACCTCTTCCTTAAATAGGAGGAGAGAGAACAAAAGCCTAAACCACTTTTGAATGAGTGGTGGAGATCAAAAGATAAACATAATACAATCAACGACTAAGATAAGCCGGTATAATATAACATGGATTCACTCACATAAGGGGGGTGCGCACTCACTAAAAGAGGGCCCTAGGGGGGTGCGCACCACATAGAAGAGACTAAAACATAAGTGTGCCACAAAAGATGACAAGGACAAGTGACTAGGAGCACATGGTAGGGGTAGGAGGTTTTATTTTCCTTCACTAGCATCACCCCATGGCACAATGATATAACACATGACTCAATAACATGTCCAAGTGAACAAATGATCAAATCTTGCCCCCCTCACTGAGAGAGAAATGCATCAAATGACAACCCGGAGATTGTGTGGACCCCACTGAATGTTGCAAGCTGACCTGGAAGCTAAGTCACATGGTTCGGGTTCGGGTTTGGGTTCGGCAAGGATTAGGTTCGATTCGGGTTCGAATTTTCCGATGAGGTTCGGATGAGGTTCGGCATAAGGTTCGACTATATATATATATTAATATATATATATATATATATATATATATATATATGTTCTTGAAATTATATAACAAAAGCAAATAATGCAGAAACATGATCAATAAATATTTATATAACATAAATACATGAACATCATACATGAGATTGAGAGCTATCAACTAAATATATAGCATAAATAACATGTTACATAACTAACAAAAAATCAGCATCATATACATGTAACATGATCAATAAACAAGAATAATCAATAAATAATCCATATATGTTTAATAATGACAAATTCCAATCATCAAAACTTTTTAAATATTTAAACACACAGATTTATCATTTATAGTGCAACTGCAAATTGTAAAAAGAAGTAGAATCTATTTTTCAAAATGCAAAATGAAATAAAACATATTTTTCAAATTTCAAAATATAAATGGATGTCCATGATGTCAAATAGTGATAATCCCTGGAATTGTTTTACAAAATTTAAAACATAATCAAAATCTCTATTCTTGTGGCCTACTTGTAACATCACAAAGCTCTAAATCATCAATATCACATGGGGCCCGGGTAGTAAAGCCACTAGAAATATGGTCATCAAATCCATCAATAGGTCGATCACTAATAGTAGCGTCACTATCAATGCCAAGATCATCTTCTTCTGCACTCGGGATATGCTCAATCCCCCATGGATGAGAGGAACCAGATGAATCTTTGGCCACACTGCTTATGGCCAATCGCAAATTGCTACGCACATAAACAAGGTCTTCCAACCTTGTAGTCAGCAACCTGTTTCTTTTCTTGGACTGGATATGGTTGAAGCTACTCCAGTTCCTTTCACAAGCAGATGCACTTGATCCTTGGCTCAAAACACGAACTGCAAAACGTTGCAATTCACGTGACTCTGCTCCATAATACTGCCACCATGTCGCTGGAGGAATTTTGGCCCTATCATGTTTGGCAGAGGATCTTCCAAATAACCCCTCTGCTGCCCTGTATGATCGAAGCTGATCTCTAAGCCTCGCGCATTCTTCGATATCTGGAGTCAACCGCTCAATAGCATCATAAAGGCCATTCATGACTTCTGCATCATTGTTTCTTTCTATCCCAAACAATCTTGGGTCCAAGTAACAAGCTGCTGCATGCAAGGGGCTATGCAACATCTTCCATCTTTCATCTATTACCTCCCATATTTCCATGTATTCATTTTCCACGTTGTTAAAGGATTTTGCAATAGTTTCCTTACAACGATCCATGCCTTCATAAACAAATCCCATACAAGGGGTGTCACTATCAACCATGCGAAGCATATCAACAATTGGCTCACATACTTTTAAAACCTTCATAGCATTTTCCCAAAAAGCATTGGTTAAAATGATTTCTTCAATCTCCTTCCCTTTATCATCTTTTGAAAGGCGAGAGTTTTCCCACTCACTATGACAAACAATACCTCTAATGCTTGTCTTTTGGTCGACCACTCTTTTAAGAGTGATGTAATATGTGGCAAATCTGGTATCACAGGGCCTTAGTAGCTCTTTAGTTGCTTGCTTCCTGTACAAGCCCAAAGTGAGGTGATGGTTAACTATGAAATTAGAAATCTGTTTCCCCTTTCGAACTGCATCATTAACCCATGGAAATTTTGCCAAATCATGCAACAATAAGTCAAGGCAGTGAGCAGCACAAGGTGTCCAATAAATTTTTTCAAACTTCTCCATTACCATCTTTCCAGCGCCCACACAGTTTGAGGCACTATCAGTTATGACTTGGACCACATTTTCCTCCCCAACTTCATAAATGGCTTCCTCTAAAATCTTGAAAATATATTCAGAAGTCTTCTTTTCCCCAGATGCGTCCACTACCTTCAAAAATAATACCCCTTTGGGGCAATAAACTAGCACATTAATCAGTGGCTTATGAGACATATCTGACCAACCATCTGATAAAATGGTGCACCCTGTTTGTTTCCAAGACTCTTTGATGCTAGCCAATCTGCCTGTCACCCTTTCTTTTGACCTCTTGAGAAGCGTGGTCCTCATTGTCTCAGAACTGGGAGGTGCATATCCTTTGCCAAAATCTGATATCTTCTTGCATGCATTGATAAAGTAAGGGCTCCGAAGCACATTAAATGGGATAGCAGATTCAAAAAACATGTCAGCCAAAGCATCATCAACTTCTTGCTTTTGCACAGGCTTCCAAAAACTGTTTAATGTGGCTGAGCCTGTGCCTTTGGCTGCCACTGTCCCACTTGTGTTTACTTGTTGCTGGGAACTTCCAGCTGTAGACATTGAGGAAAATGGATTGTAATTCATTTCAATCTCTGTTTGAACACGCTGTTTTTTGTTTTCCTGGACTTGCTTGGCCCTCTTTATGTTGTCATAATCCTTTTGAAGTATTTCCTTCAATTCTACAGACACTGCTTTGCAGCCTTCAACTCCACCTCCTTTACCACCACTGACAGAAAGTAGGTGGTCCATTACTCTTGTTAAAGACCCAACAAACTCAAGGTTACATAACCTGCATTTCACATTTCTTCCAGTCTGCCCACCCAATTTTTCCACATGTTTCCATGCTTCTGCTGTTGATTTCGGAGGTGCCATGGCAAATGTTTCTGCATTTTTTTGCAAATCAGGTTTTAGAATTTGATTTGTTTATTAATGTTTTAAATTTTTTACCTCTGTTTATTATGATTACAAATTAAAAGCTACTATTACAGATTAAAATCTACCTCTGTTTGTTAATGCTTCATAGCACAGTGCACACTAAATGAAGGGGTGGGATGGACTGTTAACAAACACTGTTACAGGCAACTTACAGCAGGTTTTGTTACAGGCAACTTACAGCAGGTTTTGTTGCATATATCTCTTTTTGGATATCCTACAATGCTTTTAGAGACAATGGCCAAAAATTGAAATGCAGCATGCCAAATGCAGAACAGAAAGTTTATGTAGAAAACGACAGGAGAGAATGACTCTGCAAACTTGAAGAGCAGGTGTATGACTCGGAGTCTCGAACTCAACAAATGCTTGGGAAAAACCTGCCATAAAACTCGTCTTATAAAAAACACAAAAATAACTAAAATTCACAAAGAAAATATGATTAATATCTTGGAAAATATGGTCAAGCATTCCAAGTCTCGGCAACTTCGAGTTTGATTGAGTATTACATCGAGTTTGATTGAGTATTACATTTTTGAGTAGGCTCAATTCATCATGGGTTTTGAGCCAAGTAGACTCACCAAGTGATTGTTAAACTCAATGAGTCTTGTAACTGAGGTCCGAGGATTGACAATGAGACTTCTTCAAGATAGCCAATATATAAAGGTAAGATGGTGGATGGGGATAACGGATAAGTGATTGATTAAATCAGATTTGTTCTCCAGCAAGAGAAAAGAACAGGTTATGCTCCATTTATGCTCATTAACTACATACTTCTTATTATCTTAAATTTTAATGTGGCCAAAAAAAATACATTCACTTATGCATAGATGAACTTACCAGCTAATACTTGGATTGAACGCTGAAGAGTGAACTGTGAAACTGAAGCCCGATGGCGTCTGGAGTCGTGGATGCACTGAATGGTGGAGGCTGGAGCCTCTGTGTGGCCCGCGCCCGCGGCAGTCTGCACTCTGCAGCTGCCAGCAACCTTGGGAGGAGCCGCGACCCGCACTCGGGTTTCTGCAGGGGTTTCTGCAGGCAGTCGGGTTACGGTTTCGCTGCAGCCTGCAGTCGGGACGTTGCTGGAGCCTGGAGCCGCACTGCCACTCGGGAGTCGGGCTCGCGTCGCTGCACACTCGCCACTCGACGACGGACGCAGTCACGCAGACGCAGACGGGGTTGCAACTTGCAGACGGGGTAAGGGTTTGATGGGGACGACGGGATGAGGAAGCCAGTCGCTCGCAGTCACGGGAAAGTGAGGGACGGTCGGGCAGTTTTGCCCTAGCTAAAAAAACGAACCTCAACGGAAAACGAACCTGAACGGGAAAAAAACGAACCTCAACAATTAAATTCGACTTGTGGTTCGGCATCAGGTTCGGGTTCGATTCGCCATGTGGTTTGGGTTCGGGTTCGCCATTAGGTTCGCCTTTCAGGTTCGGCGAACCTGAACGAACCTAAATTTTTTTATTAAGTTCGCCGAACCTCGAACCTCAAGGTTTAGGTTCGGCGAACCCTGTGACTTAGCCTGGAAGGAGTGGGATACACCATAGATGACCTCTGAACAGACCTCATGCCAAAACCTTACCTCAATAGCCCAAATCGATTTCTTTAATGACCTTTTTATTCGACTTGAAAAACCATCAATCTGCCCATAGCCCACTGTCTGGTGTCCGGGCACAAAATCTGACTGCACCATCATGTCTGGAGAGGGGTAATATGGCAATGACAAGTGGCTGGACCACTCGTCTCCTCTGTAGCGCCCTAGGCAACGACTCTCATCAAAGCAACTGCTGGACAGGCCAACTCAGCATGGCCAAACTGGTCAATAGGTGGAAAAATGCTCATATCATCACTGAAAGTGCCTGAAATTGAAAACTCAGTGTCTCAGTGGATCAAGAAGACACAGATCTACTAAGGATGAGTACCCATACACCCTGTGGTAACTTGTAAGATCATCTGTAGCATCCACCATACCCAGACAATAACAATATAATGGTTTGGAAATAATAATAATCAACAAAAAATGCATCAACCATCATCTGAAACCCTGTGTCCATTGTATGGAACCACAAAAAGGTGTATCAAGGACCATAGATCATCATCGCATAGCATCACTGTTCCAACTCATCACGGATCCCAAGGTTGATTTGGTCAAACTAGGTTTGACCAGGTCATAACTGATCAAAATATGACCCAGGCTAGAAGAGCCTGCTGCTGCAAGTGCAAATGGTTAAGACATGCTCTTTTAATCATTCTCATAGCAAGACTTAAAGCATTAAGCATCATTTCACTGGCAGTTAACATTTATTTATAGTAAATCGTTAGTTTAAATAATAGTTTACTTACAAAAGAACCTCAAGAATATACTCATTTTGTAGACATGATCAATTCGCTAGCAGAGGGTGAAAGCTAAGAATCCAAGGGTAGGCAAAGGGGGATGACTTGACTGACTCAACACTGTGATACTTTGGATAAGGGAAGGGTATTACACACTTAAGCATATGTTGGATAAAGAATACACAGGGAATGGCAGTGTCTCACAAATGGGTAAGTTGTTTAGAGAGGTGCTTATTGAACCTTGACAAAGGTCTACAAAATCACATCATTACATTTTAATTTTTAATTCCTTGGCCAACAGTCTTTAGATTTAGCGTTTGTTTAACCACTGCTTTCTTTAGGCCTATACAACCCTTTTGGGAATTTCAGCACAACTACTAAAGCTTTCATCCAGGGTGTTTTAAGATTTCAATTCATTTCATTTGGCAACCCTTTTGGGGACTTCACCTGTGCTTAGAAGCACAACTACTAAAGCTTTCATCCATGGTGCTTTCAAGTTTCCATTACATTTCATTTGACAGGCCTTTTGGGGATTTTGCATGTGTTTAGGAACACAACTACTCAAGCTCTCATCCAGGGTGTTTCTTACTGAAATTTCAAATATACTTTCACAAGTTATAACATTAATTTCCATATGTAAATGATGATAGTATTATTTGCTTCAGGTTTTAGCCAACACAACTCAAGCAACTATGGGGACTTTTACAATCAAGACCAAATATCGGGGCAATCGACTAGAGTGATCAAGGTATAAAATCCAACTCACCAAAGGTAAGTTTTGTTTCCAACTCAGAGCCGAGACACAATCTTAACATGGATGCTATCCAACACAGAGGCAAAAGTGGGGAGGTCCTCAATATCACAGGCTGAGGTGTAAGTCAAGGTAAAATCCAAAAGTGGGAAAGATAATGGATGGATGGGGAAAGTGAAGGTGGTGCCTAAGCTAGCAAGCCATAAAGGTGGGAATGATCATGTCCACACTCCTAGGAGGATAAAACCAACGAGTATAACACAGGAGCTTCTAAGTGCAAGTAATACAACCATTTAGATAATCATTAACAACCAATTTCATTTTACATAGATATACTGCCAGATCATGATTACTAGATACTAAGTCAAGCTATCAAAATGACCAAAAGAGCAAGATAATAAAGCTATTTGGACCAACTGTAACCACTGAGAACACTGCTACTGAAGCTATAAACACTGCACTGCATCTGTATGGGATAAAAGGTCATCTCAATCATCAAATCTGAGGTCAAGAGGCTCAGCCTTGGCATAAGGTCTACTGCATGTCTGATATAGGGTTGCTTTGATGTGTGAGTGATCACAAATAATACTGCTCATCATAGCTGATCTCACCGGGACTATGTAAAGGCAAAGCTCAAAAATTCTGCAATCATGGTAGCCCGACTACTATGGATGTGATAACACTTCCTTTCTGCTGGAAAAAAATCATCCTCTTTGTGAAAAAGAAAATTGATCTTCATGCTGCGATGATATTTCAGTAGGCTCTTTCTTTGAGATGACAACCGAAAGCTGGTTATTTACAGGCATGGACAATAGGATTTCTTGCTAAGTCTGATCTTCCTAGCCGATTTCTTGCACCTTATCTTCACTGATTATCTCAGGAGGATCTTCCAATTAATATTCATTTTTTGCATTATTTTCATCAGATATATTTGTCATATGCTCAAGCCTCATACATGCTACAAGCCTCTTTTCTATGGGGATCCTCTCATGCCCTACACCATGAAGAGAGTGAAGTTATAATAAAATGATTTGATAATCGGAGAAGATGATTTGTCTATTTTCTTATTCCATTCTTCTTTGAAAACTTGCTCCAAACCAGCCTGCGTTGTAGTTTCACAAATCTAAACTTTTGTACCATATTTCAGCTTCAGCTTCTAGTGTTTGCGCAAAAACTTCTTCAAAACATCATCAGACACATATCAAAGTCATAGGCAAACTTATGATAAGCAGCAAGATGATTCTCAGCTGAAATATTATTAATTTAAAACCCTTAAACATGGGAAGGAAATTATGGTACAAGTTTCCACTAGTGAGTGGGTTAGGATATCCAGGTATTGTAGCAAACTCTAGTGGAGCATATCAATCTGATAACCACTTTTGAAATGCCATTGGTCTAGGTTACTAGGTCCCTCAAGATGGAGTCGCCAAGTGAGAAGTATGATCTTCTGATTAACTGCTTCTCACCTAAAATATTTGCAATGAAAATTGTTGATCTTAGGTAAGTGCTTTTCGTTCCTTGACAATGGGACAGAAACTATTACTGCACGAAATTGTTCCTTAAGAATTCTGCCACAAATTTTTCAAGGGGTTCCGAATAGAAAATTTAGTATTGCTTATGTCAATGACAGTTCCGCTTGTTACGGTTGAGATTAGCATTTAAGTGGAGAAAGTGCTAATCCACGAATTCTACCTTTGGAGTAACTATAGGAGAGTTATCATTGTCACCTCAATACACTACTCTCACTTTTGACCGACTCTCCTAGGTCAAGGAGGGCTTCCTTAAGTATTGAATGATTTAATTAAATCTTTTGATTAATGAGATTCTAAAATGATTAATTGAAATCTGATTTAGGTTATTGGGTGTGTTGCCGCCTAATACACACCTGGGGGGGGACGCGGCAGGAAACCTTCAAGCCGTTCGGTGTGTCCTTGGGGGCAAATGAGAGTCAAGTGCTGTCACCTGATTACTCGACTCCTCCGTCTAGGCTTACTCCTAGCGAAGCCAAGGGGGGTGGTCCCTATGAAAAATAAACTAAGGCTTTTACTCTACAACAAAAGATAAAAGTCTATTCTAGGAGTTATGATGAAATAACTTAAATAAACCACAAATCATTGCAATATGAAATTAAAACCCACAGCTTTTAAGATACAACACAATTCATGACATTGGTAAAAATTAACTTAAACATAGAAATATTAAAGACCAGTGCCGATGAAAATGGAGTGCTTGCGAGGGTTGCTTCTGTGGTCTCGGTGAAAGTATTGCAGTGTCTCAGTTGGTAAATTTTAAGATTATTAAATGAGTGGATTAAGGAATGGGTTGATTCTTGGTTTGGCCCAACCAGATCTAGCTCTTTGGACTGAGTGCTTTAGCGGCTGAACCGAGTGTCCAACCAGGTGAGGATAAACCTTCTTAAAGTAGCCTGCTTACTCTACGGTATACACCCATGCAACCTCCCGAATCCGCCAAGAAAGATGAGACTGGATTGTCCTATTAAACTAATTACCTTGCACCTGTTTCTGATTGGTCCAGCTGGTCCGATTAAGCTGCAGCGACCAAGATCATACTTTGGGCTTGGGGCGTGGCTCGTTTTATTAGGATGTGTGAGTGGATGATTAACTAAGCTACAACCCAAGAATATATTTTCCTTGCACCACAAAGTGATGGAGTACTTCGGTAGAGCAAGGGGTTAATTTTAAGATCAGATTTAAGAACAATTGTATGATTGAATAAAACACATAAGCATATAACCAAATGATAAATGAGTCCTCGGAGGACGTTGTGTGCTTGAGTGAGTTGTTTAATTACTATTGTTCAAATAAAACTAATCTAAAATGAAAAAAGTTAGAAAAAGTTGCGAAAAAAAAGAAAAAAAGAAAAAGTGCAAATCCTCCATGGGGGGATTGGGGTCGGGCGCTGGAATTGCCTACTATGCTATTTTTATTCTTTTGATTATAATTAAGAAATTCAGAGAACTACTGCTTTCCCTTTATCATTAGGGAACAAGACAGTTTACAATAAAATGTGAAAGTGAAACAACGCTTTGAATAGCCGATTCACAGGGTGTTCTGGGAGCTTCAGGATGACTTTTCTGTGAGTTTTTTTAACTCCAACCTACTAAGAACATAAAACAGACCAAGGAGCTAAAGTTGATTAGAAATGACAATCAGAACACTCTAGTGTTTTGACAATGCTAGAAATTGCAAAAATGAAACTAGCTAAACTGGTAATGAAAAGCAAGTAAAATGAACCAAGAACACGAACTAGAAAGTTCGTTTCTTGGGATCTTGGCTGTTAATTTTTAGTGTAGCTGCTAGACACATTCTTAGAGAGAATGGTACCCTAGTCAGTTAACTAGGGTTCCTGGTCAAGTTAACCAGGTAGAGTATGAGTAAGACCCTAGAAGGTACCCTAGGGCCCCCAGCTGTCTCTTGGGGTTCTTGGTCGAGGACCAAGCAGGTTGATGCCATGGCAAAGTCCCTAGCATGTGGCCAGGGCCCCTATTTGTCTCTAGGGTATTCTGGTCTATAACCAGACGGTGCCTTGGTCATGATGACAAAGCAGATCCTGCAGGTTGAGACAAAGACATCCTAGGTCTTGCAGATGGTTGATCAACATTCAGTCTAGGACTGAATGCTTAGCTTTAGGCTGAGGACCATTCTTTGGGAGAATGGAGATCCTGGTCATGGACCAGATGGTTGATCAACATGTCCCAGTCTAGGATTGAGGCTCAGCCTTGGGCTGAAAGCCATTCATTAAGAATGGAAGATATTGATGTCCCCTCTCCTAATTGGTTATTGCTAGGTTGCTTCTCAAGGGATTGGCCACTCCTTGACGATGTCTCTAGTACCTAACGCTTAGGAGCAGCGTTAAGGACAAAAGGATTGTACCATCCGTTTGGATCTTCTCCCTTATACAGTGATGACAAAATATATAAACTATGTATCTTGAGAGAGAGAAAAGTCTTTGGTCTTATTGGTCCTATTTGATTGCTTGTCCACTTTGATGTTATGGTTGTTGACTCATGGTCCTCTTCTTATTTGGTCCTAGCACTCTCACTTGTGTGCACCTTTGACTATGATGACTCTTACTTTATGGAGTATTTTTAACTAAGGGTTTATTAAAGACCATTGGACCATGTATTATTTTTAGTTACCTTATGTTTTGTTATAGGGCCTTGTCCCACTTATGTTTTTGGTTCATTTACTTTATGTTGGACCTTTGGTTTTTCACTTTATGATAAATTCATTAAATATTTATTTTTAGTCTTATTAATAAAACCTTTATGATTTTATTAATAAAGATTTTATGATTTTATTAATAAAGTTTTTATTTTATTTTATTTGTTTATTGGACCATTTAAGTCTTATCCTATTAAAACCTTGGACCTGTTATCACACAACTTGTAGTTGCCCCAAGAAGTATCCCATCCGGGACGGTAGAGGAGTTAGGCAACTAAAGAGGTGACCCAAGAGATGCCACGGTTCCCAATGCAGGTGGGAGTCACGTCAACCGAGGCACTCTTCGCTTTAGGTCAAGGTATGACTAGACCAAGGGGGAGACCCTATACCCCAATCACAGTTGATTGGACCCAAACAAAGGTTTCTAAGGGTAGGTAAGTAATGAGTTACGGAAACCAATGCAAGGCTAAGTGGACCTAAGGGTTAAAGTATGGTTGAGGGAGGTGTAAGAGATTGTTAATGTTTCAACCTATGTATGGTTTAGGCCACATGATGGGGTATGACGACTAGGTAAAGTACCATGTGTTTACACAAGTGGGTCTAGTTTCTTGGGAAGTGTGAAATGGTTCTAGGTGGACCCACAAGGTGAAGTTAGGTGTGAGGATGGTACTATAGGTTAGATATAGGCTAGATCTATGAGTTTGAGTTGGTTCTAGGAGTACCCATGTACTAGATCTAGGGTTTGACACGAATCCCGAGGAGTGCGACTTGCTTGGAGAAGGACTAGTGCCTTGTTGAATGGGCTTAATGGAGTCAAGAGGTATGTCAAAGTGTAGATCGGGACACCTAGAAGCCAAGTCAAGTGGGTTAGATGAGACCCAATGGTTGGGTCTTACTAGATCTAGGTTTTTAAGTGATTACCCTAAGTGGACCACAATCCCTTAAAACAAGGAATGCAATCCCCAAGGCGGATCTTGACGGAAGGACAGTATAGACCTAGGTTTCAAGGCATGGGCATTCCAGATCCACGAAAAACTCAAACACCCACTTCCTAGAAGTGGACCAACTCAAAACTTCAAGGGGGTGCGACTTGCTCAAGGAAGGGCAAAAGATGGGTTTGGTGGACCAAATCAAGTCCGACTGCCACCAAACTGTAGATCCAAGTGGCTTGTACCCCGATCTATGTATCTTCAAAAACTTAAGTGAATCCAATGGCTAGATCTTTGTAGATCTGAGTTTTAAAATACCAAGAAGATCAAAATGGGGTTTCAACCCCTTAAAACATGGAAAGATGTCCACAAGGTAGTTTTCACCAAAGTAAGGATATGGGTTTAGGTTATCAAGTGTCTAGAATGCAAATCAATTGAGATCTCACCTACCCATGTGCTAGATCTAACCCAACAAGCTTCTCTTAGGAAAATCGATTTAGGTTCAAGAAGGCTTTTTTGTATTGAAAAGTGTGTCAATTTTTAGCCAATCACCACCAAACTATAGATCCAACTAGGGGTGGATCCTATAGAGGTGGGTTTTTAATATCTTTTCAATTGCAAGGCTAGATCTAAGTAGATCTAAGAAATACCAAAATTGGGGTTTTAATTTGATTAGGGTTTTTGTGATCTAGAAATTATGGAAGATTCAAGGAAGAGAAGATCATACCTCTTGGAACATACCTGGATGAATGGATGAATGCTAGTTGAGACGAGGATTACTTTGCCAAAGATCAAATGGAGAATTGTTGAAGCCCTCTTGCCAAATCGATTTTTCCAAGCCACATGTGATTCCTACTAACCTGTCAAGCCAAGGAGCAAAGCATCAATCAGTTTAACAAATTGAAGGTAGATACAAGCAAGAGAGAGAGAAACATAGAATAGTTGACACAAAGGCAAAACTACTCCCTGTCAAACCCAAAACGACTTCTTCCAAGCTTCAAGGGCAAGCCTCCCCACCAATTCGCACTTGTCAAAATCGTCCTCTTAACCTGCAAATAAAGTATGGCAAATATGCAAGATAGCTACAATAGATCCTCCAGTGCAATGGACAATAGCATTTACAATCGAAACAACCAACATCCACTCCAATCCAAGCATGTACTCCAAAAGATAGAAATTTTATTCCAAGAGCCAAGAGCCAAAAATCTCTAGATGAATCTTACAATGAGAGGCTCCCTCCTTAAATAGGATGGGGAGAGAGTACAATCCTAACCACTTTTTACATGAGCGGCTAAGATTAAAAGATCTCATGATCTAATCAATGGTTGAGATGAGCTCAACAATAAAATACATGGATCACTAATAAAATATAATGTAAGTGGACAAAATCGCCCTACAAGAGGGGAATCCCACCAAATCATGATGACCAAATATCATAAGAGGCTTATGGTGGGTCCAAGGGGTAATTTTATCCCTCCTTGGTCAATCCCCATAGCACAATAACCAAAAAATAATCATGAATGTACCAAATCGTGCCTCCATAGTGAAGTCGTGGTCCTCAAAAGACCTCAAAAATCCACAGAAAGTGCCATAAGTGGTGGATGCGGGCCCCGATGAAGCTGAAACTGCTGAAGAAGGTGTGGAAGGTCCCGATCTATCATCACTGATCATCCCATGCCATAAATTTGCCCCAGTAGCCCAAATCGATTTCCTCAATAGCCATTTCTACCAATCCTGAAATGCCTCGGGAAGCGTGAAACTGCCCCAAACAGCCTCCTGGAGTGCCTGCGCTGTCAAGGTGAGGGCACCAGTGTGTCCGGGAGGGGGGTAATATGGTAAAAACAAGTGGCTGGACCACCCCCTCCATCATCAGCGCCCTAGGTCAACCGGATAAAAATCACATCTGCTCCGACAGACCAAAACTGCACTAGGACAGCCTACTGAGGCTAAATCATCACTGTAAGTGCCCGGAACTGAAAACAAACTGTCCCATTGGACTCAGAAGGTCCAAATCCATCCAAGATGTGTACTCATACACCATATGAATCTCTGCATGATCAAAATAAATATCCAATATACCGGATCAAGGCCAATAATAATGCGCTGTACATATACAAACACTGCTGCAACCCCAGAATCATCATCATAACCCTGTATCTGCTGCATAGAGTCATCATGTATGTATACATAGACCATATATCATCTATCCATATCATCATAAGGTCCAACATCTCATGTCCCATGGTCCTCCATGGTCAAACTAGGTCTAACCAAGACCAAATATAACTCAGATCATCATTAATAGCTGCTGCAAAGTGTCAAGGTTAATATATGCTCTACAACTTATTCAAATAACAATTATAACACAGAGTAATCATGACTGGCGATCCAAATCCAAATATATAGTGTCGTTAATTATTATTATTACTCAGACTAGACTTTCAGGATCATACTCACTTCATAGTTGTGATCAATTTGCTAGTGAAGGGTGAAGGCTTAAATTAACTGGCTAGGCTAAGGGATGACTTAACTGTCTTGACTTTGTGACACTTTGGCAAGGGAAAGGGAATACACCATAGTATATACTGAATGAGCAATAACACAGGGAATGGCGGTGTCTCACAAATGGATGAGTTGTTTAAAGAGGGTTTATTCACCTTCACAGATGCGCACAATCCATAATACAAATAAGGCCAGCAATTGTTTAGATGTAGCTTTTAAGTTCCATTGCTTTTTGGGCCTGAAGTTTCCATAGCCTTGATCTATGTGTGTTTACAAACACATTGCATAGATTTACATTTTTCTTTTAGGCTTTCTGCTGCAGGTGTGTTTTTAAGGCACTTGTTTACCTGAGCACTTCTAGGTGTGTCATGGACAGCTTGTTTACCTAGGTATTTATTTTCCACAAGATATAACATTTTATTTTTATGGCCATTTTCATTTGGCACGCCTTTCATTCATGTGTGTTTAAAAACACATTGCATGAATGGGCTTTTCATACAAGATATAGCATTTCATTTTTCCAGATTTTGTATTCATGGCAGCACTAAAAGTTTCAGGTTTAGCCAACACAACTTAAGTGACTAGGGGGAATTCCAAGGAACTCCAACTCACCATAGGTAAGTTTTGTCACCAACTCAGAGCCGAGACACAATAAACAGGGAAGCTCATCCAATACAGAGGCTACAGTGGGGAAAAGTCCTCCATGTCACTAGTCAAGTAGTAAGTCAGGGTGATAAACTAGAAGGTAGGCCATGGATGGATGAAGACAATGAATAATGGAGCCAACACTAGCAAGCCAAGATATGGTGGAATGATCACCTCTATTCTCCCTAAGGAGGGTACATACCAATGAGTATGAATAGTGAACTTCTAAGTCTGAGTAGGGACAATATAATATATATAATAGATCAACCAGGTCCAAATATCTATATGATCGCCAGATCATGACACTGAGTGCTAAGACATGCTATAAGAATAAGTATAAAAGCAATCTAATCATAACACCATGATATACCTGCTGAGTCATATACCTGAATGCTCATCAACCTGTACCATCATCTGTCCTCTGAAACTGCTGCTGTAACTCTGGGCACTACTGACTGCTCTGTACCAATGGTATAATGGCTACATCGGTCATCTCTCTGAGTGTCCTGAGACTCAGTCATGGCATGGGGAATATAACTGCTATCCATAATCTGATAGTGATCCAAAGATAGCTGCTCATCTCATCATCTCAAACTAAAGGAACTGGCTGAAATGTGCTCTGGAATCTGAAAAATAATGTATGGTAGCCCGGCTACTATATATGTGATAACAGGACCATTGGTACTTTATCTTTTGACCTTTCTTTTTTTATTATTTTATTTATTTTTATTTTATTCCTATTTTAACCTAAGTTTGTTAACTCTCAATCTATATAAACTTTACAAAACTTATGCTCTTATCATCTCACGGTGAGCTCACTCCACTTTTCGTTTGCCTCTTCTCGGGTAATTTTTCGGGTCTGCTCCTATTCGGATTTCATGAGTCCACGCTTATTTTTTCTGCTCCAGCCGCTACGGTTTTGTTGTTCCTCTCTCACGGGTTCATCTCTTCTAAACTTGTCTCACGGGTTTCTTTCCTTCACGACTTAGTGCTTGATCTCTCACCATTTTTATCTCTGCGATTTTATTTGTTGGGCTGCCTCACGTGATTGATCTCACCATTTTTATCTCTACGTTTTTATTTGTTGGGCTGCCTTACGTGATTGATCTCTCACCATTTTTATCTCTGCGTTTTTATTTGTTGGGCTGCCTCACGTGATTGATCTCTCACCATTTTTTATCTCTGCGTTTTTATTTGTTGGGCTTCCTCACGTGATTGATCTCTCACCATTTTTATCTCTGTGTTTTTGTTTATTTGTTGGGCTGCCTCACGTGATTGATCACTCACGGTTTTCATCTCTGCGTTTTTATTCTGGCCGTGTCTCGCGTGTTCTTCTGCTCCACGGGTTGACAAGAAGAACATGTGTTGATCACTCGAGTTATCTCTGCATCTTTCTCTCGTGGCTGATCCCTTCATGGTTATCTCTGCGGTTGATCTCTTCAGCACCTATGTGTCTTTTCTTATCCATGATCACTTACATGTTTTTATGAATAGGATTGAAGAACTTGAGGTCTGTTTACTTTCTACCTGAATCTTCTCTCTCTCTCTCGGTACGCATATGGTTTAACCAGTTTGACTTGTCCTTTCAGTGACAAGATCAAACTCAGAACTATCTGAGTATAAGTTGGATCCAAATGTTGGTTTTAATTTTTTAATGTAGTACATGGTTAGTTTACTGTAAATGTTATTTAAGATTCATTTTATTTTCTGAACTTAGCGTTTGATGATTCTCGAGGACCAACATTAATGTAGTGACCAAATGGAGCATTAAGTTGAAAGAGATGAAAATTATGTTATTTCTGTTTTAATACAGTTTAAATTTAATTAAGCATTACAATTGTTTACATGTTCTTGTATCAAGGTTTTTATATGTGATAAAATCATATCTAACCTCTAATTTCAACATTGGCTTGCTCTTTTGGGGCAGCCAATAGCAAGCTCTTAAATTAGCCAAATATACTATTCAACCAAAACAAAATTTTCCTATCAAGAACTCTAGATTTTACGATAAAGCAATCTTAAAAAAGAAAATTTGTAACATTAGATCTAGAGTTAAATATTTATGCTTTGAAAGAACTACGATCTAAATGAGTAACAATAATCAAAGATAGTTGAAGAAGTTTGGATCTTGAAGCTTGAACCCTTGGGGGATGAGTGTCTAAATGGGCTACGGAGTCTGCTTGCTGATGCATCGGTAGTATTGGCTTCCTTGTTTTGGACCTATTGAGTATGAGGAAGAGCTAACATGCTCATCCGCTCCTTCAACCTGAGTTACCTGCAAAATGGAGTCAACACTAGCAAAGGGGATTAAGAAATTTGTGTGAACAATTGAAAGAAATAAGAAGGAATAACATACTCAAACAAGAAATGTCATTACCTCTAGCATTTTGATATCACTCACAATAGTAAGAATTCTACAAAGCAATGCTTACTATCCTTATGAAAAAGTAATTTCCTTACAAGGGCAAATACCCAACATATACTAGCATGAACCACAATACAGATTACCTCATTGATGAGCAAAGAATATGACAATACACACCCCAAACAACACCAGGGTAGCCTCCAAAGCCTTTTATTACTCAATAACCAAAAAAAGAATATTACAATAGAGAAGAGCAGAGGTTCCACCTTCAGATGGTTTACAATGGACCTCATCTCCTCAATAAATAGCACAAGGCAAGCATCCTAGGGCGCAAAACCCTAAGGACCTTGATTGTAGAGCAAGGCAAGCTCATAGCCAATGGATGGGCACATTCCTCATTGGAAAAAACACTTGAAAGAGGAAGCTGTCGAGTTGTGGAAGGAGCTCACGCGTGGGTGAGAGGAGGGCGATCATAATGTTTCCATATTTTGATAGCTTTATATTGATGAGCTGCGATTGGTTGATTCAAATAGCAACTAAAACATGTGGGTGGTGCCACCTCACAAGAGGTGGGAGCCCCCATCTTGAACTTATCTTTCTTAAATCCGTACGTGGTTATAGAGAAACCGACCCACGTGAAGGTTTGAATATGAGTTGGACATATTCCAACGTTTCACTTTCACACAAACCTTCAACACATGCTTTGATTCTTTTAATACATTCTCCCACCACTTATCCTATCATCAGCGGAATCCATACATGCTATACGATTGGCCCATGTGAATATGGAGAGGGACGAACCTTGGAAATGATATAATCGCTTAACCAACTAAATCTTTCACCCTTTTGACTTTATAATATATGCTTTGTCCCTTTAGTATGGTTGCCTACCTTAAGAGAACTAATGCCAACTCATTTGGCATGTGCATAATTCCATTTTTTACATTTTTAAAAAAAAGACCATGATGCAATTTGTTGCATTTTTAGCATTAAAATGCTTATTTGTAGCTCTGATAAGGCAAAACTACTCCACGGGGCGTTTTGGTTTCCCAAAACATAGGAAGACCGGGTACCAAGGTAAAGAGGATGCTCTGAGCTTGAAAATGAGCATCCCTGCGCCAAATTCCGACTCTGGATCACACTTCTATCACCCTTTGAATTTTTTCCTTTAAACCAATAAAAAATGGCTTAAAAATGCGAAAAAAAATATTTTTCTCGGAATTGACTGAAACTTCTGGGGGACCTAGTGCATGACCAAACGATAAAATTTTAGCATCTAACATGTTTATAAACGTTACAAAATGGACTCTAATAACCCCCTAAGGCCTAACCACCACTTTGGGCATTCCAGCTTTGGAGGTGCAGGAGAAAAACTCATCGATTATACTCGGCTAAAGCCAAAGCATAATCGACAAGGGAAAAAACTCCTTGGAATACCTTCTTTGGTTGTCTAGTCCTAGGGAACTGAGTCACTCAAAGACCACCATGCTAGAACACTTTATTACAGACCCCGTGGGGCATGGTCATGCACTACAAAAATTAAAAAGGGGCCCTGAACAGGCCAAACTTGGAACTTCTGAATTCTGAAAGAGCACATGTAATTGTGCAATACTGGCGACTCACTGAAGTCCAACTAAAGTGCAACTTTAGGTGGTAACAGGGTGTATTGTGCAGATTTAATTATCCTTAACGAAGTGATTGCCAAAATAAATGCCAAAGTATATAAGCAAGCGAAACACTTAGGAAATGAAACAAATGTGAAACTTTTGCTTTAGAGAGATTTCAAGTAAATGAAAACAAAATTTCCAGTAATCAGATTTCATAAAAGATGGAAAAGTACAGCCACATGAAACCTTTTACAAATCTGGAAAATTAGATGATTAAACAAGACGAAATTTCCATAATTATTGAGTGATTAAAGTGACTCAAACCTATCTTAGGATGATTTATTTCAGCACTTTAGGTCACTGTAAATCTGATTTAAAAGGCAGAAATTAAGCACAGATCTGCAGAAATTTTAATGATGAATTACCTAAGAAAGAATATCATTTATTCAAGTATTACTTGGACTTAGCTTAAATTTGTTTTTGGACAGTTTTAATTGATAAATTCTAGAATTTAAATTAGCCGAATAGAAGCCTAAGAAATGATTTGCAAACTGTGATAAAACCCTAGACTTGTAATTTTGAAATCTGGAAAATGATATTGCAGAATTTAACCTTCAGATTTCAATGATAAACAAAAAAGTAAATGAGGAAGAATTTAATTTTTTTGGGTGGTGGTTGAGGGAGAGACTAGTGACTTTCAATCTTAGGGCATATGGGGTCTGTTATCACACAACTTGTAGTTGTCCCTAAAGGTATCCCATCCAGAATGGTAGAGGTGTTGGACAACTAAAGAGGTGACCCAAGAGATGCCACGGTTCCCAATGTAAGCTGGGTCACGATAACTAAGGCACTCTTCACTTTAGATCAAGACTAATCAAGATCAAGGGGCAGACTCTGGCCAATCAATGAAGACTAGCTAACCCAAAGGTTCCTAGGGAAATGTGTAAGTTGAGTTACGGAAACCAATGAGTGAGTTAGATTAAGTGGGCCCAAGAGTTTATGTGTGGTTGAAGAGGCTTAAGAGGTGACAATTGTTTCAACCAATGAATGACTAGGGCCATTTATGAAGCTCAAATGAATAGATCTAGTGCCATGGAAATTACATAAGTGGGGTCTGTTATCACCTAAACTGTAGTTACCCCTATGGATGTATCCATTAATGGATGGCAGTAGGAAAGGGCAACCCAAAGGTGCAACCACGATCACCTCGACTTCCAATAGATGGTTGTCACACCAATCAAGGCAACCTTCACTTTATGTTATCTAGCCCAGACAACAAAGGGGGAGACCCAGATCTACTCCCGACAGCAGAGATCAAACCAAAACACCGAATCAAAGTTAAGTATGAGTGAAGTATTGTAAGGTGTTTGGTTTATCCTAGACCTAAGGATGAAGTCACAAGATGAGTAAGGGGTTCAATGAGTATAGCTTTGGTTCATTGTTGATGTGAGAGTGACTTATAGTATTTGAAATGAGATCCAGGATTAATGTACCAGTCAATTGTGAGAAAATCCACTACCTTGGGAACCATGTCCAATGCAGGGTAGTTTAAAGGTTGAATTGGGGCTAACCAGTACTAAAGACAAACTTGATTGTAAGATATGACAATGTCAAGGGATTCAAGCAACCCAAACAAGGACCAAACCACAAGTTAACTCAACCATCTAGGAAAGTCGAATGAGCTTGGAGAAAGATCAGTGCCTTGGGAATTGGGATAAATGGAGTCAAGAAAAGATTAACTTATGTTTGATGACCCCTATGGCATAAGACAAGTGGGCTTTTAAAGGTTTGATGGATGGATCTATCTAGATCTAATAATTCATGATGTGACCTAAGTGGACCACAATCCCTTAAAACAAGGAATGCTATCCCCAAGGCAAGATTTCACAAAATGACTTACTAGACCTAGGTTTCAATGTATGTGTGTTCCAAATCCACTAAAATCTCAACTACCCATCTCCTACAAGTGGACCAACTCAATTCCTTCAAGAAGTGCAACTTTGCCCAAGGAGGGTTAAAAGTGGGATAAATGGGATCAAGACAAGTCCAATGGCATCCAAACTTTAGATCCAAGTAGTTTAAGCAAATAGTAACGTGGATCTAGGATATCAAGGAAATCCAAGGGTTAGATCTTACTAGATCTGAGTTTTATGATACCAAGTGGTCAAAAATGGGGATTAAATCCCTTAAAATGTGGAATAGGGCCCATAAGGTAGAAATCAGAAAAGTGACAATCTGGGGGTAGGTTATTGGATATGTAGATTGTAGATCAAGTGAAATCTCAACTACCCACGTACTAGATCTAGGTTAACTCACCCAAACCAAGAAGTGCGCCCTTGCTTGGAGAGGCTAAGTGCCTTGGGAAGAGGGTCAAATGGAGGCCAATCCTCACCAAACTATAGATCCGAGATTCCGTGGACACTATAGAGGTGGGTTTTAAATATCTTATCCAAGAAGCCACTAGATCTTAGTAGATTTGAAAAAATGTAAAAATGGGGGTTTTGATTAATTAGGGTTTGAAGTATTTTAGACAAATGGATAGATCATGGAAAGAGATTACCTTGAGATCATACCTGAGTGATGTGAATGAGATGCCTTGTTGTTGAGGAAGATTCCTGTAGAGATCTAATGAGAGATTGTTGATTTTGCTTACCGAAATGATGCCCCATCCCACAAGTGCGCCCTCCTCTACCTGTCAAACCAAGGAACAGCGATTCAATCAGTAAGATCAAGTATGGAGGAAATACAAGTAAAATGCAATGATAACATGAAATAGAAGGTCCTGGGACAGTAATACTCCCTGTTACCAACGAAGAGATCAAGAGAAGAAGTAGGGAGAGTCTTCCCCTACCAATACTTCCTCCTCAAACCAAATCGGGCCCCACCTGTAGATGCAAAAAACGTGGTACAAAATAATATGGCAAGACAAGATCTCCAATAACTCAGTTCAAAGGAAGAATCAACGAACGAACACCAAAAACATTCACCACAACACTGGAGATAGATGCAATGATAATTTTCTATTCCAATAATCTAGAGCCACAAGTCCCCTTTACAATGAGAGGCTCCCTCCTTTAAATAGATAATAGAGGCACCAAAATCCTAACCACTTTTTGAATGAGTGGCTAAGATTAAAATATACAAATGTCTAATCAATGGTTGAGATGAGCTCAACAATAAAATACATGGATCACTAATAAAATATAACATAAGTGGACAAAATCGCCCTAGGAGAGGGGAATCCCACCATATCATGATGACAAAATATAATAAGAAGCTTATGGTGGGTCCAAGGGGTAATTTTAGCCACCCTTGGTCAATCCCCATAGCACAATAATAATAAAATAGTCATCAATATACCAAATCATGCCTCTATAGACAAATTGTGGGCCTTAAGAGGCCTAAAAAATCATCAGAAAGTGCCATAAGTGATGGATGCAGGCCTCGATGAAGCTGAAACTGCTGGAGGAGGTGTGGAAGACATCAACCCATCATCATTGATCATCTCATGCCAAGACATTGCCTCAGTAGCCCAAATCGAATTCCTCAATAGCCATTTCTACCAATCCTAAAATGCCTCGGGAAGCGTGAAACTGCCCCAAACTGCCTCTTGGAGTGCCTGCGCTGTCAAGGTGAGGGCACCAGTGTGTCCGGGAGGGGGGTAATATGGTAAAAACAAGTGGCTGGACCACCCCCTCCATGCACAGCGCCCTAGGTCAACAAAATAAAAATCCTCTCTGCTCTGACAGGGTCTCTGACAGACCAAAACTGCATTGGGTTAGCCTACTGAGGCTCAATCATCACTGTAAGTGCCCGAAACTGAAAACAAACTGTCTCTTTGGTCTCAGAAGGTCCAAATCCATCCAAGATGTGTACTCATACACCATGTGAGTCTCTGCATGATCATATAATATATCTAATATACCGAAACAGGTGAAATAATAATAATCTGTAAATGATCAAATAATGCTGTAAACCATGAATCATCATCATAAACCTGTATCTGATGCATAGAATCATCATGTACATGTACATAGACCATATATCATCTATCGATATCATCACAAGGTCCAACCATCTCATGTCCTATGGTTGACCTTGGTCAAACTAGGTTTGACCAAGTCAACATGACCAAATATAACTCAGACCCTCATCAGAAGCTGCTGCAAAATGTCAAAGGTTAATGTATTCTCTACAACTTATTCAAATAACAATTATAACACAAAGTAATCATTACTGGCGATCTAGATCCAAATATATAATGTCATTAATTATTATTATTACTCAGACTAGACTTTTAGGACCATACTCACTTCATAGCTGTGATCAATTTGCTAGTGAAGGGTGAAGGCTAAAATAACTAGCTAGGCTAAGGGATGACTTGACTGACTTAACATTGTGACACTTTGGAACAGGGAAAGGGAATACACACCATAGTATATACTGAATGA
Source organism: Larix kaempferi (assembly GCA_027924585.1). Taxonomy (NCBI): domain Eukaryota; kingdom Viridiplantae; phylum Streptophyta; class Pinopsida; order Pinales; family Pinaceae; genus Larix; species Larix kaempferi. The sequence continues at coordinate 1,239,491 of BSBM01000834.1, read as the reverse complement.
GCAACAACACAGGGAATGGCGGTGTCTCACAAATGGATGAGTTGTTCAAAGAGGGTTTATTCACCTTTAATAGATGCGCACAATCCATAATACAAATGAGGCCAGCAATTGTTTTGATATAGCATTTAAGTTCCATTGCTTTTTGCGCCTGAAGTTTCCATAGCCTTTGATCTATGTGTGTTTATAAACACATTGCATAGATTTACATTTATTTAGGCTTTTTGCTGCAGGTGTGTTTTTAAGGCACTTGTTTACCTGAGCACTTCTAGGTGTGTCACAGATAGCTTGTTTACCTAGGTATTTTTATTTCACAAAAGATATAACACTTTATTTTTATGGCCATTTTCATTTGGCATGCCTTCCATTCATGTGTGTTGAGAAACACATTGCATGAACGGGCTTTTCATACAAGATATAACATTTCATTTTTCCAGATTTTGTATTCATGGCAGCACTAAAAGTTTCAGGTTTAGCCAACACAACTTTAGTGACTAGGGGGAATTCACAAGGAAATCCAACTCACCATAGGTAAGTTTTGTCACCAACTCAGAGCCGAGACACAATAAACAGGGAAGCTCATCCAATACAGAGGCTACAGTGGGGAAAAGTCTTCCATGCCACTAGTCAAGTAGTAAGTCAGGAAGATTAACTAAAAGGTAGGTAATGGATGGATGAAAACAATGAATAATGGAGCCAACACTAGCAAGCCAAGGTATGGTGAAATGATCACCTCTATTCTCCCTAAGGAGGGTAAAACCAATGAGTATGAATAGTGAACTTCTAAGTCTGAGTAGGGACAATATAATATATATAATAAGATCAACCAGGTCCACATATCTATATGATCGCCAGATCATGACACTAAGTGCTAAGACATGCTATAAGAATAAATATAAAAACAATATAACCACAACACTATGATAAACCTGCTGAGTGATATACCTGAATGCTCATCATCTGAAACATCATATGTCCTCTGAAACTGCTGCTGAAACTCTAGGCACTACTGACTGCTCTGTACAAATGGTATAATGGCTACATCGGTCATCTCTCTGAGTGTCCTGAGACTTAGGCATGGCATGGGGAATAGAACTGCTGTCGAAATATGATAGTGACCCAAATAAATGCTCATTTCAGCATCTCAATTTAAGGGAACTGGCTGAATAGTGTACTGGAATCAGAAAAATAATGTATGGTAGCCCGGCTACTATATATGTGATAACATCTGGCTCCGGCAGGGACAAGTGCTCTGCTGAAAAGAGTGCTTGAGAACCTTAGAATCTTTGGTCCTCAAACTCTTCTACTCGAATCCTCGATCCAGCACTCTACCATTTTGCTTTCAGCTGTTTATTTTATTTTGCACGTATTTCTGCATTCACAGACATCAAAAATACCTCATGCAGCATGTATGGGAAAAATATAAAACCAAACTAAAAATGAAATCTATTCTATAGCAGCATTTTAAATACATGAAATATAAATGCAAAAAGTAAATTTAAATCTACTAACACAACTTGCAAAGTTTGAAATTTTATTGTGCAGGAAAATAAAATGACAGGTACTCAATTAAACTAGGAGCTTCAAAAGGAGCTTAGGAAAAATCAAACAAAAGTGCCAGACTCAATGGCTGAAAAACTAACTACTGCCCAAGTAGGCTTATTTAGTTCCTACCTACCCTAATCTATCTGGTCAAACCAAATGCTAGGTAAAATCATAGATCCAGTGCAACCATTCATCGAACAAGTTAATGATTCTTCTTTGATTTTTGCTTAGAAAACGAGTCAGGACTAGATTAAGGATTAATGAAATTGATAGCACAACTTTCCTGACTTGTTCAAAAATTGAGAAAAGAGTTGAATGGTGCAAAATGAAATCATGCCAAGGGAAAGACTGATTACTGCAAACATCCTCCATCCAAGAATTGATAGGATCATAATATTTATGCAAGTTAATCTCAGAAATGGATGAAAGAAAGACATAAGACATGTGATTCGATTCATTTTCACACAGATTAACTTGTTCATTTACTTCTCTTACATATTCAATTTGATTCTCCTTGGGACTGATGATCAAAATACCAAGTGGGGATAAATTAAAGCTTAAAAGACAGAAAATCAAAGTCAGGCCCACTTGATGCTCAAAAATGGAGAAAAGATGGAATTGATCTTTAAACACCTTTTCCAGCTACCAAGAATGATTGATATGTTGACAACAAACGTTATGGTTCCAAAGTGACTGAAAAGGGAAATGAAGTGCTTTTTCTCCAAACATGTAATAATGCTTATACTTCCTATTAAAAATTTCCAAGGCAAAAGATTGACTAGAGCACCAACCCAAAGATGATTGAAAGAGTTGGGAAAGGAGGGTGGATTGCAAATATGAAAATTCTCCCAAATGGATAAACAAGTTTGACCTTGGATTTTGATAATAGAAAACATTCTTTATTCTAGGAATAATTTCAAGCTTTTGATCAAATTTAATATTTACAACATGAGGACAAGATTCTAATTCTAAGAAATTGATGAACCTATCTTGACTGAGGATGGAAAAATTTAAAGACTCATTATAAGAGGCGGAAGAAAGGTTAGAGCATCTAGTGTGATTCACTATTTCATCTTCATCTTGAGATTGAACTTCTATTGATTCATCATTAAATTCATATGAAGATAAATGATCATTTTTATTTAATTTGTCAGGGAGAAAATTAACGAGTTCATTTAAAACACCTTGATTATTTGCACAGTGATCATGTGAACTCACCACTAAAGGACCTTGGTCGATGTCCCCACTTTCTTCTTCTTTAATAAGGTGATAAGGAATTGAATGATCAGTAAAGCTAGAATGGAAGATGAGTTCTTTCGAAGGAAGAACTTCAATGGACTTGTTGACTAAAGGCTCATCCTCAGAAATTTCCTCTGGATCAGGACTAGGGCTACCTAAAAAGAAATTTGAAAACATACGATTTATATTAGTGATTTGACTTTCAATTAACTCAAAAGTGGAAAACTTATCCTCCAAGGAAATTGGGCAAGAGGGGTCATCTCCAGATATTGACAGTTCACTGGAAGCTTGATTGTTAAATGATTCAACAATAGGATCGGAAAGGGGAAGGTTTTGATCTTGGATTTGATTCGAAAGATACATATTATCGAATTCACTTCCCCAATCTTCTAAGAATTTATTTTCAAATATGTCATATCCGGAAATGCTATTGGGTTTCAAATTTGAAAGCCAGGGCCCAACTCTTTCTTTGAAAGATGAAGCCAATAGTTTCATACACACATCCTCATGGGTTATGGATAACTCGTTAAGAACTTCCCGAAATCTTTCAAGGTGCCTTCTAGCAGAGGTTTCATAACTTCCATCGAAAGTAGGCAACCTTTCACAGGCTTGATGAGGAATATGATGAGGATACCCAACAATTTTGGAAAAGTCAAAAACTTTCAATCGACCGAAAGTCCTAGGTTGCTTAGCAGTAGCCATGGATGGCAAATTTTATTTTATTTATTTTTTATATTTTTTGTTTTTTATCAAGAACCTAAATACAACATGATGCACCCCATGGGTTCTAGATAATGACAGGATCGATCACCAGTGGAGTCGCTTTATGTGGAGTCGCCACGTAGACTTTAAAACTCTTCTACCAAGATATATGTCGTTTAAAATGCAGGAGAGAGTGAGTAACAAATACTATGTCGAACCAAGGTAAGCCTCTGCCCTCCCCGGCAACGATGCCAAAATGTTATGACCTAAATTGTAGTTATCCCTATGGATGTATCCATTAATGGATGGCAGTAGGAAAGGGCAACTCAAAGGTGCAACCACGATCACCTCGACTTCCAATAGATGGTTGTCATGCCAATCGAGGCAACCTTCACTTTATGTTATCTAGCCCAGACAACAAAGGGGGAGACCCAGATCTACTCCCGCTAAGAGAGATCAAAGCAAAACACCGAATCAAAGTTAAGTATGAGTGAAGTATTGTAAGGTGTTTGGTTTATCCTAGACCTAAGGATGAAGTCACAAGATGAGTAAGGGGTTCAATGAGTATAGCTTTGGTTCATTGTTGATGTGAGAGTGACTTATAGTATTTGAAATGAGATCCAGGATTAATGTACCAGTCAATTGTGAGAAAATCCACTGCCTTGGGAACCGTGTCCAATGCAGGGTAGTTTAAAGGTTGAATTGGGGCTAACCAGTACTAAAGACAAACTTGATTGTAAGATATGACAATGTCAAGGGATTCAAGCAACCCAAACAAGGACCAAACCACAAGTTAACTCAACCATCTAGGAAAGTCAAATGAGCTTGGAGAAAGATCAGTGCCTTGGGAATTGGGATAAATGGAGTCAAGAAAAGATTAACTTATGTTTGATGACCCCTATGGCATAAGACAAGTGGGCTTTTAAAGGTTTGATGGATGGATCTATCTAGATCTAATAATTCATGATGTGACCTAAGTGGACCACAATCCCTTAAAACAAGGAATGCTATCCCCAAGGCAAGATTTCACAAAATGACCTACTAGACCTAGGTTTCAAGGTATGTGTGTTCCAAATCCACTAAAATCTCAACTACCCATGTCCTACAAGTGGACCAACTCAATCCCTTCAAGAAGTGCAACTTTGCCCAAGGAGGGTTAAAAGTGGGATAAATGGGATCAAGACAAGTCCAATGGCATCCAAACTTTAGATCCAAGTAGTTTAAGCAAATAGTAATGTGGATCTAGGATATCAAGGCAATCCAAGGGTTAGATCTTACTAGATCTGAATTTTATGATACCAAGTGGTCCAAAATGGGGATTAAATCCCTTAAAATGTGGAATAGGGCCCACAAGGTAGAAATCAGAAAAGTGACAATCTGGGGGTAGGTTATTGGATATGTAGATTGTAGATCAAGTGAAATCTCAACTACCCACGTACTAGATCTAGGTTAACTCACCCAAACCAAGAAGTGCGCCCTTGCTTGGAGAGGCTAAGTGCCTTGGGAAGAGGGTCAAATGGAGGCCAATCCTCACCAAACTATAGATCCGGGATTCCGTGGATACTATAGAGGTGGGTTTTAAATATCTTACCCAAGAAGCCACTAGATTTTAGTAGATCTGAAAAAATGTCAAAATGGGGGTTTTGATTAATTAGGGTTTGAAGTATTTTAGACAAGTGGATAGATCATGGAAAGAGATTACCTTGAGATCACACCTGAGTGATGTGAATGAGATGCCTTGTTGTTGAGGAAGATTCCCACAGAGATCAATGAGAGATTGTTGATTTTGCTTGCCGAAATGATGCCCCAGCCCACAAGTACACCCTCCTCTACCTGTCAAACCAAGGAACAACGATTCAATCAGTAAGATCAAGTATGGAGGAAATACAAGTAAAATGCAATGATAACATGATATAGAAGGTCCTAGGACAGTAATACTCCTTGTTACCAACGAAGAAATCAAGAGAAGAAGTAGGGAGAGTCTTCCCCTACCAATACTTCATTCTCAAACCAAATCGGCCTCCACCTGTAGATGCAAAAAACGTTGTACAAAATAATATGGCAAGACACGATCTACAATAACTCAATGCAAAGGAAGAATCAACGAACGAACACCAAAAACATTCACCACAACACTGGAGATAGATGCAATAATAATTTTCTATTCTAATAATCCAGAGCCACAAGTCCCCTTTACAATGAGAGGCTCCCTCCTTTAAATAGATAAGAGAGGCACCAAAATCCTAACTACTTTTTGAATGAGTGGCTAAGATTAAAATATACAAATGTCTAATCAATGGTTGAGATGAGCTCAACAATAAAATACATGGATCACTAATAAAATATAACATAAGTGGACAAAATCGCCCTAGGAGAGGGGAATCCCACCATATCATGATGATAAAATATAATAAGAAGCTTATGGTGGGTCCAAGGGGTAATTTTAGCCACCCTTGGTCAATCCCCATAGCACAATAATAATAAAATAGTCATCAATATACCAAATCGTGCCTCTATGGACAAATCGTGGGCCTCAAGAGGCCTCATAAATCATCAGAAAGTGCCATAAGTGATGGATGCGGGCCCCGATGAAGCTGAAATTGTTGGAGGAGGTGTGGAAGACATCAACCCATCATCACTGATCATCCCATGCCAAGACATTGTCTTAGTAGCCCAAATCGAATTCCTCAATAGCCATTTCTACCAATCCTGAAATGCCTCGAGAACCGTGAAACTGCCCCAAATTGCCTCCTAGAGTGCCTGCGCTGTCAAGGTAAGGGCACCAGTGTGTCCGGGAGGGGGGTAATATGGTAAAAACAAGTGGCTGGACCACCCCATCCAAGCACAACGCCATAGGTCAACAAAATAAAAATCCTCTCTGCTCTGACAGGGTCTGCGACAGACCAAAACTGCACTGGGTTAGCCTACTGAGGCTCAATCATCACTGTAAGTGCCCGGAACTGAAAACAAACTGTCTCATTGGACTCAGAAGGTCCAAATCCATCCAAGATGTGTACTCATACACCATATGAGTCTCTGCATGATCATATAATATATCCAATATACTGGAACAGGTGAAATAATAATAATCTGTAAATGATCAAATAATGCTGTAAACCATGAATCATCATCATAAACCTGTATTTGATGCATAGAATCATCATGTACATGTACATAGACCATATATTATCTATCCATATCATCACAAGGTCCAACCATCTCATGTCCTATGGTTGACCTTGGTCAAACTAGGTTTGACCAAGCCAACATGACCAAATATAACTCAGACCATCATCAGATGCTGCTGCAAAATGTCAAAGGTTAATGCATTCTCTACAACTTATTCAAATAACAATTATAACACAAAGTAATCATTACTGGCGACCTAGAGCCAAATATATAATGTCATTAATTATTATTATTACTCAGACTAGACTTTCAGGACCATACTCACTTCATAGCTGTGATCAATTTGCTAGTGAAGGGTGAAGGCTAAAATAACTGGCTAGGCTAAGGGATGACTTGACTGACTTAACATTGTGACACTTTGGAACAGGGAAAGGGAATACACACCATAGTATATACTGAATGAGCAACGACACAGGGAATGGCGGTGTCTCACAAATGGATTAGTTGTTCAAAGAGGGTTTATTCACCTTTAACAGATGCGCACAATCCATAATACAAACGAGGCCAACAATTGTTTTGATATAGCATTTAAGTTCCATTGCTTTTTGGGCCTGAAGTTTCCATAGCCTTTGATCTATGTGTGTTTATAAACACATTGCATAGATTTACATTTATTTAGGCTTTTTGCTGCAGGTGTGTTTTTAAGGCACTTGTTTACCTGAGCACTTCTAGGTTTGTCACAGACAGCTTGTTTACGTAGGTATTTTTATTTCACAAAAGATATAACACTTTATTTTTATGGCCATTTTCATTTGGCATGCCTTTCATTCATGTGTGTTGAGAAACACATTTCATGAATGGGCTTTTCATACAAGATATAACATTTAATTTTTCCAGATTTTGTATTCATGGCAGCACTAAAAGTTTCAGGTTTAGCCAACACAACTTTAGTGACTAGGGGGAATTCACAAGGAAATCCATCTCACCATAGGTAAGTTTTGTCACCAACTCAGAGCTGAGACACAATAAACAGGGAAGCTCATCCAATACAGAGGCTACAGTGGGGAAAAGTCCTCCATGCCACTAGTCAAGTAGTAAGTCAGGGTGATAAACTAAAAGGTAGGTAATGGATGGATGAAGACAATGAATAATGGAGCCAACACTAGCAAGCCAAGGTATGGTGAAATGATTACCTCAATTCTCCCTAAGGAGGGTAAAATCAATGAGTATGAATAGTGAACTTCTAAGTCTGAGTAGGGACAATATAATATATATAATAAGATCAACCAGGTCCACATATCTATATGATCGCCAGATCATGACACTAAGTGCTAAGACATGCTATAAGAATAAATATAAAAGCAATATAACCACAACACTATGATATACCTGCTGAGTCATATACCTGAATGCTCATCATCTGAAACATCATCTGTCCTCTGAAACTGTTGCTGAAACTCTAGGCACTACTGACTGCTCTGTACAAATGGTATAATGGCTACATCGGTCATCTCTCTGAGTGTCCCGAGACTCAGTCATGGCATGGGGAATACAATTGCTGTCCAAATCTGATAGTGATCTAAATAGATGCTCATCTCAGCATCTCAATTTAAGGGAACTGGCTGAATAGTGTACTGGAATCAGAAAAATAATGTATGGTAGCCCGGCTACTATATATGTGATAACAGGGCCCACTCCTTAAAAAGTGGAAGATGGTCTAAATGGAGCCCACAAGGTCAAGTTAGGGGTGAGATGACATTAAGGGGTATGCAATTATGTAGATCTATGGATCTAAGATGAAAGGGGCAATACCCACATATGGGATCTAGCAAAAGACCACTAGCCCAAGGAGTGCGATTTACCCAAGGAGACTACTGCCTTAGATTGAAGGGGCAAATGGAGTCCAAATTCCACCAAATACAAGGTACGGTTGGTGTTTGCTTGAAGTTTTAGCAAATAGGTAGTTTGCCTGACAAGTTTAGAATGACAGATTGCAAGATCGCGTTTTTGAGAAAGGGCTGAACATTCATCCAAGTCTGACTTTGAGGCAAACTTGCAAAGAATGAGTCATTCTATAGGCAGCTAGTGGGTAGTTTGATATATCTTACAGGCACTAGGCTTGATTTGAGTTATGCTGTGAGTTTCATTTCGAGATTTATGACAGCACTAAAAGCAGAGCATTGGACTGCAACGAAGAGGGTTTTGAGATTTGTGAAAGGGATACTTGATTTTGGTAGTCTGTACAACAGAACTAGACATCCCGGGTTGTGTGGATATTCAGATTTAGATTGAGCAGTTTGCACGGATGATAGAAAATCTACCTTTGGATATGTATAGCCTTGGCACAGGTGTAGTCACATAGACCAACAAGAAGCAGCAGGAACTAGCCCTTTCATTGACAGAAGCAGAATGTCGAAGAGTAGTGATAGGAGCATGTTAGGCAGTTTAGTTCAGGAGGATGCTTTCAAATATGAAGATGCGGTAGACAGAGCTGACAACACTACTTTGCGACAATCAGGGGGTGCTCAAACTAGCCAATAGTCTAGTATTCCAGCAGTGTACCAAGCATGTTAAGAACTTGAGAGACATTGCCACTTCATCAAACAACTTGTAGAAGATGTAACTGTTGAACTACAGTACTGTCCCATAGAGGACCAAATTGCATACATTTTCACCAAGTCTTTGGGTCCTGAAAAGCATGTAAAAATTAGGGATATACTTGGTGTACTTAGTAGATTGACCATTAAGGGAGGGTGTTAAAATAAAACTTAGCTTTATATAATGGTCAATTAGATATTAGTTTTAGGTTATAATAAGTCACCTCTATTTTTATATTATTTTGTGTTTTTATATTTTATGCCGCTTTATTGTATTTCTCGGTCTGTCCCATATTCATAAAGTGGATTGACACGACCTCATTGTAACCCTATATAAGAAAGCTTTCACTTTCACATCTATGCAATACATTATTATAACTCTTCCGAGTTATTTTTTGGTTTTTTTATGTGCTTGATTTCTGTGATAATCTGAAGCAGAAGCTACCACAAAGTTATCCTAATCCAACAGTGAAAGCAACTTTGTTACCAAATTTGGCCCTTGTTACACCCTCTTCTTGTTTTATTCTGGAAGTAATTTCTTCTTGCTTTCTTGGTTACCTTTTGCCTGTGCTTTTTTTCTATCCGCAGGGACTTAAGACTTTGTTGATCTTCTTGCACATTGTTTGAGGATTAATATTCCCTTAATGCATTGTCAGCTTGTACAATTTTTTTTGATGTTTAGTTCCTTTTGGAATTACTCTTTTATGTTGCTGATTATTTTATCATGTACTTATTTACATGTTTAGTAATGGATTAGTTATCAGTTTTAAGTTTTAACCTCTTAAGAGGAGGCACAATGTCTTATCTCCTGAATGCCTACATAGATGGAGTTTTATGCTATAATTTCACTGTCCCATTATCTTCATTTGGTTATAGTGAACATAAGTATAGTTTTTCTTCTTTTCGCTTTGTTTTTGTTAAGGCAGATTCTCCTCTTTTACTAATCCATTTGCACTCTTTTGTTGGTTTTCTCTTGCTATCTTGCAGACGAGATATCATGGATTAATGATTTCTTCAGAGATTATGTGGATTTGTTTCGGCATTTCCATCCAGATGCAAGAGATGTATTTTCAAATTGGGATACAAAGAAGGAAGCAAGAATACATAATGAGGGACTTAGGTTTGCACTTTCTGTATTTCATTGTAGACTCTAAAATACACTGGCTGCAAATTTTTTGCCTGGTAGCTTAGTTCTCATAAAGAAGTCTGAAGGTCAACGACAATTGCAGAGGACAAGAAATTTCATGTTATTAAAGAGGTAGAAAATGGAGGGAAGATGTAAATTTTTTTAAAAGATCATAGTCTTAACTCAGCAGCTGCAATAATAGATCAGACTGCTACATTTGTGTGAGGGAATCTAATACAAGATGATAAAAGCTCCAAAATTTAAATACCAAGGAGAAAGGGGGCATTGCAATAATAGAGCAGGTCATTGCTCCTAGCTACCAAGTACTACATATTGCCATAAAATTGATGCCCATTAATGCACAAATTGAAGTGATGATGAAATGACGAGAGTGGCTGGGTATTTATAGCAATATTTTGCAATGCCCTAGGTAAGTCTGGTAGATGGGCAATCAGCTTTGTTGTCTTGTTGACACTTCTCCATGGTAAGCTAGACCCACTTAGCCTACCTGCTGACTTGCTGCCCAGTGTGACCCAATTTAACACAGCACACGGTTATTAGTATTCCTATGGATAATTTGATCCTCTTAAGTTCCTGTTATCACCTAAGCTGTAGCTGCTACGAAGAGGGATCCTATCCAGGATGGTAGAGGGCAGGCAGCTAAACCAAGTGACACCTAGAGTATCTTGCTCACCGAAATGTAGTCGGTTGTCACCCTGAGCAAGATGACTCTTCGCTTTAAGCCTCACTGAGAGTGGGCTAAGGGGAAGACCCTGATCAATCCTCGTGGGATAGATCTTTTACGAGGTAAGCCAAATCTTAATTATGGTCAAAGTTAACTTAAAGTTTCAAGCCTTTGTTATGTTTTAGACTCTCATCATAACAAATTTTCAGATGCTCTCATTGGTGGCTTCAAAGCATCACTTCATCATGGTGCCGTATGGTCATCTGTGGTTCCTAGGTATTCGGTCTCCCTTACAGACCCTCATATCTATCAATTGTTACAAGCATATATACATCTCTCTGGTTTTGACATGTCTTACCATAGTCAGGTTGCTCAGCTACATACAACCACAGTTCTCCGGTTCATGACTACAACCATGTTGCCACTACATCCAGAACTCCTTGAACATGCCCACACTGAAAGCGTGGTGGTAAGACCTGGAAACACTGCCTAAATTGTTTTAGATAATGCTGAGGTCACTATCCCTTTAGAATGGAAAAATGCGTATACACCCATCTCCCAAAAATACAAACTCCTGTCAGTTCCAAAGAGATGGGTGTTAGAAGTAGAACAATCAAACCAAGGTAATAATCCAGACATAAAGTTCCAAAGGTCACAGTCTTCCAGACCTTCATCTGCATCACAGCCTTTCAGAGTAACCCATGAACACAATGGTACACATCCTGACTGTTCATATTGTAAAGCCATGATAAAAAGACCAGCCTTATCAAAGTTTCCAAAGTCACATATCAAGGAGTACATCTCATTTCCTTCCAAAGAATTGGCCTTTGCTTCTTCATCCCAATCTGAAGAACGTAGAGGCCAACACACATTTTGTAAATATTGTCTTGATTTTATTAATTCTTCAAAAGATCCAGTCTCCTTCAAAATGTTGAAGCTATCACTTTCCAGCAAAAGGAATCTGAATCTCCAAAGAGAACTTTGCCAGAAAGAATTTTGCCCCCTGCAAATTTTACTCCTTCCTTCAAAGATGGAACTCTCTCTTCTTATCTTGAATTCATCCACTATAGAAGACCAAAGATGATAAATCATCTACAGAGATCATACTGCAAAATTACAACAATTATCAGACCACGTGTCTAGCCCAACATATAGATGATGTGGCCAGAGATACATTAGCTACCAAATCACATGTATCTGCCATACATATGCAGATGTCCTCTGAAGTAGAACAGAATCAGGAGGCAAAGTTAAGAATAAAAGAGGCTCTGCAGAAGTTGGACATTATTATGGAAGTTTTGATGCATCTAAAGAAACATGCTGAGCTGGGTCTCTCAGTCAGCTGAAATAAGCATTGATCCAGCAGAGTTTTCTTCTTCTTTCTCTTTGTTGCATAAAAGGAAGAACCCAGAAGACGAGGATAAGAAAGATAAATATTTAGAGTTCAAAGGATTGACAGTAAAAACTGATTTTCTACTTTAAAGAAAAATGGAATATACTCTTAGGGAAGCCAAGAAGAAATTAGCATTAGTTAAAACCCAAATTCTCCATGTCAAGATGGTTAAAACTGAGCATGTCCCAGGCTAGAACATGCGTACCATAACAGTGGTGATCAATCATTAAATAATCATAAGACTTGTGCAAAAGTAGTCAGACAATTCTTCATGATGCCCTTTACATATGCCCACTTACAAACTTAACCAAGTTGCTATGATGGGTGAGGTGAACAAAACAAGGCTAGGACAAGGGGATATGACTTGGTAAGCCTTGACACTGTGATCTCTCAGAAAGAAGAGAAAAGGGAATCCACTCAGACATGTGTCGGATAGATAACACTAGGGGATGGCGGTATCTCACATATGGGTACAGTGCTTAGAAAGTCTCCAGTAGGTTCTGTTGTCCGCCGAGATACACATCAGCAGCAGAAATCTTTCGAAAGCTGTCTCCTTCACTAGAAGTGGGGAGAAGTGTGGCCTTGGGGGCAAGCAATGAGCTAGGTACTGTCACCTAAATCCCAGCTCCTCCGTTTAGGCTAACTCTTAATGAAGCCAAGGGGGGTAGTCCCTACAAAGAGTTTCACTAAGGGTCTTATGTTTTGTAATGTTTTTTGATGAAGTGATGCGGATGGGTGTTGTTTAAGAGTTTTTGTGATGAGACCAAATTATAAATAAGATAAACAAGATAAGATGCAATCCACGTTGCTAAATAAGATATCGAAAATGTCAGTACTTTTCAAGAATTGAAGTTTAAATAATGCATCCACAAGATAAAGTAAAACCACAAGGACAAATGGTCCTGATCAAGATATAATGTTTAAATAACCAGTGCCTTATGGAGTCAAAGAATAACAAGTATGTGATGCTGAATATGTGGGTCTTGAAAGGTAGCTGTTTGTGAGATCGTTGTGCAAATTATCTTGATAAATTTAAAGTTTTAATGGTCTTGATTATTAGGCCAAGAACACAAGGTAATCAAGTGACCGGAAATAGTATACTAGTAACCTCTTAGATGATAGGTCGAAGCCACCTAGATTTCAAAGGGATAAGTGTCCAATGATTTAACCACCCCTGAGTCTGACAGCGGGATTTCGGCACCACCTGTTTCAGGAAACTACCTCAGTAACTCTCGAAAGCAACGCCGGTTCGTTGGTTGGGATACAATTTTATTAAGTTATCACTTGTGAAATTAACAAGTCCAACACCTTTCTGAGTACTAGCCCAACCCTTTCAGGTTGGCAGAGCATACAGGTGTCAGATAACGACCAAGATAAATTAATTAATGGGGGTGTGAGTTGGAATGATTTTATAAATTATTAAGAGCACACTTGTTAAACTCTCCGACAGAGAGCACTTTTGACCTCGTCTTACGACGAAATTCAAAAAATTCTAAACTAATCTATATGCTTGATGCAAGGTAAATGCAGTGGGAATGCTCTTCAACTTGGATTTGGCCAAGTTCAAGAGACTTTGTTCATTTAAAAAAATAGAAGCAGTTATAACTTGAAGAACAAATATGAAGCTTAAATAACTGAAAATAAAATGATGATAATAAGATGTAACAAGATGCTTGAAACAAACTGAAAATAAACTTAGTGTTCTACCAAACAATATTAATCTAAAAGTGGGATCTACCTCCGAACAAGGTCGACCACTAGAACCACCAGTCCTTGAGAAAGTATAGCTAGCTGAGTTTCGACAAGGAGTCTAATGAGGAAAGAGAAGTAACCACAAAATTATGTGGCCCTGCCCCTGGAATGAAATCCCAAGGATACTATCTCAAGTCAAGACTTGGAAATGGAGTATAGAAAATAAAATAATAATCTATGAACTTTGAAAAAAGAGAGATTTAATCTAAACAAAACACAACACTTTTCCTCAAATGGGGAAGAAGAACCCAAAAGTGGAGGACTCCTCCACTTAGCCTTTTATTTAATGAAGTACAAGTGCATTGGGAATCTAACCCTTGAAAGGGCTTTTAGAGATAGAATGAAACTTGGAAGAAATACTTGGAAAAATAGCTCTTAAGAGCTTATTACCAAAGGATAAACAATGACATTTTTCAAACTTGGATTTTGCTTCAAGTGATTTTCTTCACTTCTTCTTGGTTTAGATTGCTTCGTTTTAGAAACTCTCAAGCTTCATTATCTTTCAAGCACCTATCAAAACAAATTAAACTTCAAGGCACCCTTTAGTTATTAGTAAATCCAAAGAAAAAATGATAACAATTTAACCTACTTGTTCTAGGCTTGCAAAAATGAAATCTAAGCACTAAAAAGCATGAGATCCAACTTCAAATATTCAATATGACAAAACGGACCAGCAAACAACAAATGCCTAAAAAGTGATGGGAAAGAGATCTAAGACATGAAATTTTTGTATGCAAAATTTTCACTTTTGAATGAGATTACTAAATGGAAGTAAGTAAAATGCAAGATCTTTAACTTTTATGAAAACAAATTGAGTATGCAAGCCTACTTTCAAAGGAGATCTAGAATGAGAAAATGACTAGGAATGAGATCTAAACTATTAACAAAAGCAAAGTCTAAAGCTATAATACTAACTACTAATCTTCAAAAAAGGAGAAACAAGTTACTACTTAACCGTTTATTGCTTTGTTTAATGCTTTTTATTGATGTTTTTAGGGCTCTTTTTTGAAGTGGACGAGAGGAGCTAAGGGAAGACAAAGAGGAGGACGAATGGAATGAGGAGAAGGCAAAATGAAAGGAGATGGAAGAGGAGGACGAATACAAGGAAATGTGACCAAAAGAGAGGGAGCGAAAGCCTAGAAGAGGAGGGTTTTGGAGAAGATGGACGAGAGGGAAGAGGGATGAAATGAGAGAAACAAGAGGGAGACGAATGGGAGGAAGAAACAAAAAAGATTGGCAAAGTATAGATCTAGGCTTCTCACAAAGTAACAAGTAACCAAGATTGATAAAAATTTTGCTGATGGAGGAAGAGGCAAGTCTCCTCATATTGTTTCTTCTCTTGAGATAAGAAATTCCTTTGGGAACCTGCAAGAAAATTTGATTAGGTGCTAATAGCCATTGATGGGCAAAGAGTAGCTTGATTTCCAAGCCATTCTCCACCTTGTGTGAATCTTGCAAAACCCTCAAAAATTAAACAAGCCAAACCGAACGATATATTTCTAAGAATTATAGAACATATACTGAATAATGAAAAGCTTGAAATAACAATAAGGTGAGAAAGATGTCACCAAACAATGTGAAAGACATCCCCAAAAGTCTTGTATGGACCTCCAAAGTCACTACTTTATTCAAGAATCAAACAAATGTTACAATAATATTTTGGCAGAGTGTTCATGCTCAAAATCTCCATGAGAGAATGGCCAAAATGGCATCTCTTTATAGCAAAGTAGACCACACCTAACACCTAAGTCGAATTGGTAATGAAAGGAGCCAATAGCCCTAAACACCAATTCGAATTGCCATCAAATCTCAATCAACACCAAGTTTAAGCCAAGTCCTGGAGTTAACTCCATCAAACAAATCGAATCTCATTGAATGAGATGAGGAGGTGGCCTCCACCTTGGCAAGGTGCCCCTCATCTCCACTTTGGAACCATCACCATGCGGATAGATATGTGCCAAGTGCAAACTCGAGCTCCAAGAAGAGGTTGACGTGAGGATATCAAGGAATTCGAATATGCCACATAACATAAGCTTGGAGTGTAGTGGGTGGAGGTAACACGAGTTATGAAAGGAGCCAATGCTTTGTGATTGCACAAATCAAGGATGGCACCTACCATATCCATTAATGCAACCACCAACCCAATAGTCATGTGCCAACACATCAAATCGAATTCTTGGTGAAGGAGGGCGAATTGCTTGGTGAAGATAAGCTTGTGTTGACTGTATACTCAACTGAATGATGACTGAGATGATTGGAATCTTCATTAATGTCCAGTGCTATGTCAATTAGCCTTTTATTTTATTCAAATTGATTTATTTTGGAGAGATTTGGATTATCTCCAAAATATTCAATTTTATTATTTTAATTAATAATTTCTCTGTAACTGGGTTTTTTGAGAAATTATTAATTATGAGGCCTAATTGACATCCGAAACTTAGGATAAACTGGTTCGGGGATCATGAATGATTTTTGGCTTAAGGTTGGAGCCTTCAATCACTGAATTCGGATCTCGGATGACTAACATATTACAAATTGAAATTTCTCCATTTAAACCATAGAGAAATTTATTAAAATTAAAAAGAAAAAATAATTAAAAACCCAAAACCGGAGGACCCGGTAAAATTTTTTCGAAATTTTTTATGAGGGTCCTAGAGCCTTAAGACATGACCAAAACCTATTCTAATAGTGTCTAGTAGGCTTATATACATCAGTTGGACTCTAATAACCCCCCATGGCTAAAATTTTCAAAATCGAGGATTCCAGCTTTGGAGGAAGCGGGAGAAAACCTCATCGATTATAGCTCGGCTATAGGCAAAGTATAATTGACAAGGGAAAAAACTTCCTGGAATACCTTAGTTGCTTAATCAAGTCATGGGGGACCGAGACACTCAGAATCCTACTAGCACACTTTATTACAAACCCCGTGGGGCCATGGTCATGTTGACTGAAAAACAAAACTGACTAGCCAAAATTGGCTAGGCACAAATGCTGGATCATCTGATACACTGGAGCACAAACATTCATCATGTTTGTCAAATGGCGGCTCTTCAGATAATCCAACTATGGTACAAATAAGTTGGTAACAGGTTCTAGTAAGCATCCTTTAAAACCTAAGTTTCCAGGAAATGTGGGTTCGGGGACGGGGACACCACTTTTTGAAATAGAGTACTTGGGTTCGTCGGGGTACTATATATTTATATAAGTAGTTGTAACAAAACAATAGAATTAAAAGTTAAAAACATGTCACATGCATAGTTCTTCATAATTCAATGATTCATCATTCATTCAACATTCACATTGGAACATAAAATTTGATATCAAGTGGAAGTTATATTATGATTCCATTGTAATACTGCATTCAAAATTTGCCTAATGGGCCAATGGCATTTTCAGACATGAAATAGAAAATACAAAATTAAGAAAACACTCAACAGTGATTTCTTTCAATAATTCTCCTTGTTGTAACAGTGTAACCTTGTCACTATATTCAACGTGGAAAGCCCTTCACGGTTTCACCAAACACTGTCGCCGTGGAAAGCCCTTCACCAAACACTGTCACTGCTGAATGAAATGATTATGAGATGTGTGAATGGCAAATTATGATGTTTGAAGAGTTCGAGGGTCGTAATTTTAGGTTTGGGAGGGGGTCACCTTCCCCCACTTCCTTTTATTTATTTCACTACTTAAAAATCAGGGTACGTCGTCCCCTCTAAGCCAACGAACCCCTTTTTTCAAGCCGACGTCTTGGGTTCTTCAGTCGAGAACCCGGTTCGTATGGGTTTGCCAACCAAGAACCCGAACCTGAATCGGAGACGTGGGTTCGTGAACCTGGTGCGGGGATGTGAACCCTGCCCCTGGGTATGCGAACCCATGCAACTAAGTTTAAAACATTTAATTTATGTAGCTTTTGCAACATTATACATTCAATCATTTACTTAGCATGATCTTTCCTTCACTAGCCAGCCTCCAAGGGCAGGTGCCCTAGATAGCCTTGTGGGCCCTAGATAATGACTCGGTCTGACCTCAATTGCCCGCCACCGTCCATAGGTGTGATGGAGTTACCACCCTGTTGCCTTGTAGGGGCAAATGGCCTTACATCATACAAAGGATGAGTGCTCATCCCTTGGCCACTGACTAGCTACATAAGATTTATTTGCTTTCATTTCAAATAGGTTGAGTGTTTAAAAACACAACTAATTGTAGTTGGACTTGCATTCCTGCAGGTATAACATGTGTCCCTCCAATGCATTTTTGAGGATAACTAAGCTAGAAGACTAAAAGAGATAATCTGGTGACACTGGCCACACATCCAATCCACGAGGCATCATACAAGTAGACGGGAAGGAACCAGGACACACACTCAGAGCTGAGGCAGAAAATTAACGTGGAGTCTATCCAACATAGAGGTCTAAATGGGGGAAAAGTCCTTGATCTCACAAGTCCAGGTCCAAGTCAAAGGTCAAAGATAAAAAATGAAAGGAACGAATGGATGGAAGGAAGTGAAAATGTAATGCCATACATAGCAAAGGCAAGGCTAAGTTTGCATAAGGTAAGCAACTAGTGAGCATATGAAAAGGCGTTATGTCCAAACCGTCAGACAACTTGTGACCACAAATCCATGGAAACAATCAAAGCATATAACACATCACCATTGTCAACTACCATGCATAGTCACAATTATTACTATAGACAAGAGAGACAAATGAATATACCCCAAATACAACGTGTATACCTGCTCATCCATATACCTGTGTTCGAAAATGATCATGAATACCAACTCTGACTGCCATGGGAAAGGGAAAATACCAGCTGGCGGCTCCCCTTCTCTGACAAAAGTGAATCATAGTCTAGCAAATATTCCCTCTAGGATCATGAAGAGGGCTCATAAATGACAGGGATGTACTGATAATGCTGCTCCACATAGGCTAGTTGCCTCTGTATGTACTCTGTCACTAATCATCATTGAACACGAGTGCTCATCTCATGTAAAGGATTGGCTCGGGCTGTGACAATTGCTCTGGAAATGATAGTAGCTCCCAGCTACTGTAAATGTGACAACATGTACATAGGTGCCTACTAGAAGGTTTAATCCTTGCATGTTGTTTCAAAATAGTCAACTTGAACAAGTAGTGTAAGGGAATTCCTTGCCCCACAATCCTGCTGTGCTTGACATTTTGAGTAGAAACAATCAGCCTTTGAGAAATCCAGGCTCGATTGCTTTGGGTGGAGTTATGGCTGAAACAAGACTACAAGCTCAAGGAAATATCGAAGAAATAATATCACATGCCCACTCTCCTGTTGTGAACTCTCTCACCTCTCAGAGCTTGTGGCAGCATGAAATTGGTCATTTTCTTAACAGAAGCTCTAGTTGTGTGTCATTGATGTCCAGCTACAATCCAGTGCACCAAATTCGGTCAAATTCAGTTTCAGAGAATTCATTTTCTATGGAAAATGCTCCGCATGCAAACTTACTTATAGTTGGTGGCGAGGTGTCATGGAAATAGGTGTTAGAGATAGTGGTATCTCGGGATGTCGTCCATGATTTAGATGCCTTGCATGGAGGTACATTTGCAGTATGGGCATCGGGATGCAGTAGAGGGTGATATGCACTCTACTTAGTGGCATGAATCTAACAGTGTATGCATGCGGACCTTTTGGGGTGACTTGCCTCATGCATGTAAAGTTTTGCATGCACAACGTTTAATTAAAAAGCATGCAAAAGTGAGATTTTTGCATGCACTCACTTTAGGGTTTTGGAAACCCTAATCGGACGGTGAGTTATTATGAGGCAGGAGGTCATCGAGAGAGGTTACTCAATAGACTTATCAGAGAGAGATCAGTTGAAGTGAGAGGGGCGCATAGTGCATGCAGAGTGCGTCTTTCTGAGAGAGAGGAGCTTCTGTAGTAGAGAGAGTGAGAGGATCTGAGTTGGATTAGACCTCACTTGATCAGAGGCACTTGTCTGCCATTGACTGTGGCTAACAGAGCATCACAATAGAGTTTCTATAGAGTTCAGAGAGAGGGAAACTTTGCTGCAGAGGGGGGGGCGCACTTCCTAAGGAGAGGAGGTTATTGTGGATTCAGATTGAGGCCAGAGCAGTTGAGATTTGCAGGGTAGGTCTTCTTCAGTGTTTGAAGTAGATCTGTGAGGATCTCAGATCAGATTGGCTGAGATATGAGCTAGGCCAATTTTCCAGTCTTTGAGATGTTATCACCAGACTTGTAGTTGCCCCTATAAGATGGATCCGTAAGGATGGTAGAGGGGATTGGAAACCAAAGAGGTGAACCAAGATAGCCTTGACTCCCAAATGGATGGTTGTCACGCCAATCGAGGCAATCTTCACTTGATGTTGTCCTA
Source organism: Larix kaempferi (assembly GCA_027924585.1). NCBI lineage: Eukaryota > Viridiplantae > Streptophyta > Pinopsida > Pinales > Pinaceae > Larix > Larix kaempferi. Next base: position 1,218,965 of record BSBM01000834.1, on the reverse strand, counting down.
ACCCAAGACAACAATGGGGGAGACCCAGATCTACTCCCGACAGAAGAGATCAAACCAAGACACCAGATCAAATCAGACACAGTGAAGTACGTAAGGTGTTAGGTATAGTAAACCTTGTTGTCCGCCAAACTGCACACCAGCAACATAAATCTTTCGAAAGCTGTCTCTCTTACTGGAAAGTGGGGAGAGGTGGCCTTGGGGGCAAGCAATGAGCCAGGTAATTGTTATCACCTAAACTGTAGTTACCCCTGTGGATGTATCCATTAATAGATGGCAATAGGAAAGGGCAACTTAAAAGGTGCAACCACGATCACCTCGACCTCCAATAGATGGTTGTCACGCCAGTCGAGCCAACCTTCGCTTTATGTTATCTAGCCCAGACAACAAAAGGGGAGACCCGATCTACTCCCGACAGGAGAGATCAAAACCCAGACACCAAATCAAGTTAATACTAAGTGAAGTAAGGTGTATGGTTTATCCTAGACCTTAGGATGAAGTCACAAGACAAGTGAGGGGTTCAATGAGTATAGCTTTGGTTCATTGTTGATATGAGAGTGACTTATAATATTTAAAGATAAGATCTGGGATTATAGTACTAGTCAATGTGAGAAAATCCACTACCTTGGGAACCGTGTCCAATGCAGGGTAGTTTAGGGGTTGAATTGGGGCTAACTAGTACAAGTGACAAGCTTGATCATGAAGTATGATGACATCAAAGGGTTTAGTCTACCACACAAGGGTCAAAGCACAAGTTAATCCAACAATCTAGGAAAGTCGAATAGACTTGGAGAGAAACCAGTGCCTTGGGAATTGGGATAATGGAGTCAAATTGAAGTTGACTTGTGGTTGATGACTCCTATTGCATGAGATAAGTGGGCATTTAAAGTTTTGATGGATGAATAGGTCTAGATCTAGAGATTCAAGGTTTGACTTAAGTGGACCACAATCCCTTAAAACAAGGAATGCTATCCCCAAGGCAAGATTTGATGAAGTGACCAACTAGACCTAGGTTTTGAGGTGTGCCCGTATCAAATCCACAAAAGTCTCATGTACCCATGTCCTAGAAGTGGACCAACTCCAATCTCCAAGGAAGTGCGACTTTGCCCAAGGAAGGTCAAATGTGGGATAAGTGGGATCAAGACAAGTCCGATGACATCCAAACATTAGATCCAGGTAGGTTGATCAAGTGAGAGTGTGGATCTACAATTTCAAGGCAATCCAATGGCTAGATCTTGCTAGATCTGAGTTTGAGGATACCGAGTGGTCCAAAATGGGGATTAAATCCCTTAAAATGTGGAATAGGGCCCACAAGGTAGAAATCAGAAAAGTGACAATCTGGGGGTAGATTATTGGATGTGTAGATTACGAATCAAGTGGAATCTCAACTACCCACATACTAGATCTATGTTAACTCACCCAAACCAAGAAGTGCGCCCTTGCTTGGAGAGGCTAAGTGCCTTGGGAAGAGGGTCAAATGGAGGCCAATCCTCACCAAACTATAGATCCGGGATGCCGTGGATACTATAGAGGTGGGTTTTAAATTTCTTACCTAAGAAGTCACTAGATCTTAGTAGACCCGAGAAAATGTAAAATGGGGGTTTTGATTAATTATTAATTAAGGTTTGAAATATTTTAGACAAGTGGATAGATCATGGAGATAGAAATTACCTTGAAATCATACCTGAGTGATGAAGAGAGATGTATTGATGTTGAGGAAGATTCCTGCAGAGATCAAATGAGAGATTGTTGATTTTGCTTGCCAAATTGATGCCCTAGCCCACAAGTGCGCCCTCCGCTACCTGTCAATCCAAGGAAAATCGATTTCAATCAGAGAGGTCAAGTATGGAGGAAATACAAGTAAAATGCAATGATAACATGAAATAGAAGGTCCTGGTACAGTAATACTCCTTGTTACCAACGAAGAGATCCAAAGAAGAAGTAGGGAGAGTCTTCCCCTACCAATACTTCCTCCTCAAACCAAATCGGCCTCCACCTGTAGATGCAAAAACGTGGTACAAAAGATATGGCAAAACAAGATCTCCAATAACTCAGTGCAATGGAAGAACCAACGAACGAACACCAAAAAACATTCACCACAACACTAGTGATAGATGCAATAATAATTTTCTATTCCAATAATCCAGAGCCACCAGTCCCCTTTACAATGAGAGGCTCTCTCCTTTAAATAGGAAGGAGAGGAGGCATCAAAATCCTAACCACTTTTTGAATGAGTGGCTAAGATTAAAAGATACAAATGTCTAATCAATGGTTGAGATGAGCTCAACAATAAAATACATGGATCACTAATAAAATATAACATAAGTGGACAAAATCGCCCTAGGAGAGGGGAATCCCACCATATCATGATGAAAAAATATAAGAAGAAGCTTATGGTGGGTCCAAGGGGTAATTTTAGCCACCCTTGGTCAATCCCCATAGCACAATAATAATAAAATAGTCATCAATATGCCAAATCTTGCCTCTATGGACAAATCGTAGGCCTCAAAAGGCCTCAGATAATCATCAAAAAATGCTATAAGTGATGGATGCGGGTCCCGATGAAGCTGAAACTGCTGGAGGAGGTGGGGAAGACATCAATCCATCATCACTGATCATCCCATGCCAAGACATTGCCTCAGTAGTCCAAATCGAATTCCTCAATAGCCATTTGTACCAATCCTGAAATGCCTCGGGAAGCGTGAAACTGCCCCAAACTGCCTTCTGGAGTGCCTGCGCTGTCAAGGTGAGGGCACCAGTGTGTCTGTGAGGGGTGTAATATGGTAAAAACAAGTGGCTGGACCACCCCCTCCAAGTATAGCACCCTAGGTCAACGAAATAAAAATCCTCTCTGCTCTGATAGGGTCTCCGACAAACCAAAACTGCACTGGGTTAGCCTACTGAGGCTCAATCATCACTGTAATTGCCCGGAACTGAAAACAGACTGTCTCATTGGACTTAGAAGGTCCAAATCCATCCAAGATGTGTACTCATACACCATATGAGTCTCTGCATGATCATAAAATATATCCAATATACCGAAACAGGTCAAATAATAATAATCTGTAATGATCAATAAATGCTGAAAACCATGAATCATCATCATAAACCTGTATCTGATGCACAAAATCATCATGTACATGTACATAGACCATATATCATCTATCCATATCATCACAAGGTCTAACCATCTCATGTCCTATGGTTGACCTTGGTCAAACTAGGTTTGACCAAGTCAACATGACCAAATATAACTCAGACCATCGTCAGAAGCTGCTGCAAAGTGTCAAAGGTTAATGCATGCTCTACAACTTATTCAAATAACAATTATAACACAAAGCATTCATTACTGGCGATCTAAATCCAAATATATAATGTCATTAATTATTATTATTACTCAGACTAGACTTTCAAGACCATACTCACTTCATAGCTGTGATCAATTTGCTAGTGAAGGGTGAAGGCTAAAATAACAAGCTAGGCTAAGGGATGACTTAATTGACGTAACTTTGTGACACTTTGGCAAAGGGACAGGGAATACACACCATAGTATATACTGAATGAGCAACAACACAAGGAATGGCGGTGTCTCACAAATGGATGAGTTGTTCAAAGAGGGTTTATTCACCTTTAACAGATGCACACAATCCCTAATACAAATGAGGCCAGCAATTATTTAGATATAGCATTTAAGTTCCATTGCTTTTTGGGCCTGAAGTTTCCATAGCCTTTGATCTATGTGTGTTTATAAACACATTGCATAGATTTACATTTATTTTAGGTTGTCTACTGCAGGTGTGTTTTTAAAGCACTTGTTTACCTGAGCACTTCTAGGTGTGTCACAAATAGCTTGTTTACCTAGGTATTTACATTTCCAAAAGATATAACATTTTATTTTCATGGCCATTTTCATTTGGCATGCCTTTCATTCATGTGTGTTTAGAAACACATTGCATGAATGGGCTTTTCATACAAAATATAGCATTTCATTTTTCGAGATTTTGTATTCATGGCAGCACTAAAAGTTTCAGGTTTAGCCAACACACAACTTTAGTGACAAGGGGAAATTCACAAGGAACTCCAACTCACCATAGGTAAGTTTTGTCACCAACTCAAAGCTGAGACACAGTAAATAGGGAAGCTCATCCAATATAGAGGCTCTAGTGGGGAAAAGTTCTCCATGCCACTAGTCAAGTAGTAAGTCAGGGTGATAAACTAAAAGGTAGGTAATGGATGGATGAAGACAATGAATAATGGAGCCAACACTAGCAAGCGAAGGTATGGTGGAATGATCACCTCTATTCTCCCTAGGGAGGGTAAAACCGATGAGTATGAATAATGAACTTCTAAGTCTGAGTAGGGACAATATAATATATATAATAAGATCAACTAGGTCCACAGATCTATATGATCGCCAGATGATGACACTAGGTGCTAAGACATGCTATAAGAATAAATATAAAAGCAATATAACCAAAACACTATGATATACCTGCTGAGTCATATACCTGAATGCTCATCATCTGAACCATCATCTGTCCTCTGAAACTACTACTGCAACTCTGGGCACTACTGACTGCTTTGTACAAATGGTATAATGGCTACATGAGTCATCTCTCTGAGTGTCATGAGACTTAGTCATGGCATGGGGAATATATATACTGATGTCCAAAATATGATAGTGATCCAATATAGATGCTCATCTCAGCATCTCAATGTAAGGGAACTGGCTGAATAGTGTACTGAAATCAGAAAAATAATGTATGGTAGCCCGGCTACTATATATGTGATAACATCTGGCTCCGGCTGGGACAAGTGCTCTACTGAAAAGAGCGCTTGAGAACCTTAGAATCTCTGGTCCTCGAACTCTGCTACTCGAATCCTCGATCCAACACTCTACCATTTTGCTTCCAGCTTTTTATTTTGCACCTATTTCAGCGTCCACAAACATCAAAAATACCTGATGCAGCATGTATGTGAAAAATATAGAATCCAACTGAAATAAAATCTATTTTATGACAGAAATATAAATGCATGAGATATAAATCTAGAAAGTAAATTAAATTACTAACATAACTTGCAAAGTTTAAAATTTATTGTGCAGGAAAAAGAAAATGACAGGTACTCAGTTAAACTAGGAGCTTACAAAGGAGCTTAGGAAAAGAAAATAAAAAGGTGCCAGACTCAATGGCTGAAAAGACTAACTACTGCCCAAGTAGGCTTATTTGGTTTCCTATGTACTCTAATCTACCAGGCAAGGCAAGCGGAGAGATCCCAACTATGTGGGATCGGGGATGTGATCCCTTAAGTCCCCCTGATTGACAGGATATAAAACACAGCGTCCACTACCAGTGGTTAGAAAGCACATGCCATCAACGCATTGTTCTACTGTGAAAGCTCCAACCCATAAGTCATCAGCTTGTCCCAATCTCATATGCAACAAATGGTTGGTAATAATGACTTGACTTCCTGTAGGAAACCTATTTCTATTGACAGACTCAGGAATTACTCCAATATTACGAATAGGCATGGGATGGATTTCAGCAGGGTTTTGCGGTTGAGGTGTGACAATCCTTGAGCTCCTCCTAGAAGGAACTGCATCAACTCTGGGTGGACCACCATCTAAGGAAATAGCAATTCTGCCAACAAGGACCTCCCTAACTTCTCTTCTTGTTTCTTGGACTACTTCACTTGACACTTCCTCATGAGGAGACACAACTCTTTTAACAACTTCACCTACAGTCCAGAAATCTCTATGTTCTTCCAAGGGAGGTGGCTCATGAGATATGACAATATTATGACTAGAGCCTTCTCCTGAAGGAACTGGGATGACCATATTTTCCAATCTAGCAGAAACTGACCCAGGATGAATAGTAGAAGAACTAGGAATGTGAGAAAGATCATGAGTGTGATGATTAGATGACTCAGATGGTAGGAGAAAATTAGGGACATGAGGATATGCAGATAAAACGTGGCTTTGAGGTTCTGAAGGAGTTTGAAAAATAGCAAGGTTGCTTAGATTATGTTCTCCTTCAGGTGCATAATTAATTAAGGCATCCTCTTCCCAACTTAAAGAGTTATCATGAACTTGAATCAAATTACCATCTTTTAGAGATAAGTGAGATAAGGAATCTTCTACATCAGAATAATGGGAGGCTTCAGAGTCTTCATTTGTTTCAACCCTAGTAGATGTTGCAAGGTTGTTTTCCCATGGGTAAATAGGTGCAAGCCCTTGGCTTTCCCTTTCTCTATTATGATCAGTCAAAGCAAACCATTCCCTAACAGTAAAAGGAATCTTTTCTCCCTTCCTAATATCATCAAATTGATCTTCATGGATAGGATCCTCAATATTTTCTCCAATAATTGCTTGCTCATGAAGGCTTTCTAATGGGGAATTTGGTTCCAAACCTTGATCATTAGGCAAATGGTCATCTCTTCCTATATCTCTTAAGCCATCATCAATTTGCTCAGGTGCTTGGTTTTCAATAATTGGTTGTTGATTGATTTCATTGTTTTGTTCCTGACCTTGAGGTTGATTTTCATGTCTTCTCAATTCATCTATTTCCTCAGCAAATTCATTTCTAAGTAACTCCGAATTAATTATTCTTGCAATTTCAGCTGCTTACTCTTCTTCCCAAGAGGAATCAGAATCTTCCATGACCATACACATATTTTGATCAACTTCATACAATTCATCCTCATTTTCAACAAGGTTAGTTTTGGCATTGTTCAACAATTCATCCCCATATGTGTTTTTTAGCCCTTCATCAAATGATTCTACATGCTCATTATAACAAGGTTCTCTGTTTACCCGAATCAACGCTTCATCAGGGTTGGGAACACAAATAAATGATAAATCCATCATAAGGTATCCACCTAGACCAGCCGCCCATTTTCTAGATAACAACATTCCATATGCTGGGGGTAAGTCAATGATAACTACATCCATCATGGTAGAAATGTCTGAACATGCAAAAAGATCAGCTCTAAGGTTTTTGATCAAACCATAAGATGGCACTCGTCGGGAATCTATACCGCAAACATTTCCATAAGGTCTAGTCACTTCAAGTCCCATTTCCTTCATAACTTGTAAAGGCATAACATTCATTGCTGCTCCAGAATCCAACATACAATTGTGAAGGAGCATGTTTTGAATGTGTAAGGTAAGGTAAAAGGGAGAGTGACCACCACTCTTTCTCTCATAAATCGCTGAATGGATGTTTATTGGTGGATTCTTCTCTGTTTCACTAGGTTGTGTTCCACTAAGCTTTTGGATGTGACATGATTCTAGGACTGTTTCAGGAGTTTTTTCTTGGCCAATGCCATTGAAAAATTCCTCTACTTGGCATCTAACAGAAGGCACCTTCATCAACTCAGTGACAAGGATATTACACATTATCTTGCTTAACTCTTTCTTCATATCAATCTTAAGATCATAATTATCCATAGCAAGATCCTCTTCTTCCTTTTTATCTTCATCAATCTTCTTATGTTTATCAAGGAAAGAAGGTTGGGAAGTACTTCCTCGTTTATAAATTTGATACTTTGGTTGCTCTTTAGGTTTTGGGAGCTCTAAGGCACAACATGAGGAACTAGGCTCCTCAACTATGTCTTCTTCCTGCTCCCAAGGCTCTTCCTCTAAAAGAATTCTTCCAAAGTCTTCATCATAAGACCTAAGTTACCGGAAACGACCCTCCTTTACTGCTGAAACGACGTTCACCGCTTCAGAAACGAAAACGGAAACGATACGGCTTCGAAACGGCTTCGATACGGATAAAAAAAAAATTGAAACGTTTCAGGGTTGTACGGATACGTATCAATCGGAGAGAGAAATGGATCTGGAAATCGTGGTGCGAATCAGGGTTATATGAAACGGATCCGGTTGAAATTGATCCGTATCAATAAAATCGAGATACGTTTCAAGCTAAAAAAACACACGTTTCAACCATTTCTAAAATTCGATTTTACCATTTTTAATTTTATTTCGTTCTAATACCTAAACCGAACCCACTTTTGTCTTTACCGGAAATATTTGTCTTCATTTTGCATCCGCGTGGTTCAGCATATCACGCTCCAACATTTACTTGGCATCACGCATTCGCCCGAGTTCGTCTAACAGAGGCCCGAGTTCAGCATTCGCCCGAGTTCAGCATTCAGCCGGTTCAGCATTCGCCCGAGTTCGTCTAACAGAGGCTCGAGTTGCTGGAGCAGAGGTTCGTCGGTTCGACAGTCGTCCATCGTCCAGGTTAGTAACTTAGTTCATTTTTTAATTCTTTTCTGTTTTAAACATGTTTTAAACTTTTAGGGCCAAATCGGGATACCCTCGGGTCTGTTGTAGTAACAAGAATCCCAGTTTCAAGTTGAAAGTAACTTCGGAATTCTCAATGGAAATTCGGAATTCTCAATGGAACAGTCGCCGTTCACGACTCACGAGTCACACCATTGGTCCATTTATATTTTGTAATATTCATTTTCAGTTGTAAAAAATGTAAATTTGTAAATAATAAATTAATAAATTAATATTTCTTATTTACTTTGTCTTTTTGACATTTGTTTGCACTTTGCATATGGTCTCTGTTTGACATTTGTTTGCAAATGCAAACAAAACTTTAAAAATGATCTTATTATTATTAATTTATAATTTTATTATTAAGGATATGCAAACAATTTTTTTTAAATGATTTAGTATTTACATTGCCACACTAATAATAATTTAATAAATTAATAATGATGCAAACAATAATGATAATGAAACTTAAATTGTGTTAAAACTTATAATTATAATTTTATTATTATTTGAAATTTATAATAGAAGTTTGAAATTTCAATGATGCAAATAATTATAATTTTATTGATGCAATGTTAGTAATAGTAACACACTAACAGTCTACCACACAATAAATTTCAATGATGCAAATAATTATAATTTCAAACTTTCAAAGCAGTGAAACTGTGCACTGTGCAATGTACTGTGTGAATACTGAATTTAGGTGAATCCTTGTGTCTTTAAAAATAAAAAATCAGGTCTGGAAATGAGACCTGAAGACTGAATTTTGAAAGTGACAGTAGGTTGCCACTTAATTCGTTTTGTAATTTGTATATTTGACTTATGTTGATGATGATGATTATCAATTATGTAATATGTTAATATGATGATTATGTAATACGTTTCATAAATGTCAACATTTTAAATTTTTATTTTTATTTTTAGTTAAACTGATTTTAAATATATATATATATATATACGCCGTTTCCCTGCCGTATCGTATCCAGATTTTTTGAAAATTTGCCGTATCCGTGTCCCCCTATCCGTATTCGTTTCCGTATCCGTTTCAGTGCAACTTAGCATAAGACAAGTCATTTATAAAGTTGATGTTTTTTGGTTGGTCATCATGGTCAATGGTGTCAGAGGGTTCTTCTTCTTTTTCATTACACCAATTAACCTCCTTCTTCTCAGAGTTTTCTGGATACTCAGGTCGTCGCCTATCCCTATCCCCATTAGGCCTCCTATTATTGTTCCAGTAAGGTTTAGGGCCATAAGGATTTCTATGTCTCTCAGGGTCATTCAAACTTGCTACATTCTTTGTTAGGACAGTTAATTGCTTCATCGTTTCTTGCATGACTTCTAAAGTGTCCTTTGATTCCTTTGGCATACTCGTAGGTTCCTTTGGTTTTCGAAGTCTAGGGTCAGATCTGGAAGTGGATGGGGTAAATTGATCGAAAAAGTTTTGTTTCCCCATGGATGCTACATTTTGCTCAGCCATCTTGGCATTTGATTGTGCGGTCTTCAAGTCATTTGGGTTTTTATCCTTTAGCTGATAACCAACCCATCCCTCAAAAGCATTCAAGTAGTGAATAACAACTGCTTGGTCTTTTGGTCTAATTTCTTCAGGGATAACAGCTACAGTCTTGTCGAATCTTATGTTAAACTCATGGACTGTTTCATTTTCTCTTTTTTTAATGTCAAAAAGTTGCTGTAAGAGAAATTTCCCATCTAACTTTCGGGATCACTCACTATTTAGCTTGTTGACAAAGTTATCATACCCATCAATGGATGAGGTAGGCAACCTGTCAAACCACTTCCTAACATCTCTTTCTAAAGATGCCAGGAGACCCCTCATGAAGATATCTTCTTCAAATGCTCCATATGCTTCCATGTGTTCCAATACTTTATCAATGTGGTCTTCAATGGAAATAGCAGATACTCCATCAAATCTGGGAACCTTTTCAAAATACTTTTCAGGCATGTCATGGGGTGCACCCTGGATTTGGGAAAAGTCTAAAGGAGATGGTTTTGCCTTTCTTCCAAAAATCCTAGGATTTTGTGGAGGAGGAACATTTTGATTTCCAGAGTTTGTTCCGACCATTGGATTCAGTAAGTTTATGTTTAAGTTTGATCTAGGAGATGAGGGAGGAACCGGATTAAACAAAGGGGATCCTGAAGCTCGGTTTGGAGAATCGTTGACCAACTTCCAAAAGAAGTTAGATGATTGTGCTTTAGGATCTCTTTTACGATAAGTAAGTGGGGTTCCTTCAACTTGATCCAAGTTTGTTTTACTTCTAGTGTTATAAGGATGTAAATGAGTTCGCTCCTCAGCGGAGTCACGGTTGGGAGTCGCCAGGTAGATTTCTTAAACTTTTCTACCAAGATATGTGTCGTTGTAGTATGCAGGAGAGAGTGAATAATGACTACTAGTTTTATCCAAGGTAAGCCTATGCCCTTCAATGCCAAAATGTTAGGCAAGAAGAACGGGAGTAAGGCTTGAGAAATATAATGTCAAACCAGAGTAAGCCTATGCCCTCCCCGGCAACGGCGCCAGAATGTTATCACCTAAACTGTAGTTACCCCTGTGGATGTATCCATTAATGGATGGCAATAGGAAAGGGCAACTTAAAAGGTGCAACCACGATCACCTCGACCTCCAATAGATGGTTGTCACAACAAAAGGGGAGACCCAATCTACTCCCGACAGGAGAGATCAAAACCAAGACACCAAATCAAGTTAATACTAAGTGAAGTAAGGTGTATGGTTTATCCTAGACCTTAGGATGAAGTCACAAGACAAGTGAGGGGTTCAATGAGTATAGCTTTGGTTCATTGTTGATATGAGAGTGACTTATAATATTTAAAGATAAGATCCGGGATTATAGTACTAGTCAATGTGAGAAAATCCACTGCCTAGAGAACCATGTCCAATGCAGGGTAGTTTAGGGGTTGAATTGGGGCTAACTAGTACAAGTGACAAGCTTGATCATGAAGTATGATGACATCAAAGGGTTTAGTCTACCACACAAGGGTCAAACCACAAGTTAATCCAACAATCTAGGAAAGTCGAATAGACTTGGAGAGAGACCAGTGCCTTGGGAATTGGGATAATGGAGTCAAAGTGAAGTTGACTTGTGGTTGATGACTCCTATTACATGAGATAAGTGGGCATTTAAAGTTTTGATGGATGAATAGGTCTAGATCTAGAGATTCAAGGTTTGACTTAAGTGGACCACAATCCCTTAAAACAAGGAATGCTATCCCTAAGGCAAGATTTGATGAAGTGACCAACTAGACCTAGGTTTTGAGGTGTGCCCGTTTCAAATCCACAAAAATCTCATGTACCCATGTCCTAGAAGTGGACCAATTCCAATCTCCAAGGAGGTGCGAGTTTGCCCAAGGAAGGTCAAATGTGGGATAAGTGGGATCAAGACAAGTCCAATGACATCCAAACTTTAGATCCAAGTAGGTTGATCAAGTGAGAGTGTGGATCTACAATTTCAAGGCAATCCAATGGCTAGATCTTGCTAGATCTGAGTTTGAAGATACCAAGTGGTTCAAAATGGGGATTAAATCCCTTGAAATGTGGAAGGTGTGGAAGACATCAATCCATCATCACTGATCATCCCATGCCAAGACATTGCCTCAGTAGCCCAAATCGAATTCCTCAATAGCCATTTCTACCAATTTTGAAATGCCTCGAAAAGCGTGAAACTGCCCCAAACTGCCTCCTGGAGTGCCTGCGCTGTCAAGGTGAGGGCACCAGTGTGTCTGGGAGGGTGGTAATATGGTAAAAACAAGTGGCTGGACCACCCCGTCCAAGTACAGCGCCCTAGGTCAACCAAATAAAAATCCTCTCTGCTCTGACAGGGTCTCCGACAGACCAAAACTGCACTGGGTTAGCCTACTAAGGCTCAATCATCACTGTAAGTGCCCGGAACTGAAAATAGACTGCCTTATTGGACTCAGAAGGTCCAAATCCATCCAAGATGTGTACTCATACACCATATGAGTCTCTGCATGATCAATATATATATCCAATATACCGGAACAGGGCAAATAATAATAATCTGTAAATGATCAAATACTATTGTAAACCATGAATCATCATCATAACCCTGTAGTTTCTGCATAGAATCATCATGTATATGTACATAGACCATATATCATCTATCCATATCATCACAAGGTCCAACCATCTCATGTCCTATGGGTGACCTTGGTCAAACTAGGTTTGACCAAGTCAACATGACCAAATATAACTCAGACCATCATCGGAAGCTGCTGCAAAGTGTCAAAGGTTAATGCATGCTCTACAACTTATTCAAATAACAATTATAAGACAAAGCATTCATTACTGGCGATCTAAATCCAAATATATAATGTCATTAATTATTATTATTACTCAGACTAGACTTTCAAGATCATACTCACTTCATAGCTATGATCAATTTGCTAGTGAAGGGTGAAGGCTAAAATAACAAGCTAGGCTAAGGGATGACTTGACTAACTTAACTTTGTGACACTTTGGCAAAGGGAAAGGGAATACACACCATAGTATATACTGAATGAGCAACAACACAAGGAATGGCGGTGTCTCACAAATGGATGAGTTGTTCAAAGAGGGTTTATTCACCTTTAACAGATGCACACAATCCATAATACAAATGAGGCTAGCAATTATTTAGATATAGCATTTAAGTTCCCTTGCTTTTTGGGCCTGAAGTTTCCATAGCCTTTGATCTATGTGTGTTTATAAACACATTGCATAGATTTACATTTATTTTAGGCTTTCTGCTGCAGGTGTGTTTTTAAGGCACTTGTTTACCTGAGCACTTCTAGGTGTGTCACAAACAGCTTGTTTACCTAGGTATTTACATTTCCAAAAGATATAACATTTTATTTTCATGGCCATTTTCATTTGGCATGCCTTTCATTCATGTGTGTTTAGAAAGACATTGCATGAATGGGCTTTTCATACAAGATATAGCATTTCATTTTTTGAGATTTTGTATTCATGGCAGCACTAAAAGTTTCAGGTTTAGCCAACAAAACTTTAGTGACTAGGGGAAATTCACAAGGAACTCCAACTCACCATAGGTAAGTTTTGTCACCAACTCAGAGCTGAGACACAGTAAACAGGGAAGCTCATCCAATACAGAGGCTACAGTGGGGAAAAGTCCTCCATGCCACTAGTCAAGTAGTAAGTCAGGGTGATAAACTAAAAGGTAGGTAATGGATGGATGAAGACAATGAATAATGGAGCCAACACTAGCAAGCGAAGGTATGGTGGAATGATCACCTCTATTCTCCCTAGGGAGGGTAAAACCGATGAGTATGAATAATGAACTTCTAAGTCTGAGTAGGGACAATATAATATATATAATAAGATCAACCAGGTCCACATATCTATATGATCGCCAGATGATGACACTAGGTGCTAAGACATGCTATAAGAATAAATATAAAAGCAATATAACCAAAACACTATGATATACTTGCTGATTCATATACCTGAATGCTCATCATCTAAACCATCATCTGTCCTCTGAAACTGCTACTGCAACTCTGGGCACTACTGACTGCTCTGTACAAATGGTATAATGGCTACATCGGTCATCTCTCTGAGTGTCATGAGACTCAGTCATGGCATGGGGAATATATATACTGCTGTCCAAAATCTGATAGTGATCCAATATAGATGCTCATCTCAGCATCTCAATGTAAGGGAATTGGCTGAATAGTGTACTGGAATCAGAAAAATAATGTATGGTAGCCCAGCTACTATATATGTGATAACAGTACTGTCACCTGAATCCCAGCTCCTCCGTTTGGGCTAACTCCTAACGAAGCCAAGGGGGGTAGTCTCTAAAAAGAGTTTCAGTAAACAGGGAAGCTCATCCAATACAGAGGCTACAGTGGGGAAAAGTCCTCCATGCCACTAGTCAAGTAGTAAGTCAGGGTGATAAACTAAAAGGTAGGTAATGGATGGATGAAGACAATGAATAATGGAGCCAACACTAGCAAGCGAAGGTATGGTGGAATGATCACCTCTATTCTCCCTAGGGAGGGTAAAACCGATGAGTATGAATAATGAACTTCTAAGTCTGAGTAGGGACAATATAATATATATAATAAGATCAACCAGGTCCACATATCTATATGATCGCCAGATGATGACACTAGGTGCTAAGACATGCTATAAGAATAAATATAAAAGCAATATAACCAAAACACTATGATATACTTGCTGATTCATATACCTGAATGCTCATCATCTAAACCATCATCTGTCCTCTGAAACTGCTACTGCAACTCTGGGCACTACTGACTGCTCTGTACAAATGGTATAATGGCTACATCGGTCATCTCTCTGAGTGTCATGAGACTCAGTCATGGCATGGGGAATATATATACTGCTGTCCAAAATCTGATAGTGATCCAATATAGATGCTCATCTCAGCATCTCAATGTAAGGGAATTGGCTGAATAGTGTACTGGAATCAGAAAAATAATGTATGGTAGCCCAGCTACTATATATGTGATAACAGTACTGTCACCTGAATCCCAGCTCCCCCATTTGGGCTAACTCCTAACGAAGCCAAGGGGGGTAGTCTCTAAAAAGAGTTTCACTAAGGCTCTTGTTTTTGAAGTGTTTTTGGTGAAATGATGTGGATGGGTGTTGTTTAGGAGTTTATTATGATGAGACCAAATTAAAAGATGAGATAAGCACAAGATAACAAAGCAATCCACGTTGCTAAAATGATATAACGAGATTAATAGTATATTTCAAGACTTATGATCAAAATAAAACATTCACAACATGAAGATCAACACAAGGACAAATGGTCCTGATTAAGATATAAATTGTAAATACCAGTGCCTTATGGAGTCACAGAAAAGATGATTGTGATGCTGAATGTGTGGCTCTTGAAAGAATGTTGTTTGTGAGATCGTTATGAAAATTATCTTGGTAAATTGAATATTTTAATGGTCTTTGATTATTAAGGCTAAAACCAAGGATATCAAAAGAGTAGAATCTTAACCAAGAACAAATACTGACAACCTCTTAGATGATAGGTCGAGAGCACCCAGATTGCAAAGAGGATAAGTGTACAATGGCTTGACCACCCTCGAGTTTGACAGTGGATTCTTGGCACCACCTGTTTCAGGAAGCAACCTCAGTGATTTGATGCTGGTTTTGGTTTTGGGTAAAATTTTAATTATGTTATCACTTGTAAGTTTAGCAAGTCCTTCACTTTTCTGAGTACTAGCCCAATCTTTGCAGGTTGGCAGAGCATACGGGTGTTGGACAATCAACCAAAAATAAATTAATTAAGGGGGATATGAGTTGAAAATGTTTTATTATTAAGAGCACCGTTCAACCCTCTGATAGAGAGCGCTCTTGACTTAGTCTTAAGACCAAAGTTCAAGAGACTTTTCTAATCTAATATGCCTAATGCAAGGGGAAAATGCAAATATAAGATGCTCTCCGACAGAGAGTGCTCTTGACTTGGATTTGGCCAAGTTCAAGAGGCTTTGTTTACTTTATTGCAAGTAGAAGCAGTGGTAAAGATAAATCATATGATAGCTCAACAGATATAAAAGACAACTAGCATACTACTTGCGAAATGAAATAAAATGAAAAGACTTAGTGTTCTGCCAAAAAATTTAATCTAAGGTGGGGTCTTCCTCCGAATAAGGTCAACCACTAAGAATCGCTAGCATTTGAGAACTTCCCAGCTAGCTGAGATTTCGACCAAGGCAACTAACGGGGAGAGAGGAGTAACCACAAAGTTATGTGGTCCTGCCCTTGAGATGTGATCCCAAGGATACTACCTCAAGTCAAAACTTGGAAGAGAGTATGAAAATGAAAAAATTTATTACTCTAAAGCGGAAAATGAAAGATCTAATCTAACCAATCACAACACTCTTCCCCAAATGGGGAAGAAAGCCAAAAAAGTGGAGGCCTCCTCCACTTGAAAATTTTATTAATCTTGTACAATTGCCTTAGGAATGGGATCCGTGCAAGGTCTTTGAAGCAAATAACTAGAAAAATAATATGAAGCTTCTTTAAGAGCTTTTTTTACAAAGGAGAGTGAGTTTTAAGTCTTCATGGTTTTACAACTTAGTTTCGTCTCCTCTTTGGCCTTAGATCTTCCCTTTGGTTTACTGCTTCTCTTCTTCTTGGATCTTTCTCTTAAGAGCCTACAACAAAAATCAACTTCAAGCACCTACAACAAAGATCAACTTCAAGGATCCATTATTCTGTTAATCAAAACAAATAAGATGTGAAAACTACTAAGTCTAGTATAAAAATTTAAAACCTAAAACATGAAAAATATGAGATTTTTGTTTGAAAATATTACTATGGGAAAACGGACCAGCGAACAACAAACTCTTAGAATGCAATGAGAAAGATATGTAAGGTAAAAAAAATTTGGAATTTTTTTTATGAAAATACTCTATCTTTCAAAATGGAAACTAGACTTCAAAAATGCAAGCTAAACAAGTATAAAAAAGAGATCTAGGATGCTTTTATGACTACTCCTTCAATGCATGAGATCTAACTAAATAACTCTTTTTAAACAAACCAACTCTAATCAATGACCTTTGCAAACTAAGAATGAAACTATGATCAACTTAAACATTTCGTTTTTGGTTTTTTTGTGTGTTTTAGGGCTCTTTTTGGGAGAGGAGCGAATGGAGCTAATGGCAAGGAGAAGGGAGGATGATGGAGCTAGAAATGGAAAAGGTAATAAGAGCTTGAAGGGGCAAAACGAAAGGAGAAATCAGAGAAAGGGCAATATGAATGGGTGAATGAGGCTAACCTAATGGGGATGGGCTTGAAGAGGTAAGCTAAGTAACCAAGAAAGCTCGAGAAGTTTGTTGATGGAGGGAGAGGCTAAATACTCCTACTTGAAAGTTTCTTCTCTTGAAGTGAAGAAAAGACCATGAAAACTTGCAAGATAGATTTATTAGATGCCAATAACCACTGTTAAATGAAGAATGACTTAGTCTTTAATAAGCCTTTCTCCACCTTAGGAAACCCCTGCAAAAATCTTGTTATGAAACATGCAAGAACCGAAAGATATATTTTTAATCAAAGCTAAAACATACATCTAATATTGAAATTGCATGATCAATTGACAAAATGAAAGAGGTATCACCAATAGTGTGAAGTACATCCCAATTGCTCCAGCATGGACCTCCAAAGTCTAAACTTTATTCAATATTAAACAAATATTACAACAATATTTTGGCAGAGTGTTCATGCTCAAAATCTCCATGAAGAACAAGCCTAAAAGACCTTTCTTATATAGCACAGATTACATACTAAAACCCTAGATCGAATTGGCATTCATAAGAGAGCCAAATGCCAACTAACACTAATCAAATCCCAATCACAACTAGTCCAACCAATCGAAATGCAAGTCTTGGAGTTACATCCAATCACAAAAGTCGAGCTTAGTTAATGAGATGAGGAGGTGGCCTCCACCTAGGCAAGCCACCCCTCATCTCCACATTGGAGACATCTCCCATCAAATAATCACGTGCCATGTGGTAAAGTCGAGCTCTAAAGAGGAATGACGTGAGCAATTAGGAGATAGCGTGAGCTTTGAGGTAGGTGCTTGGAGTTTGAACTAAGATTTGATTGCAATCATGGTAGTTGGGAGTGGGAGGTGGCCTCCACCTAGGCAAGGCGCCCCCACTCCCATTCAATGCAACTCACACCAACCAAAAACCATTAAATGCATACTCCACATCACCAAAATCGAGCTTGCATGCATGGAGGCGAATTCTCTTTAGTGGATAAGCTTGTGCTGACTGTATCTTCAACTGGATGAACTTGGAGTTGATTGGAATCATCATGAGTGTCTGTTGCCATGTCATTTAGCCTTTTACTTTATTCCATTTGGATTATTTTGGAGAGATTTGGATTATCTCCAAAATAATCATTTTTATTATTTTAATTAATAATTTCTCTGTAAATGGCTTTTTAGAGAAAATATTAATTATGAGGCCTAAATGACATCCGAAACTTGGGTTTAGCTGGTCCATAGGTCATGTGTGATTTTTGGCTTATGAAGCGAGCCATCAATCACTGAATTCGGACCTCGGACAACTGACATATTACAAATTATTATTTCTCTATTTAAACTATAGAGAAATTTTAAATTTTAAAAAAAAAAAATTAAAAACCCAAACTCGACGGACCCGGTAAAATTTTTTCGAAATTTTTTCTGAGGGTCCTAGAGACTTGGGACATGACCAACACCTATTCTAATAGTGTCTAGTAGGCTTATTTTTTTTTTCCAAAAGAAAAAAGTTTAATTCCATTCATCCAAGGAGATCAGAATTACAATCAGTATTCACTGTAACAGTGAATTGTCCAAAACCAAAGTATGGTTCACTTGATGAGACTGTTACGTCTTCTTTCAAAAAGCAGAATTTGTTGCTTCCCTAATTTTCCAAGACAAAAAAATAAGGTTCTGTCCCAACGGACTGTCTTGCTATTACATCTGCAAAAGTTTAATATAAATACCATTCATGCCGATTATATACATCAGCGCTTTAAAAGAAAAAATTAAAACTATGTTTTTCAACATTTTAACAGCATCATATATTGTGTTAAGCAATGTAAGGTCTGAGGAAGAACTCAGTTCTCTGTCCATCATTTACTTCGACTACTTTCCAAGTG